>OY740794.1:14275478-14875478 GCA_963514005.1 Raja brachyura | reverse complement strand
AATTTCTGCACTGGCTTCATATTTACAGGAGCTCAGCCAGATTGTTCCCACTGCAAGTGGCTAAAGAGGAGATAACTGTCCATTCCCGCATGCACTGGGCTGTAACATAGACCTAACGACTGCAAAAGATTGACCTCATTGCAAAATCTGTCTTTTTAACTCTCCACTTATAGTGTTGATAATCTGATTTTAAGAGCAGACAGACAGAACTAGAAGTGGGAATTCACACAAAGGGTGGTGGGTGCATGGAACAATCTGCCAGAGGAGGTAGTTGAGGCAGGGGCCATTGCACCGTTTAAGAAACAATTAGACAGGTACATGGATAGGACAGGTTTGGAGGAAGCAATGAGCCCATGGACGTCCCTGGCCAGGACCTGCCCCGAAAGCAGTGGACAACCCTCAACCGCTTGAGGACAGCCATCGGACGCTATGGAGTAGCGATGAAGAGGCGGGGCCTCGTGGACAGCGAACGCCTCCTGCGAATGTGGGGACCCAACACGGACAGTGGAGCACATTGTCACCAGTTGCCCCAAACACCGGCCACCGAATGGTGAACGAGGTCTGATTGACCTGGACGATGACACGTTGGCCTGGCTCGCCTCAACGGAGCTGCACGTCTAAAAGACACACGACAGAAGAAGAAGAGGAATTTGGGCCAAACACGGGAAGGTGGCTCTAATGAAGATGGGGCATGTTGGTTGGTGTGTGCAAGTTGGGCCAAAGGACCTGTATCCGCACTGTATGACAATAGACAATAGACAATAGGTGCAGGAGTAGGCCATTCGGCCCTTCGAGCCAGAACCGCCATTCAAAGTGATCATGGCTGATCATCCCCAATCAGTTCCCCGTTCCTGCCTTCTCCCCATATCCCCTGACTCCGCTATTTTTAAGAGCCCTATCTAGCTCTCTCTTGAAAGCATCCAGCGAACCTGCCTCCACCGCCGTCTGAGGCAGAGAATTCCACAGACGCACCACTCTCGTGAGGAAAAGTGTTTCCTCATCTCCGTTCTAAATGGCTTACTCCTTATTCTTAAACTGTGGCCCCTGGCTCTGGACACCCCCAACATCGGGAACATGTTTCCCGCCTCTAGCGTGTCCAAGCCCTTAACAATCTTATTTGTTTCAGTGAGATCCCCTCTCCTCCTTCTAAACTCCAGCGTGTACAAGCCCAGCTGCTCCATTCTCTCAGCATATGACAGTCCCGCCATCCCGGGAATTAACCTTGTAAACCTACGTTGCACTCCCTCAATAGCAAGAATGTCCTTCCTCAAATTAGGGGACCAAAACTACACACAATACTCCAGGTGTGGTCTCACTAGAACTCTGTACAACTGACTGTATGAGCAGCCCATTCAGTCCATTGTGCATTCTTCACATATGGTTAGATCATGGCTGATCTATTTCATCAGTGTCACTTTCTTTAATAAGCCAATGCTGGCTTTTCTAAATAATCAATGAATTCTTTATTTTATACCAGCTAACAAACTTGTTGGTCAAGTTCATTTATAGACCGTTCCATGTACACCCAAAGATGATTACTATTTTTTTCATTAAACTACAAGACCAGACAGTTACTTACTTTCCACGGGTTCCTTGGATTTCCTCCCACTGGCCGATTTCCTCAATAGACTCCTTCCTGAGGTAAAGAGGCAGCTGAGCTCTTCCAAGGGGCTGGTTGGTGTTCTGGAGCGTGACCCACTATGCCCTGATCCTTGGGACAACGAGACATTTCCTGTCTTTCCTCCCTCCTGTACAGGGGGTTTTGTAGTCTGAGGCACTGCGGAAGAACACCTTGGTGTAGGGTGTATAGACTCGTAGGGTGGGGGTCTTTTTAAGCCTAAAGGAGTCATGGACCTCCCCATGGCGACAGGAGATGGGGTTATTGAGTGATTAAAATGACTCTGAAGACTATGAGGAGATGGCGCCCTATAAAGAGTTGACGGAAGTGGCGGGGAAGAGGGCCTTCCGGTCGCACCTATTCCATGGGAAGATGGCGAGTCTTTTTCCACCTTCTGGTACCCAGAAGACTGAGCAGGGAGAGATGATGGGGAAGCACCACTTTGCTTGATATAAGATATGCTTGTTTCCAGGACTGGAAGCTTTATGACTTCGAGAGGAGTTAAAGGGGATTCATCAGAAGCTGGGGAGCATTGACTGGGAGCGGGGGGGAACACTAATAGAGGGGGGCGATGAGGGAGCAGGTTTGGGAATGGAGGTGGAATCTCACAAAATAAGCCCTTTGTTGGGATTGATGACTTTGTAGTATCCACTTCAGGCACAGTTGGGGTGGGACATTGAGAGTGACAGTCTGTTTGGCCTGCACTGCTCCATCTGAAGTCCTGGACCACTTCGTCGAATAATGGATACTTCATTTCCTCATAAACCGCTTCACTCTGATCATCGTCTTCCCTCTTGATATCACGTAATATATTCCCGACCATTTCAATATACACAGGCTCATCTTCCTCAGTTCCCCGAGTCGGACTACATGCTTGTCCTGAAGTGTTCTCTTTGCTTGCGCCAGTGGTCGACTTTCTACTGCTGTACTTTGAGCCGTACGTTTCGTCAAAGGATGTGCTGAGCTGCGTGTTCGGGTCACGCCTTGGCTTGGGAGGTGGGATCTTCTTGCCGTATTCATCACTGTGGGGCCTGGGTTTCGTCGACGCTAGGGCAAAGATAAGCAGGCATATAATCAGGCAAGTCACTCTTTCAGATATATCCAGCCATAAATGATTACTGCAATGAAGAGATGCTGGTTAGTTACACGTTTAAAAGAACAAAAATAAGATGTAATGTGCCTTTCATGATTTCATTATGCAGTATGAACATTCATTTCCCTAATTTCAAGTATCTCCTGCATTCCTTCCCCTCCCCTTTCTCCCACCCGCTCCCCCATCCTAGTCGCTCTACCTGTCCCACCGGTCACATCCTTGTATCCCTCTTGTTACCCATCTCACCTTCCCCTGCCAACAATGGGCCATTATGGGCTCCACCCTTCCGCAAGTCATCTGTTGCCAGCCTTGATTTATTTAGGCTCTTTCTCCCCACCAGTTAATTAACCACTTATGACAGGTAAGTACATTTGTAGAATACTCACTGCTGTAAAGTGACATAGATGATATATTTCAATCAGTCAGATGCCACCAAATAATCACCAAATAATAATTTGTAATAATATCAGTAGAGAGGTAAATGTTGGCTAGAACGTAAATTGGAACAGAAAGAAGTACAGCACAGGAATAGACTCTTCGCCCCACAATGTGCCGCATATGATGCCAAGACAAGCTAATTTCATCTGCCTGCACATGATCCATATCCCTTCATTGTCTCCATATCCTTGTGTCTATCTAAAAGCATCTATGGACTTCTATAAACCTCTGCTTTGGTACTTTTACCATCAATGTGAGGAGGCAGATTGGTGCTAATCATCATTCCATCTGAAATGTATCTGATTTGTGTGTCTCTCCTTCAGAACTGCAGCCTAGTATTTTATCCTTAAAAAAGAACATAGAGCAGCACAGCACATTAACAGGTCCTTTAGTCCACAATGTTTGTGCAGACAATGATACCAATTTAATTAAGATGTTATTTTAACAATTGTTTTAAACAGAACAACTGAAACCAGTCTGAAGAAGGGTCCAGACACAAAAACATCACCTGTCCATGTTCTTCAGAGATGTTGCCTGACCCATTGCCTTACTCCAGCACTTTGTGTTCAATTTAAACTAATCTTATCTGTCTACACATGATATGTATATGTCTATACATAGATGGATGTTTGTGTGAATTGAATTGTTTGTGTTTTTTTATGAATTGTTCTGTTTGTATGGCTTGTAGAAATGGAGTTTCGTTCGAGCTTCTCTGAGGTTCGAATGACAAGTAATAAAATCTAATCTAATCTAATTTATATTCCTCCATTCCATGCTTGTTTATGTGCCTTTATAAATGCCTCTTAAATGCCGCTATTGTGTCTGCTTCCACTACCACCCCTGGCAGTACGTTTCAGAGCATCTGTGACAATCTGCGTAAAAACCTACCTCACACATCTCCTTTAAACTTTCCATTTTTTACCTTAAACCTATGCTTGTACTATTTGACATTTCAAATCCTATCTATTTTGTTCCAGAGAAAACAATCCAAGTTTGTCGAACCTCTCCTTATAGCTAATACTCTCCAATCCAGGCAACATCAAGGGAATCTCTTCTGCACCCTCTCCAAAGCCTTCACATTCCTCTTGTGATGTGGAGACTTGAACTGCACACAATACTTCAAATGTGGTCTAAACAATGTTTTACACAACCACGACATGATTGCCAATTTTTATATGCCTTAACTGATGAAAGAAAATGTGGCATACACTATTGAAGAAGGGTCCAACCCCAACATACACCTATTCACTCCCTCCATAGATACTGCCTGATCCACTCAATTACTCCAGCGCTTTGTGTTATGCTCAAGATTCCAGCATTTGGTGTCTCTTCCATACTCTATCAAGTTGTGGTTGCCTCTTTCAGGGTGCGATAGACTTGCTCCACAATATGCTTCACAATATTGCTGGCCAACAACTCAAAAACAATTTAAAAGACTGCAAATCTAAAATAAAAACAGAATTGCTTGAAACAGTCAGCAGATCAGGCAGCATCTGTGGAAAGAAAAACAGAGTTATCGTTTCAGGTCAAAGACCCTCATCAGAACTCATTTGGTTAGATTTACAGTAAGCAACCCCTCACATTGGAAAACAAGAATTCACAGATGCTATTTTGAGGTTGGGCAAATTTGAAAAGAACACCAGAAAAGAACTGAAAAGAAGCATGCAGGTTCAGCAGGCTGTGAAGCAAATGCATGGCATGTTGGCCTTCATAACAAGAGGAGTTGAGTATAGGAGCAAAGGGGTCCTTCTGCAGTTGTACAGGGCCCTAGTGAGACCACACCTGGAGTATTGTGTGTAGTTTTGGTCCCCTAATTTGAGGAAGGACATTTGTGCTATTGAGGGAGTGCAGCGTAGGTTTACAAGGTTAATTCCCGGGATGGCGGGACTGTCATATGCCGAGAGAATGGAGCGGCTGGGCATGTATACTCTGGAATTTAGGATGAGAGGGGATCTTATTGAAACATATAAGATTATTCAGGGTTTGGACAAACTAGAGGCAGGAAATGTGTTCCAGATGTTGGGGGAGTCCAGAACCACGGCCACGGTTTAAGAATGAGGGGTAAGCCATTTAGAACGGGGATGAGGAAACAATTTTTCACACAGAGAGTTGTGAGTGTGTGGAATTCTCTGCCTCAGAGGACAGTGGGGGTCGGTTTTGTGGATACTTTCAAGACAGAGATTGATCGCTGGGATGGTGGGACTGTCATCTGAGGAAAGATTGAAAAGACTGGAATTTACAAGGATGAGGGGGGATCTTATAGAAATATATAACATTATAAAAGGACTGGACAAGCTCGATGCAGGAAAAATGTTCCTAATGTTGGGCGAGTCCAGAACCAGGGGCCACAGTCTAAGAATGAAGGGGAGGCCATTTAAGACTGTGGTGAGAAACTTTTTCACCCAGAGAGTTGCGAATTTGTGGAATTCCCTGCCATAGAGGGTATGGAGGCAAAATCACTGGATGGATTTAAGAGAGATCTAGATAGAGCTCTAGGGGCTAGTGGAATCAAGGGATATGGGGAGAAGGCAGGCACGGGTTATTGATTGGGGACGATCCGCCATGATCACAATGAATGGCGGTGCTGGTTCTAAGGGCCAAATGGCCTCCTCCTGCACCTATTTTCTATGTTTCTATGTTTCTAGAGAGCTAGATAGGGCTCTTAAAGATAGCGGAGTCAGGGGATATGGGGAGAAGGCAGGAAAGAGGTACTGATTGTGGATGATCAGCCATAATCACATTGAATGGCGGTGCTGGCTTGAAGGGCCGAATGACCTACTCCTGAACCTATAGTCTATTGTCTATTGTCCAGATTTAGTGCCTTATTTTGTAAATCAGCATCTGCAGTTCCCTGTGTCTGAGTACTTCTGGTGATCGCCTGTTGATTGCAAGTTTTGACAAAGGCATTGGCCTACATTCCACATTTGCCCCTCTGACATTTTTCTCTCTATCTAAACACCCTCATTCATTTGCTCACCACGTGGCTCTTTAAACTGGACAATTATGACCTGCTTATCAGAAGGTTGTCCCATGTTGCCTTCAACCCACACTGTCATTTTTCTCTCTTTCCTCAGATCTGGTCAAGACTCTTCTGCTGAAAATGTTTCCAGCCTCTTCTTCTCTTGTTTCAGTTTTCTTCTTCCTCCTGGTCCTTTCATTGCAGCAGAAAATTCTGGAAATACTCAGCAGGTCAGGCAGTGTAGGTGGAGGGAGATAGAGAGTTAAGGGCCTGTCCCACTTGCCGATTTTTTCGGCTACTGACGGCATCATTGACTGCATATCAGGCAGGCACGTGCCGTCAGGGTAGGCAAGGTAGGCACTGCCTACCCTGGCTAAAATTATAATATAGTCATTACTAAATATAAATAGTAAAGGCATGGGAGAATCATGCCTATGTAAGAGACCGATCTCTTAGGTAGGCATAATTCTCCATGCCTTTCATCCGCAGCGCTTGTAACACGGGAAGATCTGTGCAGCCCACATGCCGTCAGCGCTGCCTGAAGCCATCACTTTCAATCGGGGCTGAAGGCAGCAGAAATTCTGCCTTTGCTGCACTGCGCATGCGCATCAGTCTACTGCGCATGCGCAGCGCTAGTTTCTTGGTGGGGTTTCCAAATATGGTTTGGCACTATTTTAAGTGTATGTTAGGTAACAAAGAGAGAAGAATGGGGCTCGTGTACCAATGATGAGGTAAGTACATTTATTGGTGATGTTTTTAAATATCGTATTTCCCGGGATGTGGGGGTGGGGGGAGAGTTCCTTTCCAAGTGTTTGGGGAGTCTGGCCGGGGTAAAGTTGCGGGGAGGGCACGAATGGTATGAAGGAGGGGATCGGGATACTGCCATTTGCGACGCTCCTTGCACGGAGGCGGGCCGGTGGGGGGGGGGGGGGGGAGAGAGAAGTAGCTCGGGTAGCTGAGCGGCCGCCGGCCTGACAGCGGAACCAGGTCTCCGCTCACCTCTGGCAGCTCTCCGTCTAAAAACCTCTCTCCTGCCGCTCGCTGGCCTCACTCATGTTCTTAAATTCCGACAGCGCGATTAAGGTTACCCGGCTGTGGGAATTTAAGGATTTGCAGGAAGCCGCTGTCATGAGCGAAGTCGGCGAACGGCGGGTGACAGGTGTTCCGACGGAGAGCACTGCCAAAGGTGAGCGGGCCGCCAGAAGGCGCTGAAGTGCCGGCCAGTTCTGCTGTCGGGTGCCGGTGGCCGCTCGTAGCTCTCTGAGCTGCTTCTATCCCCAGCTACAGTGCGTGGCTTCGCACCCGGAGAGCTGCGATAGTTGTTAGTGAGTGAGTTACTGGCAGTATCCCCGACACCCTCCTTCTCAACACTCGTGCCCTCCCCACAACTTTACCTCTGGCACAGACTCTCCACACGCTGTGAAAGGAACTGTTCCCCGAATTGGTCCCTTGACAAGTGTTGTCATTCAATAAGATGACAATTGATTTAACTATTCCCTGTACTCCCGTTTTTCCCACTATGTCTCCATCTTTCCATCTGCCATCACCCTTCACCCCCCCCCCCCCCCCCCCCCCCGTAATTCAGAATAAAGGAGACTAGGAAGCCTTGGGCAAATTGAATTGTCACAGTTTTTATTTATTTATTTATTTAACGGAGAGAACAAGCTGCGCATGCGCGGTTTAATTTTATTTAAGCCGACTGAGTGCCTACCCTGACTAATTACTCATGGCACGTGCCTGATATCAGGTCACCAAAATATTTGCAGCGTGATGACGCATTGACGCGCAGTGTTTTTTTCAAGTGTCGCAACATTTTTATGGTCGCCGCTGGATATTGAAATGTTCAAAATCTTTTGCCGACCCTGATATGACGCTGGTGGTCATTGAAAAAATCGCCAAGTGGGACAGGCCCTTAACATTTCAAGCTATTGAGATAACATGTCCTTGCTGCAGATTCCCAATGTATATTCTGCTCATATTCCAGAATTCCAGCCACTGCAGTATTTAGTTTTGCTTTCTATGTTAATAGAATAGATACAAGTCCTGGCTATGCTTGGTGACCAACTTTTCACCTAAAATTTGACAAGTAACTGCTTTCAGCTGGTGAGATGTGCAGGAAGCAACTGTAGATGCTGGTTTAAACCGAAGAGAGGCACAAAAGGCGGGGGTAACTCAACAGGTCAGACAGGTCTCGATCCGAAACATCCCCTATTCCTCTTCTCCAGAGATGCGGTCTGACCCGCTGAGTTACTCCAGCATTTCGTGTCTATGTCTGGTTTCATCTGGATCTCCTCTTCTCATAGTTACCAGTGTGGTGTTATAGTTTATCTATAGGTCTGTGGGTGCAATTGGTAAAGTTATTAATTAATAACTTTAGTGGAGTCAGTGCTTCATCCATACTGGACTCTGGCCTTGGTGAAAGACCAGCTGAGTCAAATGTATAATGCTTATATTGACGAGGATTTACGAGGGTGCTGCCAGGACCTGAGGGACTGAC
This sequence comes from Raja brachyura, assembly GCA_963514005.1. Next base: position 14,866,873 of record OY740794.1, on the reverse strand, counting down.
CTAAAGGGAGAGGTTGTTGCAGGCTAGGACTTTTTTCCTTGGAGCACGGGAGGATGAGGCTGATCTGAACGAAGGAAGATGAGGGAAATAAATAGGATAGATGTACAGAGTCTTTTACCCAGCGCAGGGGAATCAAGAACCAGAAGGTATAGGTTTAATGTGCAGGAAGGAACTGCAGATGTTGGTTTACTCCAAAATCCAGGCACAAAATGCTTGAGTAACTCAGCGGGTCAGGCAATATCTCTGGAGAAAAGGTGATAAATAAACGGTGAGACCCTTCTTCAGACTGGGGCAGACAAAATGTATAGGAAGTAACTACAAATCTGGTTTACACCGAATATAAAGGATTTGCAGATGCTGGTTTACACTGAATGTACAGCTTTAAGTTACGAGGGGACAGAGTAATATGAACCTATGTGGGTGTATGGAATGAGCTGCCGGAGGAGGTAGTTGAGGCAGGAACTATGACAACTTTTAAAAGACATTTGGACCGCTACATGGATAGGAAAGCTTTCGAGAGATATGGGTGATTGCGAGGCAGATCAGACTAATGCAGCTGGGGGCATCTTGGTCAGAATGGGCAAATTGGGCTGAAGGGCCTGTTTCCATTTATATGACTCTATATAAATACTTTTGGAAGTTCCAAAATGTGACACAAACGTACTCTTACAAAGGCTGCACAGATTTCAGACAGTATCTGGCCAAAATCTCTCGATGGGTAGCTGAAGCACATGAAATAACGGTCCATATTCCTGTGGTCATACAACAAAAGATCATTATAGAGCTCCTAATAGTTATTGCTAAAACGCAAGCAGCCAATATATGCATAAGGGCAGTTTATAGATTTATTTACAGCATGTATTAGGCATATTAGCGTTTGATATTGTTCCAGCACTTTGAGACTGCACATCAACCTTCAGGCTGTTCATAGTGACTTTAATGGGCAAATGTTTAGCTTGTCTACTGGGCATTCCTTTTCACTGTATATTTGAAGAGAATTTCAACTTCTCTCAACAAATGTATTAAAATCGGAGCCAAAAATAATACAGCAATATCACATAAATTCAGCAGCCTAACATATACAGCAGTAATCACTAGGCTACTGTTCTTAAACAAATTGCAATCCTAGAATAATCTTCAAATCTCTTGTGTAACACAAGTATATGAATAATCATGATAGGTTTTTTGCAGCAACGTAAGAATATATGTATGGAAGACCAGAACTGACATATATAAACAATAACTTCAATTAACCAAGGGAAGGGTATAATTTCTCCCAGAGGTGGAAATATCTCATAGATTATGTCGAAGCATTTAAGAATGTGCTCATTTTCAGTGGGGTCTTTAAATTGAATTATGTCACAGAAAGCCTTGCCTTTGTCTTACTCGGCCATTATCATCTATCTCCATTGCCTTTTCTGCAGATGCTATTACTTAGATTGTTTCTACTTTAGAGGCTTTCTCAGTGAATCGCCCATCGATTTTTATGGAGTAAATTGTGCTGTTCCATTGCTTTCAAAGGGCGGTCGCCTGTAGAACGACAAGCTATCTCTCAATAAAGAAAGAAAAAGAAAGTTTAAAAATATATCTTCACGAGCTGAGCAGTGAACAACTCCTATACTTAATGTAAAATCGCAGGAAGTTAACAAACTTCCTATGCAATAATTAAAATGACGCTAATGTAATTAACAGATCCTTTAATGGAATCATATTTCAAAGTGAACGCGTTGAAAGCATTCCATGGTGTTACTGTGCAACAAGACAAAGATCACATTTGATATTCTGAACACTTATGCAATTGGTGTCCATAACCATCAGGGCTGTTGGAATTGACTTTTGTGCAGAATTAATTACTGCAACAGCTCCAAATGGTTCTGATTGAGGTTAATAGAAAAATCTGCAGGATGAGCTCTCAAAATACCTAGTGCATAAGAGGGGAAATTATGTTATCCACAGCTGCATGAGTAAGATTGATCTAATACCTAGTGTGAAGGGTTGATATTCATGTGTGCTGCTTACTCCATGGAATACCAATGCTTTGATTTAACATGCCTACTTGGGTGTTCTTGCTTTTATTTTATTGCTTTGCTGTTGAGAGATAATCTTAAATTCCCACAATGGATAGGAGAACCTAGGAGGCAGGTAAAATTCCATGAAAGCACAAGAAATTGCAGATGCTAAAATCTTGCAGGTGCTGCAGGAACTCAGCAGGTCAGGAAGCATCTCTGGAGAAGATGGAGTGGCAATGTTTTGGCTCTCCATCTGGTTAATATACAAGTAGTTGGGAGCCTGTTCTTGATATTTTGGCAGACATTCACATTTAACATTGCCCGGGATGGGTGATGTTGCAGCCAAATAGAGATGGGAGCATCCTGACCAAACAGTTATGTACTTTGATAAAAATGCTCTGGTGAAAGGAAGATGCTGCACTACCCTCCCCCCAGTCCTTCACACAAACCCTCTGAATGGATGAAATGTGTTGGAAGGAACTGCGGATGCTAGCATATTGAAGATAGACACAAAAGGCTGGAGTAACTCAGCGAGACAGGCAGCATCTCTGGAGATAGATACAAAAGGCTGGAGTAACTCAGCGAGACAGGCAGCATCTCTGGAGATAGATACAAAAGGCTGGAGTAACTCAGCGAGACAGGCAGCATCTCTGGAGATAGATACAAAAGGCTGGAGTAACTCAGCAGGACAAGTAGCATCTCTGGAGAAATAGGATGGGTGATGTATTGGGTCAGAACCAGTCTGAAGGAGGATTCTGGGCCGTAATGTCACCAGTCCTTTTTCTCCAGAGAAGCTGCCTGACCTGCTGAATTACTCCAGCACTTTGTGTCTTCTCTTTGAATGGACACTTGCCTCTTCTCCTCCAAACACCTCTCCTCCCCACAGCTACAGACCTTCTTGGATACCTAGGATTGTCACAAATCGCTCTGGACTGCAACCTTCTTCCATTGATTTTTCTTCCTGGTTGCTCGCCAACATATTCTTCATTTTTGAGCAGAAAAGGGAACAGAATAATAACAAAGAGATTGTGTGGGTAAAATGTATCCATGGCTGGACTCCATAGAGCCACGGAGTCATGGACAACACCAAGCTTTGGGATATTAGTTAGCTAAGTGACAATGTTTTGATTTTAATTTCCAATAGTTTGCATTGAATAAGAATGACTATTATCGGGATGCAATAGTACTATGTCATGTATGAGGTGTCCCGACTGTAATCATTAGAACATGGGTTTATTATGCACATGGATAGCTTTGCTCAGAGTACAAGGGCTTCCTTGCTCTGGCTAAATGTATAAGATAGTATATATATTATAAACGTAATCATTAGTTTAAGTTTAGAGATACAGCACAGAAACAGGCCCATCAGCCCACATTATCCTACATAATTTACAATCTTTACTGACGCAAATTAACCTATAAACTTGTACGTCTATGTGGGAGGAAACAAGAGCACCCAGGGGAAACCAAAGCGGTTATGGGGTGAACGTGCAAACTCCGTACAGACAGCACCCGTAGTCAGGTTCGAACCCGAGACTCTGGTGCTGAAAGGCAGCAACTCTACAATTGCGCCACTGTGCCGCCCCACATTTTGATGCCCTCTGGGCTTAAAGCAGCCACCTTTCTCAAGGATGTGCTCTCCTAATGTATGTGATTGGGAATCCTGGTCTGCCCTAGTCAATCTAGCCATTGGGAGCTGTGACAGGCAATTTGATCATACGTTAACACAACTGACTGCCATTCCCATCTCTATCTAATATCAAGACAGGTGTGACTTTGTGGATAGCCCTCAGGATCATGCACAACCAAACAAGTATCATCGCCCAGTTCATGCGCATAGAAATGTATTGTGTGCAGGCCATACAGTTTTCCATGAATGGAGGTCTAACCCATTGTCTTTCACCAACAACCGCTGCCTTCAACCTATCCTCACATTGCATAACTTCTGCTTCAACTCTACTCGCCTTCTCCAGATCAAAGTGGGCACTCGATCGCACGGCCCAAGCTGTGCCTGCCTCTTTGGGGAAATCTGGAACACACTTTGTGTACACAACACCCAGGTCTACTCCCTCAACTCTTTTTCCAGTACTTTGGCGATCAGTGCACCTTCCCGCAGTCATATAGAAAGTGAACTTGACATTACTTTTGCTACCAATGTCCATTCTATTCTCACCTTCACTCAATCCAATCCCTTCCCTTTCCCATCTCTCTTTCTCCGGAGTTAGGCTGGTCACAAACATCCACTACATTGCCTGCAAACGCTCTAACATAAGGGTTGAAACAGGCTTTTCAGCTGAGATGGAGATGTCTGCTGACAGCACCACATGCCAAGCAAGCAGGCAAGATTAGACAAAGAACAAGGTCCTTTGGAAAATACTGGGGCTCACTTAGAAGGACCAGCAAATCATGAGGTCTCTGATGTACAACTACAAGGACACTAGCGTGAAGATAAGATATTTATTTCTTTCTTAGAAACATTCGGGACCACTCAGTACCTGATGTAACAAATAGCCCTTGTTTCCAGCAACAAGAAGAACAGTTAGTTCCAAAAGCATAGTCAGCTACTGATTGTAGATTAGGGCAGAATCGTGAGCTCATTGATTATATAAGTGCTCGCCACGAGTGAGCTCACCGGACGTCACCTCGGGCTAAGGTTCTGTAATGGAGCCAGCACCCACAGACATTAAGCTGCATTTGTGGTAACAAGGGGTTCCCGACAAGCATTTGCCATTGAAGGCCTCGAACGAGATTCAGTGCGGGTGAGTTAGGAGGGAGACCCACGCCGCCAAGAGCTGCGAGGGCCATCCAGAGTGGTTGATGGGAAGCGGGGGAGGGGGGGGAGTGGGGGGCTGCCAAGAGCATAGTGGTACCTGGCTGGGGGGCTTGCCGAAAATGATGAGGGAACTCAGCGGGGGTATGAGGCACCAAGGACAAAGGGAGGGTATTGCCAGTGGGGGGGGGGGGGGGGGGGGGGGGCGACGGAGGGGCTGCTGAGAACAAAAGGGGACGGCGGGAGGCCACCGAGGAGAAGAGAGTGGGGAGCACACTAGCATTATCCTACAGACTAGGGACAATTTACAATTTTCACTGAAGCCAATTAATCTACAAATCTGTTCGTCTTTGGAGTGTGGGAGGAAACTGGAGCACTCGGAGAAAACTCGTTGGGTCAGGGGGAGAACGTACAAACTCCGTACAGGCAACACTTGGGGTCAAGATCGAATCAGGGTCTCTGGCGCTGTAAGGCAGTAACTCTACCGCTGCACCACCGTGCTATCCCGCTAACCAGCTGTACCAGACATTCTACTGTGCTGTGTGGGTTTTCTCCGGGTGCTCCAGTTTCCTCCCGCACTCCAAAGATGTATAGGTTTGTAGGTTAATTGGCTTCGGTAAAGCAAAATTGTCAATTGTTCCCAGTGTGTGTAGGGTAGTGTTAGTGTGCGGGGATCGCTGGTCAGCGTGGCTTCGGTGGGCTGAAAGGCCTGTTACTGCACTGTATCTCTAGACTAAACTGAACTAGAATTGCACCAGATAATTGTTATTAGTTGAGATCTACTGCCTTCAATAAACGATGTTTTGTTGGAAGCTTGATCTCTGTTATTTGTCTGCACAAACTGCAACGTTAAAGAGCCTGCAGACACAATAGAAAAGCTGAGTTGGATCAACACAGACCAGACACAAAGACTGAGGGCTTCGTAGGCTACGCAGAATTGCTGACACAACAAAGACACATGCAAGCCATTGATATTATTGAATTACAAATCCATTACTGCCCAGCATTTATTAATAATAAATGTTTAATGTATAATTGCTTCCACAATTCCCAGCTGATTGCCATTGACCTGATTATTCAAAATAATAGACGGTGTTAGCCAGCCAGAGGAAGCCTATCTTTTAAAGATTTGTAGCACTCCATTATCTCATTGATCTTGAGACCCAACCTACACCTTAATGTTAGGTAGACAAAAGTGCTGGAGAAACTCAGCGGGTGCAGCAGCATCTATGGAGCGAAGGAAATAGGCAACGATTCGGGCCGAAACCCTTCTTCAGACTGATGTCATCATCTGACAGACTGACAGACATCAGTCTGAAGAAGGGTTTCGGCCCAAAACGTTGCCTATTTCCTTCGCTCCAAAGATGCTGCTGCACCCGCTGAGTTTCTCCAGTACTTTTGTCTACCTTCGATTTTCCAGCATCTGCAGTTCCTTCTTATACACCTTAATGTTTCTAAACTAACCATATCCGTTGGTGTAAAGGCTCTTGGCTTATGTACACCCCACCAATCTTCAGCTAAAATTATTAATAATTTTCACCAGGGTGCACATAAATTAATGCATGTGCATGGCATCTCATGGAGAGTAGACTTGGAACGTGGAGATGACATGCAGAGACAGGAGTTATGCCTCTGCTCCTGAAACATGATGTACTGATTCAATTAGGGCACACACCCAGACAAACCACTTCTGGCGTGTTCATTCCATAGATAACCTCACTTACTGCCCCACCTCACCCGGAGATTGGAGACCCACTATCACAATCATTCTAACCGGGTATCACTATTAGAGTAAGGTGCTGAAAGGGAATGAATAGTCAGAATCAGCAAAGTGCTTCTCAGAAACAGCAAATATGCAGTCGCTTCACTATCTTTCTCAAACTGCATGTCTTCAGAGTTACAGCGTGGAAACAGGCCCTTCGGCCATTCGAGTCCGTGCCCACCATGTACACTAACACCATCCTACACACTAGGGACAATCTGCAATTTTTACCAAAGCCAATTAACCCACAAACCTGTACATCTTTGGAGTGTGGGACGAAACCGGAGAACCCAGAGAAAATCATGCGGTCACAGGGAGAACGTACAAACTCCGTACTCACAGCACCCATAGTTAGGATCAAACCCAGGTCTCTGACGCTATAAGGCAGCAACTCTTCCACTACGCCACTGTGCCGGCCCAACTTGAATATCATGCAACTTAAATGTGCATGGTCGTGAGGTGTGCAACGGAAGACAGAATTCACCAGTGAGACGATGGTCTTGGGAAAGTGCACGGACTTTTCAGTGGTTGAAAAGGAGAATTAACCCCATGAAAACTGTGGTTGGTTACACACTGACAATGAACATGAGATTAAATCAATAGATTAATTAATGCAATTCAAGAATAATCAATTAGCAAAGATTAGGAAGCAGTTCCTTTATGTAGATTATCCTTTCTTTAACTTCTCAGTATTGAACATTTTGACCATTGACTGATACTGCCAAATACTGCTGAGCAAGACCTATTAAAGTTAACAAATACAGCTGATGATTGCAATAACTTATTTCATTTTTCTCATGGTGGAATTACAAGCAATGGAACGGCTTCAAAATAAGGTGCCTCTGTTTTCTCTGCTGTTACAGAGGAGAATGTCACTCAGCATCATAACAAAGACGGCAAAATGCAGGTGGATTTCTGTCATATTTTAAGTCACAACTAGAGAGAAGGCCTGAGCTACTATCCATCTCATTGTAGACCCTGGGATGTTCCTTGATCGGACTTTATCTCGCACTAAACGTTATTCACATTATTCCCTTTATCATGCGTTTTTACACTGCGGATGACTCGATTATAATCATGCATTGTCTTTCCGCTGACTGGTTAGCTCGCAACAAAAGTGTTTCTCTGTACCTCGGTACACGAGTCAATACACTAAACCCAAAAATTGTTGGGTCAAAGTCTGCCCGTGTTAATACCAGAAACAGGCACGCCACATACCCAAAATAATTCTTGGCCAAATGATGTTTAAATAAGCCGGGTGGATTAGAACTCATACTTACAGTAACTGAAATAAAATAAAATGTGCTTAGAATGTGGATTTTGCTGTGTGTTAGTAAATGCATGGAGCCATAATGCCGATGTGGATTCCCAGAAGCGTTTTGTGAAATTGGATGATAATTCATTAAAGGCTGCATGATGACACGGTTTGCACGCAGAATCATGAGCTGTTCCCGTCAGAGCTCGCAATGTCATTGCTCCACTGACTGCTGGAAAGTGAGTCAGAGACCAGTGAACCATCCCCGTGGAGGTGAAATATACTCCCCTTGGGTGGGCTGGGGGAAGGGATGCATGGTCATCCTCCGTGCAGCAATCCCAACCAGCCAACCAACCAACCAACCGTGGCCCCAAGACACTGTGAAGCGCAGGCTGATCGAGAAGCTGGAGGCAGGATCCGAGTTTCATGTTAACATCAAACACAGTGGTGCAGGAGAGAGTATTGTTGCCACACAGGTTCCAGGGTTCTGGCCTCGAGTGCTGTCTGTGCAGGAACTGTCACATTCTCCCTGTGGCAACGTGGCTTTCTACCAGGTGCTCCAAGTTCCTCGCACCTCCCAAAGACATGTTAGTCACTTAATAAGTACAGCAAATTGCCCATGCAGTTAATGGGTGACGGGGGATGTGGGTTGCATGGAGATTAAGCAGGGGAATAGGATTATCGGGAGTGTGCTGCATCCCAGCAAAGGATTAATAGACTGAAAGGCCTGTTTATGTGCCATGAGAAGTAGAATAAATATGAAGAATAAATAATACCTCTTGGAAACGTTGAATAAAGGTAAATCAGCTTGTCAAGGTCCAGCATCTGTCCAGAGTGTTGGATCACCTTTACGTTGTAGCCAGATTGAGAAAATACTGAGAGATGGAGAGGGAAAAGGAGTGAGGACAGGCAAGCTCCGAGCTGTAAACCAATCTACAGAATAACCAGGAGGTTAACTTGTCCCACCCAACACTGACTACTGGCCAACCAGGTAACCAAGCCTGGGAACTGACTTCACAGGACCCGTCAGATGAAGAGCAATTTCTATCATAAATGAAGGGGAACAAACATTACAGGTGTTTGTGATAAGAATTTTAAAAAAACTAGTAGCAGGTGCAGGCTACTCGGCCCCTCGAGTTTGTTTTATCAGTCAATCCTCTGACATTGCCAATTTATGAACGGATGCCTGGATTGCTGGTGGTGATTATAGAGAACAATGAATTCTCCAATTTCAGGTAACTGACCTACTAACACCCCCCTCCACAGCTCCATGTCTTCCCCTCTCCTCCTTGTGCCCCACCTAAATCCACATCCATGTCTCCTTTTCCCCCTTTCCTTGATCCCCTTCCACCTATATTCCTTCCTCTGGCTTCACAATTTCCACCTCTTCCATTAGACTTTAGACTAGAGATCCAGCCCAGTCCGTGCCGACCAACAATTACCCCGTACACTAGCACTACCCTGCGCACGTGGGACAATTTAAAATTTTTCGTACCAAAGCCAATAAACCTATAAACCTGCACTTCTTTGGAGTGTGGGAGGAAACCGGAGCACCCGGAGAAACCCCACGTGGTCATGGGGGAAGTGTACAAACTCCGTACAGACAGCACCCGTAGTCAGGATTGAAAACTGATTTCTGGCACTGCAACTCAGCAACTCTACCGCTGCACCACTGTGATGCCCTTTTTTATTCTCGAAGTGAGAGGATTTTATTTAATTTGAAGGTGTCACAGAACACACATTCTCCTTATCTCAAACTTTTTGTCTTTTCATCTCTGGTCTTTATCCAACCATCTGGCAACCCCCCCCCCCCCCCCTCCCGCTCACCTATATCTAGCTACCACACGCCCTACTTTGTCTCATCCCCCACCTATCTTCCAGGTTTTTCCCACCCACCACAAGAAGGGCCCCAACCTGAAACGTCACCTATCCATGTTCTCCAGAGATTCTGCCTGACCCACTGAGTTGCTCCAGCACTCTGTGTCTATTTTGTTGACTATAGAGGCAGTATGTTGATTGTGAGGTGAAATCAGTCAGAGGATTTGCAAGTGTGGATGGTACACAAATGCACATAGGCCATTCAGCCCATCAGGCCTTTTCTGACATGCATTTTGATCATGACCAACTTGCACCTCAAGTAGGTTTATCGACCTTTTGTTTTAGATCTGCTGTCATCAGTGCCTAATGAAATATTTTAAATTATGGCTCTTTTAATGTCCACAAGAACTATAATTGGAAGAGTTACAGAATTCACCCTTGCCCCTGTTACACTATTGCAGTCTCTGCAGCATTTTAAAAGTCAGTGGTGTTTAATGTTCACTCACCTGCATTTTTTTCCAGCTCTTTCATTGTTGTTCCCAGTGGCGCTCCCATTCCAGCTATTGCTGTGGTTCCTCCTAAACCAGGTGTCCCTCCAGCTCCGGTTGCTGTTGCTCCTGGTCCCAGTGCCCCCTCTGATCCTGACGTCCCCGCTGGTTCTGGTGCCCCTTCTGCCCCCAACAACCATCCTCCTCCCCCTGATCCTGGTGTTGCCGCCAGGTTCACCGTCTCTGCCGAGATGCTCAGCTTGGTGCTGGGGGCCCGCTTGGGCTTTGGAGGCGGCTGCTTGCGCACGCAGGCGTGACTTTCGTCCTCGCTCCCCCCCACCGAATGAAGTGACTGCGACCTCACTGAGAAGCCGCTGGTGCAAGGGTGCGGCAGGCGGTCCTGAGGGGCTGGCAGTGTCATGAATCCCATGCGGAAGTGCTTTCCCATGCAAGTGCCGTCTCCGCCTTTTCCCACATCTCCGCCTAGCCTGGAAGAAAATCAACACGGGCTGATTACAAGCTTGAAGAAGCATTTGCATTTCATGAATTGTTCCAGAATTGTGATTAAAAACAGTTTAATTACTCCCTTAAATATAACAGATCACAGTAACAATATTGCACCATAAGTACATAAGATAGAGGAGCGGAATTAGGCCTATTCGGCCCATCAAGTCTACTCCACCATTCAATCATGGTTGATCTATCTTTCCCTCTCAACCCAATTCTCCTGCCTTCTCCCCTTAACCCCTGACACCCATACTGATCAGGCAGGCTGAACATACAACATAGAACAGTACAGCACAGGAACAGTCACTTCGGCCCACAATGTCTCTGTTGAGTATGATGCTGAGACCAAGTCTATTCTGCCTGTACACATTCCATATCTCCCCATTCCTTGCATATCCATAAGTCTATCCAGATGTCTCTTAAATGCTACTATCATATCTGCCTCAACCACTACCCTGGGCACCGCGATCCAGGCACTCACTGTCCTGCTGCGCCCATCTCTTTTAAACATTACCCCTTCCACAGGGATAATGTTTACCCCCGTCAAAGACTCATTCAGCTTGAAAACAGGCCAGTTCAAGTTCTTATTAAATCTTGCCCATGGTGTCTGGTTCTTGGTGCACCTATGCTGGGTAAAAGACTCTCAGCATTCAACCGGCCACGTATGAATGTATGCACCTCAGTAACATTGTGTAATTTTGTGTAAACAGTTTTGAATGTATGTACAGCCTCTGAGAATGTCGGATGGAGCTTTGGAAGGATCATGTATTGTATATATTTATTTCTCAAATAAAGTATACTTTGAAAACATTTTTTTTAAAATTACCCCTCATCCTCATGCACTCCTAGCTTGCCCAACCCTTGCTCAACCCTTCCCTAAAGCTCAAGCTCTCAAGACCTGGCAACTTCCTTATAAAGCGTCCTTATAAAGAGTCTGAAGAAGGGTCTCGACCTGAAAAGTCGCCTATCTCCTTCGCTCCTTAGATGCTGCTGCATCCGCTGAGTTTCTCCAGTTTTTTGTGTAACCTTCGATTCTCCAGCATCTGCAGTTCCTTCTTTAATATCCTTATAAATCTTCTCTGCACTCTTTCTAGCCTATTGACATCCTCCCAATAGGAGGTTGGCAAAAATTGAAAACAACACTCTGAATTTAGCCTTAAACCCCTGTCCCACGGTACGAGTTCTTTCCAAGAGTTCTCCCGAGTTTGCCCTGATTCGAACTCAGAGATTTACAGTAATGGCCACTTGTCGGTACTTGGGGGTTGTTCTGCTCGGAGATTCCTGTGTTCCACAGGTGACTTCACACCATTGTTTGCAGCAAATCAGGTGCCCTCAGGAAGGTCATGTATGGTGCCACTTGATCAGGTGTCCATTTTCTCTACACAGGTGATGATTAGCAGACAGAGAGTGAGGGCATAAATTCAGCCCCCGCATCTTCTTTTACTAACTCTGTTGAAAGTAATTTCTATCGTTATGTCATCAAGACAGAATGTAACAGCAATAAATTATGTTTGTGAGAGTGTGCAAAGTAAACCAGCCACAGGGGACTGATAAATTACCTAACATGTGGTGCCGTTTATCTGTTTGGTAGTGCGTGTTATTGCTCTGCACACTGCATGTGACTGCAATTCATCACCTAATTATAGTCAGTTATCCAAATAGCCTATGTCAAAACATGTCCAGTATGTTTAATATGTTTAAAAATGTTAAATATGTTCCATGTTTCAATATTGGATATCTAAAGGTTTCTATACCCTAAACCTGGAGGCTCCATTCAAGAAAAAGCCAGAAATTCCATTCCTTGCTCTCAAATGGCACACAATGTCAAACCTTGAAAAAAAGTTGATTCTTTCCCTAACATCATGTAGTCAGTGGGAAGATATGGATAATGTTGCAGTAGTTGATTCTATAGGCATATGATGTACTGATGTATGCATATTTGTGCACTAACCTCATATTTGTGCAATGCCCCCTCTATTTCCGATGTACAGTTTTATCTGCACACCAGGGATAAAAGGATCTAAGGCATGAATTTGGACTAAAATATGAATACCTTAATTGAGGGTTGAGTAGTTTTCAAATTCTCATCCAAGTGTGAAGTGTGGAATATACGTAAAATATTTAACAAATTGTGACTGGAAGCAAGCAAGCATACCATCCATATGCATCTATATACACAGTTTAAGGGTGGCACAGTGGTGCAGCTGGTGGAGCTGCTGTCTCATAATGCTGGAGACCCGGGTCTCATAATGCTGGAAACTCCACATTGACTGGGTGCAGTCAATGTGGAGTTTGCACGGTCTCCCTGTGGCCACGTGGGTTTCCTCGGGGTGCCCCGGTTTCCTCCCACATCCCAGAGACCTGTAGGTTTGGAGGTTAATTGGCCCTCTGTAAATTGCCCCCAAGTGTGCAGGGAGTAGATGTTAAAGTGCAAAAACATAGAACTAGTGTGAACGGGTGATCGATGGTCAGTGGTGGACTCAGTGGGCCAAAGGGCCTGTTTGCATGGTGTATCTTTCAATCAATTCAACCAATCATCCAAATCTATAATGGAATTGCCAGCCTGGTTTGGTTGTAATACCCATTGGATTCAATGCGGGTGTAGATCATGGATGTGAATCTGTGATGAACTACAAGAGACAAAGTGCATTAATGCATTAAAAACATACTTGATATATTGCTTCTCGTGACTGCTGTGAGTGATATGAAAGTAAAGAAGAACAACCCGTTGTGTAGCAGTTGCCGCCTCCACCCTCTCTCACACCCCACAGTGACACAGGGAACTATATAAATTGGTATGTTTACATGTTTACATTCCTACTTGTTGACATGAATTATCATACCAAGAACAAGCTGGTAAAATCCAAATAAAAAGGAGACACACAGAACTACGGATGCTGGAATCTTGAGTAGAAAACAGAGTGTTGGACTAACTCAGCGGGTCAGGCAACATATGTGGAGGGAATGGATAGGCAACGTCTCAGGTCAGGACCCTTCTTAAAACTGAAGTCAAGTAACGTATACTTTATTGTCATTCAGACATTTCAGTCTGAACAAAATTGTATTGTAAGAAGGATGACAATGTGAAACATTGACTATCCATTCCCTCCACAGATGCTGCCTGGCCTGCTGAGTTACTCCAGCACTTTGTATTTTGCAAATAACACATTAGATGTCCCTATTTTCTCTACAGTGAGGCGGACAGATTTCTGAAGAGGTTCAACCAACCTAGTTTGTATTTACTCACGAGCTCAACTCTCTGCATTATCGCCGTTGAAAGCAAGATCACGTCTCTCGGCAAACATTCATGTCCAATGATTCACTTTTGGAGTGTGATGCTCTCGTTATATCAACATTAATAACAAATATTTTGCGCATAGAACAATTGAGGCTGCTGACCAGCTAATCTGCTCTGGCCGTTGATCACAGGCGGAATGTTGACCAGGGCACCGGATATATTCCTAAAGGGCCTGTCCCACCAGCATGCAAATCTATGCGATGAGCGAGACCTAACGTGGTCGCTTGAGCTGTCCGGCGTCGCGGGGCCGGTCCCACTTCGATCACCGGAGCCGTGCGGAATTGTGCAGAGTTCGCCCCGACATCGCGCAGAGCTCCGAAAAACTGACTATGTTCAAAAATTCCGCGCGGCAACGGCTTGTCGGCTCGCAGTCGCCTCGACGCATTACACACCGCCTCAACGTCGTGCCTCCATGACCCTTTCCGTAGGTGCCTCCGTGACATTCTATGTGTGTGGCTCCGTGGCCCTCTGTGTGTGTGCCTCTGTGCCCCTCTCTGTGTGCCCCTCTCTGTCCTGGCGAACTTACCTTTAGACTTCGCTCCAAGTTCGCCTCACTTTGCGCCGCGTTGCGCCACTCACCCGACCTCCGCGCGGCCCCTACTGCCGGTTTGGTCGCGCTTGCCGCATGCAGGCGCATGCTGGTGGGAATGGCCCTGTACAGGGATCACCCGACCTCCGCGCGGCCCCCACTTCTAGTTTGATCGTGCCCATCGCATGGAGTCGGATGCTGGTAGGACAGGCCCTTAACTCTCTTCTTCTTTTATGCCCTCTGAACCACCAGAACACTCACAATCTTATCCCCAAAGAAGATCAGCGACTGAGGCAGCACAACACTGTCAGGAGTATCAGCTTAGGTTATACGGTGCTCATACTGATCTTCAGCTAATACTTGTAAGTTAGGCTGACACCTCAATGTCAAACTGCTTTTCAAAAGATCGCAAATATATTTTAGTTCAGAAAACTACATCAGCGCTCCCTGTATTAAAAAAAAACATTAATCACTGTAAGACTGAAGATGCCAGAGACTATTACTTAACGTCTTCAAATTCAAATAAGGCTCTCCAGGATATTAAACTTTTCTTTCATTTTCCATGTAAATGCAAGTTGGTTTTAATTTTCTAAAAGATAAAAAACCTAAAATGTTTTTCTCCAGTTAGTTGTGGAAATACATGGATAAAGGTGTACAGATGGTGAAATAGCTAGCATTATTTCACACATCTTATTGTAGTTATTTGATCGTGTTCATACATTTCAAAATTGATCTAATGTTGCAGATGTGATGTAGACCATAACATTTCTGCATGTTGATAATATTAATATAAGGATAATAATGGGGCAGAACAGTAACACTGTTCATAAATCTGCTTCCTCACACCAATCCAGATCCAGTCCTGATCTCTGATGCTTTCCGTGTGAAGTTTGCATTGTTTTCTCTTTGATCGTGGTCTTCTTCGGGATGCTGCAGTTTCATCTCACATCCCAAGGACGTGCAGGTTTGTTGATTCATTGTCTGGTGTAAATTGTTTCTGTTGTGCAGGGTCAGTGGTAAATTCTGATGGAGAGTTGGTGGGAATGAGAAGACAATAAAAACGGGATTAGCATAAGTGGTTGTACATACCCATTGGGCCAAAGGACCTTTTTCCCATGTTTTAAGAATCAGTGATTGGGAAAGTATAACAGGATTTCCTATAAAAGGAAAAACGACTGTAACCGCCATAAGAGTAAAAACCGGTGCCGGCAATGATTTCTACTCTGGGAGCTTTGATACTTTTTCTGACTCTGAGTCTTGCACAGTCATCCTGCCTCAGCAAAACCTGGATCTTTTCCAAAGGATAGACACAAAATGCTGGAGTAACTCAGCGGCTCAGGCAGCATCACTGGAGTAGAGAAAACTGGAAGCAAGGAATGCCAGCACACGTCAGGGCCAGCAACGGACGACCTCAGATGACCTAACACTATCCTACACCAAGCGACAATTTACAATCTTTATCGAAGCAAATGAACCTACAAACCTGTCCATCTTTGGAATGTGGGAGCACCCGGGGAAAACCCACGAGAACACACAAACTCCGTGCAGACAGGACCCGTAGACAGGATCAAACCCAGGTTCTAAGGCAGTCATTCTACCACTGTGCCACCGTGCCACTCTAAATGAATAAAGTGATTGAATGCTTTGGTCTTGTTCATATCCCGCTTCTACCGTTTATGTTCAATATATATACTGTTTATATACTGTATATATAGTCTGAAGAAGGGTTTCGGCCCGAAACGTTGCCTTTTTCCTTCGCCCCATAGATGCTGCCGCACCCGCTGAGTTTCTCCAGCACTTTGGTCTACTGTTTATATCGGTTGTAAGCCCACTGTGATGTCAGGTCACTATGGATTGATAATGAGATATTTCCAAACCCTAACCCACCATGGTCAACAAAATCACTGAAGTAAAAAAAGCACACAGTGCTGGAGTAACTCAGCGGGTCAGGCAGCATCTCTGGATGATATGGAGAGGTGACCTCACATGTACATGTCCTCCAAAGATGCCGCTTGACCTACTGTGTTACTCCAGCACTGTGTGCTTTTTTGGTAAAACAGCACCTGCAGTTCCTTGTGTTTAAAATGTAGAAGATATAAACTTGAACATGCCAGTATTTGAACTTGGATCGATCATTTGGAGTGTTGGAGTGCAGATCGAAGTGCAGTTCATGCAAAGCCATTGTCAAGCACATGCACTGCGTCATGTTGCCACAAGGAGTCACTGTTCAGCGCCCAATGTGTTTGTAGCTTCCATCAAGTCATTGTCAAGAATAAAGAACCAAGATTGTTCAATTGTCATATGTACCCAGGTGGAACAATGATATTCGTACTTGCAGCAGCATAACAGGTGTGTAAACGCAGTACATTGTTCAACGCATCCTAGTGGTCACCATAAACCCAGTGGCCCATGAGGATGTAACATTGCAATGTTTTACCTTCTGAAGTTAATGCTGTTTTGCACTCGCTAGGAAGAGTGCAAACCTCAGCTGCTTGCAGAGTTTCACACAGTGACACCTATCTTTATATGAAATGAAAATGTTCATTTGTGCTTAAGTCTCGGCCCTGAAGAAGTCAGTGTTGTCAAGGTTTCCTGTAAATGGGTCTCCATGTGTGAACCTGCTGCAAACTAACATTGATTTCAAGAGCACCTGAGTGTAGGATCTGCTATAACAACAGCATTCAGGATACAAGCTGTCAGCTTAGTCGAGGTGCAGCTGGACATTAACTGTTGCTTTGGTTATTTCAGTTAGAGAGCAAAGAATTCCTTTGATTTTATCTCAGATTCAGCTTTAGAAAGGTGTGATGCAAATTATCAGATTAGATTTAGTGTGGAAACAGGTCATTTGGCCCCACGAGCCCACACTGATAACGATCACCCATACACTAGTTCTATCCTACACACCAAGGACAATTTACAGAAGCCAATTAACCTACAAACGTGCACGTCTTTGGAATGTGGGAGGAAACCGGAGCACACAGAGAAAACCCACACGGACACGGGGAGAACGTGCAAAGTCTGTACAGACAGCACCCGTAGTCAGGATCGAACCTGGGTCACTGGTGCTGTAAAGGCAGCAACTCTACTGCTGCCCCACTGTGCCGCCATCTAAGATGACAAACTCATTTTGCATGTAACTAAATATCAAAACAAACCAGGCAGCTAAGTTAATTTTCTCTAGAGTAACATAGCAAGTAAACCTTAACATATAAATAATTACATGGAGTGAATCCTCCACACACCACACACCATCACTACAGCTGGTGGATTGTGGAGACACTTTGCTATTGCACCCTGACCTGATCAGATGTTCTGAGGTTGGTTTGAATCATTTCGGTGGCCTGTGGGAGAGATTCCTAGCTATATAGTTGAACTGGCCTGGAAGGAGGGAGGGAAAATGCTTCCGTATATCTCAGCATTCTGAGAACATCAAAGAAATGCTGATTTACAATTCACAACATTGACTGGTCACATCGCGGCCTCGTTCAGCAACTTGAAAGCCCAAGAGCGAAGACTGCAAAAAATAGTGAACACTGCCCAGTCCATCAAAGGGACTTAAGGGGCATGTTGAAAACCTCCTTCGACTATGTAGAAGTCCTCCTTCGACCTCCTTCGACTATTTTGAAGACCAGCTTCGACTAGCTTCGGGAAAATTGGACTCAAAATAGTGGAGAGTGAAGACAACCTCTTTCGATCTCCCTTCAACTATGTTGAAGACTATCTACGACTACCTTCGACTACCTTCGATTAGCTTCGACTACCCTCGATTACCTACGAATAACATGCCAACCTACTACGACCTACTTCGACTAAACCTACCAGTAAAAAAATGTATCAATTTTTTCCATGGCGACCTTTTTTAACTCGCGAGCATTTTCTAACATGTTGAAAAATACGCCGCGACCTAGCTGAGGCCTCGAGTCCACGGGAACTACTCTCGAACATGAAGGAAAGTTACAAAGACCTCCTAGGGCCTTGTGTCGACAATGCTGCGAGTATGAGTCAAGGGCAAACTCGCCAGAACTCGCAGATTAGGTCGCCGGAGTGGGACAGCCCCTTTACAGGAGTCGCTGCCTCGAAAAGGCAGCCAGCGTCATCAGAGACCCACACCACCCTGGCCACACAACTCCTATCACCCCTGCCATCGAGAAGAAAATGAAATTGCCTGAAAACTGTAACATCCAGATTCAGGAGCAGCTTCTACCCTACAGACATCAGGCTATTTTACTTCGGAGTCACGTGAGTGACTACGTGAAGAAGACCCCGCCTGGCGCTGGAACGGCATTACGTCGTCGCTGTCGGCAACGAAAGAGCTGCAGAGCGCAGCTCCACACAGCGGTAAGGAACCGGCCCGCAGGTAAGAAAGTTTTACAAAATTTTGGGCGAGGTTTCAGAACTCCGTAGCCTGGTGGGTAAACCAGGAGGAGTTAGAGGAAAAAATAAAATGGAGAAGGCCAAGAAACAGCGGGTAAAACGTGCATCCCGGGGTGCAGAAGAGTCGGGACAGCAGTTTATTGCGGAGCCGGTTCCGATACCGGCGGCCGTTGAAACACCCGTTAGTGAGGCTTTGATTGCTCCACAAACGGAAACTGTAGAGGAAGTCCCAGTGCCTCAAAAAAGTAAAAGAAAAGCTGCAGGGCCTGGGATTTCAGAGGACTCTGATTCTGAAGGTCCAGAAAAGAAGGCCTTATGGCTCAGGATGGACCAAATGGAGAAAATGCTCCAGACTATAATCAACCAAGGGTCTACGAACCCAGAATATTCCCAGGCAGCCCCTGAGGGGGTTCCATATCGTGAATATGGTGCCAATTCGAATTGGGAATTTGAAACCCCAGTGCCTGGGTATGGACTGGAGGAAGTCTCCTTTGAACAAGTTTCAGGAGTACCAGGGCTGTATGAGACAGACCCTGCAAGTGGTGTTTGTGGTCCGGAGGACACACCACAATTCAAATATATGGATCCAGGTGTGCCTGATGTGGCACAAGACTTTGCTATACCTGGAGGAAGCGGTGAGGCCATGGAAGAAAACCTGGCGGCCAATATTAATTATATGGTCTCTCACCCGCTTCAAGATGCTGTTATGGTTGAGACAGCAGAAATATATAAAACACCGATCAATTGTGCCTCATTGAAGGTACCTACGGTGAATCCAGTTGTTTGGGCGCCTATGTCATCAATTATGCGGGCGCAGGAAATTCGATTTCAAAGAGTCCTCAAGCTGATTTCAGCTGGCATTACTGCATTTGGCAGACAAGTGGAAGGTTGTGGAATGACCAAAGTGCAGAAACATATGTTGGCCTTATTTTGCAACTCATTTTTTGAGATTAACTGCATGAGGAAGATTGCCATTCGACCTCTGTTACATCCAAGATTTGCAGGATTGTGTAAACCAAGCAATGTTCAAACTCCTGGGTTTTTGTTCGGAGAGGATTTGTCTAAACAAATTAAAGAAATGGATGAAGACGCAAAAACTTTTGGTCGTATGAGACCCTTCAACTTTGGCCAGAGATGGTCTGGCTATTCAAGGAAGAGATTTGATTTTGGAGCTGGTACAAGCCGAGGCAGGAGTATGATAAGGAGGAATTTCCAGCCAACACAGCCGAATGTACACCCATTCCTTGGGAAAAGGAGATCATCTCGTCCAGCTGGAGAGGTACATAAACATTATCCCATAAAAAAGGAATGCTGGGATGGGCCACAGATTGGCGGTAGACTCCAAATGTTTTATAAGGAATGGGACAATATTACAGTTGATCGTGTGGTATTAGACACTGTACAAGGATCTACCATTGATTTTGTGGAAGGTATGGTTCCATTGGGACAGTATGACCCTAGTCATCCTTTAAGGTTCTCCGAGTTTGAGGTTAATCAAATGGACAAAGAGATTAAGAGTTTGAGTAAAAAAGGTGTTATCGAGAGAACAGGAGAGGATCCACAACAAATTATATCAAACATTTTCCCCAGACTGAAGAAAGATGGGGGTTGTAGGATCATTTTAGATCTCACTTTTTTGAATACATTTGTCCAGTATAAACATTTTAAAATGGACACTTTCTACACTACAATGCAGTTGGTATCAACAGGTTGTTATATGGCTACAATAGACTTGAAGGATGCATATTATTCGGTCTCAATTCGTCATGATTTTCGCAGGTATTTAAAGTTTAAATGGATGGGACAGCTGTGGCAATACAAAGCTTTGCCAAATGGATTAAGTTCAGCACCTAGATTGTTCACTAAATTGTTAAAACCAGCACTTGCACTGTTAAGGGCACAAAAACACATCGTTATGGCTTATCTAGATGACATTCTAATTGTCAATGCTAATCAGGAATTAGCTGGGGAATCAGTCTCAGCAACTATTAGCTTGTTGGAGAAGTTGGGGTTTCTGATCCATCCAACAAAGTCTAAGTTACAGCCGTCCCAAACCATTGAATATCTGGGGTTTCTGATTAACTCAGTCACCATGTTGGTAACTTTACCAATGAATAAGGAGTTAGATTTGACAGATGTATGTCAAAAATTGATTAACAAACCTTATCCCTCCATCCGAGAGGTTGCCAAGGGTATTGGTAAATTGGTAGCAGCATTTCCAGCAGTAGAATTTGGTCGGTTACATTACCAGAATCTTCAAAGGGCAAAAACTAAAGCACTAATTCAGCGAGCAGGCCATTTTGATAGGCCAATGCAATTGCCTAAGGAAGCTTTATCGGAATTACAATGGTGGATTGAGAATGTTCCACAAGCTGCTAAAAACATTTTAGTTCATCAGCCAGTCGTGGTATTACAAACTGACGCAAGTTCTCTCGGATGGGGGGCTACGGACAATGAGACCAGCTGTGGAGGCAGATGGGCTGTCCAAGAGGATTTATTGCTCCAAACATATGGTATTAATTATTTGTAGTTACTGGGAGCATTCTATGGATTAAAAGCTTATTGCTCTTCATTAAAGGATTTACATGTCCAAGTACAAATAGATAATACCACAGCTGTGGCATATATCAATCACATGGGTGGTGTCAGATCAATTCCATGTGATCATCTGGTAAACCAGATATGGCAATGGTGTATTACAAAAAATATTTGGCTTTCAGCTATTTATCTCCCAGGAAGAAACAATGTTGTGGCAGACAAAAGATCACGGATATTTAAAGACAATACAGAATGGATGTTAAATCCACAAATTTTCAAAAATATTGTCAGTCGGTATGGAGTACCGGACATTGATCTGTTTGCATCTAGATTGAATCACCAATTGCCAAAATACATGTCTTGGGAACACGATCCGGGGGCAGTAGCGGTGGATGCTTTCTCGCTACACTGGGGGGATACGTTCTTTTATGCTTTTCCCCCATTCTGTCTCATTGGGCAATGTCTCAAGAAAATAGCGCAAGACGCTGCCAAAGGCATTTTGGTGGTGCCAAATTGGCCCACACAGTCATGGTTCCCATTGATGCTAGAAATGATTATCGAACCATGTATGGTTATTCCCAGTTGCGACAATCTGTTGACACAACCAGTAACAAAAGAAATTCATCCATTGCATGATCATATGAATTTGTTAATCTGCAGGTTCTGACCAGACCATTGCAAGAGTTTGAACTGTCGGACAGGACCATGGATGTTATAGATGCAGCTTGGAGGACTAGCACTAAAAAACAATATATGTCGTATATAAGAAAATGGGAAGCCTTTTGTACACAGTCAAAGATATCTTATCATTCTGCTAACATTTCAAATGTATTGGAGTTCCTTGCTGGGTTGCACTTTGATGAACATTTGAGTTATAGTGCCATTAATTGTGCTCGGAGTGCATTGTCATCCTATTTAGGACAAATTTCGGATCGAGATTCAGTTGGGTCTCACCCATTAGTGTCCCGATTCATGAAAGGTATTTTTAATAAAAATCCTCCCAAGCCCAGATATACAGAAATTTGGGATGTTAGCATTGTTCTCACTTTGCTTAAACAATGGACGCCAATTAATTCAATGTCTTTACAGAACTTAACATTCAAGGTGGTTATGTTAATGGCATTGGTATCAGCTCAAAGAGTACAGACTTTGCAATTGTTAAGGTTGGATTGCATGCATGTGACTTCAGATAACATTGTGTTTTATGTCTATGACTTGATCAAACAAAGCAGACCAGGGAAAACTGGAATTAAGGTAATGTTTAAAGCATATCCTATTGATGAAACGTTGTGTGTAGTTAAGCATTTAACTCAATACATGGAGGTAACCAAAAGTCTCAGAGGTTCTGAGAAAGCGTTATTAATAACACACAAAAAACCACATACAAAAGTTTCAGTTCAAACCATTTCTAGATGGTTAAAACAGGTTTTGGGTCTAGCAGGAATAGACACTGATGTGTTTAAATCTCACTCCACTAGGGCAGCAGCTACGTCCGCGGCGAAGGTACAGGACGTACCACTCGATCAAATTTTAGAGGCCGCAGGGTGGTCTAGAGAAGAAACTTTTTCAAAGTTCTACAATAAACCCGTTGTCACGGTGCCAGGATTTGGACACGCAGTACTGGGTTCCCTTTGAATGCTTGCTTTGTTTATATTATCGATTTATATTATCGATTTATGTTACCATTTACATCATTTATCAATTGTTGTAATTTTCCCCTGCAATAGAGGGGTTCTTATTTTAAAAAAGTTGTTCTTTTTTATAATTAAAGGACTTATTACATAAAATATAACAATGTGTTAAAGTATTTTTACTCACTACTGTTTTGACCAAACAGAGAGTCGTATGAAATGAGTTTACGACATGGAAAACACAGGGCTTTAAAATCTTCACGTAGTCACTCACGTGACTCCGTAGTAAAATAGTGAGATTAAACGAGAACTTACCTGTTCGAAGTTTGATCTTTATTTTATGAGGAGTTACGATGAGGGATTACGTGCCCTCCACTCCCAACCCTCATAATATAAATGATCATCTGGTAGTTCTAGTCTATTTTGAGCCTTACTATTTTACTCCGGCTATTTGGTTCTGTGTTTTTCATGCCGCTGCTTTGAAGTATGCCGTTCCAGCGCCAGGCGGGGTCTTCTTCACGTAATCCCTCATCGTAACTCCTCATAAAATAAAGATCAAACTTCGAACAGGTAAGTTCTCGTTTAATCTCACTATTAATTACTACATCCTCCAAATAAGCTCTGAACTGCATAGACGTGGGGGCATTGGTGTATTTTTGCGCTATTATTGTTTGATTGTTCGTTTTTATGTGTATGTATGTATGAATGTGTATGTATATATATTTATATATATAAAAGAGTCAGGACAGTCAAAGGGGATTATCATCATATGTCTCAGACAGAATATATATGTATATTATACAAGTGTTTTGTTTATTATATTGGCTGCAGAGTACAATGCTTACATATTCTGTTGCGCTGCTGCAAGAAGAATTTCATTGTTCTGTCTGAGACATGTGATGATAAAACCGCCTTGACTCTCGATACAATAGGACCATTATTGATTTCTTTACAATGTATTACAGTTCCCAAGCCCTGTTGAAATACAATTTCCCTCCTCATGTCAAAACAGCACCATTTGCCTATTATGTTGCAGCAGACAGTGAAGAAAGCGAATGGTATGTTAGCTTACATAGCAAAAGGATTTGAGTATAGGAGCAGGGAGGTTCTACTTCAGTTGTATAGGGTCTTGGTGAGACCGCACCTGGAGTATTGCGTACAGTTCTGGTCTCCAAATCTGAGGAAGGACAGTATTGCCATAGAGGGAGTGCAGAGAGGGTTCACCAGACATTCCTGGGATGTCAGGACTGTCTTATGAACAAAGACTGCATAGACTCGGTTTATACTCTCTAGAATTTAGGAGGTTGAGAGGGGATCTTATAGAAACTTACAAAATTCTTAAGGGGTTGGACAGGCTAGATGCAGGAAGATTGTTCCCGATGTTGGGGAGGTCCAGGACAAGGGGTCACAGCTTAAAGATAAGGGGGAAATCCTTCAGGACCGAGATGAGAAGGTCTTTTTTCACACAGAGAGTGCTGGGTCTCTGGAATTCTCTGCCACAGAGGGTAGTTGAGGCCAGTTCATTGGCTATATTTAAGAGGGAGTTAGATGTGGTCCTTGTGGCTAAGGGGATCAGAGGGTATGGAGAGAAGGCAGGTACGGAATACTGAGTTGGATGATCAGCCATGATCATATTGAATGGCGGTGCAGCCTCGAAGGGCCGAATGGCCTACTCCTGCACCTAATTTCTATGTTTCTATGTTTCTAAGTCTAGTGCTTTTAGTGGTTGCCATTTCAATGCCACCCATTCAAATGCAAAACACTGACTTACTCTTGCCATTTACTCCACGATTGCTTATTCTTAGAAGGAATCTAAACTCAGAATGGGGGTTCAATTATTGGTAGAACCACTTGTCACCCCCTTCCACCTCTTGTGCTGAGGAGCTTCACCAAAGCATAGTCTGCAACAGGAAGTCTGTTCACTTACACAGTGAGTGAATGACTGTTATGTTTTAAAGTAATGGGCAAAGTGCACCATTGAAGAGCATCCAATCTGGATGCATTATGGCTCGGTATGGCTACTGTTTTGACCAAGTCTGGAAGAAATTTCCAAGAGTTCAGTCCATCACTCCACCCCCTTACAGACTCTATCTATACTTCGCATTGCCTCGGCAAAGCAGTCAGTTTAATCATGGACCACTCACGCCCCCGCCATTCTCACTTCTTCCCTCTCCCACCAGGCATTAAAGGGCGGCACAGTGGAGCAATGGTAGAATTGCTGCCTTACAGCACTAGAGACGTGGGTTCGATCCTGACGACGGGTGCTGTCTGTACGGAGTTTGTACGTTCTCCCTGCAACCACCTAGGTTTTCTCCAGGTGCTTCAGTTTTCTCCCACACTCCTAAGATGTGTGTAGGTTTGTAGGCTAATTGGCTTTGATAAAATTGTAAATAGTCCCTAGTGTGTAGGATAGTGTTAGTGTACACGGGTGATCACCGGTCGGTGTGGACTCGGAGGGACGAAGGGCCTGTTTCCACGCAATATCTCGAAAGCCCAAAATCTAAAGTCTAAAGGCAGAAGATATCAAAGCTTTAAAGCACACACCACCAGAATCTAAAACAGCTTCTTCCCCGCTGCTATCAGACTCTTGAATAGACCTCGCATCTGCTTGGAATATATCTCGAATATTCCGTTGCAGCCCACTTTATTGTCAGCACTTTCTCTGCAGCTGTAACACTATAGGCTGAACTCTGTTTATATTTCCTTTTACTCATCTCTGATTTCATTTGCCTGGATAACACGCAAATGTTTGTCACTATCTCTCGGCATATGTGACAAAAATAAACCAATACTAATATCAATACCAAATAAATGGTATCTCCATCCAGTGGCACTCTCAGTGATTGTTACTGCACTAAATAAATGATAATTCTGTCCAAAGGCTTTAAATGGACCCTGACGTCTACTTCAACAATCTGACGACCCATAACTTGCCGAACTAAGTGAAGTTTTGCACAACCACAAAACTAACTGTGTGTGTGTGAGACAAGTTTCCAACCTGATCTAATCGGCATTTATTTATCCCACTGATAAAAAAATATATCAGGGCGCATTTGCCCTGTGTCCCAGCTGAGAAGAGATGCTCTCAGCATTCAGGAACAGGCTGAGGATGAAGCTTTTGTGAAGAATGGTGAAGAGACGTGTAGTTGGATGGGGAGGGACCCTAGAATTACGACCATAATGTCTGAAATAAGGGAACATCATGTCTGAAATACGGGAACGTACACAGAGCTCAGGATTTATTTTGAACGTATTCGATCTGGCCCTCCTGAAGGAATCACCCAAGTGCTTCATCTACTAGTTTCTTGTCATTTATAACCACATATCTTACAGTAACGAAAAAGTAAATGTGATCAACCAGGGGATTTTTCATGAAAGCTAAAACTTGCCAAAGGTCTAGGTTTGTTCCAAAGTATGGTCAGATGTCAGAAAACATGAAACAATCGAATTCTCATTCAAAGCACGTTGTTTTTTAGGTGAGGCTGATGAATGATCAATACATCAGTAACTGATCTGTTCTTCAGAGCTGGTCTGAGCATTATTAACCAATCATCCCCAATTTAGCAAAGGAAAGGAAATTCTAATGCATCCAAAGATGGAAACATATACTGGTCCTGAGAGAAATGACTAAATTGGTGCTGTCTCCATCAACTCCTCTGATAGACCTGCCTTGTGTTCAGAGGAAAAAGACCCATCCATCATTTTGATGTCATGAGCAAGCAGCTCAATGAATATTTGCAATGTGATTTATGCTTTCATTTTGTGTTTTTGCTGCTTTATATTTTGTCAAAGATTTTTCTTTCATAATAGCACGCACGTACATTAGTGAAATACCTGATCAAGCCAAAATACTTTGGTGATTTTCACAACTTGCACCTCAAGCGCAAATAATGTAGGTTCCCATAAAGGTGCAGCACTGTTTTAACCCCAGTAACATCTCCCACTCAGCAGAGCATAACAGCTGGTAAGGTTGCATGAGACCTTTTCAGCCATACATCAGAGATTTTTCATAACCAATCGAACCAGCAAACAGATAAATGGGGTGTTTGGCACATCAATCAACATTACATAGCACTATGGAATATGAAATCAAATTGGCTCAAATTAGCTTTTCTAATGTGATTTACAGAATGAGTTCTTTTTGCTGCATTTTTGAAAAGTAAAGAGCTATATTGCATTGGTGACTGAAAGTTTGTTAAAGAAAACTGTTTTATTTTCCTCGTTGATCTGCCAACCAATGACTCTGGTCATTTTATGATGGCTGTTACTTGTCCATAAGTCAGAAGATTATCTGCACTCTCAAATATCCGGGATTTGTGATGTTAAGAATACCGTTTTCTGTTCACTAGGTTAAGAAATTGGGGCATTACCTGACTTGTTCCTTCTTATTCTGGACGATAATTTCTTCCCTGTCCCCACTCATGAGAAATTTCCATTTTATCCAAAATCTGTTCAAAGGGACGGCAGAGGTCTCAGCCTGGAGAAGGGTTTTGACCAAAAACGTCGCCTATTTCTTTTCTCCAGAGATGCTGCCTGACCCACTGAGTTACTCCAGCATTTTGTGTCTATCTCCCATTTTATCTAATGTGTCTCTGGCAGGCCTCACCGCCCTCCACACGAGAGCTTGGAATTATTGCACAAGGATCTTTTCAGACATGCCAGAACATCTCTTCCACAAAATATGTAATTCAAAATGAAAGCTCTGCTAAGAGAAGGGTTATAGCATTGTCTTCATCCAGACTAGCTGTTGATATTTATTCTATATATTCGGGCTGCCGAGGCACCAAAATACATCTGTGTAGGTAGCATTGTCATCTTGAAATTTCAGGAGAATGATCTTTAACTTAATCTCCTTTGAAAAATGCTAATGAAAAATCAATTGTATCAAGCTACAGCCAATCAATTGAAAAAAAAAAACTAAAGTAGCATGGATTTTTCTGCACCTGAATATTAAGCTGTCTGTTTTGTCTAAGTGGGCAACGCACTTTCTCTGAAACGGGAAGCTCTGAATTCAAGTGTCAAATTTACGAGAATGATCCCAGGAATGATTGGGTTAGCAAATGATGAGCGTTTGAAGGCACTGGGCCTGTACTTGCTAGAGTTTAGAAGGATGAGGAGGGACCTCATTGAAACTTACTGAATAGTGAAAGGCCAGGATAGAGTGGGTGAGGAGAGGATATTTCCACTAGTGGGAGAGTCTAGGAGCAGAGGCCTCAGCCTCAGAATAAAGGATGTATCTTTAGAATGGAGATTAGAAGGAATTTCCTTAGTCAGAGGGTGGTGAATGTGCGGAATTCATTGCCACAGACGGCTGTGGAGGCCAAGTTAATGGATGTTTTAAAGGCGGAGATTGACAGATTCTTGATTAGTATGGGTGTCAGGGGTTATGAGGAGAAGGCAGGAAAATGGGGTTGAGTGTGGGAGCAAACTGGGGCACCTGCAGAAAACCCACGCAGTCACAGGGTGAATGCCCAAACTCCGTACAGACAGCACCTGTAGTCGGGATCGAACCTGGGTCTCTTGTGCTGTAAATCAGCAATTCTACCGCTGCACCACCGTGCCGTCCATCTGAAGCATTCAGACCCAAAGTCTATTTCTAGGTTTCATCAACTATGCCAACTACTGGTGACTTGGAAGAGGATGTCTCCATGAGCTCATGAGTATTATCCAAGCAAGCGCAGGTTTAATTTGCTAATCATCTCTGGACCATAACTTCCCTTCTGTTAGTCACACCGGGGTCTGGGCTAGAAAAGATATACTTTGGCAGAATTGCCTCAGAGAACATGTAATTATTTTAGATAATTGGGAGTTCAGACTGAGAGATGTCTCTGCATTAACCCTGCAGGCTTGCAGAAGGTGGCGGTACAATGGGTCAAACAGCAACTTTGCTGAGTATTGAAGATGAACTGCTCCAGCTTTGTGGTAAAACAATGCATTGATACTGCAGCAATTAAAGTCTCAGATACAAGCATTTCTGGAGAGGTTCATTGGAACATACATAAGCTTTTATGTTGTATTCTGTTCAGATGGGCTCTCATTAGATTATGAACAGACCAAAAGACCCAATGATTGGAAAACTGGCTTGCTCATAGAGCATTCCGTGTGTGTGTGCGTGTGCGTGTGCGTGTGCGTGTGTTTTCCTCCCTGCTGCTCATTTAGTTTTGCTGTGGATTTAATTGTTCAAACAGTGGGCAAACACTAAATGTTTCTCGATGACTTTCCTTTGTCCCCTAACATTGCGGAAATCTCAACGCATTCCGGTCAAATGTAATTTTTAAAAATTATTTGTGCCTTTTTTATTTATTAATTATTCAAAACACTAACTTGATTTTTTAAAAAGTCTTTACATTTTTTATAATTATTTATTAAATATTTAATAGATCTTGAATGTTTCTTGGTGTAGGGTTTTCAATGACATTCTGCTTTAAAGTAAGTATTGGGTATGCATCGAGCCTGCAATTTTCTTTCTGAGTCCTCTGTGCATTTGATCCCTCATGCATGCTTGGAGGAGCCCATAGATACAGTGCAGTCCAATGTTGCATCAATTTAGCATGCTCTCCTTGGGTTTCAATCCAGGCGTGTGTGGTAGCTCGTAGCAGGAACAGACCTTCCTGGCTCTTATGATTCTGGTGCACTTTAAATAAGATGCTCTGAAGTAAGTAGGAAGTAACTGCAGCTGCTGGTTTACACCAAAAATAGACACTAAATGTTGGAGTAATCAGCGGGTCAGGCAGCATCTCTGGAGAAAAGGAATGGGTAACATTTTGGGTCGAGACTTTTTCAGACTGAGTCAGGGGAAAGGGAAACAAGAGGTAGCGGATCTGGATCGCAACGGCCGTGAGCCCCAGGCTCAGTTGGGCGGTCATTTGCCTGCTTCTGCTGCTGTTGAAAGTGAGACACTGCGTCGCGCCAGAGTCTCAGGCCTGTCCCACTTTGGCCGTCAGTTCCGCGACAGGCCGTTAGCGTGCAAAAAGTTAGTTCGCTACAAAAATTTTGGAGCACACAACTACATACCCCTCCGCGCTTCTAAGAGGGACCGGCCCCACGCGGCCATACGATGCCCGTGCGCCTCAATGCGGCCACGAGGTTGTGGAATTTGCGTGCCAAGGACATGTAAGTGGGACAGGCCCTTTAGGTTTTCTTAAGAAATGGAATCTACAAGGCATACTTCATGGGGAAAGTAGTGGACAGAAAGGCATGTTATACATCGTTTGAATAGCAAAAACCTGTAGTTTACAATGCCAAAATTGAAGAGTTGAGGAAAAACAAGGTGTACAGAGTTGCTTATTGGTTACAATCTGAGGTGTATGATGATGCCGCGGTCGCGACATCGTCAATACGAGGTCGCGCAATTTGCGTGCCAAGGACACTTACGTGGGACTAGCCCTTAAGTATCCAAATAACGAACTAATCCCATTCACACAAGAATTCACAATATAACATGATTTTTAAATCTCACTGTCATTAATTTAAATGCCAGATGGAAGGAATTTAATGTTTAATTCCCATAAATTAATCTAGAAACATCCACTCAATATAATCAAAATTGTTATTTTTTTGCACACTACATGGGACTAAAACTGATATTAATATAAAAATATTGACTATGGCTAGACAATAACACAAAATATGGACGATTTAGATACTCTTATGACGTGATTATCCAAAAAAAAGAGCATTTAAATCATCTTGCGAGTTTTTCTTGAAACCCGATCGATGGAACGTTGCATTTGCGGTGAATTTGAACTCCATATCGGCAGGAAAAACACTGCCGGTTCATATGGGGTCCAAATAACATTTTCGCAATGTAAAATTAGATTAAAGCCATCCCAAGAAGCAAGTTTATATGTAAAATAGACGACTTACCCTTTGTTTTGTCCCGTTCTTGCGATCCGTCACATTGTAGGTGTTGAGGGCATTAGAAGTCCTATTTAATTTTAATTATAAATATTAAAATGTCTCGCGATTTAAAAAAAAAAAATCGGGAACGGAAGTCTGATCGATTATTCTTCAGCAGCTAGCAGCCCGAGGAAGTCTGAAAACTGGATTTTAATCCCGCCCACCCCCATAGGCGCCAAAGTCGCACACACGGCCAGTGGCAGAACTGCAGCGCCGCTGAAGATAAGTTTTGTAACATCGCTACATAGAGTGATACAGTGTGGAAACAGGCCCTTTGGCCCAACTTGCCCGCACTGGCCAACAATGTCCCAGCTACACTAGTCCAACCTGCCTACGCTTGGTCCATATCCCTCCAAACCTGTCTAACTGTTTCTTAAATGATGGGATAGTCCCAGCCTCAACTACCTTCTCTGGCAGCTTGTTCTATACACCCACCACCCTTTGTGTGAAAAGGTTACCCCTCGGATTCCTATTTAATCTTTTCTCCTTCACCTTGAACCTATGTCCTCTGTCCTCGATTCCCCTACTCTGGGCAAGAGACTCTGTACATCTACCCGATCTATTCCTCTCATGATTTTGTATACATACCTCTTTAAGATCATTCCTCATGTGACCTAAAATTGGAGAATCGCATGTTCTTTCCGTTCCTTTCCTTTCCCCACAAAATGTGGAAACCTAATCCCATTCCTGCAAATGTACATTTTTAAAAATTATATTTTCTGATTTTTTACTGTTTTATTAATTATTAGTTTAGTTTACAGATACAGTTTCCGAACTGTGGCCCTTCGGCCCACTGAGGCCGCGCTGACCAGTGATCCCTTTACACTAGCACTATCCTACACACTAGGAACAATTTACAAGTTGTACCAAAGTACGGTCATGGGCAGATTCATGGGTAATTTTCAGCCCCATTTCCATAA
The DNA here is from genome assembly GCA_963514005.1 of Raja brachyura. The sequence goes on along the minus strand of OY740794.1, from coordinate 14,835,075 downwards.
CCGGCTTCCGTCTCCGCACCAAAGATCCCATAGCGGAGCAAAGATACTAGTGCGGAGACGGAAGTTATTTGGTAAAAATCTTCGACTAATTTTCAGAATTATAATTTATTAACACAAACTGTTCCCCCGCAACGTTGATTACACTGCGAGTCGGGTCGGATCGGATCAGGTTACTGAAATGGATGAAAAAAAGGCCCACGTTCCGCTCCGTTGCATACTACACGTCAGCCCATTGCATTTAGAAGGAGTGGTCTATCTTGCATTTAGAAGGAGAGGTCCATAGGATCTTTGCTTACAATAATCAATGTAAAGGGTCCATCCTGAAACGTCGCCTAATCCTGTCCTCCACAGATGTTGCCTGACCGCAGTGCTATTCAGCTCTTTTTTAAATTAAATTAGATATGTGGATGCAATCCACAATCGCCCTCCCTCTCCCTGATGACATTGTAATACCCAATGTGATCAAATGTTTCTATGTGAACTATCTCACAAAACATTTCATTATTGCCCCTCACTTAAACGTTATTCACATGATTCCCTTTATCATGTATCTGTACACTGTGGATGGCTCGATTGTAATCATGTATTATCTTTCCGCTGACTGGTTAGCACGCAGCAAAAGCTTTTCACTGTGCCTCGATACACGTGACAGTAAATTGAACTCAATAAACACACTTGTGGGTGATACTACTGATGGTTATTAGGACACAGCATCCATCAGCCTTGGGATTATAGTTTAGTTTAGTTCAGTTTAGTTTAGTCTACTTTGGCGCCGTCAATGCAAACTGGGGTGTGTGCACAGCTTTGCATCCAGAGGTCGATCACTATCTCCTTCGCATTGCTGACATTGAGAGAAAGGTTATTGTCTCGACACCAGGACGTAAGGCTCTCAATCTCCTTCCTGTACTCTGTCTCATCATTATTTGATATCCGGCTCACAATGGTGGTGTCATCTGCCAATTTGAAAATTGAATTGGATTTGTACATGGCCACACAGTCGTGCAGGAGTAGAGAAGGTTGCTGAGAACACATTCTTGTGGAGCACCAGTGCTGAGCCTCTAAACATTTCAGTATGGGGGCCACATTATATATTTGACACGTATTTGCAGGCCGTAGGAAAAAATAAAGAAATGTCAGTTTTATAAATGTAATGTCTCTCTCTCCCTGTCTCTGTCTGTCTCTTTCTGTCTGTCTGTCTCTGTCTCTCTCTCTCTGTCTCTCTCTCAGTCTCCTTCTGTTTTTCTATCTCTGTCTCTCTCTCTGATTCTCTCTCTGTTTCTCTCTGTCTGTCTCTCTCTCTCTGTCTCTCTCTGTGTCTCTCCTTCTGTCTTTCTGTCTCTGCCTCTCTCTCGCTCTCTCTGATTCTCTCTGTGTCTCTGTCTGTCTGTCTGTCTCTCTGTCTGTCTCTCTCTCTCTGTCTCCCTCTGCCTGTCTCTCCTTCTGTCTTTCTGTCTATCGCTTTCTCTCTCTGATTCTCTGCCCCTCTGTCTGCCTTTCTCTCTGTCTGTCTCTCTTTCTCTCTATCTCTCTCTGTCTGTCTCTGTCTGTCTGTCTGTCTTTGTCTGTCTCTCACTCTGTCTCTCTTTCTCTCTATCTCTCTCTGTCTGTCTGTCTCTCTCTCTCTGTCTCTCTATCTCTCTGTCTCTCTATCTCTCTGTCTCTCTATAAACTACCACAGGATGGTGTCGGGTGGGGGGGGGGGGGGGGGGGGGAAGAGTCCCTGGAGCAGAGGGAGCGGGCGGGAGAGGTGTTCCACGCTCCCGGGTTGCAGCCGGTGCAGGAACCGGGGGTGGGGAGAGGCCGCGCCGGGTAGGTCCGGGAGCGGGGAGACACCGTGCCGGGTGCCCTCGGCCTCTCCTGGCTCCAGGACGCTGACATTAAATGGTTGAAATTTATCAGGTTTCGGCTCCAAAGATTGTACTCAGTTGAATTGCACTTTTTACCTGAACGCTTATATGTTAACATTTAATCTTAAATCTTTGAAGCTTGTGCATTGTTTCAATGGTTATCAAAAGTTAAATGATATAGTGCAGCTTAGCATAAAATCGTTCAGAAATATTTGGTATAATTTATTTGTATAGCTTCATGAAATATTAATAGTACACATTATGTATCAGAAAAATGTATAATGATTTTGCAGCAGCAAAAACCATTTCTGCCTGTATAATTCATAATGCATCATTGTTTCGTTTAGTTTAGAGTAGAGGTACAATGTAGAAACAGGCCCTTCACCCCACCGAGCCTGCACTGACCAGTAAGCACCCATACACCACTAGTTCTATCCAACACACTACGGACAATTTGCAGAAGCAACACCTTTGGAATGTGGGAAGAAACCGGAGCACTCGGAGAAAACCCGCTTGGAATTCTGATGTAAAAACAGAAAATGCCAGGAACACTCAGCAGCCAGGAAACTTCTGTGGAAAATCAAAAGTTTCAGATTGTCAAGAGATCCTTGAGTGTTTAAAACATCTTTTTGTAGTGATTTTTTAAAGTCTTATGGCCCTGTCTCACGGAGCGAGTCCACCCACGAGTGATCCTGGGTTTAAAACAAATCAAACTCGTGGTAATCACGTAGAATTAACGTAGCGGGAACGTCGGAACTCGTAACGCTAACGGCAGGTACTCCGGAAACTTGTTAACTCGGGAAAATCTTTCAACATGATCAAAGATTTTCACGAGTGAAATTTACTCTAGAAGTAAAAGTTTTAAACTTTGAAACTCGTTGTAAGAACGTAATAGCCCGTGAGTTTATCGCAGTGACTCGTGAGTCTACCATGGGCACTCTTTACCTCAGCGGGACAGGCAGCATCTCTGGAGAGAAGGAATGGGTGATGGGATAAAGTTTCCAAAATTCTGCTGCGTCACCTGCGTCACCTGAAGAAACATCACCATGTGAAGAAATTTGGAACTGGTAAAACGCCTCAGGAGGACAAAAGAGGCATAGAGGGAGGGGGGATGAGATGAAGTTACTTAAAATTAGAGAAATTTATGGAAGTATGAGAATCGTTTGAAGTCCCTTATCATAACTACATCCTTTTATCTTAAGTTAAATAGACCAACCAGGCAAACATGATCATATTTATTGTAACATTGATGGGTTGTAATAATGTAAATGTCTTTTTTTTTATCAATACTTTTGTTAACAAACATCTGAACGTAATATGTCATGTTCCTGATGTGGGAAGTTCAATAATCTTATGTTTTTGCCTCATGACAACCGCTGCTTTATGTGACAACACATCCAGACATCTTGACAATGCGTTAAAGTGAAATGTAATTCAAAGTAATATTATTAATAATTTTATTGTACCTTGTGAATAATTGTACTGCCAGATATGCCATATAATTTAGTACAATTTCATTGTCACATTTTTGAATTTTGAATTTTCTTGCATAGAATTAGCGCTGACTATGGGTGCTGTCTGTACAGAGTTCTCCCTATAACTGTTTTCTCGGCTGCTACAGTTTCCTCCCACATTCACACAACGTGCAGGTTTGTCGGTTAATTGGCTTCTGTAAATTGTCCCTAATGTGTAGGATAGAACTAGTGTATGGGTGAATGTTGGTCGGCGTGGACCCGGTGGGCCAAAGGGCCTGTTTCCATGCTGTATCTCAAACTAAATTAGAGTTTCATTAAGGGTTTGAATTCATGCAGATTTTGGAAAGAAAGGGGTACAATGCTACAGGCATCTTCTACATACTTTAGTTTGCACTCTCATGGTCTTAGTTATTTCAAATAACTGTAGCAGTCCTCAGTAACATTGTTTTACATCTGCTAGTTGATGCCAAGCAACACATCATTATAATCAATGGGTCCACCACAGGGCAAATCCCAGTCCAAACTGGGGTCAGGCAAATGAAGCAGGTTAAGGGTCTGTCCCACCAGCATGCAACTCCATGCGATGAGCGCGACCTAATGTGGTCGCTTGAGCCGTCCGGCGTCGCGGGGCCAGTCCCACTTCGATCGTCGGAGTCGTGCGGAATTGTGCAGAGTTCGTCCCGACATCGCGCGGAGCTCCGAAAAACTGACCATGTTCAAAAATTCCGCGCGGCAATGGCTTGTCGGCTCGCAGTCGCCTCGACGCATTACACACCGTCTCGACGTCGTGCCTCCGTGACCCTATCTGTAGGTGCCTCTGTGACCCTCTCTGTGTGTGGCTCCGTGGCTCTCTCTGTATGTGCCTCTGTGCCCCTCTCTGTGTGCCCCTCTCTGTCCTGGTGAACTTACCTTTAAGACTTCGCTCCAAGTTCGCCTCACTTTGCGCCGCGTTGCGCCACTCACCCGACCTCTGCGCGGCCCTCGCTGCCGGTTTGGTCGCGCTTGCGGCATGCAGGCGCATGCTGGTGGGAACGGCCCTGTACAGGGATCATCCGACCTCCGCGCGGCCCCCGCTTCTAGTTTGATCACGTTCACCGCATGGAGTCGGATGCTGGTGGGACAGGCCCTTTAGGCTAAATAGTTGCTTGGAGTTTCAGTTTAGTTTAGTTTAGAGATACAGGGCGGAAACAGACCCTCCAGCCCACTGATCCCCGTAATCCTCGTAAACTGGAACTATCCTACACACTAGGGACAATGTACAATTTTTACCAAAGACAATTAAACCTGCACGTCTTTGGAGTGTGGGAGGAACCTGAGGAAAACCTACGCAGTCACAGGGAGAACATACAAAGTCCATACAGGCAGCACTAGTTATCTCTGGTGCAACTACCACTGCACCCACCATGTCACCCTTAACATGTCTTGTACATTTAGAAGAGAATGTCCTGTATATCTAGTGCAGGCCATCTTCATGCCACTCCATGGCTATTTGGAGGTGAAAGAGCAATAAATATCTTAGCAGCTGCCGATAAATGTTGACAGCTGCTCCTCTGAACCATTATCAATTGACTCACTGCCACTGTTGCAAATTACACTCTCTTGCTAACTGTGCAAATACTTCATTCTAAATTAGGTAAAAGAGAAGGTAGAGTCTCAGGGCAAAATCCTTATCTCATTCGCATGCTGACATTCCCCTACCCAAGGCTGCTTTTCCTCCGCATCTTTCTTGTTGCTACCCCGTTGTTTGCTTTCCTTGACAACAGACTGCCAGGACAATTGGAATCCTCCCTGGTTGCTTCCGCCATCACAATCTTGGCACATGAGCAAAAGGCATCCGCAGGGACTGATACCTTTAAATAATTCCAAATGCTCGCACATTGCCGTTCATGCTGATCACAGATTCCTGGAGAAATGAATAGATTTAGAATGTGCCGCATGCCAGGAGACAATAAATAATACTTTACCTATTGCTGTTAGACATATTGCACCTGGATTCCATTTGGGGACTGCTGCTTTCCGTTGATCCAGCCAAGGCTGACATGAGCTCTGCTGTTTTCTTGGGTACAAAAGACCTCTTACTTATACTTGGTTGTAAATTAGGGCTGGCAGATAAATTGGGCATTGAGAATAAGGTCACAGCTAGGTTCAAAAATCGCTCTCTTCTGACACACTAGCCCTGCGTCTTGACTTGATGGTAGGGAGCAGAAGGTGATGGTGGAATGTTGCTTTTTGGGACTGGAAGGGGCATAACTAGTGGTGTGCCTCGGGGGTTGGTGCTGTCATCTCTGTCAACAATTTGGATGAGAATGAGCAAGACATGATCAGTATGTCGCCAGATGACACTGAAATAGGTGGTATTGTAGATAGTGGAGAATGTTATCATGAATTGCAGTGTGATCTTGATCAGCTGTGTGAGTTGGCTGAGAAATGGCAAATGGAATTTAATTCAGATAAATGTGGGGTGTTGCAATTTGGGAGATCAAACCAGGGTAGGACTTTCACGGCGAATAGTAGGGCCCAGGGGCACATTGCAGAACAGATTCCACAGCTGGGAATAGAAGTACATGGTTCCCTGAGAATGTCATCACTGCTGAACGGAGTGAAGAAGGCTATCGGCAAGCAGGCCACTCATCAATAAAGGCACTGGGTATGAATAGTCTGACATTATGTTGTCGTTGTACAGACGTTGCTGAGACGCTTGGAGTATTGTGTTCCGTTTTGGTCACCTGGCTAGAGAGAAATACTATTAAATTGGATTGAGTGCAGAAAAGCTTTACAATGATGTTGCTGGAACTTAAGGGACTATGTTATAGAGAGAGGTTGGACAGGATAGCACCTTATTCCCTGAAGCAATGGAGACTGAGAAGTGTTCTTACAGAGAGGCAATGATAGGGTGAATACACACAGCCTTTTTCCCAGGAATGGGGAATAGTAAGATTAAACGAGAACTTAACAGTTTGAAGTTTGATCTTTATTTTATGAGGAGTTACGTTGGTTATTACGTGAAGAACCCCACCAGTGCGCATGCGCGTCAATCTTCAAAGCAGCTGTATGAAATCTCAAATAACAATTATCGAAGTGACATAGTAAGATGAGCAACTTGAGAACTACCAGATGACCTTTGTGAGAGAGGGTTGGGCGTGGAGGGCACATAATCACCAATGTAACTCCTCATAAAATAAAGATCAAACTTCAAACTGGAAAGTTCTCGTTTAACCTGACTATTTTACTTCGGAGTCACGTGAGTGACTCCATGAAGGGTTCGAAGCTTTGTGATTTCATGCCGCAGATTCAAATCCCGGCTTCTCACTGCATTGATTGGCTCGGATGAGAAATAATGCATTAATGTTGACATTGTATTTAAATGCAGTAACAAATTGTATTTGAAATAACAAAAACAACAGTACCCCTCTAACCCAGGGGGTACTTTAAACAGAATTTAAAATAGTATTGGCAAACAGCCCCGGATCGTCAATTGGCCGATGGTAGACGTTTTGAAACAGCAACTCATTTGACCACCAGGCAGCTGCCAAAATATGGTTGATGGGCACATCCATCGCCCTGGCTGCCGACGTAGCTGCTGCCCTAGTGGAATGAGATGTGAACACATCAGTGTTAATACCTGCATCAACCAAGACTTGTTTCAACCTTCTCGAGATAGTCTGAACTGACACGCTCTTATGTGGCTTTTTGTAACTGATAAACAACCCTGTTTCCATGTTACGTAAGGCCCCTGTATCTGCAATGTATTGCATCAAATGTGTCTTTACACCTAGGTATGGATCGTGGGATATGCTGAAAACACAATCTTGAACCCTGTCACACCTGGCGTGCTTTGTTTGAGGAGGTCATAAATGTAGAAGGTAAAATTTTCTGCCGCTACTTCTATTCTATCTAGCTGTAATGTTTGTAATGTCTGTACTCGCTGTGCTGAGCCAATGCCATGAGCATGACCACCTTCATGGTGATTTTGGCCAAAGGCGAGACGTGACAGGGACCCACTGACGAAGTAGCCTGAGGACCACGTTTACATCCCAGATTGCCATATATCTGGGTTTAGGGGGTCTGGAGGTAAAAATTCCTTTCATCAATCGAGCAACGAGAGGATGAGACCCAATAGGATGTTCGTCTGACCCTGTCAATAAATACGATGACAAAGCACTTCTGGCTGAATTGATTGCACTATAACTCAGCCCTTCATCGGAGCAGTGTTGACAGGAATTCTAGGACATGCAAAACACCTGCTGTACAATAGTCAATATTATTATGTGCACAGAAAACTTCCCATTTTTTTACATAAGAAATATACTGCTTTTGCGAACTCATTCTCCAAGCTGCAGTGAGCATGTCCACAGTTTGACCAGATAATCCACGCCCCAGATATGGCCTTCTTAAAATCTGCAAATTAACAAATCAATACGGTCATATAACGGATGGCATTCGCCAGTTACCGGATGCACCAGTATATCCCTTCATTTGGGAACAGCCATCAGGGGTTGTGTCATCAACTGCAATATCAATGGGTACCATGGCTGGGTAGGCCAGTTTGGTATCACCAGCACCCCTGAAGCGACATCCTGCTTGATTTTAAGCAGACATTGATTTATGAGACAGAATGGTGGAAATGCATATAAAAACATACCACCACAATGCAGCGAGAAAGCGTCAAGCGCTACTGCCCCAGGATCTGGTCCCCATGGCACATATTTAAGTAGCTGGTGGTTTAGTCTGGATGCGAACATGTCAACATCTGGCCTTCCATATTTGACAATTATATCATTTAATAAGTCCCGATTCAACATCCACTCTGTGTTGTCATGGTATTTCCGTGACCTGGTGTCTGCCATTATATTGAATCTACCTGGTAGATAAATAGCCAAAGCCAAATGTTATTGTCAGTACACCAGGTCCAGATTTGGTTAGCTAGTTTGTCACAAGATAGCGAGTTGATACCACCCACGTGATTGCCATGCGCCACTGCTGTAGTGTTGTCAATTTGAAGCTGAACATGCAGACTACTTGTGTTAGAACAATAAGCCTTGAGCCCATAACAAGCCCCCAAAAGCTCTAAGTAGTTAATTCCCCATGTCTGCAGAAGCAATGCTTTTTCCATACTCCATCTGCCTCCACAGCTTGAGCTCGTATCAGTGGCACCCCACCCGAGTGCACTGACATCAGGCTGTAAGACCATGGAAGGTTGTTCAAGCACCACTGTGCTGAAACTACTGTAGATCAGTAACGGCATCTGCTAATAACTGCATGGGCCTACTATAATGGCCCGAATGTATCCTGAGTGCCTGTTACTTTGCCCTCTGTAAGTGCTGGTAGTGCAAAGGCCTATACTGAACTGCTGGAAACGCTGCCACTAATTTTCCGAGCAGACTGGCCACCTATCTGATTGAAGGTTGTTGCTCTTTTAAAAGTTTAATGCAACCATCAATTAGCTCCACCCTTGTTCCCCTGGGCAGAGTCACTACCATTTTAAGTGAATCAATTGTGAAACCCAAATAGTCAATTGTTGTAAGTGGTGTCAATTTAGTGTGAATTTACATAAGCCAATTAACATACAAACCTGTATGTCACTGCAACCAAGTTCTCTTCCAAGTGGCACACCATTCTGATTTGGAAATATTGTATATCGCAGATCCCTCAAGATTGCTGAGTACAACTCCCTGAAATTATGTCCTCAGTAGTACCAGAAGGACAACAGCAGTTCAAGATACAGCTCAACCTCACCTTCCAAGGGCAGGTAGCGACAGGCGATAAATTATGGCTTATTCAATGGTTTATTTATTTTCACGTGTATCAGGTACAGTGAGTTACATTTTTTGCACACAACGCAGCGAGACATTCCCCATATATAAGCGCAATCACTCCTGTCAGTACAGAATGTACAGAACAGCCCAACAAGCCCATATGCAAGAGGCTCCATGTTGTTGCGATTTTACAGTCTCAACAGTATCTGGCAGCAAAGGCCCTTTGCAGCCATCACCTCCATTTTGGCGACACCCAAATTCCTCCAATAACGAATAAAAACACTGTCAGAATCAAATCATTTCTTTAATTATACATTATGTAGCACTGTAATTTTTCATCAGTCGCCCCGGTATTTTTCTACATGGTAAAGTTATGGGCCTGTCCCACTTACGTGACTTTTTCGGTGACTGCCGGCACTCGTCATAGGTCAGTGCAGGTCGTCGAAAATTTTCAACATGTTGAATATCCAGCGGCGACCAGAAAGACGCTACAACTCTTCGGGCGACTGAGGAGACGACTCACAACCATTCAGGCGACACCCTGGAGACATGTTGCGAGGTGAAGCCTGTATGGTCGTGAGTAGTCGCCCAAAGAGTCATACCTTGTTCTGGTCGCCGCTGGATTTTCAACACGTTGAAAATTTTCTGCAACCTGCAACGACCTATGACGGGTGCCGGCAAGTTGCCGAAAAAAGTCGCGTAAGTGGGACTGGCCCATTAGGCACAAAAATCGCTTTTGAGCTTGAGGCTCAAAAATTCCCCCTCCCCAAACAAAATTTTGAATGCACAGCATCATGTTAGAAGTACTTTAGAAGTGTACCCTGCAGCCCTTTGAACTACATTCGCCAAACAACATGGAGTCCCCTTACTCCTTTACCCACCCGCTCTCTAATTCACTTGATTCTCTTTGTATTCAGCAGATCAGACTGCACCTGTGGTGAGAGAAAGGAGGTTAGCGTTTCAGTAAGATGCCTGAGGAAGCATTTTGATACAAGAATTGAATATTTTATACAATTAATGGAGTTTGATAGTGATGCCTTATTGTGCATTTTCCCTCAATATAGTAGGGGACATTCAGCCCATCGAATCTATGCCTGCTTCCAGAGCATTTCCATCAGTCTCATTTCCCCACTTATTTTCCTGTCATCTGTTCTCTCACATCCCATCCACTCTCCACTAACTTCATTGTCAGGTTCTGATGTTATTAAATCACTCTGCATTGCCTTTATAGTTCTTTTCTAGGCTAATCTAAACTGTTGTTGAGGAATTGTTAGACAAACCCACTCATTGGAAAAGCTTTCATTTAGCATTGTAATTTGTGAAGTGCCTTTATAAAAGATTGAATGGCCGTAGCTGGAATAGATTTAGAGATACAGCGTAGAAACATAGAAACACCATCGATCACCTGTTCACACTAGTTCTATCTTATCCCAATTTCGTATCTTGCATACTAAGGCAATTAACAGAAGCCAATTAATCTACAGACCCGCACATCTTTGGAATGGAGGAAGAAACCAGAGCACCTGGAGAAATCCCATGCAGCCACAGGGAGAACGTACAAATGCGACACAGACAGCACCCGTAGTCAGGATCGAACCTGGGTCTATGGCTCAGGAAGGCAGCAACTCGACCGCTGCACCACTGTGTGGTCCTGTGGTACACTATGCAAAGTTCTGGTTGCCATGACACAGGGAAGTTGAAGGTGCAGAGAAGATTCACCAGGATGTTGCCGGAGATAGAACTATTGAGATTTGAGGGGAAGCTGGGTTTGTTTTCCTTAAAGTGGAGGAGATTGAAGGGGCAACTGATGTTGCCATACAAAAGTAATGAAGGCCATAGATAGGGTAAATGCATAGAAAATCTTTCCCCAAAGTCGTCTACATCTAGAGGTTGTGGGTATGGGGTCTGGATAAGAGGTTTAGAGAGTTTTGTTTTGATATAAGTGGAGACCAAGGATGATAAATGCCACAAGCGACAGTGGTTCTGCCTGATATAGTGGTGAAGGCGTATTCATCACAACTGTCTGCCTGGAGTAGACATAAATAGAAAGAGATGAATGAAACCAAAAGGGAGAAGGAACAAGCGAACAGACAACATTTTCACACAAAGTGTGGTGGGTGGATGGAACGTGCTGCCGGGCGAGGTTGTTGAGGCAGATACTATCGCGACGTTTAAGGAACATTTAGACAGGTACTTGGATAGTACAGGTTCAGAGGGATATGGGCCAAATGTGGGCAGGTGGGAATAGTGTAGATGAGACATGTTGGCCGCTATGGGCAAGTTGGGCTGAAGGGCCTGTTTCCACACTGTATGACTGTAACCGTATGAACTCTGGAACTATGAGACATTATTATATAAGATGTTGAGGAATCCCCACTCATTGGAATAGCTTTCATTTAGCATTGTAATTTGTGAAATGCCTTTATAAAAGATTGAATGGCCATAGCTGGAATAGATTTAGAGATACAGCATAGAAACACTGAATCCGCGCTGACCATCGATCAGTTCTATGTTATCACAATTTTGCATCTTGCACACTAAGGCAATTTGCAGAAGCCAGTTACAGAGGGTGAGTGGAATCTGGAACTCACTACCTGAGTGGGTAGTAGAGGCAGGTACCGCAACAACATTGAATATCTGGAAGAGCAGTTACATTGTCGATGCTGAGAAGGCTGCAGACCATGCACTGGTCAATGGAATAAGTATAGATGGGGGTTTGGTGATCTGCATGGATTTGATGGGCCAGAGGACCTTTCTCAATGCTTCATGATTTAATAGACACCCTGCATATGCAGCAAATTGATGATGGATACAATTTCATTATAGTAAGTACTTCATTTAATGTGAATTATGGATGTGATTTCCAACAAATCATTCAAACTGATAGAGGAAGCCACCCAATATAATGGAGAGAATTACAGATTCATGGAGATGGGAGGTTACAACACAGAAGGCCATTTCGTCCATGGCCATCTGCTCTGCTATTCAATGATAGCTCTTGAAATACACATCCTTTTTCCTCGTGATGAGGTTTTGACAGCCATCACCACCCTTCCACTCTCTAAGTTAAAAAAAATTACCTTTCTTAAGTCCTTGCACCATGTTTTAAAACCTGAGTTTCTCCAGCATTTTTATCTACCTTCGATTTTCCAGCATCTGCAGTTCCTTCTTAACCATGTTTTAAAACCTGGGTTTTAAGAGGGAAATTAGTCTTCCTCTTTTCTCTTTCTGGGCTCCCCTGGGATTTTTTATACCTCAGTTAAGTCTCCCCTCAGCACCTTATATTGCATCCTTATATAGTTTTCTCATACCTCATTCTTAGTCTTCAACCTAAGTCTTAGAATAAAGGTGAGGTTATTTAAGACTGAGGTGAGAAAAAACGTTTTCACCCAGAGAGTTGTGAATTTATGCAATTCCCTGCAACAGAGGGCAGTGGAGGCCAAGTCACTGGATGGATTTAAGAGAGAGTTAGATAGAGCTCTAGGGGCTAGTGGAGTCAAGGGACATGGGGAGAAGGCAGGCATGGGTTATTGATAGGGGATGATCAGCCATGATCACATTGAATGGCGGTGCTGGCTCGAAGGGCGAATGGCCTCCTCCTGCACCTATTTTCTATGTTTCTATGTTCTACATCAAAGCCTCTCCAAATACAGACTGAGTTTCCATTATCCCCCACCTCCCCCTCAGCTAATAACAGCAGGCCTTATATTTACTGAGTCAAACACAAAGTGCTGAAGTATCTCAACAGGCCAGGCAACATCTCTGGAGGGCATGGGTAGGTGACGTTTCAGGTTTACTGACACCTGTTTGATTGAATAATGATTTAATTACATTACATTGGCATGTTGATTCCCTTAAACCAGTCAGTTACTATCTCTTGATGAAGTTCATAAATTCATATGATACAAGCAGAATTAGGTCATTCGGCCCATCAGGTCTACTCCAACATTCAATCATGGCTGATCTATCTCTCCCTCCTAACCCCATTCTCCTGCCTTCTCCCCATAATTCCTGACACCTGTACTAATAACAAATCTATCTATCTCTGCCTTAAAAAGATCAAATTGAATTGAATCAATTCACATTTGGTCCATCCCTTTGATGCAACCACTTCTTACAGTTTCTGGTTCTGGGCTTTGCAATGAGGTATCAAATCTTCTAAAGTTGAGCAATAAATCGGTTATTGATCCTAGCATTCTTCTAAGTGTGTCATCCTCTGAACAGCTGATTGGATTAAGAAGAATGTAATATTCTGCACTTCTTTCCGGCTTATAGTTTGATCTACATCAGCAGAAATAAGATGAGAAGTTGAAGATTACCACTCTGATGCAGTGCCATTACATGTAAAATATTATAATGTGGACAAGGATTTTAAGTGTACATGATTAATTACCCCAGTAATCACATTTAAGAGAAGCTGCATTCCCCATAGTGCAATTTCCAATCTTTACTGAGGAAATCAATATTGAGCTGACTCAGCCCAGGTGCACTAACACTGACACTTAGAGCAGTCATTTGCTAGTGCAAAATGCAACTTCACAACAATGCCAACTGTAGGCATTGTAATACGGAATGTGAAGGAAGGAATTGCAGACGCTGGTTTGAACTGGAGACACAAAAAACTGAAGTTACTTAGCGGGTCAGACAATCATCTCTGGAGAAAAATAATAGGTGACGTTTCAGGTCAAGACCCTTCTTCAGACTGAGAGTCCGGGGAAAGGGAAACAAGAGATATAGACAGTGTTGTAGAGAGTTATAGAATAAATGAATGAAAGATATGTACAAAAGGTAAGAGTGTTAAAGGAAACGGGCCATTGTTAGCTGTTTGCTAGGTGAGAACAAGAAGCTGTTGCGACTTGGGTGGGGGAGGGATGGGGTTAGTGGGAATGCAGGGGTTACTTGAAGCTAAATCTATCAATATTTATACCACTGGGTTGTAAGCTGCCCGAGCAAAATATAAGGTGCTGTTCCTCCAATTTGCGCTTAGCCTCACTCTGACAATGGAGGAGACCGAGGACAGAAAGGTCAGTGGTGGAATGGGAAGGAGAATTAACATGTCCAGCAACTGAAATGATACACACACGCCGCAGCACATTTTGTGATACTGATGTTATGTTGATATTATAAACATAGTGATGCTGTTAGTAACTCTGCTGTCTCGACTATAATTTATCAGTTCCTTGCAATAGTCAATGATGCTAGTAATCAGAATTGACAACTCTCTATGTGGCTCATCAGCAGATTATCTAAGAGGTGTTATATCCAAAGCAGTGTTTTAAAGCATTTTCAAAATGTCTTTGAAATGTTCGCAGTCATCTTCTAAGTCCTAACATCGTAAGAAAACAAATGTAATCACCATCCAGCGTTAATCCCTTCAGAGTCAAAGAAGGATTTAATATTGTTTCTGGGCTTTATTTCTAAGTAAATCTTTTTCTGTGCCTCAGTCGTGACATTTGAAATGGAAATCTCCCCACAAATGTACCAAATAAAACATTTATATATACTATAGCTAAGCACGCTAAATCATTGCCCATTATAGAATACGAAATACGCTAATAAACACACAAAAGGGCAGACCAACAAACCCATTTAAAAAAGACCCAGCAAATCCACACATGGTGCAAAATAGTCCACGCTCATTTCCTCTGTTTCTGCAGCAGATTATTTTTATTTGGATCTCGAGTTTCCACCGCAGATATTTTGCACTTTCTTCTTTCCCGTCAGTAGTCACAGAATTTCTCTATTCAGTAAGAGCGAGCTCCTGCCTGTGACTAGGGTCCCAGCTGAGAATGCAGGATGAGCCCCAGCCCAGCGTAAAAAAGTTTGTGGAGGGGAGTTCGAACAGGATTAAGGCAACATGCAGAAATGTCATCCTTGTGTCACGCTACTGGGTTGAGAGCAAAGCAATTCCCAGTTTCATGTTATGTGGGTATTGAGAATACAGGAGGACTAAAACAGTAAAACAGAAGTCACAAAACAGTAATCATAGACATGGGCATGGCCAACACACTCTCCCATTTAATTGACTCCAAAAGGATTAGAGCTAGACAAGATTATATAGATTGCTGTGATGTTAGGATTAGATCATTGAATATTAGACTTTTTTAAAATGCATTAAAACGTTTTGCTTTGAACATTACACTTCTCAAATAATCTGCAGTAGCTGCATTTTTTAAGTGAAATACTGCTTTGATGATCCTGATGCACAAGTTCAATGTATTGTTAACGTATCTTCCTTTCTCCACTAAATTCAAGAACAATAGGATGTTGGTAAGACTGCACCTGGAATATTGAGAATACCTGGAATACGATTTGAAGGATGTGATTAAGCTAGAGGGGGTGCAGAAAAGATGCTGCTGGAACTGATGGGGCTTGAGTTAAGAGGGGAGATGGGATAAGCTGGAACTGTGGTTTAGTTTAGTTTAGTTCAGAGATGCAGCACGGAAACAGGCTCAATGGCCCGCCAAGTCCACCCCGATCATCGACCACCCGTTCACACTAGTTCAGTATTATCCCATTTTCTCATCCATTCCCAACGTGTTGGGGCAACGTACAAAGGCCAATTAACCTACAAACCTGCAAATCTTTAGAATGGGTGAGGAAACTGGAGAACCCAGAGGAAACGCACATGTCACTGGGAGAATGTGCAAACTCTACACAAACACCACCCAAGGTCAGGATCGAACCCAGGTCTCTGCCGCTGCGAGGCAGCAGCTCTACCAGCTAATATGTTGAGCCACCCTTGGAACAAAGGAGTGAGGGGTGACCTTATGGAGGATAATACAATTAATAAGGACATAGATAAGGTCTGCTAGATGGTCACAATCTTTTATACAGGGTAGTGGAATCTAAAACTGGAAGGAATAAGTTTAAGATGACTTGGGAATGATTTAGAGAGCACTTGATTTGTAAAAGTTTCACACAGAGGGTGGTGGGTATATGGAACAAGCTGTCTGTGGAAATGGCAGAGATGGGTACAGTTTAAACATACGAAAGACATTTGGACAGGGATACAGGCCAAATGCAGACCAATGGGACCAGCTGAGGAAGGCACCTTGATCAACATGGATGCATTGGACCAATGTCTGTACTGTATAACTCAGTGATTCTACTAATATCTCAAACAGTGTGAATAACAGTAAATATTCCAGACCACAGTTCAGAAGGAGGTTATTTGGGCTATCACACCAGTGTTGGCTCTTAGAAAGTGCTAGTCATTCTGTGCTAGACACGGTTTTTCCTCTTTGACTGCAAACCTCCCTCTTCAGATCTGAATTGAAAATATATTGACCTCAAAAATTCAGTTGCCGTCTATTTTCAGGTCTACACCAAGTATATTAATAGGAATTGTTAAAATGCAACTGAACCCTTTGGGTATCACACTTCTGTATGAACTGATAAAACTTGCTTCATATTCTCTCTTTCCATTAGAATAGGTTAAACAAATAAATCCAAATACTACAAAGCTTCATTAATCATCTGATAAACAGCTATGCAATAACCTCACGGACAACACTAATGAAAACCTGTATTACAAATAGCGACCTGATTCACTGAAACTAGGGGATTTGGCCATTATCACAATCATTAGTGGCCCAACACCTTGTGATTGTGCACATTCCTCCAATGCACAATGCAACTGGTGCTTTAGTAAGCTTTGTTCAAGGGTAAAGATATTTTCTTTGATAATGATTTGTCCGTAAATACATCTTAGAACCATTTATGCTTTTTTTCTGCAGCTTTATGAGTCATGATCCTTAGAGATGAATGAACTAAAATATCGTGCTCACTTTCTCTTTTGCCTATTGCATTAATTCTTTATCCTTTTTGACGTAAATATATTTAAAATTCAACTGATCAAGCTATCATTTGCTAAGTTAAATCTAATTTGCCTAAAGCAGATGAACTGATCAGTCATTTCATTCCTGTTGTTGGATTTTCTTAACCATCATAGCTCACACATAAATCTCTGTATTAGAGTCAGACAGCATGGAAACAGGCCCTTCGGCACAACTTGTCCATGCCGATTAAGATACCTAATCGAAGTTAGTCACATTTGCCTTCAGTTGGCCTATATACTTCCCCAAGGAGAGCAATGAATTATTCACTTTACCAAATCTTAAGGAGAGACGGTGGGCTGTGTCTGGCATGAGCTGTGAAAGGAAACTACAGACACGGATACAGTTATCGCTTCTTAAAGACATTTGGACAGATATATGGATTGGTAGAGGGCTATGGGCCAAATGGGACCAGCCTAGTGTGCAAGATTGGTCAGCATGGACATGATGGGCCGAAGGGCCTGTTTCTGTGCTGTTTGGCTCTATGATTCTTTGACTTTAAGTTCACAAACTCGGGTAACAGGGCTGGATGTGGTAAATATTTTCCCAGCCTAATACACATGCTGACATTGGGGTTACCACAGGGAGGCAAAGGAGGAACACAAGGGAGAATAACACAGATGGCGTGTTCATTTTAGTGAATGTTATATTTATAGTTTAGTTAGAAATCAACATCGGCGGTGAAGTTCCACGCAGGTAGAACGCTGCCAATGCCTTTCTATCCACAGGTAACTCTGGCCATCTGCAGCAGTCAGCTGAGCACCAGAAAGCCAAACCTCTAGTCAGGCCGAGAATAATCCAACTGGAAATCTCTTGAGCAATCTGATAAGTCTTGGTGAGCTTTCCTTCTGTAAAATGTTACAGTTGTGTAATTATGTCAGTTGACTGTGCCTTTAAACTTGTGTGTGTGTGTGGGCGGGGGTCATTCTTCCTGCGATTGGGGAACCAGAAAGTTACAAATTGCCCTAAAGTGAAGTTGGGTCAATCTTTTGTGAAGTATGAAGGCAATCTCTTCCGAGTTATGATTTGTCTCTTTTATTGCTGTGCTCCAGGTCTCAATCTAAGGCGACACTCCTGAGGGACAGTTGTATTGTCAGAGATGCCAAGCCCTGTCTGATTCCTCTGGTGCACCATGCAAACATAAAATACCCCACAGCACTGTTTGAAGTCGAGCAGGAAGTTTTCCTGCTGCCCTGGGAAACATTTTCTCTCAAACAACATCATTCAAAACTAGCCTGCAGACTAATCACTTCATTGTAGTCAGTATATGAAAACCTGCCACGCTTGCCTATGTAATAGAGTCATTACATTTTTGAGTAACTCATCATATCTTAGTGCATTGGTGCATTTCTGTAAAAATCCATTTAGCTTGACAAATCTTTCTTTGCTACTCAAATCAATACAACGGAGGTAATTCTAAATTAACAAAGGGAGGAAGGTCTGTGGGATCTGATGAAATGTTTTTTAACCCTGCCCATTATGTTTCTCCCCTGCCCTCAGTTGAAAGTATCATCTATGTTCATAAGGTCATAAGTTGTAGGAGCAGAATTAGGCCACTCGGCCCATCAAGTCTACTCTGCCATTCAATCATGGCTGATCTATCTTTCCCTCTCAACCCCATTCTCTTGCCTTCTCCCCATAACCCCTGACACCCGTATGAAACGCAAATCTATCTATCTCCGCCGCTAAAATATCCATGCCGGCCTCCACAGCCGTCTGTGGCAATGAATTCTACAGATTCACCACCCTCTGACTAAAGAAATTCCTCCTCATCTCCTTTCTAAAGGTATATCATTTTATTCTGAGGCTATGACCTCTGGTCCTCGACTCTCCCACTTAATGTTGCACCTGATATCATTAGTTTTTTTTGTGTAGAAAGGAACTGCAGATGCTGGTACAGTATGTACTGAAGATAGACACAACGTGCTGGAGTCAATCAGCGGATCAGATCTGGAGAAAAAGGATGGGGGAGGTTTTGTGTTAGGACCCTTCTTCAGACCCATGTCTTTGCAGAACATTCACACCAGTCCCTTTCCTGAGTTCCCTTTGTGCCCCTCTTACATTAAATTTCTCTCTCTTACATGTCTGTCAATTCCCCTATGATTCTTGTGCCACTAAATTAACCGATTAACCTACCAGCATGTCTTTGAGATGTGAGTTTAGAGAAACAGCGTGGAACCAGGCCCTTTGGCCCACCAAGTCCACGCCAACCATTGATCAGCTGCAGACCAGTACTATGTTGCCCCACTTTCACATCCTGCACATTAGAGGCAGTTTGTTGAAGCTCATTAACCTACAAACCTGTACGTCTTTGGAATGCGGGAGGAAACTGGAACACCCAGGGAAAACCCACGCGGTCACCGGGAGAGCATACAAACTCCACACAGACAGCACCCGTAGTCAGCATCGAACCTAGGTCTCTGGTGCTGTGGGGCAGCAGCTCTACTGCTGTGCCAATGTGCTGCCTGGTTAGAAACCAGAGTGCCCACTTGAAACGTGTGTAGTCACAGCGAGAAACTCCACACTGACAGCATCCCAGTTGAGGACTGAACCTGGGTCCATGGATTTGAAAAGTGGCTGCACAAACCACTGCACCACCATGCCACTGACTTGGCTGATTGGCCCTTACATTGGTTTACTCCACATGAAGTGAACTTGTAGCCGACTGACCCAATGGCCAATAAGGATCCGGGCTGAGCAATCCTTTAGCCGGGAAAAGGTGAGCTGGGCTGATATGCGTTTGTCGTGTGCTGGGCTGATATGCGATTTGTGGGAGGCCACCCATTTTGAAATTCAATTGCATCTGGCTCAGGTTATCATGGGTAACAGCTTAACCTTTAAGGGCCTGTCCCACTGCATGCGATTGCGTGCATTTGGCACGACCAAACGGAACCGGAGTTTACGCAAAGTTTGCGCAAAGTACACGCTAAGTACGTGCTAAGAAGCGCTAAGTTCGCGCGTGACGTCATTTGCATCATACTTGCCAATCAGCTGGGCAGGAGACGGGCCAACTGCATTTGGGCGTCGCACAGTGTCGGGTGGTGACGTCATCACGCAACACCATGCGGGGCAGTGATGTCATTGCGCAACGCCACGCGCTAGGCGTACCCTCAAGACGCTGTGTACGCCATCAAGGCGCTGCGTACGACCGCAATGCACCTGCGTGCCGACAGGCCGTTGGCGCGCAAAGATTTCGGACACTGTCAGATTTTCGGAGCCCCGCGCGATGTCGGGACCAGCCCCGCACGGTCATACGGTGCCCGTACGCCTCAAGCGACCACGAGGTCGCATAATTTGCGAGCCAAGGTGGCGTAAGTGGGACAGGCCCTTTACTGTGAGCAGAAGATAAGTCTGTTTGATGAACCTTATGTAACTCTGTCGGTGCCAGAAACGTGGCAACTCTTGTCTACCGCCTAGGTGAGGTCTGCTGTATGATTTCACCGGTTTGCATGCAGAACAAAGCATTTCACTGTGACCATAAAATACCACAGAATCATTGAATCATTGATTTAACCTGCTCAAAGGATTTAACTTTGCTTTGTCCACCATTGCAGAGCAAGTGGAGGTAAATGGGATTGCAGTATTGTGGTTGGAGTAGACAGTGACCAGGAGAGGGATGTAAAGTCTCAGGAGTTGGTCAGGATGCCATCTGGACCTTGAGGGCCAACTCACGCACGGATGGAGATTGTGATCAGTTGCTGTGTGGAAATTAGATTTATGAGTGGGGCAGTTTCAAGGTTAGACATCACAGAACAGTATAGCACAGGAGCAGGCCCTTCAGCCCACCGTGTCCATGTCGAACATGATACCAAGATAAACTAATCTCATCTGCCTGCGCATGATCCATATCCATCCATTCACTGCATATCCATGTGCCTATCTATAAGCCATGAAAATGCCACAATTCCATCTGTCTATTAACACAGGGCGGCATGGTGGTGGTAAAGTTGCTGCCTTACAACAGAGACCCAGGTTCGATCTTGACTACGGGTACTGTCTGTACGCAGTTTGTACGTTCTCCTCGTGACCTACATGGGTTTTCTCCAACTGCTCTGGTTTCCTTGCACACCCCAATGATGTACAGATTTGTAGGTTAATTGGCTTTGGTAAAAAATTGTAAATTGTCCCATGTCTGTGGAGGATAGTGTTAGTGTGCGGGGATCGCCGGTTGGTGCGGACTCGGTGGGTCGAAGTGCCAGTTTCCATGCTGTATCTCTAAACTAATCACCCATGGCAGCCTGTTCCAGGCACCCACCACCCTCTGTGTAAAAAAAAAACTTGCTCAGCACACCTCTTTTCAATTTTGCCTCGTACCTTAAAATGATGCCCACTAGGTTTTGACATTTCCATCCTGGGAAAAAGGTTCTATCTTATCCATCTCTGCCTCGCATAATTTAATATTCTTCTATCAGGTCTCCTCTCAATCTCCGGCATTCCAGGGTTAGGTACATGTTGGAATGGGTTGTGGAGCCTGAGGGGAATCTACAGTGACAGATGAAGTTTCTGATGGAGATCTAGACACACTCCACATTTCATGGACTCAGACCCTGGCAGGCAGGAGCCCTCACCAAACATGGCCTTGCAAAGTAGTCCAGGCTTGCTTGTGCATGAGCGGGCCCATGGCATCTGCCGGCTATGCATGCTTGAGTTAAATTGAGGAGCTGAGAGCCAGATGTGAACTGAGCACATACAAGTTCCTCGTCTCTTAGCATATCGCACTTGTCAAGGACCCAACAGCAAAGTCACGATCTTCTAGTTTGACACGGTGCATCTAGGGCTCAGATTGAATTGTGTTCTATCGATTAGATAAACCTTGGTCAAATCAGGAGGATTTCTCGATCTCTGTTTGCTTTCACATGGCTGCACTCTTCCACCGACATTTAAATTCAAAACTCTCGCATTAATCCCGTCACAGAAAATGCAAATTGCTGTTGTGTCGTTTCCCCGTTGGTATTAAAATGTGACCACCCCGTTAAACCCATTGCAGCAAATGCAAACTGTCAATGCTTTTGCTATCTGACAGCACTTCTGCGCAAGTTAGAGCATCAACGACGCAATGTGGAAATTACTGCCAGTCGGATTACCATCCCCTTTGTACGATTAACCCAAGACGGCTCCGGCAAATGTCAAAGAAATAATAAAGACCAAAAAAAAAAAAAAAATGCATATGGGGCCCGAGATGTGACTAAAGCTTGATGCGGGAATGGAATATGAGACAGTATTAAATAACAGCAGCTTCCACACCGCTTTCAAAGACGGAGAGCTAATTAAAGCGTGAGGAGACAGCCTACTGTGAGGCACGTGATTGATGCAGCAGATTAAACACTAGAATACAGGAGAGAAAACTGATTGAAGGGTGAAGCTAAAACATAATTTGAAATTGTAATGAATTATTCAGCAGACTCTGCACTGAAACTTAGAAAGAACATCAATGAAAGGCATCTGCCCTTTTTGAAATTTAGGCACACTGATTTTATTTTGTATTCTTGAAGGACATCTGATGCTGGGAGTAGAACAAAGAATGTTATTCTGTGTACAACTGAGGAAATAATGGGGCTAGACATACTTAATGCCACAATTAGAGATGGGCCTTGAATGCTGACCTGTTATGGTGGAAAAAGCCATGGATGCCAGGGAGTGCCGAATACATTGCCTCTGCCTTGCCTCAGCAGTGGCTGCTTGTGGCTCTGTTTAAGTTCCTGCTGGGATTCGTCAGGATGTGGATAATGGGGAATCATGCATAGAACCTTGTAGAGTTGCTGCCTTATGGCGCCAGAGACCCACGTTCGATTCTGACCACGGGTGTTGTCTGCACGAGGTTTGTACGTTCTCCCCGCGACTTGCGTAGGTTTTCTCTGGGTGCTCCGGTTTCTTCCCACACTCCAAAGTTGTATAGGTTTGTAGGTTAATTGACTTTGGTAAAATTGTAAATTGTCCCTATTGTGTGTAGGATAGTGTTAGTGTGTGGGGATCGCTAGTCGGCGCGGATTAGAGTATTTCTAAACAAAACTAAACTAAATTAAAATGTTATCTAATTTCAAGGGGACGAGGCTTTCTAATGTGGAGTATTATTGACCAGCATGTTCTATTGAATTATATAAGGCCATGGTCAGGTCACATCTGGATTATTGTGCACTAAAGGGGCTCCCTACCTAAGAACAGATATACTTGGGATAGAGGGAGAGCAATGAAGATTTATCAGATAGCTTCCTGGAATGGTGGATGTGCACTCTGTAGAAAGATTAGGCAGTCAGTTCTTATACATTCTAGTGTTTAGAAAAATCAATCAAGTAAACATTATTTGATTCTCAAGTTGTTTATTGTCATATGCATAAGTGTGGTGAGACACAGGTACAATGAAGGTGTGAAACATATAAAATTATAAAAGGACTGGACAAGCTATATGCAGGAAAAATGTTCCCAATGTTGGGCGAGTCCAGAACCAGGGGCCACAGTCTTAGAATAAAGGGGAGGCCATTTGAGACTGAGGTGAGAAAAACCTTTTTCATCCAGGGAGTTGTGAATTTGTGGGATTCCCTGCCACAGATGGTAATGGAGGCCAAATCACCGGAAGGATTTAAGAGAGAGTTAGATAGAGCTCTAGGGGCTAGTGGAATCAAGGGATATGGGGAGAAGGCAGGCACGGGTTATTGATTGGGGACGATCAGCCATGATCACAATAAATGGCGGTGCTGGCCCGAAGGGTCGATTGGCCTCATCCTGCACCTATTTTCTATGTTTCTATGCGAAAGGTTTGAGGAGGATGCAGAAGACCTTTACCAGAATGCGGCCTGGTTTAGAGGGTATCCGCTGTAAGGAGAGGTTGGGAAACTTGGATTGTTTTCTCAGGAGCTTTAGTGACTGAGTGGGTACCTGATAGACATATAAAATTATGAGAGCCATGGATTGGGTAGGCAGTCAGCAAATGTCAAAGAGTTTGATAGTTTTATATCAAAAAGGGCATAGTTTTACGATACAGCGGCAAAGTTTAAGGGAGATGAGGGGCATTTTTTAACACAGAGAGTGATTGGTGCCTGAAATGCATTGGGGTGATTGTCGAGGCAGGTCCAATAGTGGCATATAAGAGACTTTTACATGGATATGCAGAGAATGGAGGGATATGGTTCACATGCAGGCAGATGAGTTCAAATTGGCATCATGTTCAGCATGAACATTGTGGGCCAAAGTGCCTGCACCTGTACTGCCCTTTTCTATGTTCGAACGAAAGCCTTCCTTGCAGCAGCTTAACAGGCACATACTCAGACAATATATCAAATACATAACTTATGCATAAATTACACGTAAACTCTACAAGACAGTGAAATTAAAAAACTAAAATTATCAATGGTGTCGATGACGATATTGGAGTGTTGTCAAGACCCACTTGATTTCAATGGTCTTTAAAGAAAATTTCTCTGTGGATAAACATTGGATTGTGTCGTGCCTTGGCTTGTGTCCTTTTTGATTTGTATGAAAGCAGCTGATCCTTATCCTAGTGGTGTGGAACTTCAGGGTCTGTACCTCCTGCCCGATGGCACCAGAGACAACAGGGTATTACCGAGACGGTGGAGATCCTTGATGGTAGATATGATACGATAGAACTTTATTCATCCCAGGAGGGAAATTGATCTGCCAAAAGTCATAAAACACAATATCCATGACAGAAGGGGGAGGAGTTGTACAGTTTGATAGCCACAGGCAAGAAGGATCTCCAGTGGCGTTCAGTGCTGCATCTTGGTGGAACCAGTCTGATGCTGGTGGTGCTCCTCAGGTTGACCAGTGTGTCATGGAAGGGGTGAGCTGTATTGTCCAAGATGCTCCACAGTTTTAGAAACATCCTCCTTTCCAAGAATACCTCCTACCTTCTTGAGGCAACACCTCGTGTAGATGCTTTTAATGGTGGGGAGGGCTGTACCAATTATAGAAGGCATCTCGTTGATTATATCATTCCTATAGATCTTGACATGGTAGATGCAGGGAAAAAAATTCCTCCAGCTTGTGGTTTCATTAATTTGTTGGAAATTATTCCCAACAAGGATTTTCAGATGGTCAACCCTACCAATATTTCAAATGATAAATGCTAGTTTGGTGAATCATTCCTCATGTTGTATTTCTCATGAAGTGTTCCTAATTTTGTTTATTTCACTGCCTATGCATCTAGGTCCATCTGCACAAACAGAGGTTGAACATTGAAATACCTGCCCATGAGTATATTCTGTGCCCTTCATAGTTCCATGTGTTTCTTCCAGGTGTTGGTTAATATGGAGGAGAACCAATGCACCAATTGCTTGCTGGTTGATGGTAAATAGCAGGAGGTTTCATTGCCTGTGATTGACCTGACATCTTGAAGTCTATGATCCATAGTCAACGTTGAGGGCCCTCATGAATACTTCAACATGACTGTCCACATTGCAATGGTGGGAATGGGTAATACTCAAGGTGAAATCCAGGACTTTGACGAACAATATGATTTTTACATATGTTAAACAATTGCTAGGCTAATTTGGGCACAGATTCCATAGACTAGGTATGTGTCCAGATGTCCATGTGGAGGACTTCACAAATTTGCATGGTCCAATTGTTGGTTGCCAGCAGGCTACCCTGTGTTTCAGCACTTAATTTCTTCAGAAGGCCCAGGAAAAAAAAACAGTGTCTTCATGAAGCTCATAATAACTCCTTAACCATAGTCAAGTCAAGAGAGTCAAGAGGGTTTTTATTGTCATATGTCCCAGATAGGACAATGAAATTCTTGCTTGTTGCAGCACAACAGGATATGTAAACATAGTACATAATGGGAGTAATAAAGTTCAGTGTGTGTATATACACATGCACACATAATCAATAAATAAATAAATATATTGCAATAATAATAAGTCTGTTGTTATTCAGAGCTTATTTCTTGTTGTGTTTAATAGCCTGATGGCTGTAGGGAAGAAGCAGTTCCAGAACCTGGACGTTACAGTGTTCAGGCTCCTGTACCTTCTTCCCGATGGCAATGGTGAAATGAGTGTGTGGCCAGGATGGTGTGGGTCTTTGATGATGTTAGCTCCCATATTGAGATCCCTTCGATGGTGGAAAGGTCAGAGCCGGTGATGGACTGGGCAGTGGTCACAACTTTCTGCCGTCTTTTCCGCTCCTGGATATTCAAGTTTCTGAACCAGGCCACGATGCAAGCAGTCAGTATGCTCTCTACTGTGTATAAAATGTGCAAGAAGGAACTGCAGATGCTGGAAAATTGAAGGTAGACACAATTGCTGAAGAAACTCAGCGGGTGCGGCAGCATCTATGGAGTGAAGGAAATAGGCAACGTTTTGGGCCAAAACCCTTCTTCAGACTGAAGAAGGGTTTTGGCTTGAAACGTTGCCTATTTCCTTCTTGAACATGCTCTCTACTGTGCACCTGTAGAAGTTCGAGAATCCTCTTTCACATACTGAATCTCTGTAATATTCTAAGGAAGTAGAGGCGTTGATGTGCCTTCTTTATAATTGCATCAGTGTGCTTGGTCCAGCAAAGATCTTCGGAAATATGCTCGCCCAGGAATTTGAAGTTTTCGACCCTCTCCACTATCGTCCCATTGATATAAACAGGATTGTGGGTCCTCATCCTTCTCCTACCAAAGTCCATAATCAGTTTCTTGGTGTTACTGATGTTGAGGCTTTAGACTTTAGATTTTAGAGATGCAACGTAGAAACAAGCCCATTGTCCACCAAGTCCACACCGATCAGGGATCACGCCCGTACACTAGTACTATCCTACACACTAGGGACAATTTTTACCAAAACCAATTAAACCTACAAACCTGGATGTTTTTGGAGTGTGGTAGGAAACCTGAGCACCCGGAGGAAACGCATGCAGTCACAGGGAAAAGATGAAAACTCTGTACAGACAGACAGCACGTGTAGTCAGGATCGAACCCGGGTCTCCGGCGCTGTAAGGCAGCAACTTTACTGCTGCATCACTATGCCACCCAAATTACGATTGATATTTTTTCTAATTGAAATTCAATCAAATAGGACACAAGCCAAGGCAGGACACAACCCAATTTCTGGCCACAGATTTCCTTTCTTCACAGACGTTTGAAAATCAAGTGGGTCTTGACAACAATCCAATATTATCATCGACACCATTATTAATTTTAGGTTTTTTAATTTAAAAGTGTTTAATTAACTGTATCTACCCCCCCCCTCCCCCAAACTGCCACAGTGGGATCTGACCGCATCTCTCTCAATCGATGGTCCATGCCTCTGGAAATAACTGCCCCCATTGTGTTTCCACCCTCATTATTGAATTAGCTACTGAACTATCGAAGCAAATGTGAGATACTCTGTACCTCTGGCAGCCATGATAGGCTTAGTTTAAGTGCAAGGTTTTTATGTCACGCCAGCACCTAATCCAATTATCACTGCTCTCTCTCTATGTGGCATTATTGACTGATAATGTATTATGTATCACCAATTGTTTTGGACTGTGAATTCATCTTCACTTTAGCTGATGTTGTGGCTCCTCAGATACTTTTCACAGTTTTGTGACTTGACCACATGCTGATGTATAGAAACGTACAACGACACACTAATTAACTGTTGTGCCCAGCGCTGATCAAAATGTCGCAAAGAGTTCTGGTTAACCTGATCCAAATGATATTAGCAATAATGCCCTGCAGCTTTTCCTAATTGAGATGTTTAGGTGCCTTCACTGGCAACATCATGACTGCGTCTAACAGACACTTCCATCAACGTTATTAGTGCTCAATATTAACTCACAAAGTGTTCGAACATTGGCTATTTTGGGAGAATTATAAAATAATTAAATAAAGTGCCTTATTTTATTATGTCGTATTTGACGATCTTGGTCAGGCGAGTAGCCAGCACATTTTACATTACTCACTCTGGCCCATTAAGTACAAGGCAGTACAAACAGACTTTTTGTTCTAAAATTAAATTAGCTTTCTCTCAGCTCTACCAGTAAGTCTTTACTAGTAAATATTATCTTGTGCTCCATTCACTGATTGCTATGTGGTGATGGTTGTGGTGGTGGGGGCGGGGTGGAGAGTGTGAAAATGACCCGTGTAACAAAAGCATTGAGACAAACACAAGGGTCTCAGGTGTATATTTTTAGACTGCGAAGTATACAATAAGATTCAGAAACATAGTTGGTAATAGAGAGCATGTTGTCTGGGTGATAGACACAAAATGCTGGAGTAACTCAGCGGGACAGGCAGCATCTCTGGAGAGCAGGAATGGGTGACGTTTCGGGTCGAGACCCTTCTTCAGACTGATATCAGAGGTGTGGGTGGTACAGATATAAAATATCATCTGAGACAGTCAGATTGGTAGGAGAACGGGAAGGGGGAGGGGATAGAGAGGGAAAGCAAGGGTTATTTGAAGTTAGTCAATGTTCATACCGCATGGGGATGTAAGCTACCCAAGTGAAATATGAGGTGCTGTTCCTCCAATTTGCGCTGGGCCTCACTCTGACAATGGAGGAGGCCCCAGCACAGAAAGGTGAGTGTGGGAATGGGAGGTGGAGTCAAATTGTTGAGCAACCGGGAGATCGGGGAGGTTTAGATAGACTGAGCAAAATGATCGCCGAGCCTGCGCTTGGTCTCGCCTATATACAAGAGTCCACACCTGGAACAGCGGATACTGCTCCCCTGACATCATCTGAAGAATGGTCTTGACCCGAAACCTCACCCATTCCTTCTCTCCAGAGATCCTGCCTGTCCCGCTGAGTTACTCCAGCATTTTGTGTCCATCTTCGATTTAAACCAGCATCTGCAGTTCTTTGTACACATGTTGGCTGGATGTATGTGCTTGAGGCTGGGTTACACATGACCTGTGCCATTCTCAGTCATGTGAGTTCTTTTTGATGGTCGAAAGGACAAAGTTGATTTTGACCAACTTTCACAAGATATCTCAAAGATATCTCAAAGCACAAGTGATGAAATATCTTAGAAATCTCATCAGGCTCAAATGTTGCCATGCAGAGCAGTCACCAGAGTTTACAGATGCTACAGAGGGATACACTCTATGATGACCATTTTAGTACTTCTACCCTTCTTTGAGCAACGCCACAGAAGCAGTTCCACCTACCTCTGAATGCAACTGGAATCCATATTCATAGTTGGAAGCACCCTCGGTACTACATTAAGATTTCATCATAGAACATCAATCAAGATGTTGACTTAAACTACCATGGTTTAAACAGAGGCAAGAGGGCCCACCTTAAAGACATGGTAGAGTCCTGAAATAGGTAAAATAATTAAGTGAGAAAATGCACTGAAAGGGGCCCTGGGGCCAATATTAACAAGCTGGAGGTCCCCAGAAACAACCAGTGGCATTCAGAAAACTTTAAGGTCTTTAAGGCATATTAACGTTTAATGTTTTACTTGCCATTCCTAACTGTCACTGTATGTCATGTCGTCACTTGCGGGCGGAGCATAAAGGCGAATTCTTTGTATGTGAATACTTGGCCAATAAACGTACTCATTCATTCATTCATTCGCCCAAGTCCGATATTGTCCAGGTCTTACTGACTGTGGATATGAACTTCATTATCTGAGGAGTCGGTTAATATCCCCATCGCTGATCTTATGATTGAAGGAGGGTCATTATTGAAGCAGCTGGAGATGGTTGGACTTAGAACACAACTCAGAGGTTGATTATCTCTGCAAGAAATCCTCAAACTATCATATCAATCTCCTTTCGTATCGCACATGGTTCTAACTAGTGGAGCATTTTCCCTGGATTCCCATTGACTAGTTCAACAAGTAAGTCAGCAGGTCAGGCAGCACCTCTGGAGAAAATGGATAGGTGACGTTTAGGGTCGGCACCCTTCTTCAGACTTCTTCTGTGAGGATGGTGTTGCTAAGAAAGTGCTGCTTGATAGCACTATTAATGATCCCCTCGATCACATTACTGAAGATCGACAGTAGACCAATAGGCTTGTAATTGTTGGGTTGGATTTGTCCTGATTCTTGTGGACAGGACATAGTTGGGCAATTTATCTCATTGTCGGATAGATACCACTGCTATTTGCTGCACTGGCGAAGAGCATGACAAGTTCTGAAGCACGCCTTCGGTGCTATTGCTGGAATGTTGTCAGGGTCTATATCCCTAGCTGCATCCAATATCTTTAGTGATTATTAGACATCTTATGGGGTGCACTAAAGTGTCTGAAGACTGGCATTAACCATGCTTGGAACCAGTAGAAAAGGCTGAGATGGATAATTCACTCGCCACTTCTGGCCTGCAATGAAGGTGAACTGCGTTGAAGGCTACAGACACATCGAGACAAATAAGGGCAGTTTAACGCAGCATGGCTGATATTAATCACTTTAGAACCATTTTAGAAAAGAACTGTAGGTCGGAAGGAGTCAACTACACGTGGTTACACCGTGTCCAAGCACTTTGGAATAGAAGAAACAGGTCAGAGATTGGGTTGTAGTTTGCAAGAACGTTTGTGGAAAGGTTCATTTTGCACAAAGAGGGCTATTACAGCAGATATGAAGGGATGACAGTAAGTGAAGGGGGAGAACTGTTAACAATATCTTTCTAAAATGGTTCTAAAGTGATTAATATCAATCCAGCTAATTGTAAGCAAGATAGTCCGTCTGTCCTGCACAAGAGCCAGGAAAAGGAAATTGGATAATCAGCACTTTACTGGAGAGAGCGATGATGGTGCAAGACGTGGATTTTATGGAGAAATCAACGGGGTTCAGAAGTGAAACTTGAAAAACATGCGCTTTTAGGAGCACTGTAGCAGAGGATTAATTGGGCTTATATGTCACAGTGTGATTGTCCACTAATTCGTTTAAAGCATTCTAAAAGATTGGCTGCTAATGAATATATGTATGGAATATATTTTGCCTTCTTGAAAAGAATGACCTTCTTGCTAAATATAAATTGCTTAAATTGAAGCTCTTATACTAAAGTCACATTTTCTTAATTGGATATTGATTTTGTTAAGAAAGGGGGGAAAAAGGTCATTAAGACTGAAAATAGGGCAATTGAGGAGAGGTGACCAATGAAATATATGACTTTGTTCGTTCCATCTCTGGGCTGAATCAATTATTACTTACTTAATTTTTTTAAGTTTCACTTTACAGTTTAGGATGAAATCAGATATTTGCAAAGAATGGAATAGCTTTCTATATTTGAAATAAAAACAGGAAATACTGGGCAATCTTAATAGGTCAGGCAGCATCTGGGAAGAGAGAAACGGTTAATGTTTCATGTTGTAGACCCTTCATCAAGAGCTTTCTTCATTTGAAGCTTTTGAACCAAACACCAAACCTGCTGTGCACGTTGCTTTTCCCCCAAGAGCACACCAATAATTCACATAGGTATGAGCTAGACAGCAAATCTACTGATTTACAATAAACACTATGTATTTCTATAATGCAAACTAACCCGATAATCACTTGGAAATTAACTCATATTGTTTTCAGTTAAAAACTTTACAGCCTTCAGAAAAGTCTTTTTTTTGGACAAATTGTGACAAAGATAAAGTAGGCAAAATTAAAAGTCAGAGTTTTTCCCCATCCCACACTCTTTAGTCAAGACCGTCTGGAAAATGCAAATGGGAATATAATGAACCATGTAACACTTCAAATGATTCAAGTAATAGTCAGGGGAAAGGCAAATTATGTGTCATTTCAATATCTAATTGATCTGAATTAGACTATTGACTGTCAAATTGCCAGAATTTCCAGATGATAGAAAAAAGACTTGAAGATGGAATAACAATTTAGTCCGATTATATTTAGTATCAAGAAATGTAAAATAATAGACATCAGTGTTAAAATTAGCTGAGGTGATTACCACTCTGGTGACCCCATTGACGAATTGAAATGAAATTGAACGGGTTGTGATTCATCTGAGATTAAAGCATCAGAGATTACTGTACAACAAATTAAAACTTTGTTGAACCCTGAAAGTGATCCAATAAACTATAACATTCTTTTTTTGTCCTGACGACGCCTTCAGCTTCTATGTTAATTTACTAATCATCTAATACTCATTAACAGTGCTTCCAATTGCAGTTTCCAAATTGTGGCCCAGTTTTCATGACCCCCTATGTATGAAAATCCTTGAAAATTGAACTCTAAACCTCTTCAAAGTTGGAATGAATTTCTTTAAATCTACATAAATTCTAAAACTTGCCAGTTGTAGTTGCAACATCCATCATTCCTAGTTTTTTTTAAATCAAAAGGTCTGTTTTCTGAGTAACATTCTCCTGCTGCAGACAAAATAACCAGGCAAATGGAGAAGTCGCAATGTATCACATCAGTTTCTGTCAACTTTCCTTAAAGAATCACTTAAAGAGTGATGGTGAGAAATTGCAGTTTGACAAATTGGCACATGTCTCCAATCCAATTTGCACAGTGCTTGAATGAGAAGTGTCACCAATGCACAAAGTGTTTGCTCTTCAATGGATAGGTTCACAAAGAGAGAAATATTTGTATGTTATTCTGGTCCTCCTTAGTTATCCCCTTCATATGGTGAATATGTGTGAAAAGTGTGAAATGGATCAGGCATCTACACTGTTGCATCTGCAATGCACTGATCCATTGCATGGTGAATGCAGGAAATGCCTTTCTATCACACCCACAGCAATTGTTAACCACAGAATACCTAAGATTCGAATCAAGAACCATGAATTTCCCCAATCATGTGAAACAAAGCACAGAAAGCAAGTCAATAATCTAAAATGATTGATACCAAAGTTTGTGTTTCACATAAATCCTTCCCCACCTTACTCCATTTAGCTCTGTTGGCATATCCTTGCAATCCTTTCTATTTAATACTTAAAAGCAAGCAAACTTTTCCAGATGTTTAAGAAGGAAATGCAGATGCTGGAAAATCGAAGGTAGACAAAAATGGTGGAGAAACACAGCGGGTGAGGCAGCATCTATGGAGCGAAGGAAATAGGCAACGTTTCGGGCCGGAACCCTTCTTCAGACCCTGTTGTTACTTTACCTGATGTTCTATTTCTTCTGTCACTGAGATATATGTTATATTGAATGGCAAACATGGCATATTTATTTCAAGCATGCAGAGAATAATGTCCTACACTGATCAGTAACTAAAATGCATGCAGCACCGCCGTTCTAGGGAAATGCATACATTTAGGGCCTGTATTCACCTCCAGTAAAGGGCTCTTTTTAAGTTATTTTTACAACCAAAGATTTCATCCAAAATGGAAAATTAATAATTGATCAATGCAATCTTTATAGAATTATATGGATATTCACTTAAAGGAAAATTAAAATTTGGCCCATCAAGCCCATGCAAGCCTCTGTCTTCCTCACAAGCCTCCCCCCAGATAAATTGATTTGACCTGTCTGATATATTTTTCCTCCCTCATATGCTTATTCAACCTCCTCCTAAATGCTCACATCATAATTGCTTGATCGAACATTTGCTGCCAATTTGCTGTCTTTGTCCCTTGTGGCACATCAAGTGTGCTTGCAGCTCAGTGCCAGGAATATCCCTCAAGTGAGCAAATCTTGCTTTTGAAGAACAGTGGTCTTATTGTTGGCGTACCATACTTGCCCCATTGTTAAGTGCTGTCTGTATGGAGTTTGTACGTTCTCCCCGTGACCTGCGTGGGTTTTCTTTGGGTGCTCCGGTTTCCTCCCACACTCCAAAGGTGTACAGGTTTGTTGGCTAATTGGCTTGGTAACATTGTAAATTGTCCCTACTGTGTATGTAGGATATCGTTAAGGTATGGGGATCGCTAGTTGGCACTGACTTGGTGAGCCGAAGGGCCTGTTTCCACACTATATCTCTAAACTAAACATTGATAAGGCCACATTTGCAGTACTGTGTTCACTAATGGTTGCCTAGCTTTCGGAAGGACACCATTAAGCTGGAGAAGGTGCATCAATGATTTACAAGGAAGTTACAGGGTCTAGAGTGTTTGAGTTATGAGAGGCTGGTTGGACTATGTCTTCTTTCCCTGGAACATGGAAGGCCGAGGGGAGACCTTAAAAAGCTTCAGCCTTTTGATAACATCCCGTGAACGAGTTCGCAATGCTTCACTATTCTGGTTCAATGCAAATTGTTATCATCTGCGATATTCAAGTAGATAAATTTGGCACTGGCTTCGTGGCTTCCTTTGGCATAATATGGTGTTAAAATTTCATTCCGTATCTGATGTGCTTAAGGAACCACAGTGTGCACCAGTTGCACATTTTGCAATGAACAGAGAATGTATGCAATGCTCATTTGGAGCCCATTTCCTATTTAATGAAGGTCTGCCTCTTTTAATGAACACTTCATATGTAATGCACTGGGAGGAACAATAAAATATTCAAATGAACTGCAACATCTGATGAACACTGGCACCCGGATCACATTAACAGCTCCATAATGCTGTACATGGAGGGTGCACTGATTAAAGGAATGTCTTTAACTGAGGTATAGTTCAGCAGGGATGTTTGTAATCCCTGCTACCTATCCAAATGATTTCCCCCTCTCAGTGCCAGACAGAGACCACCACTGATGCCAATTACCATTGCTGCATTGCTTGTAACTCCAGTGCTTAAAATCCTGTCAAAATCACCCTAGTCTTACAACATTACAATAATTTGCTCCTGCCAACCTATTTGCTACTTTCAGCAATAAAAAGGAACCGCAGATGCTGGTTCATACCAAAGATAGGCACAAAAATGCTGGAGTAAATCAGCGGGTCAGGCAGCATCTCTGGAGAAAATGGACAAGTGACATTTCGGGTCGGGACCCTTCTTCCGACTAAACGTCACCTTTCCATTCCCTCCAGCGATGCTGCCAGACCCGCTGAGTTACTCCAGCTATCCCACTTTGTGCAGATCCCTGGAATATATTTAAGAAATGTGTACGGAGAGAGAAAATCCATTCACAAGAGAATTTAGTTTCATGATTTTATTATATTCCCCCATAACAATATCTATTTTTCATTCCCCCTCTTTCTCAGACACAAAACCCAACGTGCAAAAAGTCGCCACCCTCTACATATCTGCAGCAGACAATATTACTGTGGCACGAGCAAATATTGCTGTGATTCTATGTTATCATTACTCAGGAGATTGAAAGCAATGATATTTACAAAGAACTGCTCCATGTTGCATTTAATTGAACCATTAATAACTGTCCTCAGCACTTAGGAACATTGGCGTGTGATCTCCCTACATTGCTGATATATATTATTAGACATAACATGGCATCAATATTATCAAAGTAGACCCATAGTATTTTACAGCTGAGAACAAAGCCATCAATAGATGATATTACGATAAATAAAAAGTAACCTAACTATCCTGCTCTCCCTGCACCAGTCTGCAAGTCATTGTTTATTTTTGTCAGAAAGGCCACTTTAGGGCGGCACGGTGGCACAGCGGTAGAGTTGCTGCCTTACAGCGCTTGCAGCACCGGAGACCCAGGTTCGATCCTGACTACGGGTGCTGTCTGTACCAGAGTTTGTACGTTCTCCCCGTGACCACATGTGTTTTTCCTCTGAGATCTTCGGTTTCCTCCCACACTCCAAAGATGTACAGGTTTGTAGGTAGATTGGCTTGGTAAATGTAAAATAAATTGTCTCTAGTGTGTGTAGGATAGTGTTAATATGTGGGGATGGTTGGTTGGTTGGTTGGTTGGTGGGTGCATGGTGGGCCGTAGGGCCTGTTTCCGTGTTGTATGTCTAAAACTAAACTAAAACAATGGCCATGCTGTATTTGACAGAAGTCTAGGTTCCACTACAACCCAGTTGGAAACCATCCAGTGTGTGAGAGCTGCATTGGAAGGTGAATCTCTGGCACGCGGGTTCAGAACGCTGCCATCCTGGCTCAAAGGCAGTTTGATTCATCAAGGCCCCTCTAGCAACCGATTACCAGGATCAATGAGACAAACAAGCAACTCGTGGGGAAGTGGCAGGAATTCCCAAATGATTGCTGTCCCTTTAGCTAGTTTAGTTTAGTTTAGAGATACAATGTGGAAACAGACCCTTTGGCCCATCCAGTCCGTGCTGACCAACGATCCCTGTACACTTGCACTATCCTACACACTAGGGACAATTTACCAAAACCAACTACCCTACAAACCTGTACGTTTTTGTAATGTGGGAGGAAGCCAGAGCACCCATAGAAAACCCACGCGGTCACGGGAAGAACGTACAAACTCTGTACAGACATCACCCATAGTCAGGATTCAATCCGGATCTCTGGTGCTGTAAGGCAGCAACTCTACCACTGCGCCACCATACTACCCTTTTATTTTTTAGAGATACAGGGTGGAAACAGGCCCCCAAACTCACCGAGTCCTTGCCGACCAGCAATCAGCACATACCCTGGCCCTATCTTACATACGTTACAATTTTATCAAAGCCAATTAACCTACAAATGGTGGAATATTTTTCGGGTCTTATTGAAGAAGTTATGGCGGGTTGCTGCCTCACTTTGGAAATGCAGACATATACCTTTTGCTCACATATCAACCCTCCTTCCAAAGTCCTACTCTTATTCCTTCTCATACCACATACACCTTGGCCAGACCCTCAAAAATATTATTCACCAGAATTATTTCCAACCAGCTCTACTTCGAATCAATAAATTTGATGTATGGCTATAGTCAGACCCCCTTGAAATTATCCAATCGGGATGGACTGAATAATGGGGGAATCCAGACTTTTCATAAGGTCATGAGATAGGAGTAGAATTAGGTCTTTCGGCTCATCAACTCTACTCTGCCATTTAATCATGACTGATTTATCTCTCCCTCCTAACCCTATTCTCCTGCCTTCTCCTCATAACCTCTGACACCCATAGTAATCAAGAATCTATATATCTCTGCTTTAAATCTATCCACTGACTTTGCCTCCACAACCTTTTGTGGCAAAGAATTCTACAGATTCACCATCCTCTGACTAAAGAAATTCCTCCTCATCTCCTTCCTAATACTTTTGCTACCATCCGATGACATTTTTGCCATGTGTTGTGATTAATCTGATTCTAACTTAGCAATGCAGCAGCCTGCCGACCATTGACATAGGTTAACACCATTGACGGGATATAACCATATAATAACCATATACAATTACAGCACGGAAACAGGCCTTCTCGGCCCTTCCAGTCCGTGCCGACCATTTATTTTCCCCTAGTCCCATCTACCTGCACTCAGACCATACCCCTCCATTCCCTTCCCGTCCATATACCTATCCACTTTACTTTTAAATGTTAAAATCGATCCTGCCTCCACCACTTCTGCTGGAAGATCATTCCACACAGCCACCACTCTCTGAGTAAAGAAGTTCCCCCTCATGTTACCCCTAAACTTCTGTCCCTTAATTCTCATGTCATGCCCTCTTGTTTGAATCTTCCCTACCCTCAATGGGAAAAGCTTATCCACGTCAACTCTGTTTATCCCTTTCATCATTTTAAAGACCTCACTCAAGTCCCCCCTTAACCTTCTGCGCTCCAAAGAATAAAGACCTAACTTGTTCAACCTTTCTCTGTAACTTAGTTGCTGCTAACTTTAGCTGCTGGAACCCAGGCAACACATGCAGCATACTACTGACATGAGCCCAAGATACATACACCATCACAATACCCTGGTAATGATCATGATAGATTGTGCTAATTGGGTAGACCATTAATGTTGGCATTCAATGAAACCATCACTGCAGCTTGGAAGACCTATGCAGCACAATTTTATGGGCTCCTGTTCTTAATCTGGTTCTCACAAAAGTTCATTGACCTGCTGAGTAATTTAGTTTAGAGATACTGTGCAGAAACAGGCCCTTCGGCCCATAGAGTCTGCGACGATCAGCGATCCCCCCACTATCACTATCCTGAACAACGGACAATTTATAATGTTACCAAGCCTATTAGCCTGCAAACCGGTTTGTCTTTGGAGTGTAGGAGGAAACTGGAACTCTGGGAGAAAACGTACGCAGGTCACAGGGAGAATGTACAAACTCTGTACAGAGAGTACCGGCAGTCAGGATCGAATCCGGGTCTCTGGTGCTGTAAGGAGGCAGCTCTGTGACTGCCCCACCGTGCCGCTGAGTATTTTCAGCAGTTTTTTCTCATGTGCATATAGCCTCAGTGGTTGTCTTCTCATCTCAATCTTGCTTCCTGCTCCATTAGCCTAAGTCTTCCTGTAAACCTCTGCATCCCCTCTGCATTGCTCATGTATCTGGTTTAGTTTTGCTACTTTGATCTTGTGTTTCTTAAATCTGAATCCAGCACAATCTCTCATTGAACCACAGTATTTACCCATATTACAGCATTATGCTTCCGCTCTTTTGAAAATCAAATATCTCCTTAGTTACTGCATTCCTTTTGCAGCTGGTAGCCAAAAAAACATTAAACATGTTGGACCGCATTTGCATTTGACTTCTTTGATTAGTGTTTATATGTTGAAGTGGCCACTCATTTGATTTTTAATTTGGATTAAATGGAGAGGGTGGATTAGATTGGATGACAGCAGGAAATGGTTCTTGAATTACTCTGCACAACTCAGGTAATGGTTCAATTGTGCTTTATTTGTCACAGGTGCAACCACAGAGAGAAACC
The DNA here is from genome assembly GCA_963514005.1 of Raja brachyura. The sequence goes on along the minus strand of OY740794.1, from coordinate 14,796,609 downwards.
CTGTTTGCATATTTACACAGTGTGGAAACATGACCTTCAGCCCAACTTGCCCACACCGGCCAACATGTCCCAGCTACACTAGACCCACCTGCCTGCGTTTGGTCCATACCCCTCCAAACCTGCCCTATTCATGTACCTGTCTAACTGTTTTATAAACATTGGGATAGTCCCAGCCTCAACTACCTCCTGTGGCAGCTTATTCCATACACCCACCACCCTTTGTGTGAAAAGGTTACCCCTCAGATTCCTATTAAATCTTTTCCCCTTCACCTTTGTCCTCTGGTCCTCAATTCCCCTACTCTGGGCAAGAAACTGTGCATCTACCCAATCTATTCCTCTCATGATTTTGTATACCTCTAAAGGATCACCCCTCATCCTCCTGCGCTCCAAGGAATAGAGACCCAGCCTACTCAACTTCTCCCTATAGGTCACATCACACCCTTTATTCCTTGCAACATCCTCATAAATCTTCTCTGAACCTTTTCAAGCTTGACAATATCTTTCCTATATCATGCTGCCCAGAACTGAACACAATATTCTAAATGCAATCTCACCAACATCTTATACAGCTGCAATGTGGCCTCCCAACTTCTATACTCTATACCCTGACTGATAAAAGACAATGTGCCAAAAGCCTTTTTGACCACCTGCAACTACCTGCAACTCCGCCTTCAAGGAACCTGGCACATGCAGTCCTAGATCCCTCTGCTCTACAACACATCCCAGAGGCCTATCATTTACGGTGTAGGTCCTTGTTAGGCATCCCAAAATACAATACCTCACACTTCTCTGTATTAAATTCCATCAACCATTCCTCCGCCCACCTGGCCATTCGATCCAGATCCTGCTGCAATCTGTCACAACTATCTTCACTATCTGCAAAACCACCCACTTTTGTATCATCAGCAAACTTGCTAATCTTGCCCTGTATGTTCTCATCCAAATCATTGATGTAGATGACAAACAGTAAGGGGCCCAGCACCGAACCCCGAGGCATACCACTAGTCACAGGCCTCCAGGCCGAGAAGCTACTTTCCACCATCACCCTCTGCTTCCTACCATGGAGCCAATTTGCTATTCATTCAGCTATCTCTCCTTGGATCCCTTGCGATCTAACCTTCCAGAGAAGCCTACCATGCGGAATCTTGTCAAATGCCTTACTGGAATCTATGTATGCAACATCTGCAGCTGTGCCCTCATCGACCTTTTTGGTCACATGCACATGTTTTGCCGCCATTTGCTCAAGTCCAAAGTCCAATCTGCCCGTGCGCTTGGTCTACTGGAGCGGTTCCTGAACCAGGTTAGCCCCAGGCTCCCCAGAGTTTGCCATGTTCGACCTGCGAACCAACGTCCCTCTCCTACCCGGCCATCTTTGTGTCACAGGGGTGCGTTCTGCAGCCGACCTAGAAGGCGCTGGAGGCATTACCCCTGTTCACACTCCTACTCATTCAACTTGTTCTGGCAGGTTAATTCCATGATTCTTCAAAGCCTTGTTTTATAGTTGAACAATGCCGCAGCAAGTAGTACAGGAGGAAGAGTCAAGTTGAAACCAACCTGCATTGATTATAGTCAGCCTACCTCTCTTAAAGGGGAGGTACTTGATAATTGCAAATCTTTTGGGGAGTGTGAAGATACATGTGCCTTCGCTTACTGAGGGAGAGAGTTCAGCTTCATTCATTGCTGTTGATGTATTAAAGGCCTTAACACATGAAGTAGAAAGGTCAGAAGTACGGGGAGCGAGGAAGATTAGAAGCAGATTTCTAAGAATATGAATGCTTGATGTGAAAGCCTTGTTTCAATGCAGTTTAGAGTTCAATGGCTTGGGTAAATGTTTGGGCATCTTCAACTATATCATTAACCTCTAACTGTGCTCACTACATCATGTCCCATCATTGCTTACCTGTCCATGATCTCCATCAACCTGCATTCACACCAAAATGTCATACATGGTCTTAAAACATTTCTGGACAACTGGGGAGTCTCAGGCCACCAATGGTTCAATCAATGTAGCGTTGTTACAAATTCCTGCCATCAGTTGCGCTCTAGATCTGCCCATTGCCTGTGCATGCAACTCGAGAGGCTGTGAGGGGGGGGGGGGGGGTGTTAGTAAAATGCAGGTTTTTATTGGTTGTCAAGGAGGGATTTCCTTGTACAACAAGCTTACGAGGAAATTTTGTTCTGTCATCCCATTCGCGATTTAAAAAAAAACAAAATGTTACTTAATTATTGAATCGCTAAATTAAAGTCAGCCCAACTTCAATGCTTTCAAAATCACGGATCGCAAGTTGAGGACAAGACAAAGGGTACGTACTGTAGGACATTTATTTAACATCTTATCTAGTTTTTAGTGTAATTTCATTTTAATCTGATCATGTGAAATATGTTATTTAGGCCCCGATGTCGGTCGTGTTCTGCCTGCCGGCTGTGAGTGTGAGCACAATCTGATCCCTGTATCATAAACCACAAACATCCACTCTCAAGATAATCAAATTCATTATTGTTTGTATGAAAATGACCATAACATGTTTAATACTGAAGATATGAAAGTGAATTAGGTATCAAATTAAAGTTCTTTTTATGCTTTATCTGATTGAATAAATTACACTCTTGATTTTTAAAATCTCAATATTTTGTAACATCCCTAATCAATGGTTCTTTAATGTCACATGTACTGAGGTACAATTAATTTTTATTTTGCATACATTTCAGTAAGGTATTACTATATAGAAGCACAAACCCAGATTAAGTAGTCCACTGAGACAATACACGAGAGTCACCAGGCTTTGGCACAATTTTCAAAGTCCAAGTTGTTTCAAGTGCAGCTGGCCATAAAGGCCTGTTGTTCTGGCTGCATTGCAGGGTTGGCCTGGCCAAGTGACACTGTAGGCATCCTTCACTCGCCCACTCTGTGCCGCTGCAGGCAGTGTCCTGTCTGCTTATTCAGGCTTCTGGCGGGGCGACTGATTCAGTCGAGCCCCAGGCTGCTGCAGGACCTCCAGCCATTGCCTCAGTCTGGATCCCCACCTCTGCCAGCGAACGCATTGTCCCTCTCCTTGTTCAGCCTCAGGTGGTGCCTCCCGCAGCTGACCTCGAGGACACAGAAGGCAAGACCCCGGTTCCTCTTACTGCCCTTTGCTCCTGCGTCCACCATCATCGACGACTCTCTCCGCCCTCCTCTTCGATTCTATGGTCCTCGGGGACGGGCTTGACGGCATCCCTCTTCAGGGCGGATTTACCGGCTCCACGGCGGGAAAGCTAGGCCTGCTCCCAGGAGAGCCACAGTGCCACAGTGTGCCGTATGGTACCACAGTACCATGGCTACAATGGTTGCCACACAGTGGATCTGCGTGCTCAGAAAGAGTCTAATGGCATTAGGTCCAATTGATTATATGGATGGCTGAACTCCAACCCACCGGAGATCAACACTATTTCAGAGGAGCATGATTGTTGCTTCTCATGATCTCACCATTGCCATCCTGCTTAATAATCTTCCCATCCTCTGTCAGGCAGGCCTTCCAGACTTCTGCACTACTGAAGCAGTCTTCAAGGCCCAAAATCTTCATCATAGGCATTGTATTAAGTCTAGATGTGGGTCGGTCATGTTACAGTTATATAAATCATTAGTGAGGGCACATTTGGAGTATTATGTTCTGTTTTGGTCACCACATTATAGAAAAGACGTTGACAAGCTGGAAAGCATGAGAAGAATATTCACAAGGATATGGCCAGGACTCGAGGGTCTGAGCTATAGGGAGAGGTTGAACAGGCTGGAGTACAGAAGGATGAAGGATGATCTTAGGTGTACAAAATCATGATAGGAATAGATTAGAGAGGAGATTGGAGAGAAATAAAAGAGTCTTTTTCCCAGAGTAGAATCAAGAACTAGAGGACATAGGTTTAAGGTGAGGGGGGAATGCGTATGTGTGAGTGTATGAGTGTACGAGTAAGTAAGATTTATTTATATAGCACGTTTTAAATCAACTCGCGTTGAAACCAAAGTGCTTTACATAAAATAAATAATAAGTTTCCGTATATCCAAAGAAAAAGATTAAAAAAAGAAAAATGACACAACACATTATAGAGTTCAACACAAATCTCCCCCCACGACAGAATCAAATGTTTCCACTGTGGGGAAAGACATCAGAACGTTTAGTCCTCTTCCTCTGTGATCACCCGAGTATTTTTTTTGTAAACCAGCGTCTGCAGTTCCTTGTTTCCATATCCTGCAGGTAATTGATGGTCCCCTTGAATACTGAGGATAGAAGTGTTTCTTTCTGTTCCCAAACACCTTGCGTGATTTGGGAGATTGACGTTAACCTATTCAGCGAGGACCAATTTGCAGGCGGAAGGGTCAAGCACCAGAGTACATTGATTGATCTAGTGATCTGCCAGCTCTGCACACCCTCACACCCTTTCTAATACAGTGGTCAGTGGTCTGCAACTAATCTTACTTTGCATAGCACAGCTGCATTGGAGAAAGCTCAGCAACTTTGGTGGCAAACAATGGGATTATCAGCCATAAAAGGAGTCCATAATCCACTTTACACCAGCATTAGTTACACTCTACTTATGCCTGCACAATTTATGGTTCTGAGATGTATTCATGAAACTGCTTCCAAAACCCCTAGCACCTACTAAGCGTCACAGCACTAGAGATCTGGGTTTGATCCTGACCACAAGTGCTGTCTGTGTGGAGTTTGCTCGTTCTTCCTGTGACCAAGTGAAGTTTCCGTGGGTGCTCCGGTTTCCTCCCACATCCCGAGGACATGCCGGTTTTTAGGTTAATTGGCCTCTATGAATGTGTAGAGAGTGAATGCAAAAGTGATATAACATTGAACTAATGTGAATGGGTGTTCGATGGTCTGTGTAGACTCGGTAGGCAGAAGGGTCTGTTTCAATCAATAAACCTGCTCTCTGGCTTATTTTCAATCAAAGCAGGGGTGTGCCATTCATGTTTGGCAGTTTAACCATCATGAGTTCTGCCAGATCTCTCAAAATCAATTCTACTCCTTTACAATTCTTTCATACAATTCAACATCCACCTCCAGTCCGTCAACATTCTCCCATCCTCAATCACAGTAAATCTGCTCATTTTAAAAATATGACTTTGTCCCTTCATAATTCATTGCCAGCCAGAAAATAGCCCTCTATTGCAATGACAGTGTGACAAGTATCATGTGTCAAAATGCGAGGCATGAACAATTCTATTTATGTAGCCTTGCAGTGAGAATTATCAGCCTTCCACATCATTACCCATCAGGTGTCCCATTTATTCAGGAATATTAACAATATATCACTCTGGTCTTTGTTAGTTATCTTATTTAGATGGCGAGTGTGAGAGGAATCAGAGCTTATCAAACAGACACTATCTGTTTTAAACAAGTAACCCCGGCATTCCCTCTCTCTTTTTCCCTCCCCCTCCCGAGTCGCACCATCTTCTCTTTTTCATCCAATAAACAGCTAAAAGTGGCCTGTTCCTTTATCATCGTTACCTTTTTGCATATCTTTCATTCATTGTTCTTTATCTCTCTACATCATTGTCTATATCTCTCGTTTCCCTTATCCCTGACTAGTCTGAAGAAGGGTCTAGACCCAAAACATCACCCATTTCTTCTCTCTAGAGATGCTGCCTCTCCCACTGAGTTACTCCAGCCTTTTGTGTCAATCACCAGTATAAACAAGCATCTGCAGTTCCTTCCGACACAGAGTTCGTGAGCAGGAGCTGATTGGGAGTGAGTGGAAGTGGATACACAGACTTCAGGCATGAGGTGAACTCTCAGTCCACAAAATAACATTCCAGGTCCACTTCCCACCCAGAGGTAGCAGCCACAGCCAACTGCGGAAGGTCGGGACATTGTTAAGGGCTTGGACACGCTAGAGGCAGAAAACATGTTCCCGATGTTGGGGGAGACCAGAACCAGGGGCCACAGATTAAGAATAAGGAGTAAGCCATTTATAATGGAGACGAGGAAACACTTTTTCTCACAGAGAGTTGCAAGTGTGGAATTCCCTACCTTAGGGCGGTGGAGGCCGGTTCTCTGGATGCTTTCAAGAGAGAGCTAGATAGGGCTCTTAAAGATAGCGGAGTCAGGGGATATGGGGAGAAGGCAGGGACGGGGTACTGATTGTGGATGATCAGCCATGATCACATTGAATGGCAGTGCTGGCTTGAAGGGCTGAATGGCCTACTCCTGCACCTATTGTCTATTGTAGCAGAGAGGTTTCCTCACTCCCTGAGAAGCAGTGGTAAGTAACACAAAAGAGACGCAAGAGACTGCAGATGCTGGAATCACAAGTAAAGTCTGAAGAAGGGTCTCGACCCGAAACGTCGCCCATCTCCTTCGCTCCTTAGATGCTGAGTTTCTCTAGCCTTTTGTGTACCCCCAGTAAAAAAAATAATGCTGGGGGAACTCAGCAAGTCAAGCAGCATCTGTGGTGGGAAATGGACAGACAATATTTTGGCTTGGGGCCCTTCTTCAGAACGATGGAGTTGGAGTGGGGGGTGGGGAGGTGGTGGTAAGGTTGAAAATTAGAGGAGCTGCAAAAGGGAGGTAGAGGTGAAGCAAAGCCAGGCAAGTGATAGGTGATTACAGGTGAGGGGAGCAATTGGCACTTGGGGAGAGTTAGCGACAGAGGCTGGCGGTGAGATGGACACAACAGAGTGTCGATGTCAGAGGTCGTGACCTGCTCTGTGCGGCCTACAGCAGCAGTGGTGTGTTCCTCTTCAAGTTCCAACTGACAAGCCTTCATGATGCCTTTGGCATCTCAGAATCTGTAGCTGCCTTTTGCCAACGGCGGCAGCAGTGGTAGAGCTACTGCCTCACAGCGCCAGTGACCCGAGTTCGATCCTGACTAAGGGGGCTGCCTGTACGGAGTTTGTGTGTTCTCCCCATGACATATGTCCCCGTGGGTTTTCTCAGAGATCTTCGGTTTCCTCCCACACTCAAAAGACGTACAGGTTTGTAGGTTTAATGGCTTGGTATAAATGTGAATGACCCAGTGTGTGTAGGATAGTGTAAGTGCATGGGGATTGCTGGTTGCTGCGGACTCGGTGGGCCATCATCCACGCTGTATCTCTAAATTAAACTACCAACACACGGAGTATTCAAGTTTGCAGAATGGAATGTGAAATGGATACATTAAATATTAACTGTGCAGTGGTGTTCAAATTCCCGCCCTCATTCTCCACTCTAACATGCATTCGGTATTGTTCCCCGTATTCCCCTCTGCATTTTTGCCATCATGTAATCCCGTGGTATTGTGACAGAATGCTGCTCCTTACGCTTGCCGAGCCACCACCCTCAGCTTGTGCTTCCAGCACCTCACAGAGCAAAACATTATTTTTTTGAGCTGAAAGACAAAGGCGGAAAACGAGCTAACAGAGAACGCTCTTTGATGCCACCTGCTAGAATATCGGTCTTTGTACACTGGATAATTATGTCGTTCACATCACTTGGAAAACTCCAGAAACCCTTCACCTGCTGCAACATATTCTTGCAATGTAGCTGCCACAGTTTTGAAGGCAGATTTGGCAGCCCGTCAAAGTGCAATATGGTTCCATGTACTGCAGGTGAGATGAATGAACACTTAATCAGTTTCTGATGGTATTGGTTGATTGTGCTTTTGCAACAGAGGGTGTTTTGGGTAACACAATGCATGGCGGTTTCTTCACTGCTTTATGTCAAATGGTGGCATGGGGTGGTTTAGATTCACGCACACTAGTACAACGAGAACATTAGGTCACAATTATTGCTACATCCAGACAAGGTCATAAGTGATAGGAGCAGAATTAGGTCATTTGGCCCATCAAGTCTACTCCGCCATTCAATCATGGCTGGTCTATCTCTCCCTCCTAACCCCATTCTCCTGCCCATAACCCCGACACCCTTACTAATCAAGAATCTATGTATTTCTGCCTTAAAAATATCAATTGACTTGGCCTCCACAGACTTCTGTGGCAAAGAAATCCACAGATTCACCACCCTCTGACTACAGAAATTCCTCCTCATCTTCCGAAAGGAACATCCTTTAATTCTGCGGCTATGACTTCCAGCCCTGAATCTCCCACTAGTGGAAACATCGTCTCCACATCCACTATCCAAGCCTTTCACTATTCTGTACGTTTCAATGAGGTGGCCCTTCATTCTTCCAAACTCCAGTGTTCATAGGCCCAGTGCCGTCAAACGCTCATCATTTGTTAACCAACTCAACCCTGGGATCATTGTTGTAAACCTCCTCTGGACCCTCTCCAGAGCCAGCACATCTGTCCTCGGATATGGTGCACCAAATTGCTCACAATATTCCAAATGCGACCTGACCAGCACCTTACAGAGCCTCGCATTACATCCATGTCTCTGTACTCTAGCCCTCTTGAAATAAATGCTAGCATTGCATTGGCCTTCCTTACTACCCACTTACTACCAGACCCAATCATCAGTGCCACACATCTAAGGTACAGTAACTTCTATTCACAAAGTTTTTTTCAGAAAAACAGAATTAAACGTTAATATCACCTGTGGAGGCAGAAATGTTGTTTATGCAGGAGACACAATTTTCCTGCCCTGATTTGCACCTGTGGCACACTGGTCTCACAGCCACTTTCATATTACATATATATATATATATATATATATATATATATATATATATATATATATATATATATATATATATATATATATATATATATATATATATATATATATATATATATGACACATTATAAATAACTCGTGCATTGAGCATACAGCTGTGACTGTCATATTTAGAATATCACACTTAGTTACAGATTAAAAACAATCTTAAAATCAATTATTTGCTAGTCACTTTCTGTCAGATTCTTCTGGCATTGGAAAGAGCCATTGATTAACAAAAGCACTGCCAAATGACAGCCAATTACATGCAAATTAATCAAAGAGAAATCAACCTCTAGTTGACCTTATGATATGACTATTTATGACAATTAGACCTTGTGGCCTTAAAGGGACGGACCCATTACACAAAACTTCTCATCAGCCACAGAACATTATGTTATGTGTCAAGTGGTGTAACATTCCTGTCCTGATAATACAGCACATCCTTTGACATACTGTGAGCATCATGTACCATCCATTCACAAATATCTTTAATATTGGAGCACCATTCTTTTTCAGCCGGTCATGCCAAATGGATTCCAAGACTTACCGCTTTATTGCTTCCTCTTGCCTCCGCCTTCTCTCGCTTTTTTCCTTGAGGTATGCCAAATTGGTTTCATTCCGCATGCGATCATTTTCACGAGCAATGTCTGAGGCATTCTGAATCACCAAAGCATCGTAAGCCCTCAGTCCCTTATCTTCAATGAACTGAAGAAAATTGGCCAAGGCAGCATCTTCCTGCTTTGAAGTCATCTTCCTTCAAATAGCAGCCGATAAGGGGAAGAGCTCAGCCTATGATGCAGAAACAGTAAGTGTGTTCAAATAATTCAGCAACGCTATTCTCGGTAAAGCCAAGTATTCTGCCACTTGCCTAAAGAATTTATTTTCACTGTCAGTTGTGGAAGTGTAGGTGCACTGGTCGTGATACTACATAAATGGTCGACTGAGTTGCAGTGAGCATATACCTGAACTTTGGGTATATTTTGTCACAGGTAGATCAGAATAAATTACCTCTGCACCTAGCTGACATCAGAATCGTATTCAAACTCAGACAGGAATGCACTAAATTTTTCTTTGAGTCTGAAAGGGCACTGAATCGAAGCACTGTTGGAAGCCCATCTGATCACCCTTTGTTGTCCATTGTCTTAGATGATAACCAAGATGGGCAAAGTAACAATTTAGAAGTTGTGCAATCACGCTTTCCCTTAGGAATTGTGTTCATAGTTCCTGATGGACATGGGGGTGCAAAATACAAAAGACCAGAAGATAATAAGAGCCAATTGAACTGTTGGACATTTACAACGGGTGATTGTGGATACATATGAACAGGCAGCTTCTGGTGTGTGTTTGAGGGAGCTATTGACCACAGTTGCACTCTCTTGTGCAATCACAAAACTAGGCAAGGATATGTTTAAAATAAACTCAAAAGTAGGCATCCTTTCACGTGCCGTGCAATAATGGCTGTAAACTAAACTGAACACTGCAAACAAAATGGATTCTGCAGCAAATGTCAGGACTGCGTTTAAGGTTGTACAACATAGAGCACCGCGGACTGCCATCCCATTTCACTGATGGGCAGAGCACCTGGCTGAACGTGTAACAAATGATTTCCGTGCAAAGTTGCAGAGCTTGTTGAAAATTGCCTGCCTTTACCATGATCTAGACATTAATGATTAATAAACTATGTGGGAATGCACTGTTTTCACTTCACCGATCAAAATGAATTATTAATTATTTTTAAATAGCTGATTAGTAAAGAGTGGCCTTTGAAGACAGAATATAGTGATAGCTTTAATTAAGAAATTACTTTGGTTTGATGTTTTAGTCTGGCATCCTTATAAAATCTATAGAGCTTGTCACTAGTTAGCAAGGAGAATTGATTTCACTTAACCTTCTGAGCACTGAAGGACCATTTTTGATTTAATGGCACACACTCATACAGGTTTGCTTCTTGACATATTTGACTTCTAGCAATGAATTAAAGCAAATGATACATGGTTAAGAATAAACCTATTGGGAAGCAACAGAATTTATATAATGCATGAAACCAGCTGTGTGATAATGACCTTGATCCATGTCAGTCTTTTACTTTGGTACTGAGATGCCTATACAGCCCTCACAACAGTTAATATAAATCTGACAAGCACAAGAAGCGATTACACTCTCTCTCTCTCTCACACACACTCTTTCTATCTCTCCCTCTCTCTGAAAAGCATACAAACACACACACACGAATACACACACACACACGAATGCACAAAAACACACACGGACAACGTGGAGAAAAAAAATATCAGCAAACATACCCACATGCGCTGAGATAAGAAAGCAGCTATGAGACCTGAGACAGTCACATTTACATTAAACTAATTAACTTTTGGAGAGAGCCTTTCCAGTCGATCACGGCACACAGTTTGAAGGATTTTCTTCCCCCAGTATCATAAATGTGGTGACTACTCAGAAACACTTTTTCAAATCAATCTTTCCATGCAGCACATTGTACGAGTGCTGTTAGTCTTCCTGATTCCCGTAGTACACAGAGAGAAAATAAAAAGCAGGGAACTGTCAAGTTGATTTTGTCCCCCGTCTGGCTTGCTTTCCGAGCACAAAATTGTCCTTGGGTTCTTTGTTGGTGGATTTAGCTCAGATTAAGAACAGGTGCTGCCATCCTCTTATCCACATCCATAAGAGAGACCAAAGGGGGAGCCCGTCTGTAAATTATACCCTGCTTATTAGTGCAGTGAAGAGACGGCTGCATCTGTATCACCCACTTTAAAGCATCGAAGGAAACGGCGCTGCCCTAATGCAATCACCTCCAGTTCACCAACAAGCTTCATCTGCACACGGTGTTCCAGCCTGGCAAAATGAGATGAGAATAACAAATACAGGACAGCATCTCCTAATGGCTTCCTCCTGGAGCAGGCAGACGCTCTCCCGTCCTCCTCATTCTCCCTTTTAAATTCAGCAGGTCCTATGCATTCTGTCTTGTGGCATCATTTCTCCTCCCCCATCCTTACCCACAACCACCAGCCACCACCTCCTTCCCTTCCCCCCACCCGAACCCAACTCTTCTCAATAAGTACTGGCAGGCTTACAATCCCCAGTTGCCTCAGTCTCTGCAACTAAATGCGGATTAATCAAAGGATTCCGAATGGTAAATCAACAGTCACCATAGGCGCCTACCTTCTGGTAAAAATAGCAGCCCTGTCTGGATCTGAGTGCAGTCTGTAGGTATTTACTGACCATGCAATCAACATGCCAGCACTCTGGACAGCGTTTGGCTAGACCCATCGGTGAGGGGTAGGAACACAGTGCCTGTGGTGCCTGAGAAGGCAGCAAAGCAAGCTCACTTTGCTTTCAATTTCCAGCTCCCCGGGGTCTGGATCCTCATTAGAGACTGCTGTCTAGGCATCATTTCGCATTCCCTCTCCTCCCCAACAACAGTCCTCTGATTAGTGCACTGGGTTACAAAGGACTAAAAACACAATTCCACGGTGTGGCTGGCACTCCTTGCGTTCTCCCCTACAGCTAGGAAAATAGCCCAAGTGAACCTTTCACTGAAGCTCATCGCTCAGTCTCACGTGACACGTCTAGGTGAATTTAGCCACGTGACATCCCTGTGAAATGAGCAGCCACTTACATCCAGACAAGGCATTCAATACCGAATAGCACCCATCAGGTCATTTCCCCCCCCTGTCACATTTGGAACGATGTGAACTTATGCTCCATATAGATTAATCAACTGTAGGGATATGGCATGTGAAAGGGATGGAGATTAATTTATTTTTTTGTCCAAACTGGTTGGTTTACTCCTGGTAACCCCAGGAGTTCCCCCCACCCCCCCGGATCACTCATTGTGAAATGCTACATTTCCTGCAGCTAATATTGGACGACAGTTGAAGTTTTGTAGCACCATGGACAGCAACCCAGGATCAGCGTCAGACTGTCGCTGCGAAACATGATCTTTTTTTACCCTTCAAAGTAAATGGCATTTTATTTGTACATTTACGAGATATCTTAACAAAGACCACAGTCCATGTTATGATCTGTGCAATTCCATTACTGTCCTTCCTTGAGTTAATTACAATTTTAGTCCTACTCCATGTTATGCATTCAAAAGGACATTTAAGTTGAGGCTGCAGCTGCCGATCTCTAATGCAGTGTCAGCTAGATCCCGAACAGAGAGTCCTAGATTCCTCTGGGAACATACGCCCTTTCCCTTAAAAGCCTAGAAGGCTAAAATGTCCTTTATTTTTTAATATCTTGCGTTGGTGGATTCCTTGCTCTTTGCAATATGCTTCTTGCAAATGACTGCTCAGTTCAGTGAACCCGAAGGCAATCAGCCAATCAGAACAAAAAGCCTTGAGCAGCGAATTATTCCAAATTCACACTTCAGTAAGGAACTGAAAACATTTATCTTTGTCTTTTTCTCTCCGTTACTTTTATTCCCTCCTTTCACCTCCCTCCGCCTTTTACACAACGCACAGAAAGAATGCTTCCTGCATGACAGCAGGAGGTCGGGCAGCTTCCTGGCAGAGTTGAAACAACAACCCAAGAGATCCGAGAAAGCATCTGGGATGTCAGTCAGTTTTGATCTTTGTTTTCCCCTTCACATCTGGGTGCAGTTCTCACCCTCAACGTCACATTTTCCTTCTCCCTCCTTGCTTTCTAGAAAGCACTTTTAGGTCTCTGCCCTCCACGACTCGATGTGACATTGAATATATCTGCGAGAAAAAACCGGGTGTACAGTGGTGCAGTGGGTAGAGCTGCTGCCTCACAGCGCCAGAGACCCAGGTTCGATCCCGACCTGTTGCATGTTCTCTTTGTGACCACAAAATGCCCTCCGGGTGCTCTGGCTTCCTCCCACATTGCAAAGATGTGCGGGTTTATGGTTCGTGTGTAGGAAGGAACGACGGCCCTTTTCCTTGACTCTCAGTCTGAAGAAGGGTCTCGACCGGGAGATCAACTATTTATTTACACCAGAGATGCTCCCTGACCCGTTGACTTAAGGGCCTGTCCCACCAGCATGCAACTCTATGCGATGAGCGCGACCTAACGTGGTCGCTTGAGCCGTCCGGCGTCGCGGGGCCGGTCCCACTTCGATCGCCGGAGCCGTGCGGAATTGTGCGGAGTTCGTCCCGACATCGCGCGGGGCACCGAAAAACTGACTATGTTCAAAAATACTGCACGGCAACGGCTTGTCGGCTCGCAGTCGCCTCGACGCATTACACACCGCCTCGACATCGTGCCTCCGTGAACCTATCTGTAGGTGCCTCCGTGACCCTCTATGTGTGTGGCTTCGTGGCCCTCTGTGTGTGTGCCTCTGTGCCCCTCTCTGTCCTGGCGAACTTACCTTAAGACTTCGCTCCAAGTTCGCCTCACTTTGCGCCGCGTTGCGCCACTCACCCAACCTCCGCGCGGCCCTCGCTGCCGGTTTGGTCGCGCTTGCCGCATGCAGGCGCATGCTGGTGGGAACTGCCCTGTACTCCATCTTTTTGTGCCTATTGGGATTATAGTTAATTGGGCTCAGAAAAATTGCCATTAATGTGTAGGGAGTGGATGAGAAAGTGAGATTCCATAGAACTAGTGTTACGGGGTGACCGATGGTTGGTGTGAGCTTGGTGGGCCGAAGGGCCTTTTTCCATGCTGTATCTCTAAGCTAAACAAAGCTAAAAGGGAGGACTTTTCATTATTGTACTTGAGTGCAAAGGCACCATCCAAGTGCCTTAAAGAGAAGAATATTAGATGAGAAAACATGGATGTTCATAACAGATCTTTTCCAATCTGATACACTGTGAACTAGGTATGTATAATTCAACTTACCATTTTTTTGTTTGTGAGTCTTGCATTAATAATTTTTCACTCTTCAGAACAAGGATTAAGCTTGCCCTTTCACCATTACAATGAAAACAAATGTTCAGTAGTGGTTGGCTGCAGTATTAGATATGAATCCTGGATTCCTGTTGATATGCCCTGAGTTTGAATCTAATAAAAGGAAAGTATCACTGAAAATAAACCACCATTTCTTAAGTCCATCAAAATATAACTCCAAGTTTGGCCATCCTCATGCATGTTTTCAGTGAGACTTAAGGGCCTGTCCTACCAGCATCCGACTCCACGCAGTGAGCGCGAACAAACTAGAAGCGGGGGCCGCGCGGAGGTCAGGTGATCCCTGTACAGGGCCGTTCCCACCAGCATGCGCCTGCATGCAGCAAGCACGACCAAACCGGCAGCGAGGGCCGCGCGGAGGTTGAGTGAGTGGCGCAACGCGGTGCAAAGTGAGGCGAACGTGGAGCAAAGTCTTAAAGGTAAGTTCGCCAGGACAGAGAGGGGCACACAGAGGGGCACAGAGGGTCACACAGAGAGGGCCACGGAGCTACACACAGAGAGGGTCATGGAGGCACCTACAGAAAGGGTCATGGAGGCACGGCGTCGAGGCGGTGTGTAATGCGTCGAGGCGACTGCGAGCCGACAAGCTGTTGCTGCGCGGAATTTTTTAACATGGTCAGTTTTTCGGATCCCCGCGTGATGTCGGGACGAACTCCGTACAATTCCGCACGGCTCCGGCGATCGAAGTGGGACCGGCCCCGCGACGCCGGACGGCTCAAGCGACCATGTTCGGTCGTGCTCATTGCATAGAGTTGCATGCTGGTGGGACGGGCCCTTTATTCCATTTCAGAAGACAGAGCAGACTTAATGGCTTCCACACAGCTGCCAAAGTCAATACACATTCCACTTAGTCTGCGCATTTAAATAAAGGATCATTTAATTGAGAAGTTCCACTTGCTACAATAAAATAAAACATGCATGGATGTTATCTAGTGCCAGCACATACAAGGCATTGCAGAGCAATGTTATGTAGCCACTCGGCACAACCAGTACCAACTCAAAACACAGTTGATTGCCTGAGTGAATGCCACATGTGGGTATATTCACAATCTCACTGGATGCTAGATAGAAAGATAATTTGCTGGGATTTTTAGATGCACCATATGGTATCCTCAGGTAAGGTTTGGGAGGAGGCATCTGCTTCCTAATCAACTCTTCATTGTGCTTGGATGTGGTGGTCCTGGTGAGCTCCTGGTCCCCAGATCTGACATATCTAATGGTGAAAGTGCCATCCTCTCTACCTGCCATAGGAATAAACTTATAGCCCTGTCCCACGGTGCAAGTCCGCCCACAAGTTATCCTGAGTTAATGAAAAAATCAAACTCGTGGTTTTCTACGAGATTCCAAGTTTATGTTCACGAGTCTAAACGAGTTCACACATGTATGTCTAATTTTGCCGTTTACTTCACATTTCTGCGATGTACAAAGTTCCTCTCCCGAGTTACCAAGTTCCTCTCCCGAGTTACCAAGTTCCTCTACCGCGCTACTCGCCAACAACGACTACCGACGTGTGGCAAAATCATCACATGATAAAAATGATGTCATGCAGTTTTTTTCCACTATAAAAAGCCTCCCATGTTTAAATTTCTTAGGGTTACGGAATCAAGGGATATGGGGAGAAAGCAGAATGGCAATGCTGGTTCCGAAGGGCCAAATGGCCTACTCCTGCACCTTTTTGCTATGTGTTTATACTTTTTAAATGTTTTGACATGCGTTTCAGGATTCCAGCATCTGTCTTTTCCAATGTCCCTTTCCCCGTATTTCTCTTGGGCTTTTCCTCTCTTTCCCCAACCTCCTCCATCTGCCAGTCCATCTGAGTGTAGATATGAAGTTCTTCTTGGCTGTCTATCTGTATGTGTGGACTTTCCATTAAAGGTCATCCATGATCATTATCTCACAATGCTTCAGGAGTTTTTGCCACTCATTTCTCATCGAGTCATGGGTTCATGCAACACAGAAACAGGTGCCCCAGTCCACCATGTCCATCCCAACCATAGCCTTCCTGACCGTGATTCGAGTTCTGGCCCATATACATTGTAAAGGTGCCTCCGTCGCGTTCTCAGATTATGACTACAGTACTTACTGGGTGGAGAAAATAATCATCAGATGCTCTTAATTCCGCCTGCTGCTCACGTTAAATCTACGCCCTTTGATGAGTTCAATTAATCTTATTATTGTCTACCCTCATTCATTTCATTATACATTCACTTGAGCAGCGTGTATCACTGCTCCAGAGACCCAGGTTTGATTCTAACCTCTGGTACTATTTTATGGAGTTCCCCCCAAGTGCTCCCTTTCGCTCCCCGCACGCTGCTTTGTGGTATGAATGCTCCCCGCAACACCTGCTGTGTTGTATGAACCCATGACTCAATGAGAAATGAATGGCAAAAACACCTGAAGGACTGTCACCTTCCCCCGATGTGTCGGTGAGTGGTCGAATGGGCCTCAGGTGGGAAATTGATGTGAATGCGGACAGAAATTAGTTTGAGGTAAATGAGTGTGTGACGGCTGGCTCAGTGGGCCGAAGGGCCTGTTTCCGCCCTTTGGGACATTTTCACCAGGTGTGTGCGCTGCCATACGTGAAGCGTCACTATTTTAAACATAGAAATTAGGTGCAGGAGTAGGCCATTCGGCCCTTCGAGCCTGCACCACCATTCAATATGATCATGGCTGATCATCCAACTCAGTATCCCGTACCTGCCTTCTCTCCATACCCTCTGATCCCCTTAGCCACAAGGGCCACATCTAACTCCCTCTTAAATATAGCCAATGAACTGGCCTCAACTACCCTCTGTGGCAGAGAATTCCAGAGACCCACCACTCTCTGTGTGAAAAAAGTCCTTCTCATCTCGGTCTTAAAGGATTTCCCCCTTATCCTTAAGCTGTGACCCCTTGTCCTGGACTTCCCCAACATCGGGAACAATCTTCCTGCATCTAGCCTGTCCAACCCCTTAAGAATTTTGTAAGTTTCTATAAGATCCCCTCTCAATCTCCTAAATTCTAGAGAGTATAAACCGAGTCTATGCAGTCTTTGTTCATAAGACAGTCCTGACATCCCAGGAATCAGTCTGGTGAACCTTCTCTGCACTCCCTCTATGGCAATAATGTCCTTCCTCAGATTTGGAGACCAGAACTGTACGCAATACTCCAGGTGTGGTCTCACCAAGACCCTATACAACTGAAGTAGAACCTCCCTGCTCCTATACTCAAATCCTTTTGCTATGCTATTTGTGAAGGTTTCTTGTCTAATGTACTTTTTTTAAATTCACTGAACCTGACTTTTGGGATTTTTCAATATATAGGCTGACAGTCATTACATTTCTCACCCCTGTTTATTCATCGCCCGGCAGACTGTATTTGGGGGATCTCACCTCACACCTGTATCATTGGCCACGTTATCATATCCTGCACTGCTTTATCCGTGACTGCGGATGGTAGCAAATTACCCCAAAGGATATTCCCCTTTGTGTTGGCAAAGTTTTGCAATTGCTTTATTTTTCACATAAAGGCAATTTATTTTAAAGAGTTGGTGTGGATTATTTCATTTTCAAATAATCTTATTCAAGCTGGAGTAACTCAGCGGGTCAGACAGCATCTCCAGAGAAAAGGAATAGTCGACGCTTCGGGTCGAGACTCTATTTTTCAGCGATGCTGCATGACCCACTGAGCTACTCCAGCTTTTTGTGCCTGTCTTCGGTGTAAACCACCATCTGCAGTTCCTTCCTACACTTATTCAAACAGGAATGCATTCACTCCCCCCCTCCCCGCCCCCCTCCCCGCCCCACATAACGCATCAAACCTCTGAAGCAGTAATGTGAAAGGGACATAAACAAGGCAAGTGACCTGCCCTTGGAAATCTGGAAATATTAGTTGTTGGTCGCTCTGTTCCAAAGGCCAAGGTGAGATTCCCACAGGTGTCTCCAGCATCGGGGGATCATTCCTGACAGGCAGACTTGGCGGACCTTTTTTTACTCACCTTTTTTATTCTCTGTCCAGCTGCCGAGTTGAGAGTACCCACGAGTTAATACGGTAAACTCACGAGTCACTACGGTAAACTCACGAGTCACTACGGTATTACAACGAGTTTCAAAAGTATCAACATTTTCCTTCAAGAGTATATTTGACTCGTGGAAATCTTTCAACATGTTAAAGCATTTTCACAAGTTAACACGTTTCCCGAGTTAGCGTTACGAGTTGTCCACGAGCTCCGACGTTCCCGCTGCGTTCATTCTACGTGATTACCACGAGTTTGATTTGTTTTTAACTCGGGATGACTCGTGGGTGGACTCGCACCGTGGGACAGGGGTTTTAGGCTATCCTGCCAGCATCCTACATCCTACCGATGCTGCTGCAGAGATTCCACTGGTGAACTACACAATGCTGCAAGAGCCTTGAAATGAAGTGCCCTCCTGGCTTTGTTCATAATAGCCAGGGGCTGCAACGAGGCTAATGTAAAAAAAAATACTATCAGCACATCTCTTGTCCCACCAGAGGCCCAGCACCCTTGACCACATCTACACAATCATCACAGATGTCCGGTCCATGCCCTGATTGCATTTCAGCAAATCTGACCATCCGGCTGTGCTTCCATCCCTTGCTTACAGTAAGTCATACAGTGTTGGTCTGAGCAAATAGATGAGATCCTTGATAACAGTTTTGAGTCGATGGACTAGTCGATACTCAAAGTCACTGCAGCCAACCTAAATGAGTATTCCACTGCCGATGCACCTCGTCAGTAAATGCCTAGAGGAATGTGTGCCAAAGAAGACCATGTGAATGTTTCCCAACCAGAGACCATGGATGAGCTGTGAGGTCCATTCCCAGATAAAGTCCAAGTCCGCAGCGTTCAGATCAAATGAAAAAAAGCAGTGATAGATACAAAATGCTGCAGTAACTCAGCGGCACAGGCAGCATCTCTGGAGAGAAGGAATGGGTGACATGGTGGGTCGAAACCCAAAACATCACCCATTCCTTCTCTCCGGAGATGTTGCCTGTGCCGCTGAGTTACTCCAGCTTTTTGTGTCTATCTTTGGTTTAAACCAGCATCTGCACTTCATTCACACACATGATAAAAAGCAGTATTGGAAATCTAGTTGTGACCTTCGCAAGGCCGTCAAGGATGCCTAGAAGGAATTCTGGACCAAGCTACAATCCCGAAGCAACGACATGGACACCCATCAATAGTAGCAAGGCTTGCATGCTATACCGTGGTACAAAGTGAATCAGGCAGTATCGCTGACTGACATCAATGCATCCCCCCTTGATGAGCACAATGCTCTCTCTGAACAGAAAGGTCGCTAGAATGAGGTTATCCTCGCCATCATCTGCGAGTATGGCTGGACCCATGGTCTCATCACAGCTACCTGATCAGCTTCCTGAGAGGGAACCCACAAAAGCAACTGGCCCAGGTAGAGTCACGGCCACATCCACAGGACCTGCGCGATCTATGGCTGGAGTAATCATTGACATCTTTCCATACTCCATTTTGAGATTCCCACCTCTTTAAGAACACTGCCATTATCCTCATGGTTGTAGAGGCCATCACCTAATTTGATTAATGGGAGGATCATTTTTGGGTTTGACACACAGGCATACAGCAAGGAAGCAGTGAATACGATTAAGGAAAACTCTTACTCTAGTGTCTTCTACCGACCACTTTTAATTTCTCTAACCTCATACCCCTCAAAAACTTTCTGATCCACATACCCGTCCAAATGTCCATTAAATATTGTTATATCTGCCTCAACTAGGGCTCCACCATTCACTGTGAAGGTCCTCCCTGGCCATACATCACACTTATCTGTATTAAGCTCCATTAGCAGTTCCTCCGACCACTTGCCCAGCTGATCATGATCCTGTTGTATTTCTCGATAACCATCTTCACTGTCTATGACACCACTTATTTGTTGTCAGCATAGTGGTGCAGCGGTAGAGTTGCTGCCTTGCAGCGCCCGGAGAGCAGGGTTCGATCCTGAGTAAGGGTGCTGTCTGTACAAAGTTTGCACTTTCTCTCTTTGACCACATGGGTTTTGTCCGGGTACTCCGGCTTCTTCCCACATTCCAAAGATTTGCAGGTTTGTACGTTCGTTGGCCTCTGTAAATTGTCTCCAGTGTGTAGGATAGAATTAGTGTACAGGTGATTGATTGGTGGTCGGAGCGGACTCGTTGGGCCGAAGGGCCTGTCTTCAAGCTGTAGCTCTAAACTAAAACTAAACTAAAACTGCTTCCTCTGGCAGTTCATTCCCTATAACCACTGTGTGAAAGACATGCCCCTCGGGTTCTTATTAAATCTTTCCTCTCTCAACTTAAACCTATGCCCTCTAGTTTTTGATTCCCCTACCTTGAGAAAAATGCAGTCACCCTATCCATTTCCCTCATGATATTATACACCTCCTAAGATTACTCACCTTCACTGTGAATGGTAGAGCCCAGATTGAGGCAGATATGGCAATTTGTAATCATATCTCAAGCCCTTGAGTCCTGGCAACATTTACGTAAACCTTTTCTGCACTCTGTCCAGCTTAGTGGCGTCTTTCCTTCAACAGGGTGACTGAAACTGAGCACAATACTCCAAGTGCAGACTCATCAACGTCTTGTACAACGGTAATGTAATGTCCCAATTTCTATGCTCAGTATTCTGACTGAAGAAGACTACTGCGCCAAAAGCATTCTTCACCTGACTATCTACCTGCAAAGCCACTTTCAGGGAACTATGAACTTGTACTCCTAGATCCCTCCAGTCAAGGTCACTCATTATTCGTGCCCATTCTCTGTGAAGGTCCCGGCTAGCAATAGCTCACACTTATCCGAATGAAAGTCCGTTAGCAATTCCTCCGTCCACCTGTCCAGCTGATCATGATGCTGCTGTAATTCGTGATAACCATCTTCACTGTCTATGATACTTCCTATTTTAGTGGCATCTGCCAGTGTCTCCTTTCACACATAGCTTTGCATATTCATCTGAGTCTTTCTATATAAGGGAATCTCTATTTGGTTTCAGATTTGACCTAGTTTTGGCACACCGATACTGCATTGTATAATCCTCACTTATTATTTGGCATAGTGCAAGAACGCAGACTGTGAGGGATTCTTTACCTCCCAGTTCCCTTTTGATGTGCAGTCGCATATTACTGTGTTATTGCCCACATGGATTATGGCTGGCATCAGTGGTGAAAAAAGTGATCCTGGGCAGCTGCAGAATGCCATAATGGTTTAATATCTGCCCCACTTAATTCTCACTAATCTAATGAGTTGCCAATCTACTCTACCTCTTTCCATTATTTGTCTATTTCATTTTTGCCTTCCCTTTCCTCTTATAGTTACAGAGCTCAAAACACAGCGTCAAATGGTTCATGTATCTCCTTTCATTTTGGCTGGACAAGTGGTTTGTAAGCATTGATCATCTGCCGTGCCTAAACATTTGAAAGTGCTTTGTAGCATGGTCAAGCACGAGGAACTGCAGATGCTGGTTTACCAAAAACAGACACAGAGTGTTGGAGTAACTCAGCGGATCAGGCAGAATCTCTGGAGAACATGGATAGGAGAAGAATGGTCCCAACCTGAATCATTGTCTATCCATGTTCCTCCAGAGATGCTGTCTGACCCACTGAGTTACTCCAACACTTTGTTGTCTATTTTGTAGCATGGTCATCCTGCCTCCTAATCCTTTCATAAATAGCTTCCTCACTGAAGAAAATTTCCGATGTTTACCAGCTGCCCTACTTTCCTCTACTCCACCGCAGGGGTTTAAACGAACACTTAAAATTGTGAACAGATGCTTGCATTCATTATTGATCTTCCCACTCCATTGAACAGCCCACTGTATGGGCATTATAGTGATTTTAATGCTGGTACAAAAAGGAATACAATTCTTGACAATTACAAGGAATACAGAAACAGATAAACAATTACATAGAGCCTTTCACAACCTCAGGACACACCAACCGACGTTATGGCTGATTAAGTACTTTTGAAGTTGATTTACCGTTATAATGTGGGAAATATAACAGTCAATTTGTGCACTGGTCTGGCCTTAGCTGTTTCCATGGTATTAATGACAAAATTTGTTTTGGTGGGGGAGGCGGGATGGGTTGGCTGCTGAATGAGGACAGCACATTGAAGTCAACTTTGCCTTTGTCTGTTGAAATGGAACCTTTTCTTTTCAGGCCCTGTATTGAAAATCAGAACTTTCCCAGAGTGTAATGGAATTGTAGCAATTTCCCAATCCTTTTACGCCCGACTGAAACTGGGTCCATCAAAGAGTCCCTTGCACTAATTAAAAGAATTATGTCCTGTGCAACTAACCACTTCAAGTGTGTTGTCCTGGACATTGGAGGGTGCTGTCAGTGCCTGTTGCTGATCATCTTGCGTTTTGATAATGGTCTTTCAGGCTGGAACCTTGCCCATTTATGTCCCGCAACTTCAATGGGCCCCAACTCTGCCTTAATGCCAACTTTCTCTCGGACCAATCTCACTGCGAATACTAGCTCCCTCCATCCCCAATTCTCAGATCAAGAACCCCATCCATTCCCCAACAAAGTGCAGATCTCCAGGCAACAGTTGGGCAACTGATGCCTATCGAACCATAAACTCCCCTATCTCAACCTTGGCTTCTCATTGACTTTGACGTCCCGCCCTCTATCACTTCCCATCTTTCCCTCATGTACCAAAACATACGAAGGAAAGCAAGCACTAACTCTTGGACGCAACAACCAAGTGGTCATCAATGAAGCTACAAAGGTCTTCTAATTCATATTGAAGAGGACACGTCAATTTCAAGCCTATTTTACTCAGCAGAACAAATAGTGGCTTTGTTTTGACATCTCACCCGAAAGACAATGCTCAATGAATTCCTTGATACGAATCAAACAGCAATGTCTCAATTCTATGGTGCACACCCATTTAAGGCATTATTCTGCACCTCTCCTCTCCCCATCCACCTTCCCACCATATCCCTGCCTCTGGCTTAACATTTCATGCCTCTTCTCTCCATACCTGACACCTTTTGTCTCCTTTTCATGTTCAACCTTTGTCACCTACTCCTTCCACCTGCTAATCAAACGACCTCCCCAACTGTATCCACCTATCACTTGCCAGGGCTTGTTAAAACCCCACTCCTCTTTTCCAGTTTTCTCCCCCCTACCACAATCAATCTGAAGAAGGGTCCCAACCCGAAACATCACCTATCCATTCCTTCAAGAGATGCTGCCTGACTTGCTGAGTTATTGCTTTGTCTCATGGTGTTTTTATTTGGTTTGTGGAAGCAGTTACAATGATATCATATTTCTGACATTGGATTGGCAGCTTTGCTGCAGTTATTGATATTTATTGCTTGGATCTTAACAAACACCAATCTGTTATCGAGCTTCACTGAGCTCAAGTGTTCAATCTGAGATGCAACAAATATTGAGAGGCGATTTACCTGTAACATGAATGGTTTCAACAGATTAGGGAGACATTCATCTCATTGCCAGTCATTGCATCTCTGCCAAAAAGCATGGTATCAGAGGCCAATGAAAATCTACCTCTGATAAAATATTAGCTACAATGGACATTTCTTCAGTATCTGACTAGGGGTCAGATACTACAGCTTAAAGATGGCTGCTTTAGGACCAGAGGTCAACAAAATGTGGGGCGGCACAGTGGCGCAATGGCAGAGTTGCTGCCTTTCAGCGCCAGAGACCCAAGTTCAAACCTGACTACGGGTGCTGCCTGTACGGAGTTTGCATGTTCTCCCCGTGACCTGTGTGGGTTTTCTCCGAAATCTTCGGTTTACCCCCATACTTCAATGATGTACAGGTTTTTAGGTTGACACAACATTTTCAAGTAACTCACAGGGACAGGCAGCATTTCTGGAGAGAAGGAATGGGTGACGTTTCGGGTCGAGACCCATCTTCAGACTGAAAGTCACTGGATAGGGAAACAAGAGATATAGATGCTGAAGATGTAGACCAGGGGTCGGCAACCTTGTTCTGCATTGGGGCGAGGACACATGCCTGTGAGCGGATGGTGGTCCACATCTACCACGTGTTCACATAGATCCCACCCTCATCCCGCCCTGGATGGCAGGCATCAAATCACGTGTTCACATGGATCCCGCCCTTACGAGGACGCCACCCGGAGCACTGGCCCCTAGTTATGGGTGCTCACGAGCGTGGCGTGAGCGCCCGCAATGGAACGGTCCATTGCTTTGGCTCTGTCCTGAAGGCGGTGGCTCAAATATTCACACAGTGAAGCCCAGACACAGAAGGTGCGCGGCCGTGCCGGCGGCTTTGCGCAGGATGCGGTACAGCCAGAGTTCGGCCCCACTCAGGCGCTTGGCGGCTCCGCAATTGCGGCCGCCATCGCACGCCTCCTTGTGTCACCGCGCTTTGGGCCCGGGAGTTATCGGAGATGAAGGAAGTCAGCGGGCCGGATGACTACGGAAAACAAAATACGCCTGCGGGCTGGATGATTTCGGGTTATGGGCCGCATTTGGCCCGGGGGCCGTAGGTTGCCAACCCCTGATATCGAGAGATGTAGAATTAATGAATTAAAGATATGCAAAAAAGTAACAATTATAATGGAAACAGTCCATTGTTAGTTGTAGCTAGGTGAGAACGACAGCTGGTGTGACTTGGGTGGGGGAGGGATGGAGAGAGATGGGAATACAGGGGTTACTTGAAGTTAGAGAAATCAATGTACATACCCCTGGGTTGTAAGCTGCCCAAGTGAAATATGAGATGCTGTTCCTCCAGTTTGCTGTTAGCCTCACTCTGACAATGAAGGAGGCCTCATCAGCAAAGAAGGTGAGAGAGAGATGGGTAGAGCACAGAAAATATATGGAACAAAGATGAAGGAATGAAATCAAATGAATTAGTGCAGCAGTGAGAATCATATCACACTTGTCTGTCTATCTTGAGTGTTACTAATAGCACGGCTGCAGAACAATGGCAATCAAAATCACGAAGAGAAATAGAAAAACAAAACGAAAATCACAGGCAGCAATGGTCAATGCTGATACCAGTGGAATGAAGGAGTAAATTATCTAATATTGGTGAATTTATTGTTAAATCTAGAACGCTGCAAAATGCCTGGGTGGGAGTTTGCATTGGATCTTATTGCAATAGAGAGAAGATCAGAGTGAGTGTGAAGATGTGAGTTAAAACGGCGGGCAAGGGGAAAGCCAGCATCACCAGCAGACTGGAAGCGGGAGTTCGACAAAGCAATCAACAAATCTGCACACCAGTTTCCCGAATGATGTCTGACACTTCCATGTGTTATGATGAGTGAATAACATTTTCACTTTGCAGTCATCTTCCACCTTTTCAAATGGAATATTAGTGGCTACAGGATAAAATGTATGGTAAAGAGATTATAGAGAGATGGTGGAGCAACGGTGGAGCTGCTGTCGTACAGCACCAGAGGCCCAGGTTCGACCCTGATCAGGGTTCTGTCTGTATGGAGTTTGTACGTTCTCCCTGTGAACGCGTGGGTTTTCTCCGAGTGCTCCGGCTTCGTCCCACACTCCAAAGTCGTGCAGGTTTGTAGGTTGATTGGCTCCTGGAAATTGTAAGTTGTCCCGAGTGTGTAGGATAGCGCTAGCCAGGGACGTGTGGTCAGGAGAGGCAGGGGAGGCTGAGCCTCACCTGTCATACTCCCAATGAAAATAGCTGTTAAGAAAAGTAAAGACAAAAAATAATAAAATAAAATAAATATAAAGATTTTTCCGCTGATCTGTGGCATTTCTATATTAATCTAATCATTTTTTTACAGTAAAAATCACAAAATGTATGCAGCTCTGCTGCAAATACAGGGAGAGATGAGAGGTGAGGCACGGACGAGCTGAGCCTCCCCTCTGATTGCGCAACCCCTTAGAAACTGCATGGAGTGCGGGCAATAAGCGTGTGCCTGTTACTATCTCTATGTATGTCACCAAAGTAATGTGTGTAAACCCATTCATTACATGTCCTTACCTTCCATAGTCCAGGTAATATATTTCACATATAAAGATATTAAATGTGTGCTCGCTGGTCTCACATAAAACTGAATTGGAAAAGCACCAGGGGAGGCAGCGATCACATCTGCCTCACAAGGGGGCATGTCTTGAGCCAGTGGAGGAAGAACGAGTGTCAATTACGTAGGCTCACGTAATTGATGCGCCCTCCACTTTAGATAGCTTCAGCAGCGGCAGCGCTGACCAAAGATCATGGAGCAGAACAAGATACGCCACTTGGGAAGGTAGACTTTGTTGGTACATTAGAAAGTTATTAGATTTTTTAAAAATAGATCTATAATTATCACAATAATAAAGTTATCAATTTTTGTACTTCTGTACATTTTTGTTTAGTTCGTGTAAGGCAGGAGTCTCCAAAATATGGCCCGCGGGACACATCAGGCCCACCACCTGATTTTTCAAGCTCAGATTCGAGTCGGGGAGTGCGGAGGCCCGGGGCTGCTCTTAGTGTTGTCACTGGTTAGATGCCTCGATGTGTCAGCCGAGACATCACTGGGCCGCCGTGAAGAAGGGTGCGGTGGCGGTCAGAATGGGAAGGCTGCGGGTTATAACGTGCCATTGTTCTCTCTCTCCCTTCTCTCTCTGTCCTCTCTCTCCTTCTTCTCTCCCCATTCTCCCTGTCTCTCCCTTCCCTTCTCTCTCTCTCTCGCTCCCTCCCTTCTCTCTCTCCCTCCCTTCTCTTCTCTATCCCTCCCTCCCAGCCACGGCTCCACCCTTCTCTCTCCTCGGGAAGACACGGTGATCAATACAGGGAGGGCTGGGCCATTGATACCAGCCAGTGCCTCCCCAGCCATTGACCTCACCGCACGTCACTGGTGCTAGCATATGGGTGATCGCTGGTTGGCCCGGACTCTGGGCCGAAGAGTCTGTTTCCATGCTGTAAGTCTTAAATCTAAAGTAAATCCTAAAGAGACCTGGGTAACAAACGTCTTTATCCATGAATATTTTGTCCACAGTAGCACCCCAGAGAACATCAACAAGGCATAACATACTGTATCTGCATATACCAAAACTCTATAACCTGTTGCAATGACAGGATTTTGACACTTTGCGTAAACCTCGAACAGAAGCATTCATGCCTGTTGTAATATAGGATGCTTTTGTAGCTGCCTGTGCCTATAAATGTTTGTGAGATCATCTATTTTCTGAACCATTCTCATTCATATCCTACCCCTTTCTCATCCTACTATGTCTTCCTACACAGGTGTCTATTGTGCAAACGTGCACCTGTTTTCATTCCACTCTCCTTGCTCAAGCATGACCATGGAACCATGTATTGTTCCAGCCACCCACATGATGCAAGCTATTGGGCACTGTGGGAAAAGCAAGAAGAAAGTTACAATGAAAATACGCATGTTTAGTCACCAGCTCAGGCATCAATCCACACTGAGGACCATCCTCCCCTCTGCATTGGAACAATACATATTGGTTGTTCACCCTGCCATCCAGCCACTACGTAGATCATAGAGATGAGAGGGAGATGCTGGAAGTGGTGAGACTCTGGTGAATGCTGCAACCAGGGCAGAAGGCAAGGATTGCCCAGAGGTCTGCCCGCAGGTATGTGAGCATGAGAACATGGATGGGACATCTATCTTCAGAAGAAGGTTAATTGTTAATCATAATGGTGTGATTGAGAGGCCTCCAAGAAAGTTCAATGCTCCCGTTCATAAGTTTTAGGTGCAGAATTAGGCCATTCAGCCCATCAAGTTTACTCCATCATTCAATCATGACTGATCTATCTATCCCTCTCAACCCCATTCACCTGCCTTCTCCCCATAACTCCGGACACCCTTACTAATCAAGCATCTGTCTGTCTCTGCCTTAAAAATATCTATTGACTTGGCCTCCACAACTGTCTGTGGCGACGAATTCCACAGATTCACCACCCTCTGAATAAATTAATTCCTCCTCATCTCCTTTCCAAAGATACCTCCTTTTATTCTGAGGCTATGTCCTCTAGTCCTAGACTCTCCCACTAGTGGAAACATCTTCTCTACATTCACTCTATCCAGGCCTTTCAATGAGGTTCCAATATGATTGGGAAGCCTACCAGAGAGTTCACTGTTGAAGAACTTGGGGAGTTCAGTGCCATCTTGCCAAAGGGATTTGTTGCAGCCATCCTTGTCAGCATGAACATTGTCACCAATGTAAACAGATGCAGCCATGGGGAGAGGCAATACCCTCACTTTTATCTCTTCCTTTCCCATTATCCATAATCCCACTATCCTGAATATGTCTTCGAGGTCAAGCAGCAATTCTTATGAGCTTCGTCTAATTTAATGCACTGCACGAGGTGTCTACAGTGTGGTCTCCTCTATGTTGGCGAAAACTAAAACAGATTAGGCGCTCACTTTACTGAACACTTCCGTTCCGACCGCAAAGGTAGCCCTGAGCTTCCATTCACATCTTACTTTCAACTACTTTATCTTCAGCCTCCTTTATTGCTCCAGTGATGCCCAGTGCAATCTGAAGAAACAACTTGTATTCTCTCCAAGCCTTTGAGATGTAAGATTGAATATAGCAATTTCATGCGACTGCCCATCTGCTGTCTCCACCTCAACCTGGCTCTCCCGCTCTATCCCAATTTGTATCTTTGATTTTCTCTTCCATCTTTATCTACTGATTTTTAAATATATATATTTTTATTAGAAGCAAACACATATTATGGTGAAAACATTTAATGTGCATCAATCATACATTATTAATATTATCAATTGTTGATTCATTCTGCTTCTAATACATTTTTTTTAATAGATAGAAAGTAAAA
Organism: Raja brachyura; assembly: GCA_963514005.1. Next base: position 14,767,325 of record OY740794.1, on the reverse strand, counting down.
GAGAGAGAGAAAAAAATCAATGGATGAAGACCATATTCTAACAAAAAGTTCTTGTTTGTCCATCTGATTCTTTCCAGGTGTAGGGTCTCCGACATTTCCATAATCCACATTTTAGTTGTAGGGGTTATAGGACCTTTCCAAAATTTTAATATTAATTTCTTCCCAGTTATTATACTGTAGTCTAGAAAGTTTCTTTGGCTTGTTTTAAGTGTTAGAATTTGTTTTGATATTCCAAGTATTATTGGTTTTGAGTCGGGATTCAGTTTAGTATTAACAACTTCAGAAATTATTCTAAAAATATCAATCCAGAAATTTTTGATTTTTATACAATTTGCAAAAGTATGTGTTAAGTTAGCCTCTAGATGCTGCCATTTATTGCAGATAAGCGAGATATGTGGAAACATTCTATTTAGTTTTACTTTAGAGTAGTGTAATCTGTGTAATACTTTAAATTGTATTAAAGCATGTCTGGCATTTAACGAACAATGATGTATATATTGTAAACTTTTGTCCCAAATATCTTTTGTTATGGGTTGGCCTAATTCATTTTCCCATGTATGTCTATATGATTCTGTCGATGGGACCTCGCTCTCTAAAAGTGTATTATAAATATAAGTTGGTAATTTTTCTGTATTAGGATGCATAATCAAACATTCATCAAGGACTTCTGGTTGCCTACTCCGATAATCTTCTGTATTGGATTTAACATAATCTCTAAATTGTAGATATCTAAAAAGATTATCTACTGATTTTAACATACATTTTTTGGGTGCCACCTTTGTTCTTGGCCTTACCTTGGTCTATGTCGCTGTTCCCCCGTGCTTCCCTTTCTCTCCAACCTCTCACTTTTACCAATCCAATGAAGAGTTCTTTGACTTGAAATGAAGAGTCTGTTTCCCTATCTGCAGATGTTGCTTGACAGTGACTTTAGACTTTAGAGATACAGCGTGGAAACGGGCCCTTAGTGCCCATTGAGTCCGCGCTGATCAACGATCAACCTGTTCACTAGCACTATTCCACACGTTAGGGATAATTTATCATTTTTACCAAAGCCAATTATTCTATAAACCTGAGATAGACAAAAATGCTGGAGAAACTCAGCAGGTGCAGCAGCATCTATGGAGCGAAGGAAATAGGCAACATTTCGGGCTGAAACCCTTCTTCGGTCCGAAGAATGGTTTTGGCCAGAAACGTTGCCAATTTCCTTCGCTCCATAGATGCTGCTGCACCCGCTGAGTTTCTCCAGCACTTTTGTCTACCTTCGATTTTCCAGCATCTGCAGTTCCTTCTTAAACATTCTATAAACCTGGATGTCTTTGGGATGTGGGAGAAAACCTGAGCACTCAGTGAAAAGATATATGGTCAAAAGGAGAATATGCAAATTCCGTACAGACAGTGCACGTAGTCAGGATGGAACCTGGGTCTCTGGCGCTGTAAGGCAGCATCTCTACCACTGCACCACTGTGCCTCCCCGTTTCCAACATTTTTTGTATTTACTACGAATAATGTCCAAATGGTAAATTTCTCAGCCACCTAATTGAAGATTAGAGCCTCTGACCTCAAGTCTGTGCTGCAGTGAAGCTTGGATAGAATTCAAGCACGGCTATCAAGCATCGATATGTGTGTTTCAAGGACCCTGCAGGATAATGGAGCTGTCCAGCAATTTGCCCTTTGACAGATTCTTGTCAGTTATGAGCACAGGCACAGAGGGCAGTGGTAGCTCCAGGGAGCCAGAGACAAACATCTTCTCTTTGGGCATCAGCAATCCTGCCCAGCTTTGACAACAACGCCATCACCGTCGATGGTGCCCGTCAGCACTGCGCCAAGATGGTGAATTCAGCATCAAGGACCAGCTGGCCAATGCTGCTCATGGTCACCCCCCGCACTGACCATCCGCAGTGAGTTAAGTTGTTTCGTTTATTGTCACCTGTGCCGAGGTACAGTGAAAAGCTTTTGTTGCGTGCTAACCAGTCAGCGGAGAAACAGTACATCCACAGTGGGATAAACATGAATAATATTTAGTGTAAGATAAAGTCCAGGAAAGTCCTATCAACGATAGTCCGAGGATCTGAAATGAGGTAGATAGTAGTTCAGGACTGCTCTCGGGTTGGTTACAATGATTGCAGTGGCAACACGGCATTAACACTGATATCCCCCGGACACACATGGAGAATTTTGTGCATTTCTGGTCATCCAGCTATGGGAAGGACGTCATTAAATTGGAAAGGGGCGAGCAGAGAATCACCAGAATATTATCTGGACCTGTGGCTTGAGTTACAGGAAGAGATTAGATGAGCTGGGACATTTTTCTTTAATGCCTAGGCGGCTGAAGCACCTTATAGAGTAGCAAATGCATCAAGCATCAAGCATCAAGGGCATAGGTTTAAGATGAGAGGGGAGTTATTTACGAAAGACTTCAGGGGCAGCCTGTTCACTCAGAGGGTAGTCTATATCTAGAGTGAACTGCCTGGATGAGCTTTAGAAGTGGCTACAATTACAACTTTTTGTAAATGACATTTGGACAAGTATATGAAGCGGAAAGGTATAGAGACCTATGGGCCAAATGAAGGCCACTGCTACAAGCCCAGGATTCCAACTTAGTTGGCATGGGCAAGATGGGCTGAAGGGCCTGTTTCCATGCTGCACAATGCTGTGGCTTTACGAGTACATTTATTTGTGCTTCTCATACACACCAAGTTGAGTTGATATATTTATATATCAATAATTTGCCATCTTTCCCTTGAACTTCACGTTGTGCCTTATTGCAGTAATAATCATGCTGGCACTCATTCTGAGTCATTGTCAAGCTATCTGTGAATGTGTTAATTTCAAACAACTGCTTTCCATTTGTAAGTCTTGTTGAATTGAACCAGTTCATTTGTTGAATCACAAGTATTTAAGCCAGAAATAGAAGCTAAATGGGTAAATTGAATCTATGGGCTGATACAGATTTAAATCTGTTTAACATCAAACAAAAGCTCATTGTTACAATATTATGACTGCTATCGTTAATACTACTACTGGCTACAACATATATAGTAAACCTTACAGAACAAAGCCGATGGTCCACATCTTAATAGCAAGACAATCCAAAAATGCTTTGTGTATCAGTGAAGTATATTGTGTATCTCGGTGTATTATTACAATTTCTCGTTGTAAATAATACAACGAGAAAATCTGCCAGCATTTTCAGCACTCGAGCAGAAGTCTGAGATGTGGAGTGATGGCAGATGAAACATAGATGACCTTGGGGAAAATAGTTGGGAAGGGCAGGAACAATTGTGGGAATGGGAAGGTATTGGCAGTGATTATTTGATACCAGGGACCAGGATTAGAAGATATCAGATTGTGGTGGGTGGTCTCAGAAATGGCAATGGTTATATTTAGAAGGAGATAGCAGCTGGAGATAAAGCTGGATGCCTTTAGGGAAGAAACTGGATGGAGGATCAGCGATGTATGTGAGTGAATGTTTTGGAAGACACTAGTCTTTTCCAATTAGTATCTACTTTATTTCGAGTGCTGTATACATTATCTGCACGCATTACCTGAGCAAAGGCTTCTCATGGGAATTGGAGATAGCTGGAGAAGAATCAAGTTATAAAGTGCAGAGAAAGTGTGGAAGGGGAGTTAAAGGTAGCTGAACTTCTGCTAAGGTTCATCTTTGTAGATGCCAATAAACTATCTTATTGAATTGTTATCCTGACAGATGAGAATCCTATAACTGTGCCAAGCTATCATTTTCATTTATCATCGCTTACATTTTTCCAGTTTCAGAATGATGATTTAATCTCCTAAAAGCACTGTTTGGATGTCTAATGAGAGTTATGAGCTCCAAATATATACACACCTATGCCCCCTTTGGCTATTGATTTAAGCTCAATTAGGTTATTTTGCAGTTCTTACAAAGTGCTCATGTTACGCAGTCCAGCTAAAATGCTGAAGTTGAAGAATATATGATTCATAACATTTTAAGGTATTGCATCCTCCTGAAACTGGAGCAGAAGGAATCACGTACTAATGAGTTCCTACTGGCAGCTCGATTAGGTAAGTATCATTCACTTGTTTTAACTCCTAGGCAAAACCCAACCCAAACAATGCGGGCAGCTCCCTGACCGACCAAATGTATAAAACAGTAATAATAGTTACATAGCACCTCTCGCAACCTCAAGACACAAGGGTGATGCTGGGGTAGAGTTGCTGCCTCACAGCGCTCGAGACTTGGTTTCGATCCCGACTGTTGGTGCTGTCTGTTTGGAGTTTGTACGTTCTCCCGTGACCTGCGTGGGTTTTCTCCAGGAGCTCCGGTTTCCTCCCACACTCCAAGGAGGTACAGGTTTGTAGGTTAATTGGCTTCGGTAAAATTGTAAATTGCCTCTTATGTGTGTAGGATAGTTTTGCTGTGCCGGAATCGCTGGTCAACGAGGACTCCTTGGGCCAAAGTGCCTGTTTCTGCTCTGTATCTCTAAACCAAGCTAAACAGCTTAAAGCACCTTACAATTAACAAGGTGTCTCTCCTCATTGGGATTCAATCATTCCTCATTGTCTTAAAATTTTCTGCTCTCAAATAATGTAACTATGCACATTAAAAAATAGATATTCTGAGCAAATTCATCATCATAGTTTTGAAAATGGCAATAAGATTTTCAGTCATACATAGATTTATAAGATTACTAGACTAAGTGGGACCTATTGAGTCCCTGTCACACAGGAGGCTTGGTCCCCCAACGCAATATTCCACCACTCACCCATAGCCCCCAACTGTACAGGTGCAGCTCATTTCCCCTCATCCCTAGTACTCCCCCTCTTCACTCTCCCTCTTCTTTCCTCTCCCCTCCCCCAATCCCTCCTTCTCCCCTCTCTCCCTCTCCTTTCCCCTATCCTCAGTCACTCCCTCCCTCCATAACTCCTCTCCCCTCCCTATCCCCTCCTATTCCTCTACCCCCACCTCCCCCATTCCTCACCTCCCCCTATCGCCCCCACTATCCCTCCTCACCTCCTCCCTCTTCTGTTCCCTCTCCTCCTACCCTCCCCCATTCCCCCCCATCACCTCTCCTTTCCCCTACCCTCAGTCACTTCCTCCCTCCCTCCATAACTCCTCCCTTCCTCTCCCTCTATCCCCACTCTTCGCCCACTCTCCCTCCCCAGGATCTCGATGTTGCCGTTCTTCTACCTTCTTGCGTGCCCCGGAGGAGCATCAGACGCCGGCGAGGATCCTCGGCTCCGCCCGGAAGCACCAGCGGCGGCGTGTGGGCTGGGGAGGAAGGGGAGAGCTCAGAGAAAAGACGGGGGAAGAGCCGTGGGGGAGAGGGCGGTGTCACAGGGGAGGGGGGCAGGAGCCAGCGAAGGGGACCAGAGGGGAAGGGGCTGGAGCTGCGGGGCATTGAGATGGTGGTGCGTTTGGGACTCGCAGCGGACGCTGGACTGAATGGCGGTTCTGGCTTGGACTGAAAGGGCCGAATGGCCTACTCCTGCACCGATTGTCTGTTGTCTATATGGATTGCATGAACTTGTCCAAACCACCAGCACAACTCTGTTCTTTTTATTTGTTCTTTGGAAAAGGAGTTTCTGCTACAAGATAAGGGAAAGTTACAGAGCAAGCTCCCCCACAGAGCAATAAAATAATTCTTCAACAACACAAACAAGCTTAGTGATGAGGGATAAATGTTGGCTGTAACACAGGGGAAATCTCTCCTGCTCTTCGTTGAAATGGTGCCATGGGACCTCTTATGCCTATCTGAAGGGAGAGCTAACCCATCACTTTAGCATCTGACATGGCAACACTTCCTTCAGTACTGCACTGATGAACCAGCCTACATTTAATGCAGCCGATTGTCTTGAATGGGGTTTGAGCCAACAACAAACTGACTCCCAGGCAAGAAATCGACCAGAGAATCCAGCCAGCAAACACACTGCATAAAAATTAACTCACCATGCAGTGATTCCTCATAACGATGTTTCCACAGATTGTGATTTCTACTCCTCATTGGGATTCAATCACACATTATTACCCTCAACTTCTCTATCCCTGTCATTTAATTCATGAAATTGTCCCCGTAAAATAAAAAAAATATTCTTGCTAGTTCAGCACTGATATCCCGAAGTGGTAAATAAGAGGGCAATAAGTTATAGAGTTTTCAGTGCAAATGGTCCATCGAACAACTGCCTGCACAGCCTTCATCTGTTTGTGCCTCATTTACTTTGAAACATAGGTGCAGCAGTAGGCCATTCGGCCCTTCGAGCCAGCACCGCCATTCAATATGATCATGGCTGATTTTCTAGAATCAGTACCTTGTTCCTGCTTTTTCCCCATATCCCTTAATTCCTTTAGCCCTAAGAGCTAAATCTAACTCTCCCTTGAAAACATCCAGTGAATTGCATTCCACTGCCTTCTGTGGCAGAGAATTCCGCAGATTCACAACTCTCTGGGTGAAGAAGGTTTTCCCCATCTCAGTCCTAAATGGCCTATCCCTTATTCTTAAACTGTGATCCCTGGTTCTGGACTCCCCAACATCGGGAACATTTTTCCTGCATCTAGCCTGTCCAAACCTTTCAGAATTTAATATGTTTCTAAAAGATCCCCTCTCATCCTTCTAAACTCCAGTGAATAAAAGCCCAGTCGACCCATTCTATCATCATATGTCAGTCTCGCCATCCCAGCAATAATGTCCTTCCTCAAATTAGGAAACCAAAATTGCAGTCTCACCAAGGCCCTGTACAACTGCAGTAGGACCTCCATGCTCCCAAATCCTCTCAAATCCTCTCGCAATGACGGCCAACATGCCATGCTATTCAGTTTTCCCTTAAATGTATAAATGTATTGTGACTTCCAGATGTTCAGCATGGTTGAACTCACTTTTAGACTGAGAAATGTCACTTATGCATGTTCCCCAGTGATGCTGCCTGACCCACTCAGTTAATCCTGCAAATTTTTTGTGAACCAGCATCTGCAGTTCCTCATGCCTTCACTTATTATTGATTGTCTTATATATTAATGTACTACTTTATGTTCACTCAAATGGAAACAGCTCTTCACATTTCACACCAGAGTATCACCGTCATAGGCCCATATAACACTGAAAAGGCCCATTAGTCTAGCCAGAATAAGCAAATGGCAAGTTCCAAGTACGCGACCCCTTTTTATTCTCCTACATTCCTCCACCACTCACCTCCACACACTGGGCCAATTAATCTGTTAACTCTCTTGCCTTAGTGCTGTGGGAAGGAACAGGAGCGCCCAAAGGAAACCCACTTGGTCACAGGGAGAATGGTGAAACTCCACATAGAAAGCGCTGGAGGTCAGGATTGAACCCGGATGTCTGGGGTTGTGAGATAGCAACTCCATTTGCTGTTCCACAGTGACTTCCCAAGAAGTAAGAACAGTGATGCTAACTTTAAACCCAGGCAAAAAGTGATGAAAAAGCATGAGGGAAACAATAATGGTGGCTGCCAGGGAAACAAAGAAAACCAGGGGATGAACTACAAGCGCAAGAGCCTGCAAACACGAAATGTAACTTTTCTCAAGGGCAAGGATTACTCCTGTTGCCAGCAAAGCCTACATCCCATAAAAATAAATGAGAAAAAAATAATTAGATCTAATGGACTCCATCAAATTGATCATTAGATTATCTGTTTATCCTTAATCTCACTCTGTAGTACATTCATTATCACTTAGACCCACAAGAAAAGAAGAAGCATGTCTGTGCCTGTTCACCGAGTGACTGTAATCTTAGCAGTTGTCTGTGAACGCCCCAATAACATCTAGTCAGTAAAATGAGGTCAATATTTACACCATCTACATGATGAAATATCTCAGAATACCAATGGAGGGAACACAAAGATAATTGTCCACAATTAATTTACCCTACAATATCAAATTTGCAAAAAGTTTTAATTTATCATTATTGCATTACCATACAAATCGTATCCATCTTTCTAAAGCAACTCACAGGCTTGTTACAAAGATGAATGTGACACCACAAATAATTTTGACAAGGGAAGAAAATGGAATATGCAGTCGGAAGGGTTGTCTGAGCAAGCCCATGACTGATGAAGGCCAGGGAAATGATTAGTGACGTTTAAAATATTCCCCCTTTCCCATACATCAAAATGCCTTTGAAGTTGTTGGAGAAATCTATTGAATGTTTGCAATAGAAACATAGAAACATAGAAACATAGAAAAATAGGTGCAGGAGTAGGCCATTCGGCCCCTCGAGCCAGCACCGCCATTCAATATGATCATGGCTGATCATCTAAAATCAGTACCCTGTTCCTGCTTTTTCCCCATATCCCTTGAATCCTTTAGCCCTAAGAGCTAAATCTAACTGGAAAACACCTAGTGAATTGGCCTCCACTGCCTTATGCAGAAGAGAATTCCACTAGAATAGTTCTAGAAATTAAATTGGCTTACACAATGTTCATATTTCATGCATTATGTGGCTACCTAGGGCCTCAGAATGGTAGTCAGGAAGCTGACTACCATTCTGACTGCCATGGGAAGAGTAATCAATAGCCCCACTTCCCCCTTGGAATGTTGCCTGGGTCTGCTGTAGCATCATTTTACCTGCTTCTAAACTTCTCACTAGTGACTTTTGTATAACCCAGTCTTGGCCAGTTTCTTAATCCACCTTCGGGAAGGTGGATCATCCGAAATACAGCCGCCCATCACCTAACTTAGACCTAATCGTATTTATCATCACTCCTGCATTCAGTGACATACTTGGATACCAGTTAAGGCAAGCTTCAGTTTGAAAAGTGAACTCTATCAGATCATCTCCCTGTATTTCTCTAATCTCCTCTTACAATTAGTTGTAGTCATAGAGTCATACAGCATGGGAGCAGGTCCTTCTGCCCAACTTGCCCTTGCCCCATCTACACTGGTCCCACCTACCCACACTTGGCCCATAACCTTCTAAACCTATACAATCCATGTACTTGTCCAAATAGCTCTTAAACATTCTGACAGTAGCTGCCTCAACTACTTCCTCCGGCAGCTCATTCCATATACCTCCCACCATTTGTGTAAAAAAGTTACCCCTCAGTAATCTATTAAATCTTTCCCCTTCAAACTTTAAACCTACGTCCTCTTTTCCTTGATTCCCCCACTCAGGGCAAAAGACTGGGTATTTACCCGATCTACGATTCTCATGATCTTGTACACCTCTATAAGATCACCCCTCATCCTCCTGTGCTCCAAGGAATAATATCCTAGCCTGCTCGACCTCTCCCTGTAGCTCAGGCCCTCAAGTCCTGCCAACATCCTTTTAAATCTCCCCTGTACCCTTTCTAGCTTGAGGACATTTTTTCCTGTAATATTGGTGACCAAAACTAAAATTAATACTCTACATGTGGCCTCGCCAATGTCTTGTACAACCATAACATTACCTCCCGACTTCTATACTCCACACTCTGACTGATGAAGGCCAATGTTTCAAAAACCTTCTTGACCACCCTATCTAGCTTTGATGCCACTTTCAAGGAACTATGTACCTCTACGCCTAGGTCCCTCTGCTGTACAACACTCCCCAGAGCTCTGCCATGCACTGTGCTGCTCCTGCCCTGGTTAGACTGCCCAAAATGCAACACCTCACACTTCTCTTTATTCAATCCCATCAACCATTCCTCAGCCCATCTGCCCAACCGATCAAGATCCGGCTGCAATTTTTGACAACCTCTTTACTACCCACTATCTACAATACCACCCACTTTAGTGTCATCTGCAAACTTGCTAATCATGTCTTGTACATCTCATCCAAATCATTGATATAGATGACAAACAGCCCAGCACCGAAATCCTAAGGCCTCCAGCTCGAAAAACAAAGATGATCCAAAACCTAACCTCCAACAATTTACATGCCGTTGTTCATAAAGTAGATAGCTTGTTTCAAACATCTGTCATAAGCAATAGCAGAAAACACAAGATTGTTTTAATGATGATGATAATGTGGCCATGCAGATAATTATTCCAAGCTGAAAGTGGATCAACGCAGCGATTAGTAAGATAACCCCTTGCGACTGACACCGTATTGCTAACAGAGAATACATTATAACCTGTTATGATTTGAGGGCTTTGAGACTCATAATAGTAAAATATTCAGACTGGACTGGGGGACGACTTGCTAATAGTGCAGTGTTTATCTTTGTGAGAGATGTACGGCTGAAAGCGAGAGATTGTGGTCAGACTGGATTTTCTGAAGTCAGCGAGATGAACAACACAGAGGCTATTTAATTGATTCGTTTAAAAAATGTTTCAGCTGTTGTGGTGAGGTTTGAACACATATCTCTAGATTGTTAAAGCAATTCTCTGGAATACCAGCCCAGTGACACAATCACAGTGAGCATCTCAAGTTTACGGATAACACAATGCTGGGTGGCAGTGTGAACTGTGAAGAGGATGCTATGTGGCTGCAGGATGACTTGGATAAGTTGGGTGAGTGGGCAGAAGCATGGCAGATGCAGTGTAATGTGGATAAATGTGAGATTATCTACTTTGGTGGCAAGGACAGGAAGGCAGATTATTATCTGAATGGTGTCAGATTAGGGGGTGGGGGGGGGGGGGGGGGTTGCAACAAGACCTGGGTGTGCTTTGTACATCAGTCATTGAAAGTAAGCATGCAGGTACAGCAGGCAGTGAAAAAGCAAATGGCATGTTGGTCTTCATTGCTAGAGGATTTTAGTTTAGGAGCAAGGAGGTCCTACAAGGAGTTGTACAGGGTCCTGCTGAGACCGCACCTGGGGTATTGTGTGCAGTTTTGGTCTCGTAATTTGAGGAAGGACATTATTGTTAATGATGGAGTGCAGCGTAGGTTCATCAGGTCAATTTCCGGGATGGCGGGACTGACATATGATGAAAGAATGGGTCGACTGGGCTTGTATTCGCTGGAACTTAGGAGGGTGCGAGGGGATCTTATAGAAACCTATAAAATTCTTAGAGGATAGGACAGGGTAGATGCAGGAAAAATGTACTCGATGTTCGGGGATTCCAGAACCAGAGGTCGCAGTTTAAGAATAAGAGGTAGGCCAATTAGGACTGAGATGAGGAAAAATGTTTTCACCCAGAGAGTTGTGAGTCTGTGGAATTCTCTGCCACGAAGGCAGTGGAGGCCAATTCACTGGATGTTTTCAAGAGAGAGTTAGATTTAACTCTTGGGGCTAACAGAATCAAGGGATAAGAGGGAAAGCCAGAACGGAGTACTGATTTTGGATGATCAGCCATGATCATATTGAACGGCAGTGTTGGCTCGAAGGGAAGAATGGCTTAATCCTGTACCTATTTTCTATGTTTCTATGTTTCTACAGTGCTACTATGGGCCATATTAAGAATGTGAGAGCACTGAGGACTTTCTTCATGATTAAATTTATTTAACACCATTGTAACCAAAAATATATATTTCATGTGATGTGTCTGGTAGAGCACTCAGAAATCTGACTCTAGCGACCCAGCTATCGGAAATCTCTGAACAAGTAACAAAATTGGAAGAGCATTCATTTGGATTATATCAATCTGCTAAAAATGCAGCCAGCCTCAGCAACATTAGCAGGCAAAATCTTAACGCTAAGTATGCTGCAGGGTGGATGGAGCAAACAAAAGCACATACAAAATTCATCTGATTTCTGGTATTCTTCGATGCAATTTTACAATCTCTGAAATTAGTCTTCACTGTGCCTGCTTTCTGCTTATTAAATAATTGATTTCTACCCGAAGACATTCTCATCTGCCTGGTCAGCTGGATGTAAGAATTCCTGGCACATTGTCGAAGAGAAGCAGAGGGACCTCCTGGTGAACTGAACAATATTCATCCATTAACCAAGATTAACTGCATTGCTTGCTGTATGTGAGACCTTATTGCACATACATTCGCTACCTTTGAATTTTCTACTTAATATGTGACCACACACTTAAAATGTAATTAATTGGCTATGACATGCCTCAGGCAATTCTGTGGGAATGAAAGACATTATACAATTTCAGTTCTTCTTCATAAAATGTGAAACGTGGGAAAACGAGTCACTTTGTGATCTACGGGGGGGCAGGACTGTAATTTGTGTTTTAATTTAATCGGGTTTAGCTATTTCTCCAATTAGCACACAAGGAGTAACGTAACAATTATGATATAATTACAAGTGTGTACTTAGTGCAGGAAGCTGTGTGCATGGGATATTTCATTCTGTTTTGTGAATGGGTAATATACAGTATTTTAGAGTTAATTTCTCAGATTGCCGCGGTCTACTTGAGTCGCTTTCACTGAAGTTTATGAGGGAATTAACCTTCCATTCAACATCCTCAAGACGAAGGTCTTCGAGCTACCTTCCCCCACAGTATCTGCAACAATAAGGATCCACAGGTCCCTGCAAATGCATATTCAGGAGCCAGCTCTCATGGATGCAGACATCAGCAATGAAACTCATTATTTCTCTCAGTGCTTCACCACAACCTTTGGCCTTCTGAGGAATCGGATGTTTGAAAATCAAGACCTCGAATCTGGCCGAAAACTCACTTTGGCTTCCAGCAGCTTTTAAGGTACATTTTTTCTTTATGTATTATAATAATATATTAAAAATAATGAATATGTTCTCTACATTCATTTTGCCATCAGATCAATACATTCTCCACACCACTTATGCTTCCTCCTTAATAATACACCCATAAAATGTTTGAGAGGCTGCTACTGTAGGACTCAGGTGTTCAGTGGTGGCTGGAACCTAGAATGCAATTCTTCGCTTGCAAAGCCTTTGTGGTGCCTACACCAAGCTTCAGTGCACCAAGCACATATGCTCCTGCATCTTGGAATATGCCAGTTGGCAGAACTTACTTATAGATATCTCCATACAGCAGACAAATATGTTTCGAGAAGACCAAAGTGAGTTGATGATATTGTAGCAACATTCGATGCTTGAAGCATTTTGCATCCTTGGGAACAATCTGTAGATCACACTGTCTTCTGTTATGTTGCTGCTTGAGTTGAACCTTGCTAGCAACCGTTGCATCAATTTCCGGACCTGTTTGCTCATCACACAGTCCACAAGGAGGTGGATCATCATCTCACCTGCAGCCACAGTATCATATTATTTTCCTACCTCTGCTCTTCATAACTTGAAGCTGTTGATTTGTTGTCTTAAGTTCACTTTACTATGGGGTTATAGCGTGGAAACAGGCCCTTCAGCCCACCAAGTGCATGCCGACCAGGATCACTGCGTCCACCAGCGCTGTCCTACACATCATGGACAATTTACAGAAGCCAAGTAACCTACAAACCTGTATGTTTTTGGAGTGTGGGAAGAATCCGGAGCACTGAGAAAACCCACGCAGTCACGGGGAGGGATGTATAAACTCCGGACAGTCAGCACCCGTAGTCAGGATCGAATCCGGGTCTCTGCTGATGTAAGGTAGCAATTCTAGCACTACGCCACGGTGCTGCCTTGATATCTTTATACACTTCTGAGGCAGGTAGCTTGACATTTTTTTTGAATAAATTTTAGATTCTCTGTTAGTTTCCCAGCTGAGGTGGTTCCCCCTGTGTTAATTTTCAGAAGTATTCACATCAGGAACAGCAGCATTAAATCTAATCCAACTGCCATGGATGCTATCTGACAGCAAATGGCAAGAAAACACCCACCAACACACGTGAACCAGTGATGAGTAGAGCCAGGATTTTTAGGCATTAAAAAAACTCTGAAACAGGCAGGCAAAAAGGCATAATAAAATTACAAAACTGGCATGAAAAAGGCACTTATTGACAAAAAAAGGCACTTATTGACAAAAAGGCATTTATTCCCAAAAAAGGCATTTATTTCCACCACCAAAAGATGGTTAAAAATGATAATATAAAGACATTAAATGACCAAACATTAAATGAGCAAAGTTGCCTGTTTGCACATAATTACTAGTATTTTTTTCAAATTATCTGGTGTTAAACTATGCCACCTGTCAGACAGAATATGCTTCAGTTGTGAAAAGCTTGTTTCTACCTCAGCTGAGGTCACTGGTGCATACCCGAAATAAGCTACAGACACTATATTCATGTTGATATCTTGTGCATTACATTACAATTACCTTTGAGAACTTTAGCTACGTTTCTCTTTCTTCAAGATCTTTGTTAGCTAAAATCACACACACTTTCCTCGTATGTCTTTACCTACATTGCCAGGAACTTTACAAATGTCGTCAGTAACTTTGTTGAAAACCTGCAAGTTATTCACTAATGTTTCGCCACTTGTCTCCAGGAAAGTGATAGCTTGTGTTAATTTGAAGCAATAAACAAGATCACATTGGAGGGACTTTTTCTGCATGATTTCACTGACGATCCCGACTGGAGCAGATTCATCTTCTTCAAAATAGTTGATGATTTATTTTATCTTTTCAAAATTTGCAGCATAGTAGAGTACAGCAGAGAGCCATGTACCCCACCTAGTCAAAAAGGGTTGAGGAGGTAGTGGAATCACGGGTGCCATTTTCTTGAACAACTGCACACGTGATGGTGCTTTGAGAAAGATTTTCTTGACATTGGAAACTAGGTGAACGTCATTTGGAAACAAGCTATGTATGTGCTTGGAAATTCTATTAAGTCCTTGACCTAAGCATGTCAAATGCAACATTTTGGGGAATAAAACTTTGTCACAAACAGAAGAAAATTCTCATGTTTTATACCTTCTGGCCAAAGTACAGCAAGTGAAGATTTAAACAACTCAGCAATAGTTGACCTGTTTGCACCTGTTTGGTCGGTTGGGGACGCTGCAAGTCGGCTGCCCTGCCAACAGCGTGTTTGTTATTTCGACTTTTTTTTTTTTTTTTGGTGTGTCCAAGTTTTTGTTTTAGTGTCTCTCGGTGTGTCTTATGTGGGGGGTGGTGGTGGGGAAAAGGGGGAAACCGTTTTTCAGTCACTTCCTCGACGGAGAGGCGACTTTTTCCATGTCGCTTCTCCGCCCCTCCCGCAGCTTAACAGCTTGGATTGGAGTGGCCTTTCCCAGTCAGGCCCAGAGCTTTGGCAGCGGGAGCAGCATGGATTTTTCCATCACGGAGCAGCGTCAAACTCTTGCCGGGGGTCGCCAGCGAGGAGTGCTCCGATCGCTGGCCTGGTGACTTTGGCATCATGGGGCTGTGGTCTGCGGAGCTTCTAGCTACGGGCATGGAGTAGACTTACCATCCGTAGTCTGGGGTCCCTTGCCAGGGATCACCAGAGAAGAGCTCCGACCACCGGCCTATAGCATCCTGGAGCCGCGGTCTCCGGTAGGAAAGTGGCACGTTCGACCGTTCCAACGTCGAAGTTTCAATCATCCCGACGCGAGGGCCTGTACATCCGGCCGTCCGTAGCAGCGACTACGGAAGGTTTATGGCCCCGACCATGGATGAACAAGGGAGGAGGACTGACTGAGCTTTGTTGCCTTCCACCAGTGAAGAATGCTGTGGGGGATGTTTGTGTTGGATTTTATTGTGTATTGTGTGTTCTTTTTTCAACTGTATCGCTGCTGGCAAATTAATTTCACTGTACCTTGGTTGGTGAATGTGACGCATAAATTTGACTTTGACTTTGTTTGATTTCACCAATACTTCCGATGACAACAACTACTCCTTTGATGGTTGACCTGCCTCCAACGTACCGATGACCACATTGCCAGCGTATCTCCCCACAGCATCGGTTGTCTCATCTATTGAGATCCATATTTTGTTGCATGCAACTTCATCTCTAATTTTCTGCACACCAATGTTGAAGTTGCTGTCAACATGATTTTTCCGTAATGATGACGCGCTTGGTATATGTTCCTCTGTGCATTTCTCTGAAAAACCTCTGAGTGATTTGTTTTCCAACTTCCACAGTGGAATTCCAGTATCAATGAATGCTTTGCTTAGATCACTTGAAAACTCAGATTTGTGACTGGAGCCAGCAGTAAATGTAATGAGGTGACAAGCTTAGGTATTTCTGATTCCTGGGATGGCAGGACTTCCATATGAAAAAAGACTGGATAGACTTGTCTTGTACTCACTGGAATTTAGGAGACTGAGGGGGGATCTTATAGAGGCTTACAAAATTCTTAAGGGGTTGGACAGGCTAGATGCAGGAAGATTGTTCCCGATGTTGGGGAACTCCAGAACAAGTGGTCACAGTTTAAGGATAAGGGGGAAGTCTTTTAGGACCGAGATGAGAAGATCTTTTTTCACACAGAGAGTGGTGAGTCTGTGGAATTCTCTGCCACAGAAGGTAGTTGAGGCCAGTTCATTGGCTATATTTAAGAGGGAGCTAGATGTGGCCCTTGTGGCTGAAGGGATCAGGGGGTATGGAGAGAAGGCAGGTACGGGATACTGAGTTGGATGATCAGCCATGATCATATTGAATGGCGGTGCAGGCACGAAGGGCCGAATGGCCTACTCCTGCACCTATTTTCTATGATTCTATGATTTCGCTTGGGTAGTCTACACCCCAGCGCTATCAACATTAACTTCTCTAATTTTAGATAGCCCTTGTCTTCCCCCTCCACCCCCGTCCCCTCCCACCTCTCCTTCTAGTCCTACTATCTCCCCCTCTACCTTTCTTTTTCCCGCCCCCCTCCCCCCACATCAGTCTGAAGAAGGGTCTCGACCCGAAACACCGCCTATTCCTTCTCTCCATAGATGCTTCCTCACACGCTGAGACTCTCCAGCATTTTTTGTCCACCTTCGATTTTTCCAGCATCTACAGTTCTTTCTTAAATAGTTCTTGGAGAAGACTGAACCAGCGGGCGGCGGCACGAACGAATGAATGACCGACGGTGGTGCCCCCGCTTTCGCCCCGGTGGTGGAAGTTTTCTTGTAAGTTATACTATGTTAACACATTAATAATAACTTATTAATATTAACGTGTTAACATAGAAAATGTCATTGTAATCACGGTACAACTAGAGAAAATAGCATGACCTTTCAGCAAAACGGCAAAAAAAGGCTGAATTAAGCACTCATGAAAAAGGCATTATCCTGGTGTAAAAAGGCGTAAAAAGGCACATAGCATTTATGGCAAAATCCTGGCTCTAGTGGTAAGGAATGTAAAATCCTCCCTCTTCATCAGGAATTCAAGTAGAAACTTGAAACGGGCTCTGAGCTCTCTTGACAGTAAATTCCAGGGTGGTATTACGCTATGCCCTGCATATCACCTAATCTTTTCTTCAGAGATGCTGCCTGACCTGCTAAGTTACTCCAGCATTTTCTATCAATCTTTGGTGTAAACCAGTATCTGCAGTTCCTTCCTACACTTGGAAACAGGTCCTTTGGGCTTCAAGTCCATGCTGAATGTCAAACCACCTGTTTACATTAATCTAACGTTAATCCCATTCTTTATATTCAAACACAACAAGAATATCAATTTACATTGATAATTCATTGTAAAGTAGCAAAACACACCGAAGCACTCACCAGTAACATTATTCTAAGAAACTAACAATGAGCTGCATGAAGACCAAATAGACTGTATAGATAGATATTTCAAGGAGGAATGGGAGGAGGGAGGCATCAGGTAATAGACTCTGAAACTTTAGGACCAAGGAAGTTGAAGGCTCAGCCATCTACAGTACAGCAATGAAACTCTACAATGCACGAGGAGCAGCAAAGGTGGTGTAAACAGAAGAGCCTCCACAACTGTATACCAAACATGGCGGTTGTGAATTTGTTACTGAAATTGAGTATCTGTCACTGGTCTGTGCTATCCTTCCTTTCCCCCACAGTCTCTATTTGGGAGGGAGTGGACATGAATGTTTGTAATCCTCCATTGTTGATCATCCACACTGCAGTCCATGCCCATTTCTTATTAATATTTCCTTTTGTGATTAGTGTGAAAAATGGTTGTTCTCACCTTAGATAATTACTTTGATGTCAATGCTCAGATGTGCTCTACTTTTAACTACCCCCTGAGTTGCTGCCAACAGTGAGGCTAGTACAGATTCTGTTTAGAGTCATAGATGGATACAGTGTGGAAACAGGCAATTTGGCCCAACGCCCACATTGGTCAACATATCCCAGCGGCACTAGTCCTACCTGCCCGCATTTGGCCCATATCCCTCCAAAACTGTCATATCCATATACCTGTCTAACAGTTTCTTAAATGTTGGGATGGTCCCTGCCTCAACTACCTCCTCAGGCAGCTTGTTCCATACACCCACCACCCTTTGTGTGAAAAAGTTATCGCTCAGATTCCTATGAAATCTTTTCCGCTTTGCCTTAAACCCATGTCCTAGAATTCACCTACTCTGAGCAAAAGACTCTACCCGATCTTTTCCTCTCATGATCTTATACACCTCTATAAGATCGCTCCTCGTCCTCCTGCGCTCCAAGGAATAGAGCCCCAGTCTACTCAACCTTTCCCAATAGTTGACATCCACCAGTCCAGGCAACATTCCCGTAAATGTTCTCGGTACCCTTTCCGGCTTGCCAACATCTTTCCTATAACACCGTGCCCAGAACTGAACACAATACTCTAAATGTGGCCTCACCAACGTCTGGTACAACTGCAACATGACCTCCCAACTTCTATACTTTGGATTTAATAGAAATGTGTTTATCTTGTACTCAATCTGATAATAGTACAATATTTCTTTAATTGCCAGATTTATCCCAACAGTCCCATTCTTCTCCTTGCTGGTTGCACTCTATTGCTGTTTTCAAATTACCATCAGCATTGCAGTGAATCAAATTCCACCTATTCCTATGATTCAATGATTCAATGATACTTTATTGTCACATGTACCTACAGTAGGTGCAGTCAAATGCTTCGGTTTGCATACAATCCGATAAAATCATGTAGCAGACCTCACCTCGGCAGTACACAAGTGTCGTCATGTTTTGGCACCGAGAAAGTTACAAAAGTTCACCAAACAGTTCCTTCTGTCGCACGTGGCAGCAGAACCGTTTCGTTTTAGGCGGCCTTCCCCTCTCTTGACAGCCTCCCTCAGCTGAGCAAGTCTTATAACGTCCATCTTGAAAGCTGCACAGTAGCTGGCTTCGAATATTGTCCCCGTCTTTTGTTCCCAATGCAGTGATTAGTTTTGATCACACCAGTGTGGTGATCCAGGGAGATGGAAGACAATGGTGCAGATGGCAGGTTTGAAAGCACAGAATGGGTAAGTGCGAAGAAAGATGTGCAAAGTGGCTGTATCCAAGAACTGAAGAAATGGGGACCAGATCAGGATCAACTGTGAAGAGAGCCAGTGGGGTTGGATCAGCTGACCTGGCATCTTTGAAGGAGAGTCTGACACAAATAATGCCTGCTGTGATTTGAGTCGTTTAACAACAGACACTAAAGCTGTCTGGTGCTTTAGGTTGTACATGATGCGACGGGAGAATCAATCATAACCACCCTTCAAAGCACAGCAGTGAACCCAACACAAATCTTCTGAAGAGGCTCTGTCTGAGAATAGCCTACCTTTCCACTTGGTACAATAAAACATAAATATGACATTAATTTACCTGGAGTTATTGGCATGCACCATGCATTTATTCCTGTCATTGTCAGTCTGTTCCCATCTGTGTGAATCATGATAAGTGTTGCTTTGCCTGTGGGAAGTTCAGTTCAGTCTGAAGTGTGATTATCCAGACTGAGAAGAATTAAAACAAACAGCAGCCAAACTTTAGTTTCTCAAAACGTGAAACAATCTGCAAAGATTATGTCGTACCCTGACTGAGACCATTAAACTTCTAAAATATAAAAGTCAAGATATTAATATATAAATTTGCTACTGAAACAAAATCCCTATGAGACTAATTGAAATGTAAATCAATTTCCATTAAGTAGTTGTTGAAATATTATATTGTGGTAATAATTATTTGAAGGGATAAGCAAATTGATGTTTTCATTCCCTCTGCTGTTGACATTTAAGGAACCTATAAGGAAGAAACATAAAAGGAAGATTCTTCCTTATATGTAAGATTTCAGAAAGAGGGAAAGGAAATCATCGGAAACTCAGATGCCTAATAATTAAGTATAGGAAGGAACTGCAGATGCTGGTTTAGACACAAAAAGCTAGAGTAACTCAATGGGCAGACAGCATCTCTGGATAAAAGGAATAGGTGACATTTCGGGTCGAGACCCTTCTTCAGTCTGATGCTGAAGATGCTGTCAGATCCGATGAGCTTTTTGTGTCTAAAGATTTTGTTGGGTTGTTGTCAGCTTTTTTGCTGTCCCTGATTAAATTGTAAAATAAAATCAACTGCCGACAGCAACTGGTGCATAGAATGTATTGTTGTACGCATTCAACAAACAAGTGCATGTTGTAGATGCAACATCTGCAGTAGAGCAATGAGACTCTGCCATGTAAGAGTAGCAGCATAGGAGGAGGAAACAGCAGAGCTTCCTTTAATGTTCCTGCACAGGTGAAGTGCCTGGAGAAAGCAGAACACTCAGTGGTGAAGTCAATAACTGTGTGATTAATATTTGACATTGCTGGTGCTACACAGAGGAACAAATATATGGGAATCAAAGTGCTTGGCCCACAAACAGGAGAGCAATCCCTGGCAGAATGCAGTGGACCTTCTTGTCTGATAGTTGAAACACCGTCACCTGTAGATTTACACAAAATGCTGGAGTAACTCAGCGGGACAGGCAGTATCTCTGGAGAGAAGGAATGTGTGACGTTTCGGGTCGAGACCCTTCTTCAGACACCTTCACCTGTAAAGGGCCTGTCCCACTTGCATGCGATTGCGTGCGTTTGGCACGACCAACCGGCAGCGGAGTTCGCGCTAAGTCCGTGCTAAGTTTGTGCGTGACGTCATTACGCAATGCCATGCGCTAGGCGTACGCCATCAAGACGCTGTGTACACCGTCAAGACACTGCACAAGACGTCAAGACGCTGCACACGACTGCAATGCGCCTGCGTGCATACGTGGGCCGATAGGCCGTTGGCGCCCAAAGATTTTGGTCACTTCAGGAATTTCGGAGCCCCGTGCAATGCCGGGACCAGCCCCGCACAACTCCATACCCCTCCACGCTTCTAAGTGGGATCGACCCCGCGCGGCCAAACGTGCCCGTACGCCTCAAGCGACCACGAGGTCGCGTAATTTGCTAGCCAAGGTCGCGTAAGCGGGACAGGCCCTTAACTTTTCTTTAGCCTGTTAAAACAGACATTGTTGGTGATGGTTCAAATGCAGCAATGGACCAGATATCTGATAGTTACGACACACACGATAGAACGTTATTTATCCCAGGAGGGAAATTGGTCTGCCAACAGTCTATAACACAACATGATACATCATTAAAGTGATGAGTGGAAAGTCCAGGATTGGGGATGTGGAAAGATTGGGGGGAGGAGGAAGGGGAGTCAGTCTACCCCATGACAAAATTGGGGAGGAGTTGCACAGTTTGAATCCACAGGGATAAAGGATCTCCTGCGGTGTTCTGTGATGCATCTTGGTAGGATCAGTTTATTGGTAGGATCAGTTGATCCACAAGTTGACCTGTGTGTCATGGAGGGGGTGAGATGTATTGTCCAAGATACTCTGCAGTTTGAGGCCCATTCTCCCCTCCAAGACCATCTCTGGTGACTCCAACTCTGAATTATCAAGGTAAAGTTATCTGCATTTTGGCAGTGCCACTGAAAGCTGTGATAATCCTCCTGGGTGTCGATTGTTGTTATCATTATTTTGTAGTGTCCGGAATGTTTGCTGAAAGTATATGCAACTGGGAAAGATAGAGCTATAAACAAAATGCCTGTTACTGGAGGAAGTAATTATCATCTAAATTGCATTGCCAGGCGCAATATATCAGAGCTATAGCACAAGGTATAATCCAGTTCTTGAATAGACCTCTACATCAGACACTGCAATGCTTCCCCTTTTGAAATAAAGAAAAATATATCCATGCAATCAAATAAATTATTTCCATTTTTTTAGGTAAAAGATTGGTTAACTATTTACATTAAAATTCTACTGTAGCTTTTGCAAATCATGAATTCGCACTGTTGCTCATTCATAGTCTCCTTGTTCTCTGAATTGTTCTCTGCGAGTTGTAACAAATGCCCATCGGAAAGGCTTCTGAAACGCCAATGGTCCATTTTCCTCCACAGATGCTGCCCGACCCGTTGAGTTCCTCCGGCAGTTAGTTTTTGGTCCTTAATACCCATTGGGTCTTTTGTTTAAATGTTCATTAAAGTATGTAACAAAGAGAGAGCTACAAATGAGATATACTTTATTGAAGGCAGTTAAGGTTCAACAAACAGCGATGATGGCCAATAGACAAAAAATAGTGGAGTAACTCAGCGGGACAGACAGCCTCTCTACAGAGAATGAATGGGTGACGTTTTGGGTCGAGACCCTTGTGCAGAACATTGTATCAAAAGTCAGACAACATGGTACGGGTAAATGTAAGTGTAGTACGCCACTTCCCCTTACAAGGTAACAAATTTATACAACCATCAACTATGTACATTATATGAGCAGTTAGCATTTTATATAGGTGAAATTATATTATTAACTAATTACTTAACTGTACAAGACTTGCCCAGGTAATCCATGGGTTCTGGTTTTACAGATATTCATAAATCCATTTTGTCCATAAATCTAGAAATACACAAAACTGCTCATTATAGTAACCATCCCTCTACAGCAGTGGAGTGAATGGTGTCAAAAGCAAGGGTGCAAGTGTACAATATCAGGAGAAGAACAGGTAGGGTAGATGCACAGACTCTCTTGTCCATAGTAGGTGAGTTGAGAACCAGAGGAATGAGGTTTAAGGTGAGGGGGGAAAGATTTAATAGGAACCTGAGGGGTAACTTCTTCACGCAAAGGGTGGTACGGAACAAGCTGCAGGAGGAAGTAGTTGAGGTATGATCACATCGTTTAAGAAACATTTGGACAGGTACACAAATAGGACTGGTTTAAAGGGATATGGGCCGAACACAGGTAGGTGGGACCAGTGTAGATGGGACATGTTGGTTAGTGTTGCCAAGTTGGGCCGAAGGGCCTGTCTCCGTGCTGCAATAGTCTATGACTATGGCTCTAAGGTTGATAAGAAAAAACAATTATGAAAAGTGGAAAGAGGGGAAACTTGTAGTGCAGTTTGTAGGAATTAACATAAAACTTAAAACATGGAACACAGAATAGGAACAGGCTCATCGGCCCACTATATCCACATGAACGATGCCAAATTAAACTAATCCTCTGCCTGCATGTGATCCTCACCCCTGCCCGTGTATGTATGTTCTTGTCCAGAAGCCACACAAATGCTATAACGGTGGTGTCCACCTCCACCACCATGCCTGGCGGTATGTTTCAGGCAGCCACTGTTCTCTGTTTAAAAAACGTGCCCGCACATCTTCTTTAAACTTTCCCCCTCTCACCTTTCAGGTATCCTCCCTCATCTTTGGCATTTCCACTCTGGAACTAGATTCTGGCTGATTAACACATCTGTGCTGCTCATCATTTTATAAACTTCTATCGGGTCTACCCACAGTCTCCAATGCACTAGAGAAAACAATCAAACTATCCAAGCCCTCCGTATAGATAATACCCTCTAATCCAGGCAGCATCCTGTAAGGCACTTGCGCACCCTGTCCAAAGCCTCCACATCTTTCCTGCAATGGGGTGACCAGAACTGCACACAATATTCTAAATGTGTCCTGACCAAAATTTTATAAAGTTGCAACTTGACTTCCTAAGTTTGCTCAATGCCCTGCCAGCTGAAGGCAAGCTTAGTTTGGACTATTGAATGTAATACAATTGTAGAAGCTAGTTTGCAACCAGGGATGTCCATAAATAATTCTTAATCCATGGGCAGCACTTCATCCACAGAGGCAGCCTCGCCAGCAGCTGTCCTTTCCACATCTTTTTTTGTTTTCAGTATGTCTAAAAGTGTGTTGTTTGTGTGTTTTAGTGTGGTGGGGAGGAGTGGTGGCAGGAATTAGGGGAAACTGTTTTTCAGTCACTTACCTCGGTGGAATGCAACTTTTCCCCGAGTTGCATTTCGCGCTCCCTCGTGGCCCAACAGCTTGGAATGGTGCGACCTCTCCCGGAGTCGGGGCCTAGAGCGTCAGCAGCGGGCGCAGCATGGACTTTCCATCGTGGAGCCGGGTGATCCCTTGCTGGGGGTCACTGGAGAAGAGATCTGACCGCTGGCCCGCGGACTACGACACCCTGAAGCCGCGGCCTGCGGAGCTTCTATCCGCGGGCACGGCGTGGACTTTCCATCGTGGAGCCGGGGGATCCCTTGCCGGGGATCGCAGGAGAAGAGCTCCAACCACCGGCCTGTGGCCCATGACATCATGAAGCCGCGGTCTCCGGTAGGAAGCGGCTGATTCGGGACCTCCAAGCCGCCCGTCCGTCCGTCCCGATGTCGGAGTTTCGAGCAACCCGACGAGACGGCCTGTACATCGGGCTGTCCGTAGCGGCGACTGCACTGTGGTGGATGTTCATGTTATATTCTATTGCGTATTGTGCTCGTTTGTTTGTATTGCTGCATGGTAAATCCAACTCCACTGTACCTGAACTGGAGCATGTGGCAATAAATGTGAACTTGAACTTGAATTGTGTGTACAATTCTTAGATTAAATTACATTAAATTAACTCAAAAATAAATTCACTCATTGCTCTCATCCTCTTGACTGCAAATTCTGCCTGGCAGGTTAAACCAAAAATCCCTGCAGTATCTGTTCAAAGTTAGAATAATTCTTATATTACACTTACACATACCTGTATAAGCTATTTACATAACTGATCCCACATCCCATACTGCAATCACTACTGACCTCAACATGAGCATCAATATATTTTATTTTTGTGAATTCTGCATAGAAACCTGCCCTTCAGACTACTAAATTCATGCCCATTCATGTTAGTTCGCTGATATCCAACTTTTGTATCCACTCCTCACATTAGAGGCAATTTATAGATGCCAATTAACCTACAAATCCATGATCTTTGGAATGTGGGAGGAAACCTACGTGGTCACAAGGAGAACGTACAAACTCTACACAAACAACACCCGAGGCCAGGATCAAACTGGGGTCTGGCACTGTGAGGCAGCAGCTCTACCAGCTCTTCCACTGTGTCGCCACATTGCTTAATATACTTTCTGAACAGTAACTCACCACTAAATTTAATGCAGGCTACTAACACTTATAATCGCAACCATCTCATTCTTTTCAGAAGATAGATACAAAAAGCTGGACTAACTCAGGGTCAGGCAGCATCTCTGGAGAAAAGGAATAGGTGATGTTTCAGGTCAAGATCCATCTACAGACTGAGAATCGGGGGAAGGGGAAACAAGAGATATAGATGGTATATAGAACAAATGAATGAAAAATATGCAAATAGCAACAATGATCAAGGAAAGGGGAGCTCACAATGGTCTATTGTTGGCTGTGGGGCAGATGATAATGAGTTACACAGACAGTGAAACTCAACAGAATGACAGTGAAACTAGTATGATGATTCGGGTGGGGGAGGGACAGAGAGAGGGGATGCATGGGTTACTTGAAGTTGGAGAAATCAATGTCATACTGCTGGGTTGTAAGCTGCCCGAGCGGAATAAGAGTTCAATTCCTTCCATGGGTCCTCATTTCTTAGTTTCTGCTCATACCCTGACATGTATCTTGATTTCCATGTTCCTGATGTCTGTTGATTTTAGAAAGTCATCACCTCTGACGTTTCCACTCTGTATTAGTTCCAGTGCTCGCAATCTGACCGTAAGTGTTTGCAGTCTCGCGAGGTGAACTTTGACCGCATTAGGCTGACAACAGTTAGTCCAGGCCTGGTGTAACATCGCTGGTAAGATATTGAATCATCTACTCTGTGAAGTATATTTCTCCCTCAAGACATCCGGCTAAGTCTGACCGTGATTCAATCTGTTCACAACTCTGTAAGCAAAAGAAGCTCTGCAAACATCAAACTCTTCCCCAAGAGTCACATAATTTCATCCACTGGTACAATAATATCTGACTCACTTGAAATAACATTGCGACAGCAGCTTCTTCTCTCTCATCATACCCGTGGCTTCTTCCACTATAGTTATGGTCCTGAGATCCCCGTCCCACTGTACGAGTTCATTCAAAGAGCTCTCCCGAGTTTGCCCTGATTCGAACTGGGATATTTACGGTAATGGCCGCTCGTCGGTACTCGGGGCTCTCGTGGACATTTTTCATTAAGTTGAAAAAACTTCACGAGTATTCCCGAGCTTACCGCTTTTCCCGAGTACCTGGCATTAGCGTTACAGGCCGCAAAGAGACGTCCCCATGCTCCGACGTACACGCTACATTCATTCTATGTGCTTACCACAAGCTTGATATTTTTTTAAATTCGGGAGAGCACTTGAATGAACTCGTACAGTGGGACAAGGCCATGACACTCCAGTGAGGTGGTTATTTCATTCAGCCCAAAGAGTTGGCAGACACCTCCATTGAAATACTTGTTTTTGAGGAATGTAAGTGTGCCCATGCTTCAGTTTAGTCTAGTGTAGTTTAGAGATACAGCATGGAAACAGGCCCATCGGCCGACCAAGGCCGTGACGACCAACGATCCCTCCACTATCCCCCATGCCAATTCTGTCATGCCGTGTCTGCCAACTCTAGAAATAGTTTACAATTATACCAAGCCGATTAATCTGCAAAGGTGTACGTCTTTGGAGTGTGGGAGGAAATGGGAGGTGCCTGAGAAAACCCATGCTGGTCATGGGGAGAACATACAAACTCCATACAGACAGCACCCGTAGTCAGGATCGAATCTGGGTCTCTGGCACTGTAAGGTAGTAACTCTACTGTTACACCACTGTGCCACCCTTGCCTTGAAAGTGTTTTGCTGTGGACAAAAATGCAGGGGTGTAATCCATTTTGGAGCATCTCACTATCATCCACCTTTTTGTCACTTCATGCACTGCTATTAACCTCTGCTGTTTATCCAGAGGTGTGAACTTTGAATATTTCCAATATGAGGTAACCCTCCCCTTCAGTATTTCAACCCCTCCCCCACCTTCCAATCCTCCTCTGATCTCCCCATGTTTTCCCCTTCCCATATCCACCCCTCCTCATGTCACCTAGTGCCCCTTTCCTCCTTTGTTCATTCATCTACTACCC
The DNA here is from genome assembly GCA_963514005.1 of Raja brachyura. Next base: position 14,740,312 of record OY740794.1, on the reverse strand, counting down.
ACACTACCTGTCTCTTGAGCAGATGTGGAACATTTTCTTTTTGTGTGTTCTGCCATTATAATTTATTTTACCGAAGCCAATTCACCTAAGAACCTGTACATCTTTGGAGTGTGGAGCACCCAGAGAAAGTCCACGCAATCATAGGGGCAACGTGCAAACTCCATATAGGCCGCACCCATAGTCAGGATCGAACCTGGGTCTCTGGCATGCAAGGCAGCAACTCTGCTGCTGCACCACCGTGCTGCCCCCTTTTGTCTCTTTCTGTTTCTCCTCATAAAACGAAAGATGCCAAAAATGAGAAGAAATGAGCAGGATGGGATTCGTTTGCTGTGTTCATCAAACAATTTGGTTTGTTTGTGTATGCACTAATAAGTTTCAGTTAATGAACTGTAGCTTATTGGTATAAATTGGATGTGAACAAGCAATAATATTTATATAACTAAAAGTCTGATCTTGACCTCTTCCTGTCGTTCTGTATATTGATTTTAGAAAAAACGCTGCCACTTCCAGCTGTGATTTTTGGCCATCATACTTAGAGTCCTCCTCCGCTGTACAGGACAAGAGAATTTTTCCCATCGATGAAAAATAAAAGAGTTATTTGTATTTTAAAAATGTTGAAATTATCTCTCCTGAAGGCCACGGAGGGACTATGAAACCTTGAAGTGTTGAGTCAGTCAGTCTCTGCAAGATGGGGGAGCGAGAGGGTCATGCCTCTCAGTCTGAGCTGTGAATAACACTGAACACGTGTCTACTACACTGTGAGTGGTTTTACTGACCTGTCAGTGCCCTTAATGTGGTTTGAAAATATAGTTTGGAAATGCTAAAACTGTGTTGCCTTTGGTTTGAAAATGCTAAAGCTGTGTTGCCTAATTAGTTCCCATGTCTAATTAAAGTTGCCGTGCCTACTTAAAGTTGCCTTGCCTTCTATATAATTAAAAGGCTAATCTTGACCACTTCCTGTTTGCGCTTTTTATTAATTTTAGAAAACACGCTACCACTTAAGCGTGTGATTTTTGACCATTTTACTCAGTCCCCCTCTGCTCACCAGGTGCTGAGAATTTCCCCATCAATGAAAAATAAAAGAGTTATTAGTGTTTAAAAATGTTGAGATTCTCCCTCATGTCAATCATGCCATACCCCTTCTGGTGGGAGGGGGGAGAGGGACTATAAAACCCAGATGTATGGGCATGACTCAGTCTCTGCAAGATGGAGGAGGGAGGGCTAATGACTCGCTGTCCTTAGTGGCTTTGCACCCTGCTTGAAATGGTATGAAATTGCACTTGAATTTGGTGGCCTTGCACCCTGCTTGAAGTGGTAAAAAACTGCACTTGAATTTCGTGGCCTTGCACCCTGCTTGAAATGGAATTTCAAGGAATAGCCATGAGTCAACTGCCACTATGTCCATACTAGCTCTCTGGAAACCAGTCCCTTCAGCCCACAACACCCATAATAACGCTCTAGAAAGCCCCCTCTCCCCCCCCCCCCCAAATGGACACCAATATTGGAATTGATGGAGAGGTGGAATATTGTGTTGGGTCCCACTTAGTCCAGTTTTTAAATAAAAATAAAAGTGTTGGAGGAACTAAACGGGTCAGGCAGCATCTGTGGAGAGAAATGGGCAGACAATGTTTCATTTTCACAGTCTGAAGAAGGGTCATGCCCCAAATGAATGAATGAATGAATAGCCTTTATTGTCATTCAGACCTTTCGGTCTGAACGAAATTTCGTGCCTGCAGTCATACATATATAAAAATAACATTCTCCCTCTGCGCTGAGGAGATCCAGGCCTCCGATGCTGCCGTCCACCAGGCCCGCGGCCGAGCCTCCGAAACCGGGCCGCCGCCACCGCTGTCGCCGGAACGCCGGAACACCGCCACAGGGCCAGCCGCCGGAACGTCGCTGGAGCACCGCAGCTCCCGAAAACCAGGCCGCCGCTGGAGCACCGCAGCTCCCGAAAGCCAGGCCGCCGCTGGAGCACCGCAGCTCCCGAAAGCCAGGCCGCCGCTGGAGCACCGCAGCTCCCGAAAGCCAGGCCGCCGCTGGAGCACCGCAGCTCCCGAAAGCCAGGCCGCCGCTGGAGCACCGCAGCTCCCGAAAACCAGGTCGCCGCTGAAGCTCCAAAAGCCGTGCCGCCGCCGCTGGAAGCTGGAAGGCCGTCACCAGGGCCTCAGCACAGACGGAGACGGTGACGGGGGACACAACAGGAAAAGTCGCATCCCCCCGAAGGGAGAGACTAAAACCCCGTTTCTCCCACCCCACCACACACATACACAACCCAACAAACCAAAAATAAACGCCAAAAATAGGGACGAAGACAAAAATAAAATAAGACAGACGGACTGCAGGTGAGCCGCAGCTGCCAAGCAAAACATCATTTATGAAATTTCCCTCCCTTAGACAGGTACATGGATAGGACAGGTTTGGAGAGATATGGGCCAAACGCAGGCCCGTGGGACTAGTGTACATGAGACATGTTGGTCAGTGTGGGCAAGTTGGCCCGCATGACCTGTTTCCACGCTGTATGATTCTATATTTCTGTGATTCTATAAATGCTGTTTGATCTACTGAGTTCCTCCAACACTTTGCATTTAATTAAAAAAATATGGCATCTGCAGTTTCTAATGTCTTTAATGGCTGATTTCCTGAAATTGTGCACTGTAACAATTTGACCAGAAATTCGCTTCATTATCAGCTCAGTTTAAAAGAGGATCCAATGTAGCTTCAGCCATTTACTCTGATAGAGTAAAACTGATGTGCTATTAAAATCCTGACATGATAAATAATGGTTCACAATGCTTTTTTTCGATACTACAAACTTTGCAGGTTTGTTTCAGTTCCCATAGGAGTGTCTTCTAAAGATGTTAAAATATTGGCTGCGACTAGAAAGAAGCTGAAAAGTATGTTAACCAAATAAAACATGAACAGATGTTGGCATTAAGCCATCACTTTGTCTATTTGAAGTCATGACATATATATCTTGAAGAATGGAAGATGCACTAACCTGGCTCCAACTGAAAGATTTTCTTAACATTTTCCTGTAAAAATTCATAAAATGGTATGATGCAAAAAATTGTTTAAGTCAGCACCTCCACTGCTACAGTGACAAAATCAAAAGGAAACCCTTTGCGTCTGAACCTTGTACTATCCTGGGCAGGTTATGGAAAGGGTGGGGCCATAACATACAACAAAATGCTTTTCTGATGTAGTTGAACACACGCTTTACATTACTGACTTGCACTATATATAGTGCTTTTACATTTAGTATAACTTAATATTATAAAGTTTAAGACATTGCATCTCTTAGCAACAGAGAATCCCGTTAGATATTGTACTGGCAATATCATCGTGGTGTTACACATCATTAATGAACCTCGTGAGGAAGATGAAACATTTTGTAGACCCACTCTGAGAATTTTTTTTTTTTCGGTTTTAAGCTTGTTCAGATTTTAATTTCAGTGATGGAGAAATGAAAGAGTAGTAATCAAATCAGCCTGTAAATGTCTAGCTGGTCAAACTGGAAGTGATTAAATTGACCCAAAATTGAGCGAGGAATGATAAGAATCTCTGCCATTAATCATTCTGAGGATAATCCAATGCTGCCTACAACAATCAATTTTGAAAGAAATGTTTGCCACATCTGTGTCATTATATTGTCCATATCAAATTGGAGCATGAAGAGACTAGGTTGATGAGTGAGATCGCAATAACACTGATGCATTTAGCACTAACCCTCTGCTAACATGGACATTTTTGGGAATGTGCCAAAATGGAAATACAAAAGGATTAACTTTTTGTCTTGCCCTGACAGTTCACTGAGCCTGGCTTTTGTGGTCCACAGTGATGTGTTGCAGAAATCACGTGAGACATCTCTGTTTATGATTATTTGGTGAAACGATAAATTATCATTGTTTAAAAAAAACCCAACTAGGCTGAAACCTTTTTGAGGGAGGGGGGGGAGAAGAGATAAATCATGTGCAGTCAGCAATGATTTACATTCAACATGCCAATGCTGCAGAATATTGTATGTGCACTCCATCAGCCTCATTCCTGCAGCCTCATACAATTCTGGAAATATATATTTTTAAAGATTGGATATTTAAAAAGCCATCACTATCTCCCAGCCATCCAATGTAAAATTGGCGCAGATTAAAAACCTCAGCCAAAGCTCCCCGGAAGATGAAACTGTTCTAAAGCAGGCTTAGTGCTGGAATTGTAAGCTGCTGAGAGGTGAAATCAGCTAAAGTACTTCATTAGTTCTGTAATCAAAATGTAGCCCCCCCCTCCCCCTCCCCCTCCACCTCCCTCCCCGCCATATCCCACCCACTCCCACGCATCCCCAGACAGTCATTCAGAATTTAAGTGGGTTGATTTCCACCATAACTGAAACCATTCAACTTAATTTACTGTATACATTTTAAATGAAGAAAACAGTTGGATGCCTTCACATTGTGCTGTACCTGGGGATCGCTGCTGCAATCAGTCCAGTGTTCAGCATTGGAATAGTAATCAACGTGCATTATTACTGACTTTGGAACAACATCACTTATCTCAGGCACTGCAGATATTAAGAATGATGGAATTTTTTTCAAAGAAAAGCAGCACTTTTTCCCCCTCATGACAATCAGGACTATTGCATTGATATTGTGTTAGGCAGAGGGCTTGCAATGTGAGAAGGAAGTGGGAACATCCTTGTATCTGTTCTCTGACTTTCAAGCTGTCTTCCATTTTCCATGTTGCCTCCAGTTTTACTACACGTAAAGTAAAACAGAAAACTCTGAGCTCCAGTGTTCATCGTTTTGTTCTCTACTACATACGTTACTTAACCCTTATTTATGTCTTGCGGAGGCAGATGTGGGAACCCACTCACACAGTTATTTAACCCATTCCGTAGAGCACCAGGCATGCTTTTAATGATTTGTACTGATGACATGAATGTAGCTCTGGCAATAAGCTGATGACTCATACATTGGCCGCTGGAAATCTGAAGCTGACATACAAGGTTGCTGAATCTTCAGTGATGGATATCATTTTTATCTCGTTGAGCCTTCTGTTTGCTTGTCATTTTAATTAATGATTGCAACTGGACTTTTGAAGAAATGCACAGAGAATTCATTTCCTAAGTGTGGTTGTAAGGTTACACTGCAGTGTATGAATAATTCATTCAAACTTGCATTCCTTTTCTATTAATAGAGGAATGCTTTTTGCAAATAGATGTCACGTGAATTCAGTGCTTGGTTCAGGGATCATGGCATTTAACCTTTAGAGTGCGAGGGAAGATGTTGGCTTGCGGTTAAAAGCAAAATAGTTCAGGATCTTTCATCACAACTGGATTAAGTTGGAAAGATAATAAGGCAGTGATCCAATGTTGCCTATATTAATCATGCATTATTGCCCAGGATTGTTTTTTAAATTAAAAAAAAAAAATTTTGTTTGTTAGAAGTACAATAGTGTGATGCTTGAGTACCTAATACATACATATTTCCATTCTTGTACAACTTGGTATTTTTAATTTAATAATAAAAGAACAGTGAAAGAAAAAAGAAATAAAGAGTGTCGGAATAGATAGACAAGCGAGCAGAAACAGATAGCGAAAGAAATAAAGAACAGAGATGAGAAGCTGAAAAGATTGAAAGAAAAAGAGAAAGCTGAGAAAAGAGAGATTAGGAGAGATCTACCTATTTCATATTTTTGCCCATCCGTCACCCGGTTCTGAACCATTTAATTTCTAAGGTTATGTTATGTTGCACCATATGCTTGTAAAAAGTTGATAAAAGGAGACCAAGTCTTTAAGAATTGGTCTACTTTGCCTAGTAGGAGGAATCTCATTTCTTCAAGATGTAGCGTTTCCGACATATTTGAAATCCACATTTTGAACGTTGGCGTGGTTGCGTTTTTCCAGAATTTGAGTATGTTTTTTTGCTGTTATTAAACCACAATTAACAAGAGCTTCTTGGAATATAGTTAGTTTACTTCCCCCTTCCATTGATCCAAAGATATTCAGTTCTGTATTGGGGTTCAATTTTGTGTTAAATAGTTTTGTAAAAATTCCAAAAATTTAATTCCAAATTTTATGCAGTTTTGTGCAAGCGACAAAGGAATGTGCTATAGTGGCATTTTGAGTTAGACATTTGTCACAGATGGGGAAAACATTTGAAAATATTGTATTCAGTCTAGTTTACGAATAATATAATCTATGTAAAATTTTAAATTGAATTAGGTTATGTCTTACATTAATTAAACATTTATGTACATATAATAGTTTTTTTCCCATCTGTCATTTGGAATTTTTATCAATAACTCTTGTTCCCAGTCCCTTCTAATTGCCTCTGTCATTGGTGTTTCTATATTTAGAATTATATTATATAAGCATGATATTAAATTGCTTGATTCTGCCTTTCTATTCATTCCTTCCTCTAATAAATCTGGGGATTGCCCAGGATTTTGCTGGCAGTCATCAGTGTGCAAAATTTCCATACAGGTGGGGTCAAATGAAGAAACCCTAAACTTTGTTTGTAGTCGAGAGCTCTATTTTACTTCGTAGTCATGTGAGTAACTACGTGAAGAAGCCCCGCCAGGTGCATGCGCGTCATTACGTCTGACGCATGGCGCACCGACGGGCTGGAGAGCGCAGCTGGAGACGGTAGCAACCGCAGGTAAATCAATGTTAAACCTGGTAAGTCAATGTTTAACAATGTTAAACAATGTTAAACCTTCCCTGCGAGTATTTTAAACTCTAAGTCTGGCTCGGGAGCCAGCGAGAGTTAGTATATGGAGGGTGTTGCAAATGTAACTGCCGTAGTAGGAGCGGAACACGCGGGGACCACGGTTACCGCTTATAGATCGGGTCGGGAGATAACGGCTGCGCTAATGCTGGCTCCTATACTGGCTACTGTTTCTACCGGCAGCTCAACTGCTTCCATCAGTGCCAGTGTTTCATGGCACTGAGGCCACTCCACCAGGGAGGAAGGCCAAAAGAAAGTACTCTCAGGCCCATCTTATCTGATGGGTCTGATGATGTGGAAGACTCCCCTCCTTTTAATATAAAGGTATGGGGACGGCTCAACCAAATGGGAAAATATTCCAAACTTAATAAGCCATGTAAAATTTAAATTGGGATCAAATGCCCCTAGGATTCCCCACACAGCCTCTCGCAGACGTCCATACAGCGAAGAAGATAACACCGCTTATGGAAACCAGTGGGAATCACCCTCTCCAGCACCTTGTTTAGGGCTGGAAGAGACCTCCCTAGAGCAAGACTCGGGAGAGCCGGGGCAGGTGGAGTCTGACCCTGAAGTTAGTGTCACTGCTTTTGAGCACACACCAAAGCACATGAGCCATGCTCCAGGTGTCCCGGATGTAGCAAGGAACTTTGCTATTCCGGAAGGTACTGGTGAGGCCATAAAGGAAAACCTGGCGGCTGACATCAATTACATCGCCTCTCACCAGTTACAAGATGAACAAACAGCCACCCGATACATAACACCTGTTAATTGTGCGTCGCTCAAAGTGCCCACTGTGAACTCTGCTATCTGGGCACAAATGAGTGCAACGATGCGTGGACAAGATCCAGTAGGTCCTCGAATTGGTGGGTGCAGGTATCACGGCTTTTAGCAAAAAGGGTCGGGGGGGGACCGATGTCTGGCACACAACAGGATATGCTGGCCCTGCTGTGTAATGCACTTCGAAGTGAATTGCATTCGGAAAATAGCCATAAAACCTACATATAAACCTGCGATTTGCAGCTTTATGCAGGTCGATCAATATTCAAGCACCAAATTATTTATTTGGGGAGGACCTGCTCAAACAAGTCAAAGACGTGGAAGAAGAGGCCAAGACAATAGGCCTCATGAAGACTATGTCCCTTCTGATGGGATGCCACCTCGCAGGTCGATTTCGACACGAAGGGGGTCAGATCCGGGGGCAGGGCCAAGCAGAGTAGGGCCAGTGAGACGGTGGTATTACACGCCTCTATATGCCAATTACAACTCCAGTATGGCGAATAAGACAAGAACTCCAAGGTCGACTATAGATGATTCATTCAGTCCAGGATAAATCTTCTGGGAACAACCTCCGGTTGCGGGTAGGTTGCAGTTATTTATGATGAATGGTGCTGCATAACATCTGATCTGTTTATACTGGACACTGTCTCAGGGTCTCGAATAGAGTTTAGGTCAGGAATTCATCCACCTGCACAAAATATGCCTAGTCGGGTATTGTTTTTTCTGCACCAGACGCTCAGCAGGTAAATGAAGAAATTGCGGGTTTGTGCCAAAAAAGGGGTAATTAAGAGGATGACATATCATCCTCAACAATTTGTGTCCAATATATTCCCCAGACAGAAAAAAGATGGTGGATGTCGAGTTATTCTGGGTCTAACTCAGTTAAATTCCTGTCCTGTATAAGCATTTTAAAAAGGACACCTTCAATACGGCTAAACAGCTGTTATCAGAAGGTTGTTATATGGCAACCATAGATCTGAAAGATGCATATTATTCAGTACCAAGACATCATCTGTACCAAAGATACTTGAAATTTAGTTGGGTGGGACAGCTGTGGCAATTAAAGTATTACCCAATGAGTTAACCTCAGCTCCTCGGCTGTTCAGGAAATTGTTAATACCAGTGCTGGTGCTACTTCGTGCCCAGAATCACATTGTAATGGTTTATCTAGATGATATCTTAATCATAAGCAACACTCAGGAGACAGCTGAGGAGTCGGTTTCAGCAACCAAATACCTGTTTGCAAGATAACGTTTCTGGTCCATCCAACAAAAATTCCAAGTTAGAACCATCCCAAAAAATTGATTATTTGGGGTTTGTCATTGATTCAGTTGATATGTCAGTGACTTTGCCTACAGTCAAGGCTGTGGAGATCAGGGAGGTCTGTACTAGTCTCACTGAAATACAACACCCCTACATACGGGAAGGAGCCAGTGTTATTGGACCCCTGCACTATCAAAGTCTGCAACATGCTAGACAACAAGCACTTAAAACACCTGCAGGTCATTTTGAGAGACCTTTGCAGTTGACAGCCACAGCCATCGCTGAATTACAATGGTGGATTATTAATGTGGCACAAACTACCAAAAATATTTTGGTTCAACAACCTTTCTGTGGTTTTACAAACAGATGCGAGTGCTTTCAAATGGGGAGCCACAGACAGTGAGTCTAGCTGTGGTGGTAGATGGAGTGTGCAAGAGGGTTTAATCCTGCACAAGCATGGTATAAATTACTTGGAATTGCTGGGGGCATTCTATGGATTAAAATCTTATTGTTCATCAATGAACATTTACAGGTTCAGCTCCAGATTGACAATACCACAGCTGTTGCCTATATCAATACACATGGGCAATACACATGCCTCTAGACCAAATCCTCGGGGCTGCAGGATGGTCTAAGGAGGCGACCTTTCTTTAAATTTTTTGATAAACCTGTTCTGACAGTGCAAGGTTCTGGGCATGCTGTTTTGGGTTCGGTTTGATTTGTTCTCTTTATAAATTTAATTTGTAATTTCCCCTGGGACAGAGGGGTTATTACTGTTTTGTTATTAAAAAAATTATTGGATAATTCGAAGCAATGCTCAATACAATATTTATTCACTACTGCGTCAACTGAAGCAGTGTGTCGTATGGAATGGATCCACGGCATGAAATCACAGAGCTTTGAAATCTTCACTTAGTCACTCACGTGACTCCGAAGTAAAATAGTAAGATTAAATGAGAACTTACCAGTTTGAAGTTTGATCTTTATTTTATGAGGAGTTACGATGAGGGATTATGTGCCCTCCGCTCCCGGCCCTCATAATCGCAAAGATCATCTGGTAGTTCTAGTCTTCTGAGTCTTACTATATCACTTTGACTATAGTTTATGTGTTTTCACGCCGCTGCTTTGAAGTATGATGCGCATGCGCCTGGCGGGGCTTCGTCATGTAATCCCTCATCGTAACTCCTCATAAAATAAAGATCAAACTTCAAACTGGTAAGTTCTCATTTAATCTTACTATTATCTGAACGTCCTGACAGTGGATGCAAGCACTGGAGCTCAATCTTCTTCACATTCTTTAATATTTACAATGGGGAATTGGCTCTTCATCCTGCACCAGCCTAGACTGGCTCAAGATCCATGTCCCCTTGATATCAGTTAACTGAACATTAAACAGAGAGCAGGACCGAAGACAGACATACAAAATACTGGAATAACTCAGTGGGTCAGGCAGCATCTCTGGAGAAAAGGAATAGGCGATGTTTTGGTTCAGAACTCTTCTTCAGACTGATTGTAGTGGGTGGAGAAAACTACGTGGGGATGGGACAAAGCTTGGCAAGTGATAGATGGATACAGGTGAGAGCGGTTTGGTTAGCAGATGGTTGGACAAAGCCCAGAGATAAAACAACAATAGGGTGTGAGACATCCATGTTCTTTAGAGTTTGTATCTTTTTTTGTAAACCAGCATCTCCAATTCCTTGTGTCTACACACATTTTATGGACAATACCCTCCAATCCAGGCAGTATTCTGGTCAACCTCTTCTGCACCCTCTCCAAAGCCTCCACATCTTTCTTACAAGAGGGCAACAGAACTCCAAATGAGGCCAAACCAAAATGTTGTGCAGCTGCAACATGATTCCTTGATTTTTATACTCAATGCCCTCTCCAATGGAGACAAGCATGCCACACGCCTTCATTATTCCTTGATCGACTTGTGTTGTCAAGTTTATAAGATGTTCTTTTTAATTACATTGGACTTGCTAACTGTTTCGAATTATTAGAGCTTTTCGTGTTTAACTGATTTTATATATTTTAAAACATTAATCATTTTTAACATTTCAATTATTTCTCTTTTTGATTAGTTTTCAATTGTTCCTGTCAGAGACCTTGTAAACTTGCAGTTTTGACAGTCTTCAATTATTTGGGTATAAACATACCAATTAAGTTATTCAACCATTGGACTATAATGAAATTATAAATAAATGTTACATTATCATAATCATATTTTATTAGCCAAGTATGTTTTGCAACATACACTGAATTTCATTTATAAATTATAAATAGAATAAAATCCTCCAATTGTATAGGGAAAAATCTTCACTCACTATATTCGGTTCCCTAGACTCAGTCTCCATTGTTTGATGAAGGGTTTCGGCCCGAAACGTTGCCCATTTACTTCGCTTCATAGATACTGCCGCACCCGCTGAGTTTTGCCAGCACTTTTGTCTACCCTCCATTGCTTGCCCTGACAACTGTCTGAAACTGCACAAAACTACTCATAACATTACATTTTAAGGTCGAATTTGGATTTCATTTGGCCAGGTACATGGTTAGGAAAGGTTGAAAGAGATATGGGCCAAATGCAGGCACAGGAAGTAACTCAGATAGGCACCTTGATTGGCAAGGACGGGTTTGGCTGAAAGGCCAGCTTCTGAGCTCCGTAATTATTTGAAACATAACCATGCCATCATGAATGCTGGTTATTTCCATCACCGTGACTTTGCTTGACTTTGTTTTTGCCTAGCTCTTCGCTTGATGAAATCTTCCACCAGGCCTCGTTAGACTTGTTTCCTGATTGATTTTCATCATTTTACTCTCACGCGGACACTTAAAATCCAACTGCCAAGATCATAACTCACACTTCCCTCGCCGCACATTACTTCTGTACTTTCTGGCTGATATGGGCTTCCCATCAAAAAATATTACAACTTGAAAATGCTCACTCAGACTCCACTAGTGTACTTTTGCCGCCCTAGATGCAGCATTATATTAAGCTTTGCTCTCACATAATTATACATTCTGGGACAATTCTATAGTTTGTACCTGAACTGACCTCAGATAAGACATCAGTTATCCAGCCCTGGTCTCGTTCCAGAAAATCGTCTGCATTAACCTCATTAATTTTCTTTAGTATTGGAAAATCCTTTAATTGTGTACCTCAGCATGAAATAGAGGACAAAGACTTGCCAAGATTTTCTGGATGCCAAGATTAGCAAAGCATCAGTAAGAATATTAAATTTAGAATCATCCTACTACAACCAGAGATCAGTGCTGAACTACTTTCATCCTCTTTGATGTCCCTTGGACTATCCTTGTCCGGACTTTGCAGGCTTTACCTTGCACTAAACGTTATTCCCTTATCATGTATGCATACACTGTAAACGGATTGATTGTAATCATGTATTGTCTTTCTGCTGACTTGTTAGCACGCAACAAAAAATGTTTCACTGTACCTCGGTGCACATGACAATAAACTAAAATGAACTGATATAGAAGATGCAATAATTCCTCAGGTGGTGGGTAGGAACAGGGCAAGGATGTGCATGGTGTTTGTGATGTTGTTACCTACAGAATGGCTTGAGTCTCATTGCCTGTAACTCGTTTTCACTTAAACAACAGCTTATAATGGCCTGCCTTCTTTATCATCGTTACATTTTTGCATATCTTTCATTCATTTGTTCTATATCTCTCTACATCACCATCTATATCTCTCGTTTCCTTTTTCCCTGACTCTCAATCTGAAAAAGGGTCTCAACCCGAAATGTCGTCCTATTCTTTTCCAGAGATGCTGTTTGACCCAGTGAGTTACTCCAGTATTTTGTGTCTATCTGCAATTGCATGGCTTTGTGTTGCCAGTATTTTGACATTCCGCATCACACTCCACATCTTCAACTACAATGAAAAGCTCCGAGTATCACTTTACCGGGGTTTAGTTTAGTTTAGGGACACCGCATTGAAACAAGATTCTTCGGCACACCGAGTCCACGCTGACCATTGATCACCCATTCACACCAGTTCTATGTTTTCCCACTTTCTCCATACACATTAGGAACAATTTTTTTCCAGAGGCCAACTAACCTACAAACTCACACGTCTTTAGGATATGGGAGGAAACTGGAGTGAGGCTGCAGGGAGTACGTGCACACGCTACAAAGACAGCACCCAATGTCATGATCAAACCTGGGTTTCTGGCACTGTAGGGCGCACTAATGTGCCACACCTAAATTATTACAGGGCAGCACGGTGGGGCAGGGGTAGAGTTGCTGCCTTGCATCACATGCAGTGCCGGAGATCAGGTTCAATCCTGACTACGGGTGCTGTCTGTACGGAGCTTGTACGTTCTCCCCGTGACCTGCGTGGGTTTTCTCCGAGATCTTTGGTTTCCTCCCACACTCCAAAGACGTACAGCTATGTAGGTTAATTGGCTCGGTAAATGTAAAAGTCATCGCTTGTGTGTGTAGGATAGTGTTAATATGCGGGGATCGCTGGTCGGCGCGGACCCGGTGGGCCGAAGGACCTGTTTCCGCACTGTATCTCTAAACTAAATTAATATGTTTTAATCCTTTAATTATCTTTGTCTCATAGTTCCCTTTCCTCTGCAAATTGCTTTAGTAGATAGATGGTTAACAGGTTTGAACAAAAGCTTGCTTTTGAATTTGGCAGAGGCAAGCAAGTTAGTGACCACATCATCTGAGATGTAGCTCATTCTTTAGACAGCCTCACAATCCCTGAGCCCCGGGCAATCTGATAGACGTATTGTGGCTGTGTACATTGGGCCAATCACTCCAACAAAATGACCATCAGCATCCTGACTAAACATCCATTGTTATGAGGCAAGCAACTTGCTGCAGGCAGATAAGTGTTGTTCTTTGATGCTTTGTGCATAACACCGATGTGTTGGAGAAAGGGCTAACTGCACAAGTCAAGCACGTCACAAAACAAGCAGAATTCTCTTCTTATTTCTTGCAAGTACATGAGGAAGATTCAATCTCATTAAAAGACTCCAAGTGCTGGAGCAACAGCGGGTCAGGCAGCATCTCTGGAGAATATAGATAGGAATGTTTCGAAATATAGGCATAACATTCTGGAATATTTCAGTGTGTCAGGCAGCATCTCTGGAGAAAAGAAATAGGTGACCCAAAATGTCACCTATTTCCTTCTTCCAGAGATGCTGCCTGACATGCTGATGTACTCCAGCATTTTGTGTCTATCTTCAGTGTAAACCAGCATCTGCAGTTCCTTTCTACACATTAGGAATGTGTCGGGTCAGGGCCCTCCTTCAGACCCCAAAGGGCACATTCTCTGGAGTGAACATGGGTCCCACCCTGAAATGTCACCTAGCCACGTTCTCCAAGGATGCTGCCTGACCTGCTGAGTTACTCCAACACTCTGTGTCTTTTTTTGTAAACCAGCATTTTCGTAAACCCACCTATTTCGCCTCATCACCGTCCCTTCCACCTATATCCCTACGTCTTAAGGGGTTGGACAGGCTAGATGCAGGAAGATTGTTTCCGATGTTGGGGAGGTCCAGGACAATGGTCACAGCTTAAGGATAAGGGGGAAATCCTTTAGGACCGAGATGAGAAGGACTTTTTTCACACAGAGAGTGGTGGGTCTCTGGAACTCTCTGCCACAGAGGGTAGTTGAGGCCAGTTCATTGGCTATATTTAAGAGGGAGTTAGATGTGGCCCTTGTGGCTAAGGGGATCAGAGGGTATGGAGAGAAGGCAGGTACGGGATACTGAGTTGGATGATCAGCCATGATCATATTGAATGGCGGTGCAGGCTCGAAGGGCCGAATGGCCTACTCCTGCACCTAATTTCTATGTTTCTATGTTCCTTGTTTCCACTCTCAATCTCATTAAATATGTGTTCATGTTTGTATCTAAGTATCCATGCGCATCACAATGCCATATATTTCTTCAATCTGAGTCTAGGTCTTTGCGTTTATTCTGAGACATCTATGAAACTCCAAAGAAATATTCCACTCCATTTAGTGTTCTCTTGTAACTTCATTATTTCCCCAAGCTTAATTTGATTTCTATTAACATTGCAATATTATTTTTAAAAACATACTTCCTCCGTAGCCTAAGTAAACTGCTATGTAATGGGAATATTGTTATTCTGAGTAACAGAAGTGTCAGAGAGATCAAGCGTAGATAGGCGATCATTTCGCTAAACACTTGCACTGACTGCCAAGGGTTGCTGGATCTCCTGGTTGCTAACGATTTTAACTCCCCTTGTGGGGGAGGGGAGTTTAAATGGTTAGCAACCACGAGATCCAGCAGCCTTTGGCGGTCAGAAGGCTGCGTGTTCAAATCACCAAATGTGGCGGAGGCTCACGGGAGTCCAGCCAAAAACTAGTCGGACACGGGTTGTGTGCACTAGACGTGTTTACTCCCTCCAATGCAGCTTCCTACTCTTCAACGGACACGGGCATTGCCTGGCCTTAAATACCAACTCAGATACCGACCAAGTGACTCGAGGCTCCCCCACCAAGACGCCGCCCTCTAGAGCTGATGGTTCGTTGTGCCCATGGATTGCTACCAGGTGCCGCCACACCCTTCCCATTCCGACCTGTTGTCCTTGGCCTCATCCATTGCCAAAGAGGAAGAACTGCACTTCATACTCCGCATGGGTAGTTTACAATCCATCAGTAAGAACATTGAATTCTCCGTTTTTAAGTAATACCCTCCTCTCCCCTCTCTCTTGTTCCGTAGGGTAGGGAAGACTAAAACTGGAGGGAATTGGTTTAACGAGTGAATGGAAAGATGTAAAAGGGACTTGAGGGCCATTTTTTTCACATAAGAGCTGGTGCGTATGGGAATCGAGCTGCCAGAGAAAGTGACTGAGGTGTATACCAGAGGTGAGATGGTGTCCAGGCATAAGCAAGTGGGGTTAGCTTGGTCATGCAACTTGGTCGGCATGGGTCAAAGGCCCCAATTACCCGAGTGAGATTACATGCAGACGAGAAGAACTGCACCTCACATTCCACTTGGGTAGTTTACAACTCAATGGTATCAACGCTGAATTCTCCAATTTTAGGTAACATGCCCCCTTCCAACAGACGCCCCCCCACTCTTTTCTGTGCCCCTACCCCATCCCCATGTGCACCAATTTCTCCCACCATCCCTCGCCTGTCCATTTCCTACCCCCAGCCCCTCCCCTTCCACCTCTATGCCTCCTTCTAACTTTAAATTTCACTCCTCTTCTCTCCTGAGCTGAATCCTTTTTGCCTCCTTGAACCCACTTTATCCCCTTTTGTAACTCTTTTGGCTCGATCTCTAACCTTTGTCTGTCTATCTGACAGCCGAAACCCCCCTTACTTGTAACCACCTTTCAGTTGCTAGGTTTTGTCCGGCCCCCACCCCTTGTTCAGCTTTCTCCACCCTACTACGATCAGAGTGAAGAGGGGTCCCAACCCAAAACGTTACCTATCCATGTCCTCCAGAGATGCTGCCCGACTTGCTGAGTTTCGCCAGCACTTTGTGTTCTGCACCAGATTCTAGAATCAGCAGTCTCCTAGGTCCCTAGGTTTAAGATAAATTCAGAAGTTTAAATTCCATATTCCTTGAAGTAGTTGTAATTAATTTGCATTTTAATTGCTTTTCTGACCTCAGATTCAGATTTAGATTAGATTCAGATTCAGATCAGTTTATTATCTTATTTATCAGGGTGCAATGAAATTCCTTGTTCACATAACGTCCATTGAGCATACTGTCCACATACAGTAATGATAAATACAATACATACAATGGTGAGTACAAAGTGACAGAATTGTCGTGCAATTTAAAATAATGCAATAAAGTACTAAAACACAATAATAGAATAACTGAATAAGGTAAAGTAAAGAGTAAGAGAATGGGGCAGCATTATGGGAATGGGGAGGAAAGAAGTGATTAGTTCAGGGTTATAAGGTCTCAAGTGATAGGAGCAGAATTAGGCCATTTGGCCCATCAAATCTGCTCCACAAATCATTATGGCGGATCTATCTCTCCCGCTCAACCCCATTCTCTTCCCTTCTCCCCATAACCCCTGACACCCGCACTAATCAAGAATCTATCTACCTCTGCTTTAAATATACCCATTGACTTGACTTCCACAGCCTTCTGTGGCCAAACAGTCCCAGAAAGTTGAAGCGAGAAATGGAATGGCGAGGAAGACTGCCGTTGTTGGCAATACTGGAGATAGACACGAAATGCTGGAGTGACTTGACAGGCCAGGTAGCATCTCTCGAAAAAAGGAATAAGTGATGTTATAGCAATGTTACAAAATTGTGAGATTTAAAAAATCAAGTCTGCAATTTATCCCATCAGATAAAGCATAAAAAGTTTAATTTGACACCTAATTCACTTTCATATCTTCAGTATTAAAAAGGTTATGGCCATTTTCATACTCGGAAATTAGCATCTTGTTCCCCATTGCCTTACCATTGACTTAACACAAAAGCTGTGATCTAGGACAGTCAAAAGGCCATAACTTTCTTAAAAATTAAGAGAACTCAATGCAATTTTCAGTTATTATAGATTGAAGCATTCTGAAACAAATATGAAACAATCTTACTTGGATGACCTGAAATTAAAGCATATAATTAGTTAGTTATCTAATTGTAGCTAATTACAAAATTCAATTACTAGATCTAAACATCTATCCATTTCTTGAGAAATGATAAACATTTTTAAATTGCCTAAGTGTCCAAATAACATTCACACAATAATCCACAATATAACATGATTTCTAAATCTCATTTTCATGAATTTATAGGCCAAATGGAAGGAATTTAGTGTTTAATGCCTGTAAATTAATGGCCATTTAAATCAACTTGTGAGTGGGTTTTAGTGGAATGCGGTGGATTGGAACGTTGTGGTTTGCGGTGAAGTCGGTATGAAAAATACTAGCGGTTCATACATTTTTTTTGTCCCCTTTTCGCAACATGAAAATTTGATTAAATGCTTCCCAAGAACCACGTTTTTATGTAAAAATAAACTGTGTACCTTTTATCGCCTACCTTAGGTCCGTTCTGCTGTCGCCATTCAGAGCTTTCGAAGATGATTTTTAAACTACTCTAGTTAATAAATAATCTAGCGTAGTTTAAAAATAGCTTCATGAATGAAATGTCGGAGCGATTTCTCTTTAGCGACGAAATCGCCCGACATGGATGGATTTGGACTGTCTAGGGAAAAACGGCATTTTAAACCCGCCCCCCTCTGAAAGACGCCAAAGTCACGCACACGGGGAGCGGCAGAACTGCAGCGCCGCTGAAAGTAGATATTGTAACATCCCTAGATGTTATGGTTTGGAACCCTTCTTCAAACTCAAGAATAAATCTGAAGAAGGGTTCCGATCTGAAACATCAACCTATTCCCTTTCTCCAGAGATGCTGCCTCTGCTCCCGAGTTACTCCAGCATTTTGTGTCGGTCTTAAGTTTGACATCTGGGTTTTCAAGCTATCTATCAAACAATAAACTTAAACAATATACTAAACTTAAACTCAAACCGGGTGATGCCAGCAATGGCTGCCTCGCCAACAGTCTGTCTGTCCTTTCCTTCTTTGTGTTTTAACAGTATGTGTTAAATGTTTGTTTTTAGTGTTCTTTAGCTTGTTTTATGTGGGGGCTTGGGAGAGACTTTTTATAATCTCTTACCTCGACGGAGATGGGATTTTTTTCCGTATCACATCTCCGTCCACACTACGGCCTAACATCGAGGAGTTGGCGGCCTTTGCTGGAGACCGACTTTTGAGAGCTCTACCGCGGGGAGCCTACGGGACTTTTACATCACGGATCCCACGATCCCTTTGCCAGGGACCGACCTCAGAGTTCCAACTGTGGGAGTCCGCAAGCTCGCGGCAACATCACGGACCTCGCAGTCTCTGGTTAGAGACTGGCTACGGGAACTCCAAGCCGCAGGAGCTTTGACCGCCCCGACGAGTGGTTTTGATTGCCCCTGACGTGGGAGCTTCAACCGCCCCGACGCACGAGTTTCGACCGCTAGCTGTGGGAGCTTCGATCTCCACGACGCGGGAGAATAATGAGGAAAAAGATTGGACTTTTTTGCCTTGCACCACAGTGAGGAATGTAGGGAATCCGCTGCGGTGGATGTTTATGTTAACTTTTATGTAGTTGTGTGTCTTATTTTTTTTTGTATGGCTGTATGGCAATTCGCATATCACTGTACCTTAATTGGTACATCTGACAATCAAAGACCTTTGAAACCTTTGAACTCAAACTATCCATCTTCTCCACAGATGATGCCCTGACCTACTGAATTACTCCAGCACTTTGTGACCTTTTGCGTATTAACTAGCATCTACAGTTCTTTGTTTCTACAACCAACTATTTTGCCTTACTGAGGTAAGTGCTGGGTTATTGATGTGACATGCTGACACAAGGTTCCCAATCCATTACCAGTACTCCAGCTCATCAATGGTATTGATCCAGCTGACCACAGTGAAATCATTGGCAAGCTTAAAGTTCAAGTTGGCACTGCGTTTGACCACACAGTCATGGTTGTACTGGGCGTAGAGCAGAGGACCATGCACACAACCCTGAGGAGCACCAGCCCTGAAGGGTCCGGCCCTGAAGACCGGAGAGTTGGGGAGGGAGTCACTGGCGGTGACGGACATGAGGAGTGGGTCAGTTGGAGGGGGGTCGGGGTATTGCCACAAACGCCTTGAAGGTCGGCTGCAAGAGGCACCCCCGGACACAGACGCGTTGGCAGAGGCGAGGGTCGTCCAATCGGCTTACCTGAATCAGGGGCACTCAGGACTTCTATAACGTGGACTGAACTTTGCAATTTGCACTGTTGTGTTTTCTGTTTTTTTCTTTTTTATTTTAAAGGTGCCAAAATGGTGGCAACTGCATTTTGTGGCTGTACAAAATAATGTAACTGTTCTGTGCATACGTGACAATAACTAACAGTGAACCATTGAAATGTTATTACCAATGCTGGTCTGAAAGCCCAAACACTAACTGCAGGTAGAGGCCTGCAAAAGCAAGGTGCAGAGATTAGATATCTGTCACGTGACTTCCAATGATTCATTCACTTGGATCTGCTGTTTGGTTGCCCTAGTCGTCACGGGTTTTGGGAAGAAGGCAGGAGAATTAGGTTAAGAGGGAAAGATAGATCAGCCATGATTGAATGGTGTAGTCGACCTGATGGGCCAAATGGCCAAATCCTGATCCTATCACTTATGACCATTCTTCAATGATGTGTCTTTCTTTTTCAACCAATGTGCACACTCTTGTAAGTTAAAGTTCATGCTAATCGATGACTAAGAGAGCAACTTTTCTTTGCATTATGTTACAGTCTTTCTTGGTGTTAACCTTCAGTAAATCTGCCAGTTTAATATTATTGTAGGTTTTGTTGCCTTAAGTTTTTGGAGTCATCAATATAATTATGAACAGCAATCGTTCCTTGTGCAGTAATACTGTCAAGATATTTAGTATTAATTCACTGCCACTTGTCTTGCAGGAATACCCACCCTTAAACTGTTCTCCTCTTCTTGAAATATTAATTTTGTTTGTTCTTCTTATATCTTGAAATATAAATTTTGTTTATTCAGTGCGCACCAGTAGAGTTGCTGCCTTACAGCGCCAGTGACCCGAGTTCGATCCTGACTATGGGTGCTGTCTGTATGGAGTTTGCATGCGTTTCCTGTGCCCACGTGGGTTTTCTCCGGGTGCTCCGGTTTCCCCCCACATTCCAGAGACATGCAGGTTTGTAGGTTAATTGGCTTCTGTAAATTGCCCCTGGTGTGTAGGATGCGAAATTGGGATAACATAGAACTAGAGGATCGGTGATTGTTGGTTGGCGTGGACTCGGTGGGACGAAGGGCCTGTTTCCGTGCTGTATCTCTGAACTGAACCAACCTAAGATTGCAATTGACCTGCAGAATGTTTCCACTGTAGGCACAAATGGAGAAACCGGAGCACCCGGAGAAAACCCGCATGGTCCTGAGGAGAACGTACCCAGCACAGACAGCACCTGTAGTCAGGAGTGAACCCGAGTCTCTGGCACCGCAAGGCAGCACCTCAATCGCTGCATCACCATGCCACCCCATCCTGTTATGCATCATATGTTGTCCATGAGTATTATCTTTATTGGCCTGTTATGCTGTGTTCAGTAAGAATGTAATTGTTCCATTGACGGTAAATATGTCAATTAAAGACTCTTGATTCTTGTCTCCAATTCTTAGCCTATAATTCAAGTCCAACCAACAGAAAACATTTCTCTCATCACACTTAAAATTTATTAGGAAGGATTACAACAGAGAAGTAGACGTTTGTCTCCTGTCATCAGTGCTAAAGACACACACATATCGTATGCAGGTTGGACTCACCTCTTTATATCCAGCTGTGGTCAACAGAGCTGAAGAGTACAAGTAAGCACAACTTGTGGTCAATATTTGCACAAGGGTCTTGTGCTGGCAATCACAAGATAAATACCTTGGGCTTTTGGAGTCTTGGTATCATTCTGGTAAATCTATAACGCTCTCCCTCCAACCGCAGTATAATCTTCCAAAGGAGCAACGCCGAGAACTATGCGCTGGTCGTTTAGACAATGTCTTCAGACAGTTACAATTTAACTTCTGCCCCGCGATCCCAAATATTGTGACAAGCATTGCATTTGTCTTATTGATTATTTTCCCTATTTTGTTTGTGATTTTTACTTCTGATCTGTGCAAACAGAGGTTGTACCACTGATGAAATCATCCCTGAAACAGGAAATTACACAGAGATTACTTATAATCCTATCTCCATTGTTTTCTCCCTTCAAACAGCAAGAGGACAGAGTGAATAAGAATGCAATTTTGTACAAAGTTATGACATAAATCACGGTATCAGGATACCATATGGCCCCATTAACTGTGATGCACCGACATTGCATTTATTTACATTCAGAAGGTGGGAGTCATCGGTAAAGCCAAAAATATATTGTCCATCCTTGGTTTTCCTTGAACTGAGTTGAGAGAACTTAAGTCCACTGTACCAGTGTGTTTGCCCTCATTCTTTGACTTGCTTTGGTGAGTCCTGGTAAGAATGGCAGATTTCGTCTGAAGAATCAACCAAGAGATTAATTTTGATATCTACTGAATCCAGTGTTCACGATGTGGGCTCCTGAACAATAGACAATAGGAAATAGATAATAGGTGCAGGAGTAGGCCATTTGGCCCTTCGAGTCAGCACCACCATTCAATGTGATCATGGCTGATCATCCCCAATCAGTACTCCGTTCCTGCCTTCTCCCCATATCCCCTGACTCCGCTATCTTTAAGAGCCCTATCTAGCTCTCTCTTGAAAGTATCCAGAGAACCAGCCTCCACCGCCCTCTGAGGCAGAGAATTCCACAGACTCACAACTCTGTGTGAGAAAAAGTGTTTCCTCATCTCAGTTCTAAATGGCTTACCCTGTATTCTTAAACTGTGGCCCCTGGTTCTGGATTCCCCCAACATCGAGAACATGTTACCTGCCTCTAGCGTGTCCAAACCCTTAATAATCTTATATGTTTCAATGAGACCTCTTCTCATCCTAAATTCCAGAGTATACAAGCCCAGCCGCTTCATTCTCTCAGCATATGACAGTCCCGCCATCCTGGGAATTAACCTTGTAAACCTACGCTGCACTCCCTCAATAGCAAGAATGTCCTTCCTCAAATTAGAGGACCAAAACTACACACAATACTCCAGGTGTGGTCTCACTGGGGCCCTGTACAACTGCAGAAGGACCTCTTTTGCTCCTGTACTCAACTCCTCTTGTTATAAAGGCCGACATGCCATTCGCTTTCTTCACTGCCTGTAGAGATGGTTAATGATCGGGTTGAGACTGCATCAGGACTGAGAGTTTAGAAGGATGATTGTCAGTATAAAGAGGTGAGAGGTGAAGGGTGAGATATGGTTGGTAGATGAGAAGTGGAACTGGATGAAACAGAGGTGAAGGTAAAGATGAAGAATGGGCAGATGGAACCAGGTGGAGAGGAGATGGGAAAAGTGAAACAGGGGAGAATGAACCACGGTTGATGGGTATGTGGGTGATGGGCATTTGAAAGCAGATGGGGGAGGGTAATGAATCGGTAACCTGATGGGATGATGGGTGGAAAAGGTGAACAAAGGGTATGGACTGGAAGGAGTGGGAAAGGAACACAGGAGGTGTGACTCACCTGAAATGTGAAGAATTCAATGTCCATATTATTGTGTGTAGGCTAACCCCCCGCGAGCGCAATATGAGATGCTGTTCTACTAGTTTTTGTTTAGCCTTACCATGGCGGTGAAGAAGGCCTAAGACAGTCAGGTTGGTGTGTGAATGAGAAGAGGAGTTGGAATGGCATGCACCTGGAAGCTCAAGGTGGCTGTTGTGGATGGAGTGCAATGTCGCCACAAAATGGTTGCCAATGTAAAGGAGACCACACCTTTGCTTCCACCGATGGTGCTTGACCCATTGAGTTCTTCCAGCAATTTATATTTTGCACCATAGCTAAGGTTAGCATTTAATCTGGGTTCCCAGAGCTGTGAGGCAACACCACTCCCTGCTGCACCACTAAACCATGGTCAAATTTGAACATATCCCTCAGGTAATGACCCAGACATCTGACCGTTAATCCAGTTACATAACTGATATATACCTGCACTCCCACAATCCTCTTACCTCTCATGCTAACACTATAGTAGAAGGTCGGACAGGTGCTGGCGTGGTACGCTAACCAGCCATCATCACATTGAATGGCGGTGCTGGCTCGAAGGGCCGAATGGCCTACTCCTGCACCTATTGTCTATTGTCTAACACTGTCATACTATACAACCGCTAAATGAAGTCAAACTTTATCTGCAACTAACTACTTCGAAATTCTAGTCATATTGGTAATGCAGGAAAAGTCCATATA
Source organism: Raja brachyura (assembly GCA_963514005.1). The sequence goes on along the minus strand of OY740794.1, from coordinate 14,716,674 downwards.
GCAAACTCCCAGAAAGAGGGTTAATATTATGTTTGAGATTGTTGGTACCGAGAGACCATAAGCAGGTCAACAGGGGTAAACAGATTACATGGATATTTTTAAAGGAGAGAAAAGTATGAAAACAAGATGTATTTTCTCAACCAAGAGATAGCACTGTTTCAATACCATGCTGAGGTATAAACATACGGCACGGTGGCGCAGCGTCTGAGACCCGGTTCGATCCTGATTACGGGCGCTGGCTGTACGGAGTTTATACGTTCTCCCCGTAACAGCATGGGTTTTGCTCGGGTGCTCCGGTTTGCTCCCACATTCCAAAGATGAACAGGTTTGTAGGTTAATTGGCATTGGTAAAAATAATTATCCCTAATGCGTAGGATAGTTCCAGTGTCCGAGGATTGCTATCAGCATGGACTCAGTGGACCAAAGAGCTTGTTTCTGCTCTGTATTTCTAAACTAAACTCAACTAAATCTAGATTACATATTTTAAATCTCTAGATCAGAGACAGGAACTGTTATCTTCTGAACCTCATCCATGTGAATAACTGCTGAAACAATGCTGATGTGAATCAATCAGTGATGGGCTTGTTTATTGCCAGAAAGACGTGGAGAAGCAATGACAAAGATTTACACTGGCTCCATAAATGATCCCAACACGAAACAACAATCTCCAACTCACAGCCAGGATTATGTTCTCAAATCCCTGGAGTGGGAGCAGAATCCCTCGACTCTGAAACAAGACAGATACCACAGAGCCCAGGGTGCCAGCGTGGATGCTAAATGGAAAGTTTACTCATGCAATGAATGGCGAGACCAGACATACTTGGAAAGCTCTTCCTTACCACTCTTGGTGCATGTTCTGAACCCCTGGATACATGGACAACTACATATATGTATTTCTGTGGTAGAATCGTAACCAATGAGGACAAATATTTTAGGCTGCAGCAATATATTGGTAATAGCAATGGGTTTTCTTATTGTCATGTGCACCAAGTTACCGTTCAGAACTTTGTTATGCACGCTATCCAGGCAGATCATTATCTGTATGAGAAGAACAGGTAGTGCAAAAGAGAAATAAATAGAGTGCAAAATATAGTGTTACAACTGGGGCGGCACGGTGGCGCAGTGGTAGAGTTACTGCCTTACAGTGCCAGATACCCGGGTTCCATTCTGACTATGGGTGTTGTGTGTACAGAGTTTCTACCTTCTCTCCGTGACCACGTGCGTTTTATCTGAGATCTTTGGTTTCCTCCTACAAAGACGTACAGGTTTGTAGGTTAATAGGCTTAGGTTTGTATATTTGGTGTAAGTGTAAATGTCTCTAGTGTGTGTAGGCTTCCGTTGGTGCGCGGGGATCACTGGTCGGCGCGGACTCCGTGAGCTGAAGGGCCTGTTTCCGTGCTGTATCTCTAAAAAAACACCAGAGAAGGTGCAGCTAAAATAAAATTGTGCCTGTCACTACGAGGTAGATTGGAAGATCTGGAAATGTATCCCTAGCATAATACAAGAGTCAATACAAGAGTCTGATGTCTGTTGGGGAAGGAGCTGTTCCTGAACCTAGTGGTACATGGTCACAAGCCTTTCTTCAGCCCAACGAGAAAGCAGAGAAGAGAGAATGACTGGGCAGTGTGAAGTGTTGATGGCATACATTGGGGAGGGGTGGGGGCGTGGGGATGACTGGTTTGTATGATTCATTGGCCTGCATCCATGTAACAAGCTGTGATGCATCCAGATAGGATGCTTTCTATGGTGTACCTGTAGTAATTGATGAGTCATTAGGGACATACCTAATTTCCTTAACCTAGCAAGGAGGTAGAGGCTGTGCTGCACTTTCTTGGCCATGTCATCAATATGGTTGGACTAGATCAAACTTTTGGTAATATTTATACGTAGGAAGACAAAGCTCTCGACCATTTCTACTTCAGCACCATTGATGGAGACTAGGATATGTATTCCACCTCGCTTGCTGAAGTCCCTTTAGGGCAGCACGGTGGCTGAGTGGCAGAATTGCTGCATTGCAGCTCGAGAGACCCGTCTTTGACCCTGATTACTGGTGCTGTCTGTATGGAGTTTGTACGTTCTCTCCGTGACCACATGGGTTTTTCCCGGGTCCCCCGGTTTTCTCCCACACTCCAAAGACGTCAAGGTTTGTAGATTAATTTAGCCTTGGTAAAATTGCGTGCAGGATAGCGCTGGTTTACGGGCATCGCTGGTTGGCGTAGACTCGGTGGACCAAAGGGGCTGTTTCCACGCTGTATCTCTGCACCTCTAAGCTAAGTCGATGGCCAATTTCTTTGTTGCCCAAGATACGGAAAAGATACAGAATGCAGAATATATTTCTCAGCATTGTAACACATCTGTTCCAGAGACAAAGTCCAATGTCCATAATAAAGTGGAGGTGAATCAGACAGTACCCTAGTTCATGGAAGGACCGTTCAGAAGCCTGATAGCAGAGGAAATAAAGCTGATCCTGAGTCTGGTGGTGCGTGCTTTCCACCTTCTGCAGCATCTACCTGATGTGAGAGGGGAGAAGGAATTATGGAGGTGGGAGAAGGAATTATGGAGTTGGGACAAGTCTTTGAGTATACTTCTGATGGAGTCAATGGCGGGGGGGGCTGGTCTGTGTGATGGTCTGAGTAACATCCACAACTGCAATTTTTTGCAGTCATGGACAGAGCTGTTCCCAAACCAGGAATTTTTGGGTAGAAAATTATTCAAACCAAGATTATTCTGAGTAGTCTTCTTTTTTCGTGTCCATCTTCCATGTTTCAAATGATGACATGGCTGTCATCGTCCGTCCTGAACAGGACGCAAGCTTCCGGCGGCAATCAGTGGGAGCCATCACTTGTTGCAATAGATGATGGTGGTAGCAGAATTAACTCGGGATACGTCCAGTTTCCAGCCCCGCGATGTGGATGCTTCTGCTATGGGGCCATTCTGAGTAGTGATTATTCCGAATAGATTTAGACTTTACTTTAGGCTTCAGAGATTCAGCGTGGAAACAGGCCCTTCGATGTACCGAGTCCACGCCGACCTACAATCACCCCATCCACTAGTTCTATCCTACACACGAGGGACAATTTACAACTAACAGAAGCAAATGAACCTACAAACCTGCACGTCTTTGGAGTGTGGGAAGAAATTAGAGCACCCGGAGAAAACCCACGCGGTCACAGGGAGAATGTACAAACTCTGTACAAACAGCACCCGTAGTCAGGAGTGAATCGGGGTCTCTGATGCTGGAAGGCAGCAACTCTACCGCCACTGTGCCCCTCCCCCCCCCCCCCCCCCTTATGATCTCCTTCTCTGCCATACATTTCCACGACTCTATGAAGAGCGCCTGGAACATTTGCTCTATGTTCATGTGAACAGCTCAGAGAAAGAAAATGGAGCATTCGTGATTCACAAAATGTGACTGCTTCATGTAGAAATAATATTTTTTAGGGCATTTTAAATGTTTTAGTTTCGAGTGTATACAAGACGTTCTTCACTAATTATGTATTAGTTTACCAAGATTCTAATGATTTTCATTTCTGACTGATCTTGCATATGCACGTATTCTGAAATACTACTGTTTTAATCATTTCTGTGCATTTCCATCATAGCAATCCCCACGAGACGTTGTTTCACTGCAAAGGAACAGGCATATCAGTGCCTTCCAGAATGAAGAAATTGTAAACAAATGTAAACGTCATATGTTGAAACAAAATGGACGGGATTTCTGTAAAGTCAATGTCAGATCACAGTCAACTGGAAATAACAGTGACTGTACGAATTTGTAATTTAGATTCCAAGATTATCATTTTAATTAACACATTTCCTTTTAGACCAACATGTTTTTCTCAAAGCTGTTGGTGCTACTATTGTTACATAGAACTCCAATCCTCAGAGGAATATGTGGTGTTTGCTCAGTCCTACTTAGTGTAATAGAACAGGGATTAACAAAGAGGGCTCTCTTGGATATCACCATTTCTTTTAATGAGAAAACTCAATCAAATATCGTCATGTTTCTTTTGATAAATACCACATCCCCAGGACCTTGGACTACTTTTTATTTTCATAGGTTTAAGTTCTTTAAGAGATAATTATTTGAATACTTCAGGCTGGGATGTTATGTTTGTCCACTCGGATAATATTGTGGTAATAGATTTTTAAAAAAGGACCCTGTGCCAATTTTAATATACAAACCATTAATCTGCACATTCAGAGTAGTCTTTGTCTCTGTCAATTTGTGTTTCCACACCCATACAGCAGATTGAACACTGATGCCAATATAAATAGATCTAACACCTGATGCAGGGATTCGTAGATAAATGTTATATTTTAAGTTAACATCTACTGTAACTGATGTGCATTCTATTGCAAATATCGCTCATTATAGTTGTTATTTTCTTGAAGGTGCTTTTCTCTGGGAAATGAGGACAACAATTAATTTGGGTGTAAAAGAATTGCCCTGCTAATCCCGGTCAAATTCTATATTAAATCATGGAAACTGAATTAAGCAGATGACATCTGACCCATCACACCTGTGCTTTTGAACGGCAACAGGATATTTTGATCAAATCTAATTTCTCTTAGCTTATATGGAGTGGAAGACGCATTTTTAAATAAAAAAGTCTGACCCCATTTCCTCTCTCTCTCTCTTTTGGTCTCTTTATTTATGCTGTTTTCTTTGTCTTTGTCTATTGTTCTCTTTTTATGTTTAGCTCTCTCTCCCTCCCTCGCTCTCTCGGGGTCATTTTGACATCTTGCCACAGAGCAAAATTGGTGATAGTAAATTAACTATCTTATATCTCTCGTAATATTTATTTTAATTCAAAGTCAAAATGAGCATCTCATTTTTTTTTACTGTGTGTGTCGTTCCCCTTGCTTTGTCCTTGCTTGCACTATCATTTAAGGCTTATCACGGTCCTGGTCTCTCATCATTGCACAACTTTGGTCTTGAAGCAGTCTTTTTTTGATCAGCAGAGTACTGGTTGCCTGGCGCAGCTGCTGTTACCATGGGGATGGAATCATGCGCTTATTCCATCTGCCAAAGCCAGGCAGCTAGGGATGCAGTACTGCAGCTTTGATATCAGACAAAATAAACAAGGTGTCATCTGCTTACAGACTCGCAACTCAGAGTTATTGTTCTAGCTGAGCGCTGGTAAAATGGTGGTGTGGAATGTGGTGCAGGCAAAGAGGCAGAAAGCACCTTTTACCCTGCCCCACATGGTGTGTACCATCCTCAGTCAACAGAATTACAAACAAAGTCAGTTCCTCCCTCCCTCTGTCCCTCCCATTACTCTATCCCCTTTTCTACATCAGAAATAGGGCAATGCCAGAGCTTAAAATCAAACATCAAATGCTGCGGGTCAGGCAGCCACGAAGGAGTTAAACAAGCAGAGAAATTGAATTAGAAAACCATCTCCTCCTGCACCGTTGTGTATAACAAGCAGAATATATATGTTTTGAAGTATTATGTTATGAAATGCCCATGGGGAAATTGGACTAGGCAATTCTCCCATGACTTAATCTAACACGGATGTTCATATCCCATCTGTATTTTGCATATGTGATTACACATTATCTGTATGCATATCTTACTTACTGATTGAAATTGGATCAAGAGCTATTGGCCTATGTCCTTATTGTTCACCCACAGGAATACAAGGAGGGCAGTTGTACAAGACTTTGGCGAGGCCGTGTTTGGAGTATTTTGTTCATTTTTTTGGTCACCCTGCTACAGGAAGGATGTTGTTAAGCTGGAAAGAGTGCACAGGTTTCCAAGGATGTTGCTAGGGCTTGAAGGCCTGAATTATACAGAGGTTTGACAAGCTGGGATTCCATTCCTTGGAGCACAAGAGTGCAAGGGGTGATCTTATAGAGGTGTATAAGATCATGAGAATAGATAAGGTGCACAGTATTTTACCCAGAGACATAGGTTGATGGTGAAAGGGGAAAGATAGGAATCCCAAGGGGCAACTTTTTCATCCAGAGGGTGGAGGTTATATGGAATAAACTGGCAGAGAAGATTGTTGAGACAGGGGCCATAATAAAATTATAAAGACATTTGGACAGATACATGGCTAGGAAAGGTTTAGAAAAATATGGGCGAAATGTGGGCAGGTGGGACTAATGTAGATGGGCATCTTGGTAGCCGTGGGGAAATTGGGCCAAGGTTTCCATGCTGTATGATTCTATGACTATCACATCATGTAAAATGTATTAGCTAAAAGGAGAGGTTGGACGGACTTGCATTGTTTTCTCTGAAGCGTCGGAGGCTGAAGAGAAACTAAATGGGTGTATATAGAAACATAGAAACTAGGTGCAACAGCAGGCCATTCGGCCCTTTGAGCCTGCACCACCATTCAATATGATCATGGCTGATCATTCAACTCAGTATCCTGTACCTGCCTTCTCTCCATACCCCCTGATCCCTTTAGCCACAAGGGCCACATCTAACTCCCTCTTAAATATAGCCAATGAATTGGCCTCTACTACCTTCTGTGGCGGAGAATTCCAGGGACTCATCACATCTCAGTCCTAAAGGAATTCCCCCTTATCCTTAAACTGTGACCCCTTGTTCTGGACCTCCCCAACATCGGGAACAATCTTCCTGCATCTAGCTTGTCCGACCCCTTAAGAATTTTGTAAGTTTCTATAAGATCCCCCTCACTCTTCTAAATTCTAGTGAGTACAAGCCGAGTCTATCCAGTCTTTCCTCATATGGAATTCCTGACATCCCAGGATATCAAATTGTGAGGAGCATAGATAGGGTAGACAGTCAGAACCTTTCTTCTCAGGTAGACATATCAAAGACTAGAGAATGTAGCTTCATGGTGAGAGGGGAATAGTTTCAAGGTGATGTGCGGGGCAGGTTTTTTGCAGAGAGTGATGAGTGTCTGGAACACGCTGTTGGGTTGTGGTGGGGGCAGACACGATTGTGGCATCTGAGGCTTTTAAATAGACACAGGAATGTGCAGGGAATGGAGGGCCAAAGGTCACATGCAGGCAGAATAGATTAATTTAACTTGGCATCATGTTCACCACAGATATTGTGGGCCGATGGGCATGTTACTGTGCTGTTCCTTTCCTTGTTTTATGAACGTCAGGAACTATAGGCGAATCAATCTATATTTTATGGCCCAACCTATTCCCCATTCTTCTGTTACTATCTATGTGTCATAAAGCAAACCAAGATGACACCAGGCTTACCTAAAACCAGCCTAGTGGGGCTGCATCAATGGACCACATGCCCACTAAATACAGAAAATACTAAGTGATCAGATCAAACCTCTGCCACGTTGCCATATCTGGTTGCAAATGGCTCTGTAATAACAGAAGGGGGTTGGAAAATCATCCTCAACCTCAATGATGACTCTTGACCAGAGTAGGTGCATCGAGGACCACAGGACATAGGTTTAAGGTGAAGGGGAAAAGATTTAATAGGAATCTGGGGGATAACTTTTTCACACAAAGGGTGGTGGGTGTATGCAACAAGCTGCCAGAGGAGGTAGCTGAGGCTGGGACTATCCCAACATTTAAGAAACAGTTAGAGGGGTACATGGATAGGACATGTTTGGAGGGATATGGAAAAATGCGGGCAGGTGGAACTAGTGTAGCTGGGACATGTTGGCCGGTGTGGGCAAGTTGGGCCGAAGGGCTAATTTCCACACTATCACTCCATGACTATGATGGCAGGACTCATATTTTGTGTACTCACTGTAAACGGAAGCATTGACAATCATGCAAGCATTGTGATTTCCTCCTGAGATTCCTGCTATCCTGGAAGCTCATCTTCAGCCCATCTGATTCACTCCTGGTGCTATCAGAAAAAGATTGAGAGTCCTGGATGTAGCTATAATAACTAGCGGCACCTCCAGCCAAACTGTTCCAGTACATTGACAATACTGGCATCTGCCTGATAATGCGGACAATTCCCCAGATATATTCTGGTCACAAAATACAGGAAAGGTTATGTGGCTAATCACCGTCCAATCTGCCTGTTCTCAATCATCGGCAAAGTAATGGATTACGTTTTTGGCAGTTCTATCAAATGGCCTATTCTACTCGTCACTTATGACCTTATGACTGAGGAAAACTTGCATTAAAGTGAACTGCTATATTAAACTTGTATCTGCCGAGTTGAAAAGAACTGTAAAATGGAGTTCCTTGAACTCTCCCAAGGCTTATCTGGAAATGGTCCAAACTGCTTCCGGGATAGGGAGATGGTGTGCTATTTATAGAAATGACTATTCCCACCTCTTCTCTCCTCTTCATTTGAGACTAAAGGGAGTGGGGAAATAGAAGAGAAACATCAAAGAACATAAATATAAGAACATCTGAAATGGAAATAGGTGTAGTTCATTCAAGCCATCCCTACTGCTCCAACATTAACTAACATTCTGATCGATCTTTTACATCAGCACCACTTTCCTGCACCAATCTCGTATCCTTGGTTTCCCTGAATATTTTCCATCTGCCATGTCTTCACCTATCCATTTTACATCACCTACTTCAGCCATCTACCTAGATCTCCTTGAAGCCTTTTTTACACCTTCTTTATATCCCATGCAGCCACCCAGCACAGTATCATCAGCAAGCATTCAGTTTAGTTTATTGTCACGTGTACCGAGGTACAGTGAAAAGCATTTGTGCGTGTTATCCAGTCAGCGGAAAGACAATACATGGTTACAATCAATCTATTTACAGTGTATAGATACATGATAAGGGAATAACATTTAGTGCAAGGTAAAGCCAACAAAATCTATCAGAGATAGATAGTAGTTCAGCACTGCCTTCAGATTGTGGTGGGATGATTCAGTTACCTAATAACAGCTGGGGAGAAACTGGCCCTAAATCTGGATTTTCACACTTCTATAACTTTTACCTGATGGGAGAGGGGAGAAGAGGGAGTGGCCAGGGTGCGACTCATCCTTGATTATGCCGCTGGCCTTGCCGAGGCAGCGTGAGGTATAAATGGAGTCAATAGAAGGGAGGTTGGTTTGTGTAATGGTCTGGGCTGCATCCACAATTCGCTGCAGATTTTTGCAGTTTTGGACGGAGCTGTTACCAAACCAAGCTGCGATGCATCCTGATAAAATGCTTTCTATGGTGCATTGGTAGATGTTGGTGAGAGTTGTTGGGGACATGCCAAACTTCTAAGGAAGTAGAGGCGTTGGTGTGCTTTCTAGGTCGTTGCTTCAATATGGGTGGCCCAGAAGAAGTGTTGGTGATATTGACTCGTTGGAATTTGAAGTTTTCAACCATCTCTAATTTGGCATCATCAATGCAAACTGGGGTGTGTGCACCGCTTCACTTCCTGATGTCGATCACTATCTCCTTTGTCTTGCTGACGTTGAGAGAAAAGGCTGTTGTCTCTACACCAGGTTCTCAGCCTTCTTCCTGTACTCCGTCTCATCATTATTTGATATCCGGTCTCAATGGTGGTTTTGTCTGCAAATTTGAAAATCGAATTAGATTTGTACATGGTTGCACAATTGTGGGCGTACAAGGAGTAAATATGGAGGCTGAGAACACATCCCTGCAGAGCCCCCCATGTTGAAGATTACTGTGGAGGATGATTTGTCCCCATCCTCACTGATTGGGATCTGTTGGTCAGGAAGTCCAGGATCCATGTGCAGTGAAGAGTGCTGAAACCAAGTCTCATTAGTTTGGTAATAAGCTTCGATGGTATAATGGTATTAAAGGCAGAGCTGTAGTCTATGAATAGGAGTCTGGCGCAGGTGTCTCTCTAATCCAGGTCTTCTAGGTATGAGTGTAGGGCTAGGGGAATGGCATCGTCTGTGGACCTGTTGTGGCAGTAGGTGAACTGCAGTGGGTCAAGGTCGAAGGGTTTACTGCTTTCCATAGCTATCCCCTCAAAATATTTAATGATGGTGGATGTCAAGGCCACTGAGCGGTAGCACGAGGTCTTGCTTTTCTTTGGCACTGGGATGATGGTGGTCTTCTTGAAGCAGATGAGTACCTCAGAACGGAATAGGGAGAGGTTAAAGATGTCCGCGATTACTCCCACTAGCTGGTCCACACAGCTACTAAGGACGTGGCCAGGAACTCACTCTGGGCCTGTTGCTTTTCGCCAGTTCACCCTTGAGAAGGCCGATCAAATCTCTGCTAAAGTCACCCTGGAGAGAAGCACACTGAAGTCTGAAGGGCCAGGTGTCACCACCCTGTTGGCCTTCAGCTCGAAGCGAGCATAGAAAGCATGGACACCATCGACCATATTGTTAGCATAGACTGTGAATACTTGGTTTCCAAGCACCATCTCCTATGGTGTCTCACTAATCAAAACCTCCATATCTGAAAATGACCCATGTATCTCTGCTGTTTGTCCATTGATAAACTCTCAATCTATAATGCCTGGTCCAACGTGTTCTCATTTTGTTTAATAAACTCTTTTGAAAGGATGGCACTTTTATGAATGCCTTCTGAAAGGCTAAATGGGCTGTTTCACTATCTATTTTGCTGATTACTAACTCTTGAACGATTTGTCAAATATGACTTCCTAAATCTATTTTGTTTTTTCTCAATCTCATTATTAGTTTCTCTGTGCCTTATAAACAATAGGCAATAGACCATAGACAATAGGTGCAGGAATAGGCCATTTGGCCCTTCGAGCCAGCACCGCCATTCAATGTGATCATGGCTGATCATCCACAATCAGTACCCCGTTCCTGCCTTTTCCCCACATCCCCTGACTCTGCTATCTTTAAGAGCTCTATCCAACACTCTCTTAAAAGCAAACAGAGAATTGGCCTCCACTGCCTTCGGAGGCAGAGAATTCCACATATTCACAACCCTCTGTGTTAATTGTTTTTCCTCATCTCCGTTCTAAATGGCTTACCCCTTATTCTTAAACTGTGGCCCCTGGTTCTGGACTCCCCTAACATCAGGATTATGTTTCCTGTGCCTACCGTGTCTAAATCCTTAATAATCTTATATGTTTCAGGTTGGCAGTTGGAGCTCTTCTCTGGGGATCTCCGGCGAGGGATCCCAGGCTCCGGATGATAAATCCATGGCGCACCCGTGGCTAGAAGCTCCGCAGGCTGCTGCTTCGGGATGTTATAGGCCGCGGGCCGGCGGTCAGAGCTCTTCTCTGGGGATCCCTGGTGAGGGATCCCAGGCTCCGGATGGTAAGTCCATGCCACGCCTGTGGCTAGAAGCTCCGCAGACCGCGGCTTCAGGATTGAACAGTCCGCGGGCCAGCGATCAGAGCACTCCTCTCTGGCGACCCCTGGCAAGGGTTCACCCGCTCCGCGATGGACAACCATCAGACTTGCTCTTTTTGGCAACACTATCAATCTTTTCCTTTGATCTATTTCACTAAAGAATGGTCCCAACCCAAAATATCACTATTCCTTTTCTTCAAAGACGCTGCCTGGCCCACTGAGTTACTTTATCATTTTGTGTCTATTTTCATTTCTCTTGTCAGCTGCATGCAGGAGCATTTATCCTGGTGTTTTCTTTTGTTTTAATGAGATATATTTGTTACTCTATCTGTAATCCTAACTTCCACACACCATCACAGAATCATAGCTTTATTTGCAACTCTTCCTGATGCTGGAATTAACGTGCTGTTTCACTGCTTTGTGGCTCAATTGCTGCTACTGTTGATAGCAACAATCCACCAATCTGAAGTCATGGAGTCACAGAGAGTCATAGAGTCATACAGTGTGGAAATGGGCCCTTCGGCCAAATTTGCTCACACCGATCAACATGTCCAACCTACACTAGTCCCACCTGCCGGTGTTTGGCCCATAAACCTCTAAGCCTGCACTATCCATATACCTGTCTAAATATTTCTTAAATGTCGCAATAGTTCCTGCCTCAGCTACCTCCTCCGACAGCTCACCCCATATACCCATCATCCTTTATGTGAACGAGTTACCCATCAGGTTCATATTAAATCTTTTCTCCCGCACCTTAAAGCTTTGTCCTCTGGTTCTCAATTGCCCCACTCTGGGCAAGAGAATCTGCGCGTCTAGCCAATCAGTTCCTCTCATGATATTGTACTCATTCCTGTGCTGGGAATTGGAAGCAACAGGGAATCTGACAAAGGTTAGATTTCTTAAATTAAGAAAATCTTTGCCTTCATTAAACTTTGACAGCTGGGAATTAGCCAAAGTAATCTGACAACCCTGGCACCGCGGTACAATGGAATGGAAATTGTCTCACATCTCATCTACTTTTTGCAATTGAATTACAGGGTTTCTGTCGATGCAAAAATATGTTTTTTTATTTCTTCAATAATTTGATATTTCCAGGCTGCCACTTTAGTACCGTATTGAAAAAAATGCTGTATTGCAGAAATGCCCTCTCTGATGGGTCCTCAAACCAAGGTCTAATCGATTTCTTGGTAGCAGTACAAAGATCCAGTTGACCTGTTTTGAAGAAGAGCAAAAAGACCAATTGCATGTTCCATCCAGGATCTCCATTTCACTGCACTGATTTTGGTGTTATGCAATTGAAAATTGATTTATTTTCAGGAATGAAAAAACAATAATTAGTATTTCCAGATAATTTTGCTTCACTCCAGAAATGTGGTCCTGTAATTCTGGGCATGAGTCTCAATGGCTAACATCAGCCGCTGTCCCCAGTGTGCAAATAACTTCAAGGTCACAACTGCTTTGTGGGATGAGTAGACTGTCAATGATTGTGCAGGTCATGCTTGGTGGAGTGGGCAGGTTGTTTGGATTGATAAACAAGAGAATCAAGAGTCAAGATTGTTTATATACACATACACACATATAATATACTAGACAAAGTGGGACCCGTTGGGTCCCATGTTCGCACAGGAGGGCTGGTCCCCCAACTCAATATTCCACCTCTCCACCAATTGCAATATTGCTGGCCAGTAGGGAGGGGGGGGGACTTTCTGGAGCACTAGTATGGGTGTTGTGGGCCAAAGGGACTGGTTTCCAGAGGGCTAATATGAACATTGTGGGCCGAATGGATTCTTGGGCTGGCAGCTCAGTCACTCAGACCTGGTGGGCTGGCAGCTCAGTCACTCAGGCCTGGTGGGCTGGCAGTTCAGTCACTCAGGCCTGGTGGGCTGGCAGCTCAGTCACTCAGGTCTGGTGGGCTGGCAGCTCAGGAACTGCCAGAAATTCTGCCCAAAACAGGTGATAGACTCTGTGAGAGAGAAGGGGGAGAGGGTGGAGAATATATCTTAGACATTTTTCATATTTTACTGCAGATCACAGCAATGAAGGAGGAAAGTCTATCCTGGCCGGGATCTCACAAGGAGCAAATGAAGGGAGGGAGAAAACACTGGGGTGAGGTTTAATACTTGCAGGGGGAATACTTACTGATGGGCTGAAGGGACTCCTGGGCTAGTACAGGCCTGATGGGCCAAAGGGGCTGTTTAAAAAAAAAAAAAGAGTGAAATCTCAGTGAAAGGCACTTTTTCCTGGACTTTTCCTGGCCTGGCACGGGCCTTTTGAGTTAAAATGCTCCTCCTGGGCTAATACGGGCATTTTGGGCAAAAGGGGTCATGTGGGCCGAGATTTGTGGTTTCAGGCAGGCCAAACAATTCATTTCATTTCACTTCCATTGCCATTGCACTTTCAAGCACAGGGCAGGCTCAAGCCAAACAGTTGATTGCATTTTCACTTCATTTCCATTGCCGTTTCAAGCATAGGGCAGGCCAAACTACTCATTTCATTTTCATTCAGCGCTAACAAATCATTCATTCAAGTACATTGCATACTCACAGTGTTCTGTAGTTTCCCAGCTCAGACAGAATTGTGACCGCTCCCTCGCCATCTTGCAGACAGACTGAGCCACGCCCACACTTCGGGTTTTGTAGTCCCTCCCCCTCGCACCAGAAGGGGCTTGGCCTTCATGACGGTGATTGACAGGAGAGAGAATCTCAAGATTTTTAAAACACTAATAAAGTCTTTTATTTTTCATCAATGGGAAACATCCTTGGGGCCTGCGCAGCGGAGGAGGACTCTGAGTAAGATGGCCAAAATATCACAGCCATATGTGGCAGTGTTTGTTCTAAAATCAAAGGACAGTGCAAACAGGAAGTGGTCAAGGTGACACTTTTAATTATATAGATGATGGCTGCTGGGAAGAAGCTGTTCCAGAACCAGAATGTTACAATTTTCCACTTCCATTGTTAGTGCTGGCCTACCTTGTGCTCCCTTTAGGTGGTTTTAACATGCTCAGTATCTTTCCTGATACTGTTCTGCCAACGTGAATGGCATTGGGCCAAGGATTTCAATGAGAAATCCTTTCCCATGTCATTTCCAATAGTTCTCTTTTTGGAGCACAAAGAGGAAAGTTGGACCGCCTTGCCCTGGGAACAGCCATCATTGGACATTCCCAGAACTTCCTGGTCATCCCAATGCAGCACTGGTTGGGACTTCTACAGAACAAACCCCATTCAACCAGTTCCACAGCAGGCCCTTCAGCCCACACCGATCAATGATCACCCATTCACACTACTTCTACTTATTCCACTTTCTCATCCACTTCCCACACATTAGCGACAATTTACGGAGGACAAGTAATCTCCAAAACCACACTTCTTTGGGATGTGGGAGGAAACTGAAAAATCCGGAGGCACCCGTGCTGTCACAAGGAGAACGTGCAAACTCTTTTTAATTTTCACCTATTCATTGATATATTTTATATATTCCTTGATACTGTATATTTTATCAATACTGCCCAGCAAACTCGGCAATAAGTGCTGATCTTGCAGGTTTAGCAGGAAAAGGAATTAAAAATAAATGACATGATAGCTGCTTGTAATTATCTTTTTGTATTTCCAGGAAAGATAGAAGATAAATTATCTGCCGATTTATTTGACGCTGTTAGCTTGCAATCCTCTGCAACCTTAATAACGATCAATTATTAAGGAAGTATTTCAGGAGATTTAGCAGAGTCAACATGGTTTTATGAAAGGGAAACCGTCCTTGACAAATTTAGCAGAGTCTTTCAAGATCTAACAAACATAGTGTATAAAGGAAAGTCAGTGGATGCATTTGTAATTTTCTTAAAGGATTACAAAGTTGGAAGCTATGATGTTGGGGCTATACATTAGCATAAATAGAGGATTTGACAAATAAGTGAAAATGGAGAGTTGGGATTGACACAAGGAACTGCAGATGGTGGAATCTTGTGGAGAACACAAACTCAGCGGATGAAGCAGCATCTCTGGAGGGCATAGATAGGTGATGTTTCGCGTTGGGACCCTTGTTCAGACTGAGAGTTTGGATACATGCATCCTATTTACGCCAGCAAGTTCAGATATAACAAGGCTCAGTGCTGGAGCACAAACTGTTTTGAAATTATATTAATAACAGTGATGGGATTGAGTATATTGAGTATATTGTAGCCACGTTAACATATGGTGAAAAGAAAGGCGGGGAAAAAGTTGTGAAGATGATACAAATAGACTGCAAAGGAATGCAGTCAGGTTTTTGAACTGTAGATCCATGGCCTTTGGGGAAAACAGGTTTACAGTGAATATGGAGGAAAGTGGAATTAAGGTGAATATTATATCAACCATGATCCGAATAAATGACAGAGTAGACGAGAGCAGTACAACATATTCCGATTCTATTTCTTATGTTCCAACTTTTTTTTTTATTTTTTTTTATTTTTTTAATTGATTCAATTTTTGGTAGTTTCCATATTGTTAAACCTTTGTTCCCTGTCTGTATTCCTGCTGTTCCTACATTATCCTACTTGCTCACCAACTCCCTACGCATTAGGCACAACTTCAGATGCCAACTAACCTCCAAACCCCTACTTCTGTGTGCGGAAACTGGAGCACCCAGAGGAAACTGCGCTGTCACAAGGAGAACGTGCAAACACCACACAAGCAGCACTTGAGGTCACGATTGAACTCTGGTGTCCAGCACTGTGAGGCAGCTGCTCCATTGCTGCACCATTGTGCCACCCTTATTATTATTATACTAGAATAAGTGCAGACCTGTTGGGACTGCTCCCGCGACACAATATTCCACCACTCACCCGTTCCCCCAACGCAACCCGTTCCCCCAACGCACTATTCCACCACTCACGTATAGCCCCCAACTGCGCAGGTGCAGCTCATTTCCCCTCATCCCCCAGCACTCCCTCCCCCTCCTTCTTGACCTTCCCTTTTCTGTCTCCTCTCCTCCTCCCCTCCCAATCCCTCCCCTCCCTCACACCCTCCCTCCATAACTCTTCTCCCCTCCCTACCATCTCCTATTCTCCTATCCCCCCACTATCCCTCCTCATCTCCCCACGGCCCTCCTCTCCCTCTATTCCCCATTCCCTACCTCCCTCACTTACCCCTCCTCTCACTCTATTCTCCTTCCACCAAACATGAGAGAGAAGAAAATTGAAAAAGAGGAAGAGAGAGATTTCTCTGCGGATTTTGAAATTTGGCAAAGCCCCACCACTGCCGCGGTCCCATCGTCATGAGGCCTCACTGCTGTGATCTCGATGCTTCCTGGATCGTCGCATAGAACCCCGGCCGCACGGGTAGAAGCCCGTGAAAATGAAACGGCCGACAGTGCCAGAGGCTGGGCACCACGAAGGCCGTGAAGTGGGTTCAGCCGCTCGCCTGCTCGGCACCACAGAGGTGCCTGCAGATGCAGCTCCAGCCAGTGGAGCGTTAGAGAAGCTCACTCCACTCCTTCGGCTTTATATTCTCCTAGCCGGGCACCACCCGTGACTGACAGCGGACTCAGCTAATCAGTGTGACGATGGTGCTGGATGGGGCATCGCCGTTCCAGAGACTGACAGGAGAGGAGACCAATCTGAATGGCGGCAACTGACAGGAGAGCAGACCAATCTGTGCATGCGCAGTTTTAAAGATTTTTAAACCTTAATAACTTTCAAAATATACCATAGATCAGAACAAAACCTGTTGCCCTTGTAGCATAGGAGAATGATTAGTGAGTTGGCAAAATATCATAGCGTTATCGTGTACCATTTTTGTGCAAATATTAAAAAATTCAAAACTGGAAGAGCACAAGATCAGAGTTTTAGTTATGTAAAGATATTATTCATCATCTGAATGCTCGATATTAGACTCCAAACAAGCTTCCTGTCCTGACTTCTGTCATGGCATTTCCAGGAAGGCAGGCCAAACACATCAAGGCTGTTCTCAAAGTATCTTTTAAAATTAAAAGATTCTCACAGAAATCCTTGAAGATTCACAGAACGATTAAACAAATAGCCTGTAAATGAATGTATGTGTAGGAAGGAACTACAGATGCTGGTTTAAACCAAAGATAGACATAAAAATCTGGTGTAACAGAGCTGGTAAGACAGCATCTTTGGAGAAAAGGAATAGGTGACGTTTCAGGTCGAAAGAAAGAAATGTAGTCAGGTTTTTGAACTGTGGATCCGTGGACTATGCGGAAAAAACAGGTTGACAGTGAATTTGGAGTAAAGCGGAATTAAAGTGAAGATCATATCAACCATGATCCCAATGAATGGCAGACTAGGCTTGAGGGCCTTACAACATATACCAATGCTATTTCTTATGTTCCGATATTTTTTAATTTATATCACTTTTGATATTTTCCAAATTTCTAAACCTTTATTTCCCATCTGCATTCTGACAGTGTTTATTTTAAGATCTTTGCATTGTCACTGTCCTTGAAGGGTCCGGAAATCTGACCAACTAATTTCTTCAAAGTTCCGCCCTCCTTATGCAATCTTCCAGCTGTGATAATCCAAGTTAAATATGGCCTTTCTCTCCCTCACCCCCCCCCCCCCCAAAAAAAAAAACCTTTCCAGCATTAGTGCATTAAAGTTGTTGTACTCTAAAAACAAGTGGTGAAAAGGCACATATTTTACCGAGAAAATGAACAAACCAAAATATATATCTTGGATTGAAAGCATTTTTTAAAAATCAGGCACTAGAGCAAAAAGCATCAAAAACAATGTTGACCAAGTTAGTGAGTAATGGAGTTGGATTTATTGTTTAAAATGAAAAATTATTTGTATTCTGAGACAAAGTGCCCCTCGTGGAGTTAAGCGATCTAGTAATATGGTGCAGTTCTGTGCAGGTCAAAAGTGAGCTGAATGGCTGGCTTGACATTTTCATGCTAACAAAGGCACGCAGTTTCCCACATGCTGCTACTTTGACAGCGAATTCCATCACACAATTCAGCAACCTGATATATGCCCTTGCACTGCAATAATTGTGATTACAGTGAGATGCATTAGTATAATTACTGAAGCGACTGGTTATGCCAGTGGTGACTTTGAACTGATAGCAGTATTGAGACGAATGTGAAGATTTTGTGACAGCGCCCCCCCCACCTTCATTAGATGTTGCTCTGATCCCTTTAACCTGATAACAGGTGAGGAGAGGCCAATCCTCAGCATCACTGATACCAACTGGCTCCTGTTAGCTGAGATTGATTGGCCACTTGAACCTTATCAACCTACTCCCTGTGAAACCCAGGTGCTGCAGCCAGAGGGGCTTGCATTCCTGTCAGCTGAGTTCTCCTGTGGAGGTTTGAGGATGACTGAGCCACTGGGACAAAATCGGAGACCACCAGTTCCATTGTGTGGTCAAAACTGGATTGCTGTACATACATTCAATTAATTGTAAAGGTCATAAGGAATAAGATTAGAATAAGGCCATTCACCCATCAAGTCTACTCTGCCATTCAATCGTGGCTGATCTACAGTAACTCTCCCTCCTAACCCCATTCCCCTGTCTTCTCCTCATTACCTTTGACCTGTACTAATCAAGAATCTATCTATCTCTGTCTTTAAATTATCCACTGACGGCCTCCGCAGCCTTCTGTGGCAAAGTATTCCACAAATTCATCACCCTCTTGACTAATGAAATGTCTCATCTTCCTACAAAAAGTCCTTTAATTCTGAGGCTGTGACCTCTAGTCCTAGACTCTTCCACAAGTGGAAACATCCTCTCCACATCCACTCTATCGAAGCCCGTCACTATTCTGTATGCTTCAATTAGGTCCCCCATCATTCTTCTAAACTCTAGCGAGTACAGGCCCAGTGCCAACTAACGCTCATTATATAGCAATGTTACAAAATTTTGAGATTTTAAAAATCAAGTCTGCAATTTATCCCATCAGATAAAGCATAAAAAGAAGTTTAATTTGACACCTAATTTACTTTCATATCTTCAGTATTAAGAAAGTTATGGCAATTTTCATACTCGGAAATTAGCATCTTGCTCCCCATTGCCTTTCAATTGACTTAACTCAAAAGCTGTGATCTGGAAAAGATAAAAGCCCATAACTTTCTTAAAAATTAAGAGAACTCAATGAAATTTTCAGTTATTATAGATTGAAGCATTCTGAAACAAATATTAAACAATCTTACTTGGATGACCTGAAATTAAAGCATATAATTAGTTATCTAATTGTAGCCAATTACAAAATTCAATGAGTAGATCTAAACATCTATCACTTTCTTAAGAAAAGATAAACTTTTTTTTAAATTGCCTAAGTGTCCAAATAACATTCACACAATAATCCACAATATAACATAATTTTTAAATCTCATTTTCATGAATTTCTGGGCCAAATGGAAGGAATTTAGTGTTTTATGCCTGTAAATTAATGGCCATTTAAATCAACTAGCGAGTGGGTTTTAGTATGCGAGGCCATTCACCCATCAAGGATTAGGAACCCATATTAGGATTGGAACGTTGCGGTTAGCGGTGAAGTCGGGAGGAAAAATACTGTTTGTTCATAGATTTTTTGGGACCCCATTTCGCAACATAAAAATATTATTAAAGCCTCCCGAAAAACCAACTTTTAATATAAAAATAAACTATTTACCTTTTTTTCTCCCCTACGGAAAATCCTTCCGGTTGTCAGTGCTCACGGCTTTTGAAGGTGATTTTTAAATTACTCTAGTTAACAAATAATTTAGAGTAATTTAAAAATACCTTCATTGATGAAATGTCGGAGCGATTTTTCTTCCGCAATGAAACCGCCCGACATTCATCGATTATCCAGGTCTGTGGAAAAACGGCACTTTAAGCCCGCCCCCCTCTGAAAGGCGCCAAAGTCGCGCACACGGGGAGCGGCAGAAGTGCAACGCCGCTAAAGGTAAGTTTTGCAACATACCTACATTATAGGTTAACTTACTCATTCCTGGGATCATTCTTGCAAACCGCCTCTGGACCCTCTCCAGAGCCAGCACATCCTTCCGCAGATATGGTACCGAAAATTGCTCACAATATTGCAAATGCGGCCATACCAGCACCTTATACAGCCTCAACATTTCATCCCTATTTTTGTATACAAGCCCTCTTGAAATAAATGCTAGCACTGAGTTTGCTTTCTTTACTACCAATACGACTTGCAGATTAACTTTTTGGGAATCCTGCAGCAGCACTCCCAAGTCCCATTGCACCTCAGATTTCTGGATTCGCACCCCATTTAGAAAATGGTCTACACCTTTATTCCTACTAACAAAATGCATGACTCCACACTTTGCTACACTATGTTCCATCTGCCACTTCTCTGCCCACTCTCCCAACCCGTCCAAGTCCTTCTGCAGACTCCCATCAAGTAAAAGGTATAGAAGTGTGAAAACACACACCACCAGATTTAGGGACAATTTCTGCTCAGATGTTATTAGGTAACAGAATCATCCAACCACAACCTGAAAGCAGTGCTGAACTACTATCTACCCCTTTTATGACCGTCGGACTATCCATGGTCAGACTTTGTTGGCTTTACCTTGCACTAAATGTTATTCCCTTATCATGTATCTATACACTGTAAATAGATTGATTGTAACCATGTATTGTCTTATTGACTGGATAACACGCCACAAACGCTTTTTACTGTACCTCGGTACACGTGACGATACACTAAACTGAATGCTTGCTGATGATACTGGGCTGGGTGGCTGCATGGGACGTGAAGGTGTAAAAAAGGCTTCAAGGAGATCTAGATAAGTAGCTGAAGTAGGTGATATAGAATGTATAGGTGAAGATATGGCAGATGGAAAATATTCAGGGAATCCAAGGATACGAGATTGGTGCAGGATAGCGGTGCTGATGAAAAAGATCAATGAGAATGTTAGTTAATGTTGGAGCAGGAATGAACTATGCCTATTTCCACTTCAGATGTTCTTATATTTATGTTCTTTGATGTTTCTCTTCTATTTCCCTACTCCTTTGGTCTCAAATGAAGAGGAGAGACGAGGTGGGGATAGTAATTTCTATAAATAACACACCATCTCCCTATCCCGGAATCAGTTTGGACCATTTCCAGATAAGACTTGGGGGAGTTCAAGGAACTCCATTTTGCAGTTCTTTACGTGTCAGCAGATACATGTTTAATATCATAACACTTCACTTTAATGCAAATTTTCCTCAGTCATAAGGTCATGTGACAGGTGTAGAATTAGGCCATTTGGCCCATGAAGTCTACTCTGCCAAACAATCATGGCTGATCTACCTCTCCCCCCTAACCCCATTCACCTGCCTTCACCGCATAACTTCCGAAACGTGTACCAATTATGAATCTATCTATCTCTGCATTCAATATATCCATTGACTTGGGCTCCACAGCCTTCTGTGGCAAATAATTCCATAGATTCACCACACTTTGACTTAAGACATTTCTCCTAGACTCTCCCACTAGTGGATACATCCTCTACACATCCACTATCCAGGACTTTCACTATTTAGTATGTTTCAATGAGGACCTCCCTCATTCTTCTAAACTCCAGCAAGTACAGGCCAAGTGCCGACAAACGCTCATAGTAGGTTAACCAACTCATTCCTTTGATCATTCTTGTAAACCTCCTCTGGACCCTCTCCAGAGCCAGCTCATCCTCCTCAGATATGATATCCAAAATTGCTCACAATATTCTAAATGCGGCCTTACCAGCACCATAGAGCCTCAACATTACATCCCTGTTTTTGTATACAAGCCCTCTTGAAATAAATGCTAGTATTGAGTTTGCTTTCTTTACTACCAATTCGACTTGCAGATTAACTTTTTGGAAATCCAGCACACCCAAGTCACAATTCTCCTCAGATTTCTTGATTTGTACCCCATTTAGAAAATAGTCTATGCCTTTATTCCCACTACCAAAATGCATGACTTCACACTCTGCTACACTATATTTCATTTGCCACTTCTGTCCACACTCCCAACCTGTCCAAGTCCTTATGCAGAGCCCCAGCTTTCTCTACACTACTTACCCCTCCACCGATTTGCGTATCATCTGCAAACTTTGCCACAAAGCATTAACCCCCTCGTCCAAATCATTAATATACAACGTGAAGAGTAGCAACTCCAGCACCAACCCTTGCGTAACTCCACTTGTCACTGGCATCCACCCCAAAAAGCCCCCTTTATTGCCACACTTTGTCTTCTGCAATCCAGCCAATCTGCTATCTATGCTAGTGTCTTCCGTTTGATACCGTGGGCTCTCATCTAAGTAAGCAACATCTACTGACTCATTTGTCTGTCCTGCTATTTAGTTCATCAAAGAATTCCATCAACATTTGTCAAGCAAGACCTCCCCTTCCCTCCACAAAGCCATGCTGACCTTGGCCTATTTCATCGTGAACTTCCAAGTACCCCGTAACCTCATCCTTTATAATAGACTCTAAATTCGTACCAACCATCAAAGTCAGACTATAGTTCCCACTAATCTTCCTTGCTCCCTGCCTTGTGCAGCGGGGTAATAATGGCAATTTTCCAATCATCTGGGACCACTCCAGTGATTCCTGAAATATCACCATCAATGCCTCCACAATCTCCAAAGCCACCTCTTTCAGAGCCCTCAGGTGCAGTACATCCAGCCCAGATAACTTATCCACCTTCAACCCTTTCAGCTTCCCAAGCACCTTCTCCCTGGTAATAGCCGGTCCACTAACTTCCACCCCCTGACGCTCGTGAATTTCAGGCACGTTCCTGTTGTCTTCCACTGTGAAGGCTGATGCAAAATAAATATTCAACTCCTGTTATTTCTTTATTCCCCATTATCACTTTTCCTGCATCATTCTCCAGCGGTCCAACACCCACTCTTGCTTCTTTCTTGCTCGTTATATAACCAAAGAAACTCTTGCTATCCTCTTTTATATTATTGGCTCGCTTACCTTTGTATTTCATCTTTTCTCCCCATATTTTCCCCGTTGTCACATACTGTTGACACAAATCACACAATCTTACCACACACCCTTGCCATTCATGTGGCCCACTGGCGTTAACTCTCTTCCCTTATTTTGAGGGGCGTGTCCATCACACCCTGCCCCCATGTCCAGCAGCACCAGGGTAATCCAGTGTTCTTCAAGCCCAAAGCTGAGCTGCCAGAAAGAAACCTGTACTGTTAACACCAAAGATCTAGCTCTAGTATTTTTGGTTAACACATCCTCTCAAGGCAAGGGTGAACTACAGGAATAAGCCTGAAATGTCCAACCCTCCTCCTTGGAAGACTAGCACTAAGCTGCTGGGACAAGCTGGAGATTGCCAGAGGCAGCAACTCTACCAGTGATTAGTTGACAAACTAATCCACCAACCAGCATTGTGTCTCATTTTGTATTATGTTGCAAAATTATTCTTTGGAGGTGACACACCATTTTTAGAGCCTCGGATAAAAGATGACATTGTTGCATTTTTTTCCCCCAACATCCAAAGATATCATTTGATAGGTAATCAGTCATTACTTCTGCCTCGAAGATAAAGCACAGTACTTCACCATTTTACACTCTGTGGCCAATGAGTGAGAAAAGACATGCATGGCCCCAGGTCTAAACCTGCCTGGAATCCACATAACAAAGGTGAAAGCAAAAAGGTTAAACAAAAATCCCTCCGATCCTTAAGTAACATTTAAAGTGCTCTCTGAGGCAGAAATTGAAATCAAAACTACAATGTGAAAGGTACCAGCAACATGCCTTCAAGGTACATTTACAACAGTTTAAGGAACAAAGCACCCAGAGCAGAAGGTTTTCATAAAAATGGCTAATCCCCTCTGGGATAATTATAAGTGGACTTTTCATGAATTCAGACTAAAAAGTGCCATAATAACATTAGCCAGTAATGGACGACCTGAAAATGAGAGATCATTTTAGACATAGTTGAACACTTTGCTTTTGACACTTTTTTTGACAAATGAAATCTCAGGATGTCATGATCAGCAGCATATCTTAGATCTTGTTCAAGTTGTAGAGTCTCAGAGCTTTCATCCATTTAGTTCATAAGGCCAACATCAACAAATATTCACATTGTTGTCATCAGACAATACCTTGCAAGCAAATTTCCACATTATGGCTTATTTAAACTACATAGGAATCAAATTAGTTGCTCCAGTTTTTTGATGTCCTTTCTAAATGTATCCACCTGGAAGAGTCTAGGACCAGAGGCCATAGCCTCACAATAAAAGGATGTACTTCTAGAAATGAGATTAGGAGGAATTTCTAATTCTACAGTCAGAGGGTGGTGAATCTGTGGAATTCATTGCCTACAGATTCCTCCAACAACTTGTGAACATGAACTCGCATTCACATTTTGGGAAAGGGCAGCTACTGGGAACAACATTTATGGTCCCCTGAAGCTGCCCTTTCCCCAAATGTGATTGTGAGTGCACAATATTTGTTGTCAGAAACAAGCTGATTGTACTGTCTGCCAACAAAGAAAAATGTGGATTGGCCGGGTGCAATCCTCCCAGTTGGAACATGTAGGAGAATGTATGGAAACCTTCATGTCCTAAGTGCCTTAAGGGCCTGTCCCACTTAGGTGATTTTATCGGCGATTGCCAGTGACTGTCATATTCGTAGCAGGTCACTGAAAAATCGGCGACTGGACCCCCTACGACAATGTCTGCGACAAGCTACAATAATGGTTGACGTAGGTAGTCGCCAATGGAATTCACCAAAGTCAGCACCGGCGACAACCAACGACAGCACCTACGTCAGGAGAAGTCAAGCTACGCTCATTGGTGTCAAACCCACTCTCGCTGAAAAATTGTGAACATTTCAAAATCCAGCGTGGACCAGAAAAACGCCACGACTCTATGGGCTCCTGCGGAGACTACTCACGACCATACAGGCGACACCCCGGCGACCATGTAGTCACCTAACAAATCGTCTAAGTGGGACAGGCTCTTTAGGGAACTCTGCCAAATGCATGTCCTAAATCAAACCCAGACACAATAATGGAGGAAAATGTCAACAGCTAGCTTAGGAATAGATAGAATCAATGCACACAATCATTAACCAGAGGATGATGAATCAAGAAGTAGATGACGCAAGTTTAAGGTGAGAGGGGCATGATTTAATAGGAATCTGTGGGGCAACCTTTTCACTCAGAGTGGTGGGTATATGGAATGGGTTGCCAGAGGAGATGGTAGCGGCAGGTCCATAACAGAATTTAAAAGACACTTGAACAGGTACATGGATAAACACAGAACAGTACAACACACCTTCAGCCTACAATGTCTGTGCAGAACGTGATGCCATTCAACTCTCATCTGCCTGCACACAACCTGCATCACTTCATTCCCAGCATATCTGTATGCTTATCCAAAAGTATCTTAAATGAAACTATTGTATCTGCCTCAACCATTGCTCCCAACAGCCTGTTCCAGGCACTTAGCATTACCCATGTCAAAAACTCGCTCCGCACATCTCCTTTAAACCTTGTCCCTCATCTTAAAGATGTGCCTTCTAGTATTTGATCTTTCAAATGAGAACTTACCAGTTTGAAGTTTGATCTTTATTTTATGAGGAGTTCCAATGAGGGATTACGTTAAGAACCCCACCAGTCTGCATGCGTGTCAATCTTCAAAGCAACAGTGTGAAATCACAGATAACAATAATTGAAGTGGCATAGTAAGATTATAAACCTAGAACTACCAGATGACCTTTGTTATATGAGGGCTGTGAGCAGAGGGCACATAATCCTTCATCGTAACTCCACGTAAAATAAAGATCAAACTTCAAACTGGTAAGTTCTCATTTAGTCTTACCAATTTACTTCGGAGTCATGCAGGTGATTCCGTGAAGATTTCAAAGCTCCGTAATTTCATGCCGTGAGAAACAAATCTACACAACCACTTCATTGACAGATGAGGGAAACATTCATAATGAATAAATAATCATAATAGTAACCCCCTCTCATCTGGGAGGGACTATACAACTGAACCTAAAATAGAGTTGGCAAAATACCCCTAGTCTGACCATGGGTTAGCATAAAGTGTTTGGAAGGTTCGCTCGTTCGACCGTCCTGAAGCTGCTAGAATGTGGTCCAGCAGAACGTAAATAACCCTTGCTACTGATGTTGTAGCAGACCTGGTGGAGTGATTTAATTCGTATCTACTCCTATATAAACCAAAGCCAGTTTCATTGCCTGGGGATGGTCTGAACTGACACCTTCTTATAAAGCTTTTTGGAACAACATTGCTAGTTCAGAGCCTCTACGCTCTCGGTGACCTTGACATATTGTTGTAACTGATTTCCGAAGCCTCAGGCTGAACAAGCAACTTCAAGTTTAAAATAACCAATAAGGTTATATTATTATTCGCAACAAATCGGGAATCAATTTGCATAATCACACAATAGGAACTTAAAGCCTCTTAATGACTTTATTTGAAGCCTCGATTGATGAGACAAAATGGAGGTAGCCATAAAAGACCCTCCTTCTCCTTTTGGCGAGAATGTATCTTTCGCCACTGCTATGCCAAATATTTTGCAACCAGTGAAATAAACATGAAACCAACATACATATATTTATATTAGGTGTGCCATTTAACCAGAATTTCATAATACAGTGCAATTCAACACCAACTCTGTGTTGCCATTACCCACACTTGATGATTCTCCTGTGGCAATAAAATTATGTAACCATTCCAGCGGTTCTTTAACTGATTGCACCCTCGTGACTAACATATGCCATCATCACAATGCATCAACCTGAACATGAGCATGACAATATGCTTATTTGTCCAATCACTCTATAACCCATACAATGCCCGTAGAGTCTATAGACAGTTGAGACTAATAACAGAAATTTTTTGGCAAGTCATGCAAATCTGTTCCATCTCCAAACTCGAGATGATATTTGAGCTACTTGGCAACTACCTTAAACAGCAACTGTGGCCCGATTTCAGAGCCAGTCTAGCAAGACAATCTTGGTCCTTATACTGAACCTGCCCAATTCTAACCTGCTTGAAAAGGTAATATTGTACATTTATCGTTCAAAGTAGCTGATGTCTCAATCAATTGTAATGTATAACTAAGTATACACCTTACCAAACTGCAAGTGGTCCCTTAGTTGTAGAGTAGCACAAATCCAGTGCATGGAACCTCTGGCCAGCTTTCATGCTGCCAGCAATTTCAGTGAACTGCTACTGCCAATAAAGACATGGGATGCATTGTCGCCAAAACTATGCAACCTTGCTCGTTCCAATAGCTTATGCTTCGCCCTCCAGGTTACACCTATGGAAAAGTCTTACCTGAATAGGAGATTCGGCAGCCAACTGCAATGTCCCCGTGAGAGCGGTGTTCACTGCATATGTGTTTGGGATGGTAACTTTCTTGCCAGGCATACACCTCTGGCACATGCCCTGATCTCTTGGGCATGCTCTATAGATATACCCCCAGACTCGGCGTTAAACTATACCAATCCCACATGCTCTCCTCTTACATGAGGGAGCCATAAAGCATGCCTGCTACAAAGCCCTGCTGACACAATTTCCCATTTAGGGCCATTAGGACCAATTTGCAATATAATGAAAGATTTACCTAACAACTACTGGAGCAGTAATGAACACTGTTTGTCTATCATCGTCACTTTATTAATTTCAGCTGGTGTTAACAATGACCTAGATGGCACTTAATAATGAACCATTTAACAAAATAACTGTTGCTCTACTTACACAGTTGAATTGCATCTATACAATTAACAATTAGTCCAACGACTAGAACAGTTTTATAACAACAACTGTTACCAAAGTCTTATTGACTGCAATCTGTTGCCCAGGCCGGCATCATGGCCAATTGAATACCTAAAAGTAAATCCCAACATCCTACAAATCTATTTGATAGGAACTTAATCTAACTGGATAGAGGAGCCCAATTTCTCAAATATAGTTTTAGACTTAACAGTAGATTTTAGCACATATATAATCAGTGTTTTTTAAAACTTAATAGTTTTCTTTGAATGCTTTTTTGTCATCATTCTGTTATATTGCCTTATCCTAACAATGCCTCCTCATCCCCCATGATCATTGTAAATGGGAATATCCCACTAAACTGCTATTCCCATAAAGCAGCCCTAACAAGGTACCGCTGGCGCCCATGAAGTAGCCCTAAACAAAGGTGCTGCTGGTGCGGACTTTCCCAAAGGCCAGTATTTGCCATAGATTTGGCGTTCTCATCAAGCAGCCCTGAGCAAAGGTGCTGCTGGCATAACCTCTCCAATAGGCTAGCCTGCCATAACTTGGCATTCCCCTGGAGCAGTCCTGAGCAAAGATACTGCTGGCACCGCCTCTCCAATAGGCTAGCCTGCCATAGTTTGGTATTCCCATGAGCAGTCCTGAGCAAAGGTACTGCTGGCACAGCCTCTCCATCAGGCTAGCCTGCCATAACTTGGCATCCCCATGAGCAGTCCTAAACAAAGGTACTGCTGGCACAGCCTTTCCCATAGGCTGGCACTGCCATAACTTGGCATTCCCATGAAGCAGCCCTACCCAAAGGTGCTGCTCTCTAAATTAATTCCTAGAACCGCATATATTTGGGTTTCCCCTGCACCGGGAACCCAGGCTGACCGTTCAGGTCCGTTAAGCCCCATCCTCTAGGGACTACTGCGGTCTAAAACCGCACTATTCTCGGGTTTCCCCTCCCCGGGAATCCAACATGTGAAGTCACTGACTGCGTTATCAGTGACTCCGATCGCGAATTCCCAGCTCTCCACTTCTGCGGTCGGACCAGGGTTTTCCCCAAAGCCCTAGGCTGGTTCCCTCGTCGGCTATCGCGAACATCCCGCAAAAACCCCGTAGGTTCCTGCAGGAGACCTACAACAGGTAAGAAAATAGCACTTACCTGAAACTTTTTTAGACTTACCGTTGGAGGAGCTGTGCTGCTCCACAGTCGTCTGCACGAAAGCGTCTGACGCAATGACGCACGAACGGCTGTACGGGGTTCTTCACGTAGTCACTCACGTGACTCCAAAGTAAAATATATTATTTGCAGATGTAACCACCCTGTCGCAATTATGTAGTTACTGGACCCGTTGCGCTGGGACCAGCTCCATGAGGATAACCACCGTATGAGACGGCCAAAGCTAGGATATAGCTGGAGCCCCCGGCGCAGTAGTGCCAACACAATGTCAGTATCCCATATTGCCCTGTACTTGTCCTGGGGGAACGTGTTAATGATCCTTTACAAACTCGATATCCGGGGTGAGCCCGACAGAATGGATCCAATTCGCTGCAGCAAATATGATGGGAAGGCACATTAAGCACAGTTAATGGCCCTATAACTCAATTATTGTCAAAGACCTATTGGAAAATGAACTTCAAGTCATCAGTATGTGTAACGTATTAAATGTAACATAGCATTCAACAAAGCTCTTCCCATCTCCTGACAAAAACTGTACTGCTTTTTTGGGATGCTCTCCCTGCCCTCTGCAGTGAGCACATACATGGGTCGGTGTGACAACCCGAGCCGTAGGAGCAGTCTACTCAGAATCTGCAAAAGAATAAACTGATTTAATCATGCAGAGGCTGGTTTTCCGAGCCACAGGCTGACCAGCAAAGCTTTACGTGTAGAATAACCGAATAAGGTTGTATTAACATTCCAGACAAACAGGAATCAAGGCTGCATAGTCCAGTCAGCCAGTACGAAGCCTAAGCGGAATCTTGCTGACTTTATTTCAAGATCCGACATGGGCAAAATGGAGGAAGACATAATGAACATTCCCCCTTCTTGAAGCGATAATGTATCTTTCGCCACTGTTATGCCACATAATTTTGCAGCTGGTGTATAAGCATGAAACATCACATCAATATTTGGTGTCCCATCAAACCATAATTTCATAAACACTTTGTGATCCAACACTCATTCTGTGTTGTCATTGATCTGTACTTGATGATATACCAGTGGCATATGAGATTATGTAAATTAGTACAGGCTGCTTTTACTTGATTGCACCCATGTGACTAAAATATGCCACCATCATTGTGTATCAACCTGAGGTTGAGCATGTAGATTATACATATTTGCTCCATAACCTTTACCCATATAATGCACATAGGGTCTATAGATAGTGATAGCAATAACTGAAGAATTGGCAACTGATATAAATCGCCTCCACCTTTGAACTAGAGAGGACATTCACAAATTTCCACCTTAGAGCATTTAGCATCAGTTTGTAAAATACCTGCGTTTTTATTGCCATAGAGGGAGTGCAGCGAAGGTTCACCAGACTGATTCCTGGGATGTCAGGACTGTCTTATGAACAAAGACTGCATAGACTCGGTTTATACTCTCTAGAATTTAGGAGATTGAGAGGGGATCTTATAGAAACTTACAAGATTCTTAAGGGGTTGGACAGGCTAGATGCAGGAAGATTGTTCCCGATGTTGGGGAGGTCCAGGACAAGGGGTCACAGTTTAAGGATAAGGGGGAAATCCTTTAGGACCGAGATGAGAAGGAATTTTTTCACACAGAGAGTGGTGGGTCTATGGAACTCTCTGCCACAGAGGGTAGTTGAGGCCAGTTCATTGGCTATATTTAAGAGGGAGTTAGATGTGGCCCTTGTGGCTAAGGGGATCAGAGGGTATGGAGAGAAGGCAGGTACGGGATACTGAGTTGGATGATCAGCCATGATCATATTGAATGGCGGTGCAGGCTCGAAGGGCTGAATGGCCTACTCCTGCACCTAATTTCTATGTTTACTGACCAAACTAGTGGAGCAATGCTGAATGATGTTTGTCCATCATTATGACTTCATTAGCTTCAGCTGGTAATAGCATAGGTCCGTTAACAATGACCTAGCCGACACTTGAGAGGTTGCTATTTTCACAGCTGAAGCACAGCTACTATATTGTCAATTACTCTTGATGAATAGAAGGCTGCTTATAACAACAAGGTTGTTACAGGTTCCCATTAACTCCAATCTCTTGTTCCAGGGCGGAGTCACAGGCTAATTAATAGTTGAAGGTAAATCCCAATGACCAACAAGTCTATTGCTATGTACTTAATTTTAACCGGATGGATGAGGGATCCTACAAAACTCTTCCCATCTTGGAATTTCTCAAATATAGTTTGAGGCTGAACAATTGATTTTTACAAAATAGAAAGTTATAATATCATCCAGACTAGACATAACAAGTTTGAACTTTGAGTAGCCAAAGCACCGATTTTAGTAATTTGGTAAATACCCGGGTAAATAATTTAGCCCATCTTGCAATGTTTTACTGTTATCATTGCCTCATCATAAGCAAATTATCATTACTGTTATCATTCTCTTGATAATTTTAAATGTCTCCGGTGATCCCTGTAAATGGGAACTGAATAGAATGTATCTTTGAGATCCTTATGAAAATCAGTTGTTAGTCAGGAACAAAGTTTCCTATTCGGAAAGTTTATACAGCACATACGAGTTACACGACCTACTCCATCTTAACAATGAACAGCCACGTCTGCCATAATTCCGTGCCTGCCTGGAACGACATCTCTGGCCTGATTTCCGAGCCTGTCTAGGAAGACAGTCCTGGCCATAATAATGAGCCTAACGTGAAAGACAACACTGGCCATATTTCGATCCTGTCTCAAAGCGATCTTGACCATAATACTGAGCCTGCCTTAAAATAAAATACTGTCCCTAATTCCAAACCTGTTGGAATGTTAGTATTGTGTAGTTTAACATGGTTAGGTGACAATGCCTTAACAATACATGTGTTGTACAAACAAGTGTAACATTACCAACTTGTAAGTGGCCCACTCACCCCATATTTCGGAAATGCCGGACCCACCTACCTGCCTGGTCCTATAGAGTAGGACTGATAGGGTGCGTGGAACGTCTGTCCAGTTTTCACGCTGCCATAGCTTCAGTGAACCGCTCACTGCCAATGGAGGCGTGGAGTGTGTTGTCGCCGAACCGATGAAGCTTTGCTCGTCGTTGGTACCTCGATTGGTCCGACAGGTTTTGCTTCCTCATCCAGGTTTTGCCTGTTGAATAGGTCTTACCTGAATAGAAGATTCGGCGGCAGGAGCTCTGTTCACTGTCGGCACTTGTAGCGTGAGGGGAACTCTGACCCCTTCCAAGTATTCTGCCAACGGCTGGTAACCAACTCTTCTGGCAGCAGCACCTTCGTCTGCGAGGATTGCCTTGAACCCATACACATGTGCTCTCATATGTTCAACGGACATACTTTAGAATTTGAAGTCTGCTACCTACTGACCATTCGCACTCCACTCCATAAAGGGGGAGATTGTAGGCAGCCCTGAACAGGTGCTGGCTCAAGCCCCTGAGGGTACCTGTGCTGATATGGCCTCCCAACAGACCTATACCAGAATGGAACATACTCTGCGGCAGAATAATTGTGCCCCGCATGCTCTCCCCCTCCAAGAGGGAGACATTAAGCAGCCTTAACTAGGCGCTGCTGGCGCGGGCTCTCCCATAGGCCGGCGCTGACACTACTCCTCCTGTTGGAGTGTGTTTTAGTGGAACATCCTCTCCTTTAGGAGCTCCATCCGGTTTAGCCCAAAATGTTAAGCATCGCCGGAGGGGAACCCTCCCGGCCCGACTCGCCCCGAGTCCATAGGCCTGACCGCTTTACTGTTGGTTATACCCCATGTCCTGGGGACCACAGCGGTGTGGGAGCCGCTGACCGCACTATCAGCGACTCTGGTAGTGATACCGCCTCCTGGGTTTACCCCTCCACGGGAATCACAGTGGTCTGGAAGCCACTGACTGCAATGTCAGCGACTCTGGTAGTGATACCGCCTCCTGGGTTTACCCTTCCACGGGAATCACAGCGGTCTGGAAGCCGCTGACTGCAATGTCAGCGACTGGAGTCCTGAACCTGTCGTGAACCCGATTCCGCGTTTCGGACCGGAGTCTCCCCACAGCCCAAGCCGGTTTCACTGCAGCTCGCTGAACTTCGCGACAATCCTGCAGGAAACTTCTACAAAAAGAGGTTCCTGCAAGAGAAAACAGAACCAGGTAAAAAATACAAAACTTACATGTATGTTTAAACTTACCACTGGCAGGATCATTGCGCCTGTTAGTCATTCGCTGCGCCATGCGAACGACGTAATGACGCGCTTGGGGACTGACGGGGCTCTTCATGGAATCATTCACGTGACTCCGAAGTAAAATTGTATATTTTTCTCTAACATACAATCTCCCAATCTACAACACCTCACACTTGCTTGGATTAAACTCTATCTGCCATATATCTGCCCAGTTCTGAGCTGATCGATATCCCACTGTGTACTTTGAAGATCTTCCTCACTGTCTGCAACTTCGCCAATCTTGGTGTCATATGCAAATTTACTAACCGACCCGTCCACATTTATTTCAAAGTCATTTATGTATAAATGTATGTATACAAATAATTTGGGCAGCAGAGTGGTGCAGCTGGTAAAGCTGCTTCCTTACAGCACCAGATACCTGGGTTTGGGTGCTGTCTGTGTGGAGTTTGTATATTCTCATTCTGACCACGTCGGGTTCCTCCAGGGGCTCCAGTTTCCTGCTACATCCCAAATATGTGCAAGTTTGTCGGCTGATTGGCTGCTGTAAATGGTACATAGCGTGTAGGGAATGGATGAGTAGATGCGGAGCCTAGGGATGGATTGTTGGCAATCACAACCACATTTCCACATCATATCTGAACTGCTGTTTCCAATAGCTAAAGAACAATGTGAGGCTGAGTAATTTTCAACATTACTACAGATTTTTACTTTCTGATATTGCATCTTAAATGCAGGAGCCGGATTTACATATAAGCTTGACAAGCTTAAGCTTAGGGCCTCGAGATCTAGGGGAGCCTCGCAGAGCCGGATTTACCGCTAGGCTTCATAGGCTGAAGCCTAGGCCCTCGAAATCTAGGCGGCCTCCGGCCAAGGCAGGTCACCTGCCGTTCAACTCTGGGCGGGCCCCCCTCTCTATCTCTCTCTCTCTGCCTATCAATCTCCGTCTCCGCCCGCCATCAGTATCCGTGTCCGGGCCGCCGAGTCTCCGCTCTCCGCTCGCTCCTCGTCCGCCGGCACAACCGGCCACCTTGCACATGCACACTGCCACGGCCAGCACATCCTCCCCCTGCACATGCGCACTGCCACGGCCAGCACATCCTCCCCCTGCACATGCGCACAACCACGGCCAGCACATCATCAGCCGCCCTGCGCATGCGCACTGCCACGGCAACTGGTCGGCACTGGGCACTTTCTCCCTCGCTTTGAATTGTGGGAGATCTGGCCGCCATTGCTGTCCGGTCGCCGCCTCGCCGCGACCGCTGAAAACCAACGCAGAATCACTCCCTGACCCTGGATCTGGAGTAACTCCCTGGAGTAACTCTTGTTTCTGGTTTCCTGGTCCTCCATAAATATTCTAAATGGAATTTAAACTGGAGGTGGTGGGGGGCTGAACAATAACAGCCTATTGCATTTTATCTGTTTCTTTATTGTGTATATATATGGTGTATGGTATATAGACACACTGAACTTTTATCTCCTGTTCTGTATTATGATTACATATTCTGTTGTGCTACAGCAAGCAAGAATTTCATTGTCCCATCTGGGACCCATGACAATAAAACTCTCTTGACTCTTGACTTGGACTTAAGCAAAAAAGGGTTATTGTGGAAAAAAGAGGTACCTTAAATTTAGTTGCGTCTGGTTGGGTAACTATGGTAGTGTGAAGACTATTCCATGCTTTAATTGTGCGGGGGAACGCCATTGAGCAGCCAGCATCTCTGGATAGGAGAAATTGGGTGACGTTTCGGGTAGAGACCCTTCTTTAGACTCCCTCTGGTTTTTGTGTCTTTAGTTTAATTTAAAGATACAGCGTGGAAACAGGCCCTTTGGCCCACTGAGTCCACGCCGACCACAGATCACACGTGCACTAGTCAAGAGTCAAGAGTGTTTTATTCTCTCACGTCCCAGTTAGAACAATGAAATCCTTACTTGCAGCAGCACAACAGAATATGTAAACATAGTACTCTGTAAACAATGTTATAAACGAGAAAACAAAATGGTGTATATTTATATATGAATATATAACTATATAAATATATATGTGTGTGTGTGTGTGTGTGTGTGTGTGTGTGTGTGTGTGTGTGTGTGTGTGTGTACTATATATACCCACACACACACAATTTCCCTCCTGGGATTAATAAAGTTCTATCTTATAGTATTGTGTGTGTAGGAAGAAACTGCAGATGCTGGTTTAAACCGAAGATAGATACAAAAAGCTGGAGTAACTCAAAAGGTCAGACAGAATCTCTGGACAAAAGGAAAATATTACATTTTGGGTTGGGTCTGAAATAGGTTCCTGCACACCTTTAGAATGTGGAAGGAAACAAGAGCATCCGGAGAAAATCCAATCGATCAAAGGGAAAAGGAGCAAACCATACAGACAGCACCAATATTCAGGATCAATTCCGGGTCTCTGGCACTTTTAGGTAGCAACTTTATGGCCAATGTACTGCCCCATAGTCTTGAACTTAATTAAAACATACAGAAGCTGTAAAGGGGGACATAGTGTCACTTGGAGATTTAAAACTGAAAATGGATATTTTCTTTTTTTTAGTAACCAATGTTATCAACGTATAATTTTGTGTGTGTTGGAAAACAAAATATAGTGGCACAGCGGGTAGACTTGCTGCCTCACACGCCAGAGATCTGAGTTTAATCCTGTCCTCGGCCACTGTCCGTATTGAATTTGCACATTCTCCCTGCAAGCGTGTGGGTTTCCTCCCACATCCCAAAGACTCATAGGCTTTGTAGGTTAACTTGTCTCTGTAAAATTGCCTCTAATGTGTAGGGAGTGGGTGAGGAAAGTGGGATAATAGAACTTGTGTGAATGGGGAGACATAAATGCTGGAGAAACTCAGCGGGTGAGGCAGCATCTATGCAGCAAAGGAAATAGGCGACGTTTCGGGTCGAGACCCTTCTTCAGACTGATGTGAGGATGGGGGGGCGGGAAGAAGAAAGGAAGAGGCAGAGACAGTGGGCTGAGGGAGAGCTGGGAAAGGGGAGGAGAAAGCAGGGATTACCTGAAATTGAAGAAGTCAATGTTCATACCGCTGGGGTGTAATCTGCCCAAGCGAAATATGAGGTGCTGCTCCTCCAATTACGGTGGGCCTCACTCTGGCCAAGGAGGAGGCCCAGGACAGAAGGGTCAGATTTGGAATGGGAGAGGGAGTTGAAATGCTGAGCCACTGGGAGATCAGGTTGGTTATTGCGGACCGAGTGGAGGTGTTGGGCGAAGCAATCGCCAAGCCTACGCTTGGTCTCACCGACGTAGGGCAGCTTACACTTTGAGCAGTGGATGCAATAGATGAGGTTGGAGGAGGTGGGGGGAGAGCTCTTCAAAGTGTTTGGGGAGTCTGGCGTTGTGAAGGAGAGGATCTGGGTCAGTAACCCACTTGCCACGCTACGGTCTGAGTGCAGGTAGATGGGACTAGGTGAGAATAAGTGTTCGGCACGGATTAGAATGGCCGAGATGGCCTGTTTCTGTGCTGTAATTGCTATATGGTTTTATATGGTTTTATTGTGGCCGGGGAGTGAATTACCTCAGGTGGCTGCTTCAGCACTCCAGGCACGGACAGCAGAACAGGCCGCCACTTCTGAGGAAGGAAGCAGCTCGGGTGACTGACTTTGAGTGACCACCGGGACCCGACAGCAGAACCGGCTGCCACTTCAGCCCCTTATGCTGGTCCCCGCTCACCTCTGGCAGTGCTCTCCGTCTGAACATCTCTCACCTGCCGCTCACCGGCCGGCTTCCCGCAAATCTTTAAATTCCGACAGCGCGTTCACGGGACCAGTTGAGGTTACTCCGCTGAGGGAATTTAAGGATTTGCGAGAAGCGGCTGACATGAGTGAAGCCGGCGAGCGACAGGTGAGAGGTGTTCAGACGGAGGGCACTGCCAGAGGTGAGCGGGCCAGCAGAAGGCGCTGAAGTGGCAGTGGCGGCCAGTTCTGCTGTCCGTGCCCGGAGCGTGGCGGCAGCGCTGAGTGAGTCTGACCCTCTCCTTCTCAACACTCCTGCCCTCCCCGCATCTTTAACCCCTGGCACAGACTATCTACATGCTATGAAAGGAACTCTTCCTCCAATTGGACCCTTGAATTAGTATTGTCATTCAATAAGATGACAACTGATTCAACGTCCCGGTGTGCTCCCGTTTTTCCCACCATCTCTCCACCTTCCTTCATCCTCTGTCCCCCACCCATTCAGTAATTAAAAAATGAAGATTTAGAAACCTTGTGAAAATTGAATTATTACTTATTTTTATGTTTTACGGAGAGATCAATCTGTGCATGCGCGGTTTAAGATTTTTTTTTTTAAAGCCGGCTGACTGCCTATCCTGAGTAATTACTCACTGCACGTGCCTGCGCTCAATCCATCTGGAGGACATCCGTAACTTCCGGTATATGTTATTAATGCAAGAAACACGTACTTTCCTACCTGTTAAAAACCGCCAAAATGTTGCATTTTTGCGCTGTAAAAAATTGTGGAAATCGGGGTAACCGTGAGAGACACATATCCAACTTCAGAATTCCAAAAGTGAAGCGAAATGAAGGTAAAGAGAAGCGAGAGCTGAAGGGACAACAGCAGCTAAAGTGCTTGGCGAACATTGGCCGTGCAGATATAGCAATTGAAAATATTGGGAACTATCGCGTTTGCTCGCTGCATTTCATCAACAGTAAGGCATTAGTTGTGGTTTTTCTTGATTCCTTTGGTATCTAAAATGTCTCAGAAGTGATAAATCTGGCTGTAAATTTTGCTTCAGAGGAGTTTACTTTTTGTATGTAAAAAGTAAATGCTTGAGAACCATGGGCGATTTAAACATTTTACAGCCAGATTTATCACTTCAGAAACTTTTTACATGCCAAAGGAATCAAGAAAAAACACAAATAATGCCTTAGTTGATGAAATGCAGCGAGCAAACGGCCAA
The DNA here is from genome assembly GCA_963514005.1 of Raja brachyura. Next base: position 14,678,586 of record OY740794.1, on the reverse strand, counting down.
TGTTCGCCAAGCACTCTGGCTGTTATTGTCCCTTCAGCTCTCTCTACCGTAATGTCTCCTCACTTTTGGAATTCTGAAGTAGGCTAAATGTCTCTCACGCTTATCCCGATTTCCATAATTATTTACAGCGTAGAAATTGACATTTTCAGTGGGTTTTAACGGGCCCGCTACGCTGGAAACAATGATCAGTGCTTACCTGCAGTTCATCGCGTGTACTCCACTTGGCGTAGCGTAGCCACGGTACGGGGCATGGGTCGTGACCTGAGTGCCGTGAAACCTCCCTATATCATGGCTTGATTGTCCAAATATGTTTAGTTTGTGACTTTATTTGAAGCAGAAATAATATGTGAATGCTTCATTGAGCATAATTTCGACTGGTAACTACGTACTACGTCCGAGCACATTATCGCACGCGTCAATCAAGCCGTCTTAAATGACCACCTAAACCGTCATTTGGCAACTTAAAAAGGTTACCCGGCTGACACCAGAGAAAAAACATTAAGTAAGAGCCCTGCAAGGTGTAGGCCTTTCTTCCATATGCTGTCCCAATGCACTGTAGTCTCTGAACAACCCTTCAGTAATTTTCCTCATTGTCCATTTCAGAATAATAGTGTTTAAAGCCAATAACTCAACACTGGCACTGGCAATAAATAAATAAATAAATAACACAACTTTCCAGCCCCTTATCTCATTGGCCATGCTCGGCTGCAAATCGGTGTCAATCTGGTGGACCATCTTCCTCTAGTCGTGGGTGTGGGGGATTGGGAGGGGCCTCACAAGTGGTACAGCTTAGGGCTCTCTTCATCTAAATCTGGCCCTGCTTAAATGTACGAGCAATTGCAATATATACTCTCCAGGACATGTCCAAATTTCTGTGTGATGAATCTGCTTTTCTTTGCACAGTCCAAATCCAAAATACTATTTGCCACGTAAAGCAGCTTTGATCGGCAAAGTAGAAGCCAAAATATGCTAGTTCAAAGCCAATGTGTGAACTGAAATGATTGTGTGATTTAACACAGGAGCGTGTGAAATGTTCTTTAGATTCCAGCCAACATGTGGCCAAGGTTGAACGAGGGACAGTTTCAGCTGTGCATCAGCCCTGTTGTACTCATTGTTGGACAGTGTAGTGGAAATTGTATTCTGCATCCAGCCCAGACAAGGCAAAACTGCAAATGCTCAGATAAATATACTCAGCAATAAAATATGGTCAACATTTAATGCTGAACTCTTTAAAGGGCCAGATTATATAAAGTCTCGTAGACATGGGGAACTGCATATGCTGCTTTATATTTAAAAATATGACACAAAGTGCCTGAGTAACTCAACGGGTCAGGCAGGATCTCTGGAGAAAATGGATAAGTGATGCTTTTGAGTTGGGTCCTTTCTTCAGAAAGTCTTTAACTAAATGCAATTTCCTATTGATTTTGATCATAATCAAGATTGTTGGTACAATATTTTGTGAAACTACTAATTCGGGAGATTGCAAATGCATTGTGAACATAGTTCGTCTACAATCAATATATAATTTCAATGCCATGCATCACAAAAGAAGCACCTTTGACATCAGGTTAGTCTCAATGAAATGAGTAAAGGGCCTGTCCCACCAGCATGCAACTATATGCGATGAACGCGATCAAACCGGCAGCGGGGGCCGCGCGGAGGTCGGGTGATCCCCTGTACAGGGCCGGTCCCACCAGCATGCGCCTGCATGAGGCAAGCGCAACTAAACCGGCAGTAGGGGCCGCGCGGAGGTTGGGTGAGTGGCGCAACGCGGCGCAAAGCGAGGCGAACTTGAAGCAAGTCCAAGGTAAGTTCGCCAGGACTTAGAGGGGCACACATAGAGGGGCATCGAGACACACACACATACAGGGCCACGGAGCCACACACATAGAGGGTCACGGAGGCACTTACAAATAGTTTCACGGAGGCACGATGTCCGGGCGGTGTGTAAATGCCGCGGCGACTGCGAGCCGACAAACCGTTGCCGTGCGGGATTTTTGGACATTGTCGGTTTTTCGGAGCCCCGCGCGACATCGGGACGAACTCCGCACAATTCCACACGGCTCCGGCGATCGTAGTGGGACCGGCCCCGCGACGCCGGACGGCTCAAGCGACCACGTTAGGTTGCGCTAATCGCATCGAGTTGCATGCTGGTGGGACAGGCCCTTAACTACCAACATGTAAATCAGCTGATAACAATCTCCAGTTCAAACCATTTATGTACTGTGATTTTCAGTTTTGGAAAAGTATTTTCTCTTTGAAAAATAACTAATAAAATCCTTAACCAAAACATCAAAACATTATACTGTTTGCAGATTGATGCCACTATTTAAAAACTGACAGTGCAAAGATCAAAACGTTTTGAAAGACATTCCTTGTGTTGAAAGTGCTACTGCACTGTTGGGTATCGATGCTAATTAATACTTATTGCTCTAGACCTGTTTACCATGGTAACAAAACATTGCATTGAACAGTAAATATGTGTAACAAGATAAAATAGAATTTAAAAAAGGTTGTGCAACTCTGCTGAAATTATATTATTCATGATTTCTTATAAGTAATATAATTAAAAATAGTTGCTTTACAAATAGTCAAAGTCAATCACTAGGCAGGGCCAATGTCTCATTGCTAATTGAATGTTTTCTTCAGATCTTGTAGAAATAAAAACTTTATTTTTATAGCACCTTTCATGTTCTCAGACCATTCATGTCAATTTAGAGGCAATAAAATAGTAGATGCTGGAATAATGAAAGTAAATTTCAGTTGAAATTGCCTTGATATTAATTAACACAGCGCAGGTGAAGTATAAAAATATTTGCCACCTGTTCCGGTTCTAATGTAAGGTCACTGACCATGATCACGGTCTCTGTTTCCCTCTCCTTTGGTATCCTTTTAAAAATGTATTTATGGGATGTGGACATTACTGGCAAGGCTAGCATTTATCGTTAGTCCCCAAATGCCCTTGAGAGGCAGGTAGTGAACCACGTAGTTAAGTTGCAGTAGCAGCTCCTGTCGCTCGATGGTTCAATGTAAGCACAGCAGGCAGTGAAGAAAGCAAATGTCATGTTGGGCTTAATAACAAGAGGAATCGAATATAGGAGCAAAGAGGTCCTTCTGCAGTTGTACAGAGCCCTAGTGAGACCACACCTGGAGTATTGTGTGCAGTTTTGGTCCCCTAATTTGAGGAAGGACATTCTTAACTATTGAGGGAGTGCAGAGTAGGTTTACAAGGTTAATTCCCAGGATGGCGGGACTGTCATATGCTGAGAGATATGAGCATATGGAGCAGCTGGGCTTGAAACATATAAGATTGTTAAGGGCTTGGACACACTAGAGGCTGGAAACAAAATCCCGATGTTGGGGGAGTCCAGAACCAGGGGCCACAGTTTAAGAATAAGGAGTAAGCCATTTAGAACGGAGACGAGGAAACACTTTTTCTCACTGAAAGTGGTGAGTCTGTGGAATTCTCTGCCTCAGAGGGCGGTGGAGGCAGGTTCTCTGGATGCTTTCAAGAGAGAGCTAGATAGGGCTCTTAAAAATAGCAGAGTCAGGGGATATGGGGAAAAGGCAGGAACGGGGTACTGATTGTGGATGATCAGCCATGATCACATTGAATGGTGGTGCTGGCCCAAAGGGCCAAATGGCCTACTCCTGCACCTATTGTCTATTCTCTATTGTCACAGTGAAGGTACTCCCACATTGCTGCCTCAGAATTTAGACCCACCCTCACTGAAATAATGGTGACACATTTCAGATAATGTGTGCCTTGGATAGGACCCTAGAGTGATTAACATAGAAAATAGGTGCAGCAGTAGGCCATTCAGCACTTCGAGCCAGCATTGCCATTCAATATGATCATGGCTGATCATCCAAAATCATTACCCGTTCCTGCTTTCTCCCCATAATCCCTTGATTCCATTAGCTCTAAGAGCTATATCTTTCTTGAATACATCCCTGTTTAGAGATACAACGTGGAAACAGGCCCTTCAGCCTACTGACTCTGCGTCATCCAGTGATCCCTGTACACTAGCACTATCCTACAGACTAGGTACAAATTACATTTTTTACCAAAGCCAAATTAATCTACAAACACTGCACGTCTTTATAGCGCGGGAGGAAACTGGAAAACATAGGGGAAACCCACGCGGTCATGGGGAGAAGGTGCAATCTCTGTACAGACAGTACCCGTAGTCAGGATCGAACCAGGGTCTCTGGCGCTGTAAGGGAGCAACTCTACCGCTACGCTACTGTGTTGCCCCGTGCCACCCGTGCCGTTCAGTGGTGCTGCCGTTGTCAGGAATTGCTCATCATGTTGGACCCCATTAAGTATTCATGTCTACCTATGTCTAGCTGATAGTCGTAGATATGGAAGATGCTGCTGAAGAGATTTGGGTGAATTGCTGCTGTGTATTTTGGAGAATGCACACTTTGCAGACACAGCACGCTGACAGGTGATGGAGTGTCTAATTGAATGCTAAATCCTGCCCAACCTGCGGAGCATTGTCTGTTCCATTTCACATTTCCAGTATTTCCCTTTTCCATAGAGACAAGAGTTACCAGAAATCGACATCAATAACTGACGATGAGTGAAACAAAAAACACACACTCTGGAAATTAATTGTCTTTTTTCTCTTTATTTATTTGCAGGATGAGAATATTGATGGGAGCCCCAGTCCACCCCTAATAGATCTTCTCCATCTTCTCAAAGTTTATCTTAGAAACAGAAACATAGAAAATAGGTGCAGGAGTAGGCCATTCGGCCCTTCGAGACAGCACCGCCATTCAATATGATCATGGTTGATCATCCAAAATCACTACCGCGTTCCTGGTTTCTCCCCATATCCATTGAATCTATTAGCCCTAAGAACTAAATCTAACTTTCTCTTGAAAACATTCTGTGGATTGGCCTCCATAGATTCCACAGATTCACAACTCTCTGGGTGAAAAACATTTTCCTCATCTTCACAAATCAATGCAGAACTTCTGATGAAGGTGCAGTTATAGTGTTGGGAGTTCCAGCATTTGAACCAAGCTACAGAGAAGGAACAGCATAACATTTCCAGGTCAAAGTGTTGTGCTTACCTGCAGAGGAACCAGCAGCTCGTGGTATCATGTAAAACTGGTTCCTTTGCCCTTCTTAATGATAAAGGTCACAGTTTTGGAGATGGTGAGGTCGTATCGAGATCAGTTCCTGGCACCATGTTATAGGAAAGATGTTTCCTATAACATTAGTTGGAAAAGCTGCAGAGAAAATTTATGAGGGTGGTGCCAGGATTCGAGGGACAGAGCTATAGGGAGAGGTTGAGCAGGCTAGGACTCTTTTCCTTAGAGTGCACAAAGATGAGGGGTGATCTTATAGAAGTGTACAAAATCATGAGAATAGATCGGTATATGCACAGTCTCTTACCCAGAGCAGGGCTCGACAACCAGGGGACATAGGCTTATGGGCCTGTCCAACCAGCATCCGACTCCATGCGATGAGCGCGATCAAACTAGAAGCGGGGGACGCGCGGAGGTCGGGTGGTCCCTGTACAGAGCCGTTCCCAACAGCATGCGCCTGCATGCGGCAAGCGTGAACAAACCGGCAGCGAGGGCCACGCGGAGGTCGGGTGAGTGGCGCAACGCGGCGCAACTTGGAGCGAAGTCTTAAAGGTAAGTTTGCCAAGACAGAGAGGGGCACAGAGGCACACACAGAGAGGGTCACGGAGGCACCTACAGAGAGGGTCACGGAGGCACGACGTCGAGGCGGTGTGTAATACGTCGAGGCGACTGCGAGCCGACGAGCCGTTGCCGCGCGGAATTTTTGAACATGGAATTTTTCGGAGCCCCGCACGATGTCGGGACGAACTCCGCACAATTCTGCGCGGCTCCGGCGATCAAAGTGGGACCGGCCCCGCAACGCCGGACGGCTTAAGCGACCACATTAGGTCGCGCTCATTGCATAGAGTTGCATGCTGGTGGGACAGGCCCTTTAAGGTGAAGGGGAGGAGGGGGGAAGATTTAATAGGAACCTGAGGGGTAACATTTTCTACACAAAGCGTGGTGGGCGTATGGAACAAGCTGCCGGAGGAGGTAGTTGAGTTACTATCTCAACGTTTAAGAAACATTTAAACAGGTACATGGATAGGATAGGTTTAGAGGCATATGGGCCAAATGCAGGCAAGTGGGACTAGTACAGATGGGACATATCAGTCAATGTGGGCAAGTTGGGCCGAAGGACCCGTTTCCACGCTCTATGGCTCTATGGCTAAACTTTTTAAACAGGTGAACTGCCTTGTCCTGCATAGTATCAAGTTTCCTAGAGTATTGTTGGAACCACAATCATTCATGAAAGAGGAGAGTGTTTGTCCTTGTCATCCCAACCCAGTATGACGATCCCTCAAAGCAGAATGAGTTAAAAGAACAGATTGTTATTGTTTGCCTTGTGCGAAGCAAAAATAGAATTATTTAATTGTTTGTGTCTTAATTCATTGCAACTCCATATTACACAAAGCAATTGTTTATATTTGTAACAATGGGCCTAATATTATCTCCTGTATACAGGAACCCACACCCTCAGTCTCCCTATTCTACCACACTCTCCAAGGCCCAGCCATTCACTATGCAAAACCTTCTCTGATTTAATTGACCAAAATGCAACACATCACATATGTCAAGATTTAAATCTCATTGCAATTTCTTGGCACTAACTGTGCAAGACCTTCTCGGGTTTAATTGACCACAATGCAACACATCACACATGTCAAGATTTAAATTTAATTGCAATTTCTTGGCCCGCTTCCCCAGTTTAGCGAGATCTTGTTGTGACCTTAGACAACCTTCATCACTGTCCACTACACCATCAATTTTGGTATAATCCACAAATGTAATAACCCTATAACAAGTATTGTCGTTCAAAATCATGCACATAGATGACAAACAACAATGAAACCAGAAAAGGACACAAATGGAACCACCGGGTGGCGCCCGCAATGGCTGCCTCGCTGACAGTCAGTCTCGTACTTTTCCTTCTTTGTTGTTTTTTAGTATGTGCTAAGTGTATGTTTTAATGTTCTTTAGCTTGTTTTATGTAGGGGGGGGGGGAGGGGTTGGGGCAACATTTTAAATAATCTCTTACCTAGATGGAGATGTGACTTTTTCCGTATTGTATCTCCGCCCGCACTGCGGCCTAACGTCGTGGAGTTGGCGGCCTCCGCTGGGGACCGACTTCAGGGAGCTCCAACCATGGGAACCTGCAGACTTAACATTGTGGAACTGGCGACCCCTGTCGGGGATCGACCTTGGAGCTGCAACCGCAGGAGCCTGTGGACTTTAACAACGTGGAGCTCATGGCCCCTGGTTAGGGACCGACTTCGGGAGCTCCAAGCCGCAGGATCTTCGACTACCCCGATCATGGGAGCTCCGATCACCCCAACGCGGGAGCTTCGATCGCCCCGACACGGGAGCTTCGATCGCCCCGACACGGGAGCTGTGTGATCCACCCTTCCAGACAAACCTACCATGCGGGACATTGTAAACGGCCTTGCTAAAGTCCATGAAGACAACATCCACCGCTGTCCCCTCCTCAATGCTCTTGGTTACCTCTTATTGTAGCTGCAAAACCATGATCTGGCGGGCCGCCCGCGGCCACGTGCAGTGGCAGGCTGGCTCACTGCCGTGAGGAAGGACCTGGCGAGCCACTGCCTGCAGGGGAAGCTCAAATGCTACCGAGCTAGGCCTCGAAGACCAGAGAGTCGAGAAGGAGGGAGACACTTTCGACGACAGACACAAGGAGTGGGCCGGTAGGAGAGGAACCGACCAGGATGTTGCCTCCAGTGCCTTCAAGGTTGGCTGCAGGAGGTGGCCCTGAGGCTCAAAGGCAGTCAGACAAGGAGAAGAACATCAGTTAGCAGAACAATCCAGTCGAGGGCAACAGGGGGGGCCCTGCAGTAGCCTGGGGCTTATCTGGATTCACCTGGGCTGGGGGCCACGACTACATTGAAAATGTCTTTGACTTTCCCTTTTGCAAATGGCGCCAAAATATGGTGACTATTACATGCATGGGGTATGCAACAAGATTCTAATTGTGCCGTGCATATGTGACAACAAAGAGCCTTGGGTGTTTTGTCCAATGTATCATAGGAGACGACCAGTGTTTCTTCCCTCTTACATAAATATTCAGCTGACCATGGCAAGGTTTTCCAGAGGATTTGTATTCCAGATTTGAGGAGTTGAACCTACGCTACTGTCAGAGTGTAGGAAGAGCTTAATTTTTCATAGGTCCTCATGAATCATCATCCTAGCCTCCAGAGCTGTACTGAAACATTTGCCATTCAAATATCAATGCTGCACCACTGAGTTAATCTGAGTGGAATTAAAGAAAATTTGAAAACGGATTTGAAAAATTTAAAATTTAAAGAAAAAGGAATTAGCGAATGCAATACTAATCCCTCCTTCTCACAATGATTGGCATGCAGTCCAATGTTCTTGGCAGATTTTACAAACATACCCAATTGCATAACTGTAGGTGGGTCTGTCACAAATTCGAACAGGAATAAATAAATGAAACTAAATATCTGTCATAATATTGAAGGTCTGTCCTTCATTCTTCTTCAGGCCTTTTTTCTTGTTGATGCGTTTTCACCAGGCAGGCTTTGGACATATTTATTTTTAAGAGCTTTGGGTGAATCACCATATCTGTCTAGCCTCATCTCTACGTTGAATGACATAAAGTGATTTGCAACCTTCAAACATGTAAAACATTTGAAGGGTCGAGGAAATGGATTTTGATGCACTAAAATATTATTACATTTTGTGCGAGACTGGATCACTCACTAAAAGTTGCCAAATTGTCCAAAAGAGAGCCTGATGGAAGGTCTCCTGTGGTGCATTCAACAAAACTTTTCTCCAAAAGAAGGTAATACATAATCATCAGGTTCATGCCCCCGGGAAATAGTTTTTAAGACGCTCGTTACAATTACCCAAATTTCCTTTGTGTAGGACTGATGCAGGGACTCAGTGAATAAAGAGCTTCTCATGTCTGTATTGCCCCAAAGGATTCAAGTGAGAACTATTACTGGGGAGCTGTCTTAGAAGGCTGCTGCGGACACAGTTAAATGGTTCATGTTTCATGCAGAGCCCAGAAACCGGCCCTGATCCAATGCTCTGACCCCGCCACATTTGCTGAGCAACTCAACATCTATTACAGCAGGTTTGACAGGCCACACCCCCAGAATGACTGGACCCTCACCAGTAGTCCATCAATCACAGTGGATAAAAGGAAGGTTATATCTATACTGGGCCGCATCAACCCTCACAAAGCTTCTGGCCCAGACAGGCTCAGGGGCAAGGTGCTGAGGGAATGCTCAGTTCAGCTGTGTGATGTCATCACTCAGCTATTCCAACATCTCCTTGACTCCAGCTGTGTCCCACGGATGTGGAAGGAGTCTACACTTATACCGTTGCCGAAGAAATCTAACGCCAGGGAGATGAAGGACTTCAGACCGGTAGCACTCACATCCATTCTTTCCAAGTGTATGGAGAGGGTGGTAAGTGATCACCTCACTGCTATGGTGGTGGACAGGCTTGACCCACTCCAGTTCACCTATAAGGCAAGGCGTGGCGTGGAGGATGCCTGTTTGACTCTCCTGGACACAGTTAGCAGACAGCTGGACTCCCCACACCCCCACACACGGATTTTATTTATGGATTTTTCTTCCGCTTTTAACACAGTCAACGCAGTCACCCTCTGCAACCGCCTTCTGGATCTACAAGTCAACCCATCACTTATCCTGTGGATAAAAGACTTCCTGCAGGACCGGCCACAGCATGTGGTGGTAAATGGTTTTAAATCCAAGAACATGATTTTAAACACTGGTGTCCCCCAGGGTTGTGTTTTATCACCGATTTTATTTTCCATCTACACGAACAATGTAACAAACAATAACAGTGACATTCCCCTTTTTAAGTATGCAGACGATATTGCCCTGGTGGCCCACATCAAGGATCACACTTCTCTGGCTGCCTACTATCAGCAGGTCAACATCTTGATGCTGTGGATCAAAGAGAGCTCTCTGGAGCTTAACATCTCCAAGACCAAGGAACTGTGTTGTGGGGGAAGGCGAACATCTTCCCCCCAACCTCTCTTTGAACCTCTGAGGCTGAATGGGCAGACAGTCGAGCAGGTAGAGGCCTTTAGATACCTGGGCACAGAGATTGACACCCGCCTGTCCTTCTCCCAGCACACAGACTCTGTGTACAAGAAGGCACAGCAACGCCTGTTCCTGATGAGGAAACTCAGGAGCTTTGATGTCAGACAGGACATTTTAACAGCTGTATATAAATCACTTATAGAATCTGTACTCACCTTTAACATCACATCCTGGTTCACCCTTACCTCAAAGTCAAAGACAAATCAAAGCTTTCCCGGATCATCAATCAAGCAAGCAAAATAACTGGCAAAACTCAAATTCAATTGTCAGTACTTCACACCCAGGCAGTTAAAAGGAAAGCCAACCTCATTACACAGGATCCCACCCACCCCCTGCATAAGTCCTTCCAACTTCTGCCATCAGGCCGCCGATATAAAGTCCCCCTATCCAAGAAAAACATCCACCAAAACTCATTCATACCCATTGCCATAAATAGTTTAAATAATACATGATCAATGGACAAATTAACCCTGACGCACTGTCACTTTACACGTATCCACAACTTTCAACTTTTATCTTGTCTATTTTTACAGTTTCTAATCTTTATACTTGTTTCTAGGACCTATATACACTGAGTGTGCCCGCAGAAGGCTGTGTTGTATGATGACTGTTGTATATTGCCTTGTTGTATGTTGAGCCACGTCAAAGAATATTTTCTGTTATGACAGACAATAAAGTTTTCTGAATCTGAATCTGAATCTGAATGTTTTGCCAGAGACCTAGGGCGGCACTTTGGCACAACGGTAGACTGGCACGGAAATCGTTATCAAAACATGGGGGGGACCGAGGGACACAATTTCTTGGCGGCCGGCCCCCGGCCACACGCACGCACGCACGCAAAGCTTTGGAGGCTTCAGCAGTGTACCCTGTGGACGGTAATTAGTGACGGGTGCCGGCAATCGCAGAAAAAATCCCGTAAGTGGGACAGTCCCTATAATTTCCCATCGTATCTTCAGCTCCCGCTAGTCGAGATGCAGGTGCTTTGTGATAAAAGCATTGAAGCTTTTTCCAAAGGTGGATTTCCTTCTGAAATGTAGCAAACTGTATTGATCGTGATTGACTCCAGGTGGATATTTTAAAAGAGTTAAAACGTAATGGCAAGTATTATAAATGATACATATAAAAGAAAGCTAACAAACCAATGAAGAAACCATCATTGTTGGTATAATTTTCAGTAGCACTTGTAATGTTCTCTGTGTGGCCCTGTTGTGATTAGCACAATGAATACACGTCCGCCTTCGTGTAAGATAAGTTTAATCTGCCATGACTGAAACTTCCATAAGGTCACTTGACCTCAGTCTCGAGGCACAGGTACATTTGCCAGCTTCTGCTTTTGGCCTCAAGGGGCACTGGCACTTACAGTAGATATTATATTACATATACATCACAAATTCCATTCTAACACATTCAATGATAGTACATTACAAATACATCACAGCACTCATCACCTGTTTGTCCTCTGCTTTAGTTGTGAACAGGTGTGTTGTTGTCTTGTAGATCGCTGAAAGAACTTACCTGTTAAATTGAATGTGATTACTAAAAATTGAGGACAGCTTTTATAAAGCGTGAATTGCTACATTATTATATGCATACCATTCAGTTTCTGGAAAGTTAGTTTGCCATCAGTGTCGTGGAATCATACGGAGAAAAATCATGGGTGACGTTTCTGGTCGGGACCCTTCTTCAGACTTCAACCACTAGAGCTGCTGCCTCACAGTGCCAGAGACCCGGGTTCAATCCTGACTTCAGTGCCATCTGTGTGGAGTTTGCCCATTCTCCCTCTGACCATGTAGGTTTCCTGCTGTTCAAACAAGGGTCCTGACCCGAAACGTCACCCATCCTTTAACTCCAGAGAAGCTGCTTGACCATCTGAGTTACTGCAGCACTTTGTGTCCATCTCTGGTAGACGCTAGCATCTGCAGTTCCTTCTTGCACACTCAATGGTTGTAACACTGAATGAGGCCATTCAACAAGTGGAGTCTACGAAGATTGTAAGGAAGGCAAATGTAAATGGGCAGCATAGTGGACTAATTATTTTCAGAGCCTGAGCTAGTTGACCATGCATGCAGCGCGCGGTCGGATGGCAACTGATGGCAAAATACATGGGGGGGATTGTTCCCCACCTCTGAAAACATGGAGGGGACCCGTCCCCCCGCCCCCTCCCCCCGGATTTCCGCTTCTGGCAGTAAAGTTTATGCCTTACAGCACCAAAGATCAGAGTTCGATCATGACTACTGCTGTCCATATGGAGTTTGTACATTCTCCTTGTGAGTCAGATATACACAGTCTCCACTCCAGAGGTGAGTAGGTCAACAGGCGTGCCACGACAAAATGCAGTTCAAGCGACAGGCTTTAGACGGTGGCTAAAACAAGTCCTCCTGCAGCTTCATCCTGATCCAGCTCCAGCTCTGGCCCCTGCCGCACAGGAGCAGCTTGCAGCTCTTCAGGAGCAGAGATAAGCCACCAGGGAACAGCTTGATGTCCTCATTGAGCAGAGCAATGAGATGCATTAGCAGATTGCTTCTCTCAACAGACGCAGGGATGCTGCCAGTAATCAGCTCGTGGTACCGCAGGAACAAAGCAATGTTATTTGTGAACAACTAGCTGTTTTCGTCAGACAGAAGCTGCATTTAGGCCTCTCACTCTCCTACATGGAGAGTCCACGCGTGAGTAGATCACTGCTCTGGAGGCGGCATTTTGAACATGGTACCCTCTACAACCTGAGATGAATGGCCGTAGAGGCACGGTGCAGTGTTCTGTCTGGGAGGCTGAGGATTGGGGCACAAATAATCTGAACCAGGGTACCAATGATCTCCAGGGGATTGGTTCGGCAATGGTAAAACTGTCTGCAAATATTCAGGAAACTCTGTCATTGACCATGGTAACTGCTTCTGACCCTGGAGTTGACCTGCTGTAGAGATCCCATTGCACAGGTCATTGGTCATCTTAGAGTCAGTGAACCTCTGCATGATGAGCAAGACTCTGCTGGCAAGGATGTTTCAAGGCATGACCCTTCATCAGTCCACCACTGGTGTACTGTGGTTGCGGGTCAGGCAGCATCTCTGGAGAAAAGAAATAGGTGATGTTTCAGGCCGAGACCCTTCTTCAGACTGAGAGTCAGGGGAGAGGGAATCTAGAGATATGAAAAGGCACAGAACAAATCAATAAAAGCTATGCAAAAGGAGAAATCAAAGCCAGCAACGATGATCAAAGAAAGGTGGAGCCAACAATGCTCCATAGTAGGCTGTGGAGAAGGTGATAACAAGTGGATACAAACAGTGAAACTAGCAGGATGACGAGGGTGGGGGAGGGACAGAGAGAGTGAATGCAAGGGTTACTTGAAGATAAATCAATATTCATACCCAATATTGACCCCAAGCGAAATATCTTGGCCTGTACTATGTTCAATGTGAGCATTTACTGTTCCAGTAATGTATCTACCCGACAAGGAGAAGGTAGGGATGTAGACCATGTCCCTTTTCCATCAGAATTGTCCACAGCTGTAGAATCTGGGAGGGATGGGGTATCTTTGAAGTCTTCCATTTCCATCTGGGTCAGGTGGACATGTTTCTATTTCTTACCTTTTCCCAGTTGTCCGGTTGGTGCCATGCTGTCTCTATCAATAATGTCCTGCAGACAGGAGTTCAACACTGAGGCGCTATTGATTGAAAAGTACAACAGTTACATTCTGAGAGAGACAGACAATGTTATTTGTTGTACACCTTGTGAACTTTCAATAGTGTTTCGATAGACGGCTGTCACTTCTGATGTAATCAATCAGATCTCCTGAAGTGTCCATTGTAAAAGGTTTTTGATTCTCATCTACTTTGGAGTTCCTGGGGCTCCTTGATGTCACACTAGATGAAAGAATACCTGAAAGTGAAGGCAGCCACTCTGGGGCCTACATCTGAAATTCAACCTTTTGGTCCTCATTGAGTCATGGAGTGATAGATTTATACAGCGTGGAAACAGCCCCATCGGCCCAACTTTCCCACACTGACCAACTCGGCCCATCCACACTAGTCCACGCTGCCTGCGTTTGGCCCATATCCTATCAATCTATGGTAGACACAAAATCCTGGAGTAACTCAGCGGGACAGCATCACAAGGAATGGGTGACATAGAAACATAGAAAATAGGTGCAGGAGTAGGCCATTCGGCCCTTCGAGCCTGCACCGCCATTCAATATGATCATGGCTGATCATTCAACTCAGTATCCTGTACCTGCCTTCTCTCCATACCCCCTGATCCCTTTAGCCACAAGGGCCACATCTAACTCCATCATAAATATAGCCAATGAACTGGCCTCAACTACCTTCTCTAGCAGAGAATTCCAGAGGCTCACCACTCTCTGTGTGAAAAATGTTTTCCTCATCTCGGTCCTAAAGGAATTCCCCCTTATCCTTAAATTGTGAGCCCTTGTTCTGGACCACCCCAACATGGGGAACAATGTTCCTGCATCTAGCCTGTCCAAATCCTTAAGAATTTTGTACGTTTCTATACGATCCCCCCTCAATCTTCTAAATTCTAGCGAGTGACATTTCAGGTCAAGACCCTTCTTCAGACTGAAGATTTAACCAGCATCTGTAGTTCTTTCATACACATCCTCTAAACCTATGCTATCCGCGTGCCTGTCTAAATGTTTCTTAAATGTTGTGATAGTCCCTTCCCCAACTACCTCCTCTGGCAGCTCGTTCCATACACCCACCACCTTTTGCTTGAAAAAGTTACCCCTCAGATTCTTATTAAATCTTTTCCCATTCACCTTAAACCTATGCCCTCCGGTTCTCGATTCCTCTACTCTGGACAAGGGACTCTGTGCATTCACTCTATCATTGGTCTTATACACCTCTATAAGACCAACCTTCATCCTCCCGAGCTCCAAGGAATAAAGTCTTAGTCTGCTCAACCTCTTCCTGTAGCTCAGGCCCGCAGGGGCCAAGTCTGAGTCAACCGCTCCTGAAGAATTACAAACTGAGCTTTAGTGAGCAAATGTCAGAGGAGTAAATGTCTCTTGATAACACTCCTGACGTGATCTTCTCTTACTTTTCTGATGTTTGAAATAAGGCTGATCGGATGGTAATTAGACGCATTGGATTTCATAAGTTCATAACTTTTAGGAACAGAATTAGGTAATTCAGCACATCAAGTGTACTCTGACATTCAATCATCGCTGATCTATCTTTACCTCTCAACTCCATTCCCCTGCCCTCTCCCCATAATCCTTGACACCCTCACTAATCAAGAATTTGTCAATCTCCGCCTTAAAAATATTAATTGACTTATTGTCAACAAAATAAAGAGAGTACCAGGAGATTTACTAGAATGTTGCCTGGGTTCCAGCAACTAAGTTACAGAGAAAGGTTGAACAAGTTAGGTCTTTATTCTTTGGAGCGCAGAAGGTTAAGGGGAGACTTGATTGAGGTCTTTAAAATGATGAAAGGGATAGACAGAGTTGACGTGAATAAGCTTTTCCAATTGAGGGTAGGGAAGATTCAAACAAGAGGGCATGACATGAGAATTAAGGGACAGAAGTTTAGGGGTAACATGAGGGGGAACTTCTTTACTCAGAGAGTGGTGGCTGTGTGGAATGATCTTCCAGCAGAAGTGGTGGAGGCAGGATCGATTTTAACATTTAAAAGTAAAGTGGATAGGTATATGGACAGGAAGGGAATGGAGGGGTATGGTCTGAGTGCAGGTAGATGGGACTAGGGGAAAATAAATGGTCGGCACGGACTGGAAGGGCCGAGAAGGCCTGTTTCCGTGCTGTAATTGTTATATGGTTAGATGACTTGGCCTCCACATCCTTCCATGTTAATTAATTCCACAGATTTACCATCCTCTGACTAAATAAATTACTCCTGGTCTCCTTTCTAAAACTAAATCCTTTTATTCAGAGGCCTCTGGTCCTAGACACCCCCACTATTTGAAATACCCTCTCCCTATCCATTCTATGGAGGCCTGCATTTACCCAGTCTTTTATGTAAAGGACGTATCTGAGCATTTTCCCACATTTCCTAGTGCCGACTACTGTTGTAGGTGTACATGAACTACTTCGCTTCAGTTGTAGTTTGGTCGGGAGTACAATTTTTCAACACTCTCAACACTGGTATTAAGGATGGGGCACAAATCCAGGTCAAGCCTCCGACACCTATATTCCATGGATGAATCAAGAAAAAGTAAACAGCGGTCAGAAATTTAAGAATCGAGAAAATCTTCAACCCAGATGCAGAATTTTTCAAATTTTGTTTTGTGCAGAAGATTGTAAAAAAATAACATTTCACAGGCACTTAAACCATGGATGCAAAATGTATGCCAGTATTTAAAAATAGATACATATTTCATGGGAATGGAAGTGAAAGAGAACCAGGATGTGGTCAGGAAATAGCCTCCGTGGTGCCAGGATTGGCACACAGTCCAATGGCATTTTTTCCAGGATTACATTGATGCCAGCAATCTGTGGTGAATGCTATTGAGCTGAAAAATCACAGTGGACATGAGACCAGCCAACACTTTGTGTTCTATTGAATTCTATCTGCCCTTGTCATCTTTAAGCGTGCAATTTTCTTATTGCTATCTCAGCTCACAAGTATCTTCCCTGAGAAATTGAGATGTTTTATTAATCAGCAAGACTGGTCACAAACCAAAGTAAGGCTTGTGTTTCTCCAAACTGTATCCATTTCATGAGCAGTTTATCAAATATAATTTCCAGCCAAGCATTTTATGCTTGAGTGCACAGAAGATTTAATCTGCCAATTGTAAAACCAAACTGTGAGCTACTCCAATAAAAATGTTGCTTCCTAACATTCCTTCCATAGCTCCAGCATTGTGGGGACATAAAACTGCGTGGAGTTTCTATGCCTCTGGTTTTTGAAGTACTTCTTCACTGCTGCCAGTCATATTTACTGCCCTTGCAATCTTTTCCTTACAGTCAGATATACAAAGATGATGTTGGCTTGGATAATGCAACAAGTTATGTATTTACCTTGCACAGAGCAGGCCTCACAGCTATACTCAGGACCCAATTGCACCCTTAACGAAGAATATAATGGAAGCAGGTTAGGATTTGGTAAAATCCAGGACCTATTAGTAGTCTATTTCTATTGGATCTTCCTGTTTGTGGATGGAGTGCATTATGGTTAAATTATGTCTTGTGAAAACAAAGACATATTTGTTTTGACAAGACAATCTTCCGGTGAGATTTGTCAGCGTACAATGTTTTCAGTAGAAGGCTGCTGTCTGCTGGTGTTACAGGGAAGCAACACTCAGCGGTGACAAAAAACTGCAGGAGAAACAATCAAGCCAACACAGAAACGATGGAAGGCCCTTCAGTCCTCGTGCATGTTCTGTGATTGAGTGCCTGCAGCAACCAGGTGTTGCGTATCCTAAACCATCTGCAGTCTCCCTAGGTTTTGACTCAACAAAGCTTCTCTGTCAACTGCAAGGAACAATTTACTCCTTTCTCAAACTCTCCATTCAGTATAACGTAGAACAGTCAGCACAGCAACACGCCTCTTCGCCCGCAATGTCTGTGCCGAACATGATGCCAAGTTAAACAAAGCTCCTTTATCTACACGTGATTCATATCCATCCAGTCCCTCCATCTTCATATGATTATCTAAATGCCACTGTTGTATCTGCTACCACCAAGACCCATCACCCATGGCAGCAGGTTCCACGCACCAACCATTATCTGCATGAAAATCTTGCCCCATCCACCCCCGTCAAACTTTGTCCCTCTCACTTTAACGTTATGCCCTCCAGTCTTTGACATTTCCACCATAGGATAAAGGTTCTGACTGTCAACTCTATCAATGTCTTTCCTAATTTTATAGACTTCCATCAGGTCTCTCCTCAGCCTCCGATGCTCCAGAGAAACCATCCAAGTTGCCCATCCTGTCCAGATAGCTACTCTCCTCTAATCCATGCCACATTTTGGTGAACCTATTATGCACCCTCTACAAAGCCTCAACATCCTTCCTGTAATGCGGTGACCAGAATGGTAAACAATACTCCAATGGAGGCTTAATTAAGGCTTTATAAAGCTGCATAGCGACTTCCTGCCACATCTTATGAAGGCAAGCATACCATATGTCTTCTTTACCACTCTATTTATTTGTGTTGCCATTTTCAGGGAGTTATAGACTTAGACCCCAAGATCCCTCTGTACATCAACGCTGTTAAGGTTCTTGCCATTAACTGTATTCTTTCCCTTTGCATTCAAACTCCCAAAATGTAACACCCCACACTTAAACTCCATATGCCATTTCTCTGCCCATTTCTGCAGTTAATCTATATTCTGTATGTACCTTGACAACTGTGTGCAATATATAAACGATGTGGACATAATTATAGTTGGGTCGGTTAGTACGTTTGAAGATGACACCAAAATTGGGGGAGTTGCAGACAGTTGTTAAGTTAAACACAGAATATAGATTAACTGCAGAAATGGGCAGAGAAATGCCAAATGGAGTTCAATCCAAGCAAGTGTGAGGTGTTACATAATGGAAGTTGTGATATATATATATATATATATCACAAACAAGAGGTCCCCGCACAGATGCTTGTGGAACTCCACGGGTCACAGACCATCAGCCAAAATAACCACATCCTGTCTTCTATGAATAAACCGGTTCTGATTTTGAAACAACTAAGTGAGGCTCATCATTGAATCCCATTAGTGTGATTGTACCTTTGTCATATTTGAGTTCTACCCATATTGCATCAGAGGCCAACCCCTCCACTCCATTCTCTCTGATTGCTGCTGTGACATTCTCTTTATTTACTTGTGCAACTCTTCTACCTATTTTACCTTCCTCGCTATCACATCTTAAATATCGAAACCATGGAATGGTGAGCTGCCAGCCCGGCCTCTCCTCACAGTTTAAGAATAAGGGCTAGGCCATTTAGGATTGAGATGAGGAAAAACATTAAAACCCAGAGAGTTGTTAACATGCGGAATTCTCTGCCATGCAATGTATTCAAGAGTGAGTTACTGTAGTGAGTTAGCTCTTAGGGCTAACGGAATCATAGGATATGGGGAGAAAGCAGGAACGGGGTACTGATTCTGGATGATCAGCCATGATCATATTGAACGGTGGTGCAGGCCCGAAGGGCCGAATGGCATAATCCTGCACCTATTTTCTATGTTTCTATGTTTCTATATGTCTATGTGTACAACCACTTCTCCATAATGGCCACAACATCATAGTTTCATGCACTGGTCCAGGCTTTACATACGTTCATCTGCTTTACCTTTGAGCACCAATAACCACACTTCCGCCCATGAGTTTCACCATGTCCATCAACCTCTCCTGCTTGTCTTTCCTTTGAGAATTATTGTTCGTAACCTCTACCTTGTCATCCGTCCGTCCACTTGCTGACCTGCTGCCTGGATCCCATCCCACTGCCACCCTAGTTTAAACCCTCCCGAGTGCCACTAGTGGAATTTATGGCAGGGAAGTTGTATCCCATTTCTCTTGTAGAAGTCCTGCCTGCCCGGGAAGAGAGCCCAATGATCCATATATCAGAAGCTCCCATTCTCCTCATTTGTGTAAATGTAACTTACAAGAGTTGCATTCTCACACAGAGGAATTTGCCTTCAGACTATTTAACATTGGACAGGTAAAGATGGATTTCCACCTTTACATAATAGAAAAATGGCAAAGAAACATAAAGGGGCAGAAGATGTTGCTAAGATCACAGGCTTTGAAATAAATAAGATGATAGTGAGGTATTGCTATTGGTTTATTATTGTCACGTGTTCCAAGATACTGTGATAAAGGTTGTTTTGCTTGCTATCCAAGCAAATTGTGCCATACATGAGTACATCAGGTGTAGTACATCAGATAACTCAAAAGAGAAAATAAACAATGTTACACATTTAGAGAAAGTACTTATGGAAAAAGTGCAAGGGCTGAAAAGAGGTAGATAGGAAGATACGGAATTTATCTTCAGCATTGGAGACATCCATTCGAGTTTGATAACAGCGGGGAAGAATCAATTATTGTATCGGATGGAATGCACTTCCAAGCTTTTGTATCTTCTGCCTGGCATTAGAGTGGAGAAGAGAGAATTACTATGGTGTGAGTGGTCCTTGCTTCTGTTGCCTGCTTTTCTGTCTGCTTTCCTGAGGCTGTGTGAAATATAAATGGAATAGATGGATGGGAGGCTGGTGTGTGTGATGGACTGGACTGCGTTTATAACTCTTGGTAATTGCTTGCAGTCTTGGGCAGATCACCTGTTGTATTAAACTGTGATGCATCCTGATAGAATGCTTTCCGTGTAGAAATTGGTAAGAGTCATTGGATACATGCCAAATATCTTTAGCCTTCTGAGGAAATAGAGGCATTGGCGTTTTTTTGCACTTGGTGAAGCAACAATGTTTTCAGACCAGGCCAAGTTGTTGGTGATACTCATCCATAGGAACTTGACACTCTGAATCACTTCAGCACCATTGATTAGCAATGTTACAAAATTTTGAGATTTTAAAAATCAAGTCTGCAATTTATCCCATCAGATAAAGCATAAAAAGTTTAAGTTGACACCTAATCTTCACTTTCATATCTTCAGTATTAAGAAAGTTATGGCCATTTTCATACTCGGAAATTAGCATCTTGTTCCCCATTGCCTTTCAATTGACTTAACTCAAAAGCTGTGATCTAGAACAGTCAAAAGCTCATAATGTTCTTAAAAATTAAGAGAACTCAATGAAATTTTCAGTTATTATAGATTGAAGCATTCTGAAACAAATATGAAACAATCTTACTTGGATGACCTGAAATTAAAGCATATAATTAGTTAGTTATCTAATTGTAGCTAATTACAAAATTCAATGAGTAGATCTAAACATCTATCCATTTCTTAAGAAAAGATAAACTTTTTTTAAATTGCCTAAGTATCCAAATAACAATCTCACAATAATCCACAATATAACATAATTTTATAATCTCATTTTTCATGAATTTATAGGCCAAATGGAAGGAATTTAGTGTTTAATGCCTGTAAATTAATGGCCATTTAAATCAACTAGCGAATAGGTTTTAGTGGAATGCGGTGGATTAGAATGTTGCGGTTTGCGGTGAAGTTGGTATGAAAAATACAGCCGGTTCATACATTTTTTTTTTGTCCCCTTTTCGCATTATGAAAATGTGATTAAAGCATTCCTAAAAACCGTGTTTTTATGTAAAAATAAACTGTGTAGCTTCTTTTATCACCTACCTTAGGTCCGTTCCGCTGTCACTGTTCAGAGCTTTAGAAGATGATTTTTAAACTACTATAGTTAATAAATAATCTAGCGTAGTTTAAAAATACCTTTATGAAGGAAATGTCAGAGCGATTTCTCTTTAGCGACGAAATCGCCCGACATGGATCGACTTGGATTGCCTAGAAAAAATCGGCATTTTAAACCCGCCCCGCTCTGAAAGGCGCCAAAGTCGCGCACACGGGGAGCGGCAGAACTGCAGCGCTGCTAAAGGTAGGTATTGTAACATACCTACATTGATGCAGACTTCATTGATAATGAGGTCAATGTACACTGATGGTGAGAGGAGGCCAACATTGTCTGATGTGCAGGATTATCTACAGAATTATATTGTTGGGGAAGGATGGGCTGAAGTACAGTGTAATCTGTAAACAAGTCAGAAGGTGATAAATTTGGTTCATCTCACCATTTAACAGTATAGAATAATATTCAATAGTCAACACATTTACAGGTTCTATCTGTTTCACCCTAAAATTTCAAAATTTAAAGCAAAATTAGTAAATTGTGTCAAATACTATACATTACAGTTCCCAAAAGATAAAAACCACGAGACGTTGTTTTTAAAACACTTCCTTAAATCGGAACCAGATAACGATCGGAAGCCTTGTGAATCCATGACGTGCTAATAGTGCTGTTGGGAATGTTTCATTCTGACCTACTTCCATGGTTCTGCTGTAGGGAAGCTTAAATATGTAACTCTTAAATAATTTGTAGATCAGATTTTAGAAGTCACCTCCTTTAAAAGCCTGTGTGCCAGAATATCTATGATGTTACTAGTGTTTTAATTAGGTCACCACTAACAGTGCTGGAGTCCAAGGTAATCGTTACTCAAGGGGCTCCTTACAAAATTGGAGCTGTCTGATGGTAGTAAAAATTGGGACACAATTGACTGAACAAATACAGACTACTTCACTAAAGATCCCATTTATTAAAAGGTAAATATGTCAGAAATGTTATTTAAATGCTATTTACACACCTGCACCCATTTCATGGAATTATACGGCACAGCAACAGGCCCTTTGGTCCTCCACATCCAGGCACCACCAAGCACCTGTCCATGCTAATCCCATTTTATTTCCCTCCTGTATCTTCCCCAACTCCTTTGCACCCCACTCCCATTCCCTGGCCAATTCTTCTGCCAACTTTACCTACTGGGGCAAATTACAGCAGCCAATTAACCCAACAACCAGCACATCATTGGCCAGTGGGACGGCACGGTGGCACAGCAGTAGAGTTGCTGCCTTACAGCGCCAGAGACCCGTATCTCCATCCTGACTACGGGTGCTGTCTGTACGAAGTTTGTACATGGTTCCCGTGACCTGCGTAGGTTTTCTCCGGGATCTCCGGTTTCCTCCCACACTCCAATGACGTGCAGGTTTGTAGGTTATTGGCTGGTAAAATTGTAAATTGACCCTAGTGTGTAGGTTAGTGTTAGTGTATGGGGATCGCTGGTCGGCATGAACTCGGTGGGCCGAAGAGCTTGTTCTGAACTCTAAACTAAACTAAACCAAAATATACTAAACCAGAGCATCCAAGGGAAATCCACACTCACAGGGAAAACATGCAAACTCCACATAAACAGCAACCAAGTTTGTGGTTGAACCTATGTGTCTCTGGAGGTGTGAGATAGTAATGGCAATTGTTGCACTGTTGTGTCACTCCTTCAATCCATTTACTAGTTGTGTGAACCTGCATTTGTGCATTTGGATATGCATTAGCGTGAAACTGTATGCATGTATTAAGACACGTGTATTTACATGTGTATCTATGTTGATAGTACCAGAACATGGATATTTATATGTGCAATTGTTTAGTGAATCAGTATTCACAAACATAGAAACATAGAAACAGAGAAAATAGGTGCAGGAGTAGGCCATTCGGCCCTTCGAGCCTGCACCGCCATTCAATATGATCATGGCTGATCATCCAACTCAGTATCCCGTACCTGCCTTCTCTCCATACCCCCTGATCCCTCTAGCCACAAGGGCCACATCTAATTCCCTCGTAAATATAACCAATAAACTAGCCTCAACTACTTTCTGTGGCAGAGATTTCCAGAGTTTCACCACTCTCTGTGTGAAAAATGTTTTTCTCATCTCGGGCCAAAAGGATTTCCCCCTTATCCTTAGACTGTGACCCCTTTGTTCTGGAGTTCCCCAACATCGGGAACAATCTTCTTGCATCTAGCCTGTCCAACCCCTTAAGAATGTTGTAAGTTTCTATAAGATCCCCCCTCAATCTTCTAAATTCTAGCGAGTACAGTGGAGTCTATCCAGCCTTTCTTCATATGAAAGTCCTGACATCCCAGGAATCAGTCTGGTGAACCTTCTCTGTACCCACTCTATGGCAAGAATGTCTTTCCTCAGATTTGGAGACCAAAACTGTTTGCAATATTCCAGGTGTGGTCTCACCAAAACCCTGTACAACTGCAGTAAAACCTGCCTGCTCCTATACTCAAATCCTTTTGCTATGAAAGCTAACATACCATTCGCTTTCTTCACTGCCTGCTGCACCTGCATGCCTACTTTCAATGACTGGTGTACCATGACACCCAGGTTTCGTTGCATCTCCCCTTTTCCTAATCGGGCACCGTTCAGATAATAGTTTGTTTATGATATGTTTACCACTTCCTAGCTCGTCTACAGCCTCATTTACAGCCCTCTAACCCTCACATTTGTTGTTAATCAACCCTATTTGTTCTCATTACAGTGCCAATGCCCTGGCTTTGTGAAGCCAACTACTCCAAGCTCCAGAAAGTCACCCTTCCCCACCATTCTCAAACCTCCCCAAATCCACCCATTTTCTCTTCTCATATCCAACATCTTTTTACCGTCCTTGTCTTACTATCTGAAGTGAAATGACGGGTCATCTAAATATAGATAAATATTGCTGGAATATTTGTCCATCTGGAACTGAGCATTGATCTCACCATCCGGATATGTCGGTGTTCATAACATGACATAAAACGACACACTATAAGACGCCCTGTTAGCTCGATAGCGCTGTCAGGAACATCGGTGTTGAGCCAGGTTTCAGTGAAGATCAAGATGCTGCATTCTTTGATCAAGTTGTGGGAGGTAATCAGTAGCCGGAGTTCGTCCATTTTGTTTGCCAGTGAGTGTACGTTGGTGTGCGCGTGCATGCATGCGTGCGTGCGTGCATGCGTGCGTGTGCGGTCGGTCAATCCAGCTCACGGTTTCAACGCGGACGGTCGATCCAGCTCGAGGTTTTGGAGCAAAATATATACAATAAATGCTCCACCGCATAAAGATCAAAAGAAAATATTGCTAAAATATGAGAACATCATAAAATGAAAAGACATATAAATGAAAGAAGACCACTTAACCAATCAAAACTCATCTCTATATGGTATCCACTTTCCCACTGTTTTTAATTATATTTTGAATGATTAAGATATAAACTAACTGATAGAGATAAGATTAGGATGATTCAAAATGGTCTCACAAACATCCATTTGATTGCAGCGAATTGTGGACGCAGCCCAGACCATCGCACAAACTAACTTTGCTCTATTGACTCCATTGATACCTCACGCATAAATGGTGAGGTATAAATTGATTACCCCATTTATAATCAAGTACGTGTCGCACCCTAGCCACTCGCTCTTCTCCCCTCTCCCATTGGGCAAAGGTATAAAGTGTGAAAACACACACCACCAGATTCAGTGACAGTTTCTTCCCAGCTGCTATCTGGCAACTGAATCATCCTACCACAATCAGGGAGCAGTGCTGAACGACTATCTACCTCTTTGGTGACCCTCGGAATATCCTTAATTAGATTTTGCTCGACTCTGTACTAAACTTGATTCCCTCATCATGTATCGATACACTGTAAATGTATCGATTGCAATCATGTATTGTCTTTCTGCTGACTGGTTAGCTTTCAACAAAAAAATTTCACTGTACCTCACTACACGTGACAATAAACTAAACTGAAACTGAAACTAAACTTACTTTGAGTCAGCTGCTCATTTTTGGAGCATACTTTGACGCAATGGTCTTAGATCAGTTAATATTTTAATATTAATATTTAATCATTTAATATTTTAAATATGTTATTAAAATATTGGGGTAGAACATTTTTGTGATCGTGATTATACCTCAATTAGACATGGCACGGCGGAAGTAAAAGTTCTACATTAGGGTAAAGCCAAATCTATGCGATTTTGTAGAAGTAGATTGGAAATAACCACTTAAAGGTAAATCAATCTTGAAGCCATGGAAACATGATCATGGGTACAACTTGAGAGAAGGTGGTGAAGGTTTGTTAATTGGCGATGATCTCCTTTGAGGAGATGTAAATAGAAGAAAAAAGGAAACAGGACAGAAAACATGGAAGGGCATAAAAAGTCTTGGAGTGAATTTAAAAATGGAATTTTGGAAAGTAGAGAGTGAATATGAAAAAAGTCTTCATGTTAAATCAAGGAGAATCCAAAGATCATTAAGCAAAAAACATAACACACACGAAGGCAGAGAAGACTGGAAATACTTAGTAGGTTAGACGAGATCTCTGGAGGGAGAATCAGAGCCAACAATTCAGGTTGATGACCTTCTTCCTGAGTTGAGAAAGCTTAGAGATCAAACATGTTTTGCGTTGCTGTGAAGGGGAGTAGTGGTGTGAACATTGTCTGTGATAGATTGCAGACTGAGAAAAACAAAAATGCCACAAGTAATTGTGGCACAAGCTCAGATAGGGTGGCGAAGGCTTATTAATTCCAGATGATCCGCCCTGATGAGATGTAAATGGAAGGAAATTAATGGAAAGGGAGGAAAATGAAAATAAAAATTGTGCTGGATACGTAACTTACACCTGAGGCAAATAGAACACTGCAAACACTGGAAATCCAGGAAATCCAGGAAAAATCCAGCAGTTCAGTAAGCATTTCACATTGGTGTCATCTGTGATGAAAACCGGAAAGGCTTATTATCTGAAATTGTTAAATTCAGTGTTATACCCTAAATGCTGTAACGGGCCTATTCAGATGTGGGCAGCCAGGGCTGTGAATGGCCTGGGGAGGCGGAGCGGGTCAGAGGGTGCTGTGGGCAGTTGGGCCTGTAAGTGGCTAGAGAGGCACTGCGAGCTAAGGGTGCTGTGGGCAGTTGGGACTGTAAGTGGCTCAAGAGGCAGTGTGAGCTAAGGGTGTGTGGGCAGTTGGGACTGTAAGTGGCCAGGGGAGGCTGTGCCAGTCAGGGGTTGGTGTGAACCACAGCCGGGCAAACGGTGCAAGCTGGGAGGAGGCATTGGCAGCCTGGGCTGTAAGCATCCACAGAGGTTTACAAGCCACGGGTAGTGTTTGCAGCTGGTCAGGCGGCACGAACCAGAGGTAGGGTCGGCCGCCATCGGCAGGTCTGTCCGCTATAACCGAAATCCGCTACCACGAGGTCCGTTAAAATGAGGATTGATTGCATTGAATGACACGTGATCAGATGCATGGATAGGAAAGGTCTGGAGGGATGTAGGCCAAGCACAAGCATGTGGGATTAGCCCGCTTAGGCCCTTTGGTCTGCCAAGTATCTATTTCTGTGCTGTGTGACTATAGCTCTATGTTTTCATGTGTTGAGACGTATCATATGTAGAGAGCACGACACACTGAATTGGAAGAAATGCAAGTAAATCTGTTTCACCTGGATTAGGCATGTTTATAATTTGAAAATCGCTGGGTTTGGATGAAATATATCCCATGCTATTAAAAGGAACAAAGAGAACAATGTCTGGGCTCTGGCTACAATTTTTCAATCCTCCCTGTCCATAGTGGTGCCAGGTCACTGGAGAAAGGAATGAAGCAAGCAATTACATGCCTGTTAGGCTAACCGCAGTGATGGACAAATTATTGAAATCAGTCCTGAGGGACAGTAAGAACCTTCAGCCAGAAAGAAACAGATGATTCCAGGATGTTTAGCCTGGATTTGTTAAAGCAGTACATGCTTGACTAGCTTAATCAAATTCTTGAGGGGGAATCCGTCAGGGTCATTAGGGGTAGTCACAAAAAGCTGGAGTAACTCGGCGGGTCAGGCAGCATCTCTGGAGAAAAGGAATAGGTGACGTTTCGGGTCGAGACCCTTCCTCAGATTGAGAGTCAGGGGAAAGGGAAAACGAGAGATGTAGAATAAATGAATGAAAGATATGCAAAAAAGTACTGATGAGCAAGGAAATGGATCATTGCAGGCTGTGGGCATTAGGGGTAGTGCAGGCCATATGATTTTAGTCTGTGTGTTGATGAGGACCCACACTGGACAAAAAAGTAAAAGCTCATGAATTCTGTGAAAGAGTTACAGTTCAACTTATTCAAGCTGCATTTAGACAGGTGTATGGATAGTACAGGTTTAGAAGAATGTGGGACAAATGCAGGCAAGTGGGCCTAGTGTAGATGGGACATGTTGGTCGGTCGTGGGAAAGTTGCGCTAAAGGGCCTGTTTCCACAATGTATGGCCCTATGACGTTCTATGAGTTGGTTCAGTGTCAGGAAGCCATTTAAGTGACTGGACTTCACATCTCGACCCTTGCTTTTCATAATATAGGTTAATTATTGTTTTCCAAATTTATAGGGATGTTAAAGATATTTGCAGCAGATACAATTTGGAGTGGTCAATTAACCAGCCAACCCAGAGATCTTTGTGATGTGGGAGGAAACCAGAGCAAGCCGAGAAAACCCACAGTGTTACGAGCACCTGGTAGAACTGCTGTCTCACAATGTCAGAGATCCGGGTTCGATCCTGACCCTGGATGTTTGTCTGTGTGGAATTTGCTCATTCTTCCTGCAATTCCGTGGGTTTCTTCCCATATCCCAAAGGTGTGTGGGTTTGTAGGTTAATTGGTATTTGTAATTTAACTCCAGTGTGTAAGGAGTGCATTCAAAAGTGGGATATCATGGAACTAGTGTGAGCGGGTGATCAATGATCGGCACGGACTCATTTGGCCGAAGGGCCTAATTCCATGCTGTTCCTCTTTCAGTCTATTCAAACAAAAGGGCATTGACTAATCAAACACTTTTTCCCTTTCATAAGTCCATGCTGTGACTGCACAATCATATAATATTATAATAATCATATTATTCTTCTCTGGATGATTTGTGATTATATCTCTCCCTTTAGACTGCAGCATTTTATTGCCACTGATATAAAGCCAACAGGTATGTAGTTCTCCCATTTCTCTTTTCTTCTCTTCTTAAATAGTGTCATCACATTTCACAAGCTAACAAGTTATAGGAGTAGAATTAGGCCATTCGGCCCATCAAGTATACTCCGCTATTCAATCATGGCTGATTTCTGCCTCCTAATCCTATTTACCTGCCTTTTCCCCATGAACCCTTAACACCCATTCTAATTAAGAATTTGTCTATCTCTGCCTTAAAAATATCCACTGACTTGGCCTCCACAGCACCCTGTGGCAATGTGTTCCACAGATTAACTACCCTCTGACTAAAGAAGTTCCTCCATTTGCTTCGCACTGGTCTGCATGAATCTGTCAAATTTTAAAAGCTGACAACCATATGCCCACAGATAATGGATTTGGTTCTGGAAGGTAGGATTAGGTCAGGTAGCCCTCTCAACGAGCAGATATGTTAATCACATAGCTTCTTTCTGTGCTGTACATTATCTATGATTCTTTGATATTTAGGCCTTATAACCTACATTATTCATCTTTTTTATATTTGTAATTTTTTATTATGACATACAGCAAGAACCTTCAGCCCGTTGAGTCTCTGCCAGTTCTCAAAGCATTGCCACCAATTTAATTCCTCCACTTACTTCCCAGTGATCTATTCCCTCACACACGCTCATCAACCTACAGTCCTACACTCCATCCTCATGATTATCTTGGCATTCAACAGGGGATAATTTGCAAAGGCCAATTAATCTACCAACCTAGCACATCTTGGGGTGGCACAGTGACGCAGAGGTTGAGATGCTGCCTCACAGCACCAGAGACCAGGGTTCAATCCTGACTATGGGTGCTGTTTGTATGGAGTTTATACATTCTCCCTGTGACCACGAGGGTTTTCTACAGGTATTCCAGTTTCTTCCCACATCCCAAAGACGTACACATTTGTTGGTTAATAGTAAGATTAAACGAGAACTTACCTTTTCGAAGTTTGATCTTTATTTTATGAGGAGTTACGATGAGGGATTACGTGAAGAAGCCCCGCCAGGCGCATGCTCGGCATACTACATAGCAGCGGCATGAAAAACACAGAACCAATAGCCGAAGTAAGATAGTAAGGCTCACACAAGACTAGAACTACCAGATGATCATTAGATTATGAGGGTCGGGAGCAGAGTGCACGTAATCCCTCATCGTAACTCATAAAATAAAGATCAAGCTTTGAACAGGTAAGTTCTCGTTTAATCTTACTATTTTACTTCGGAGCCACGTGAATGACTACATGAAGATTTTGAAGCTCTGTGATTTTCATGCCGTAGATTCATTCCATACGACACACTGCTTCAGTTGACACAGTAGTGAGTAAATAATATTATTGAACATTGCTTGAATAATGCAATAAGTGTTTTAATAATAATAATAAAAGAAAGAAAAGTAATACTCTTCTATCATAAGGGAAATTACAACAAAAGATATGAATCATTACATAAAAGAAAGCAAATAATCAAACAGAACCCAACACTGCATGTCCAAACTCTGGCACCGTGATAACAGGTTTATTATAAAACTTGGAAAAAGTTTCTTCGTTACACCATCCTGCGGCCTCTAAAATTTGGTCGAGCGGCACGTCCTGTGCCATCGCCGCGGACGTGGACGTTGCCCTGGTGGAGTGCGATTTAAACACATCAGTGTCTAGTCCAGCTAAATCTAAAACCTGTTTTAACCATCTAGAAATAGTTTGTACTGACACTTTTTTGTATGTTTCTTATGGGCAATAAGCATTGTTGTCTCACAAGCCCGGAGACTCTTGGTTACTTCAATATATCGAGTCAGATGCTTAACCACACACAATGTTTGGTCGACAGGGTATGCTCCAAAGATTACCTTGGTTCCAGACTTCCCCGGTCTGCTTTGTTTGATTAGATCATAAACATAAAAAGTAATGTTATCTGCAGACAAGTGCATACAATCTAAACGTAACATTTGCAATGTTTGTATTCTTTGTGCTGACACTAATGCCATAAGCATTACTACTTTAAATGTTAATTTCTGAAAAGACAGTGACTAATTGGAGCCCATTGCCGAAGCAATGTGAGAACTATACTAACATCCCAAATTTCTGTATCTGGGTTTGGGAGGATTTTTATTAAAAATCCCTCTCATAAATCGGGATATTAATGGATGAGACCCGATAGATAGATGTTCTGAAAATTGTCGTAAATAGGAAGACAAAGCACTACGAGCACTATTAATGGCACTATAACTAAGGTGCTGATCAAAATGCAACATAGCAAGGAACTCCAATACATCCGATATATTTGCCGTATGATAAGATATATCTGACTGAATACAAAAAGCTTCCCATTTCTTTATGTGAGACATATATTGTTTCTTAGTGCTATCTCTCCAAGCTGATGTTACGACATCCATGGTCCTATCCGACAGTCCAAGCCCTTGTAATGGTCTGGTCAGAACCTGCAGATTAACAAATTCATACAATGGATTAACTTATTCTGTCACTGGTTGTACCAACAAATCCCTGGAGTGGGAATCATCATAAATGGTTCAATTATCATTCTAAGCATCAATGGGAACCATGGCTGTGTAGGCCAGTTTGGAACCACCAAAACACCCATGGCAGAGTCTTGCTCTATTTTACTGAGATATTGCCTAATCAGGAAAAATGGGGGAAAAGCATAGAAAAACATATTTCCCCAATGTAGCGAGAATGCATCCAATGCTACAGCTCCTGGATCAGGCTCCCATGACATGTATTTAGGCAATTGGCGATTTAATCTGGACGCAAACAGATCAATGTCTGGTACACCATACCGATTGACAATTTTTTGGAAAATTTGTGGATTTAACATCCATTCTGTATTGTCTTTAAACTCCCGTGATCTGTTGTCTGCCACAACATTGTCTTTCCCTGGGAGACAGATATTCCTAGATACACACCAATTCCACATCAGGTTGACCAGATGATCACATGATACTGATCTTACTCCACCCATGTGATTGATATATGCTACAGCTGTGGTATTGTCTACTTGTAATTGAACATGCAAGTTCTCCATTGTAGAACAATAAGCTTTTAATCCAAAAAATGTCCCCAATAACTCCAAATAATTAATACCATATGTTTGGAGAATTAAATCCTCTTGGACAGTCCATCTACCACCACAGCTGGTGTTATTGTCCGTAGCCCCCCATCCGAGAGCACTAACATCAGTTTGCAATACCACTATAGGTTGCTGAATAACAATGTTTTGTAGTAGTTTGTGCAACATTCCCAATCCACCACTGTAATTCAGCCAACGCTTCCGTTGGCAACTGCATGGGTCTGTAAAAATGACCTGCATTTCTTTTAGTGCTTGTGCTTTGCCCTTTGAAGATTTCGATAATGCAAACTCAACAGCGGGAAATGCTGCTACTATCTTACCAATAACCCTAGCTACTTCGCGGATGGAGGGATAAGGTTTGTCAGCAAGGCAACTACACGCATTTGTAATATCCACAACTTTATCTGTTGGTAAAGTTACTGACACAGCAACTGAATCAATGACAAATCCCAAATACTCAATTGTTTGCAACGGCTGTAGCTTAGATTTCATTGGATGGATCAGAAACCCTAGCCTTTTCAACAGGCTTATAGTTGCTGAAACTGATTCTTCAGTGGCATTAACAATTAAAATATCATCAAGATAAGCCATGACAATGTGATTTTGAGCCCTTAACAATGCAAGTGCTGGTTTCAATAATTTTGTGAACAGCCTGGGAGCTGAATTTAACCCATTAGGTAATGCTTTATATTGCCACAGCTGACCCATCCAATTAAACTTCAAGTACCTACGATAATGGTGATGAATTGGCACTGAATAATACGCATCTTTTAAGTCTATAGTAGCCACGTAACACGCTTTGGACAACAACTCCATTGCAGTGTTGAAGGTGTCCATTTTGAAATGTCTATACTGGACATATGAATTCAATTTTGTGAGATCCAGAACGACTCTACAACCCCATCTTTCTTTGCCCTGGGGAAAATATTTGACACAAATTGTTGCGGATGATTCTCCGTACTTTCAATTACCCCTTTTTTAAAATAAATTTTCTACTTCTTCTTTTACCTGAGAATTTTCAGGTGCAGAAAACACCAAAACCCGATTAGGTTTATCCTGTACAGGTGGATCAACTCCTTCCATAAATTCTATAATAGCACCTGACACAGTATCTAATATAAACCGATCAGATGTTATACAGTACCATTCATCATAAAACAATTGCAATCTACCACCAACCGGAGGTTCTACAACAGTTTCCTCTGTGATAGAATAAAGTTTTTGTACCTTAGCAAATGACTGTGACGGTCTCCTTCTCCCAATATATGGATTAACATTGGGCTGTGATGGGTGATAATACCTTCTCACCATACCCCTGCCTCTGCTTGTTCCTGCTCCTGAATCAAACCCCCTTCTCATCCAGCCAGATTATCTCCTTTGACCAAATATAAAAGGTTTTATGAGGCTGATAGTCTTTGCCTCCTCATTGATATCTTTAATTTGTTTAGGCAGATTTTCTCCGAATAAATAATCTGGAGCTTGAACATTGCTTGATTTACACAAACCAGCAAATCTTGGGTGCAGGATGGGCCGAATGGCGATTTTTCTCATACAATTAATCTCAAAATAAGAGTTACAAAACAATGCCAACATGTCTTTTTGGATTTTGGACATAGCATGCCCTTCCAACTGCCTCCCAAAAGCAGTAATGCCAACTGCAATGAGCTTGAAGGACCTCTGGAATCGTATCTCCTGTCCTCGCATTGTTGAAGTCATGGGTGTCCAAATATCTGGATTCACTGTTGGCACCCTCAGTAATGCACAATTAACAGGTGTTTTATAGAGGTCTGCTGTCTCAATCATGACAGTCTCCTGAAGCTGGTGAGAAACCAAATAATTAATGTTGGCCGCCAGGTTTTCTTCCATGATCTCACCGCTTCCCTCTGGTATTGCAAAGGATTGTGCTACATCTGGTACACCTGTAGTTTGACTTTTGTGCTGTGGTGGGTATGCAAGACCAGAAACATCACCTTCAGGGTCAGTCTCCTGCCGCCCTGGTACTCCTGAGACTTGCTCAAAGGAGACTTCTTCCAGACCTAAACAAGGCTCTGGAGGTTCACATTCCCATGTTGTAAAGGCACCATATTCATGATATGGAACCCTCTCAGGGGCTGCCTGGGAATATTCTGGGTCTTTTGACCCATGGTTAATAATTGTTTGAAGCATTTTCTCCATTTGGTCCATCCTGAGCCACAAGGCTCGTCTGCCTGGCCCTGCCTCTTCTCCATCAGATTCATCTGATATTACAGGCCTAGCAGACTTCCTTTTATTTTTCCTTTCCACTGGAGTACCCTCCGTGGCCTGTGGCTGTGGAGCATCTAAAGGCTGAACTACGGCAGGGTCAAGGGCTACCGGTATCGGAACCGGCTCCGTACTAATCTGTGGTCCCGATCTTAATTGTGTTTCCACCCGGGACGCAAACTTTCCCCGCGCCGATTTTTTTACCCTGTCCATTTTTTTTTTTTTTTAAACTTCCCAAACTCCTCTTGGCTATTCCAGCCAGCGTCACGGAGTTTCTACCCAGGAAGTAATTTCAACCCACTTACCTGTGGGCCTGTTACTCACCACTGATGGAGCTGTGATCTGCAGCCCGTTCCTTACCGACATGCGTCGACGTAATGCCGAGCATGCGCCTGGAGGGGCTTCTTCACGTAGTCACTCACGTGACTCCGAAGTAAAATTGGTTTTGGGAAAAAAATACAAATAAATAGTTTGTAGGATAATGCTAGTGTACAGGGTTATTGCAGGTTGGCGTGGACTCAGTGGGCCAAAGGGTCTGTTTCTGCGCTGTATGTCTAAAGTCTAAAGTAAAGGCCAAAATCTCTGAGACATGGGTGAAATGCAGCAGCGAAGGGAGACACACTTGGTCGTAGGGAGAACTCCACATAGACAGCAGCAAGAGTCACAAACAAAATAGGGACACTGAGGTCACTCGGTTGTCCTCATAATCTTCATGATCCACCTCATTATCCCTGGAACAAGCACCATTCACTACATTTTCTAGATGTAGATAGGCACAGTATTCAAGACTGAGTTTTGCATTGTAAAGTCTTTGTAAGTGTAAACGTACAAGTTCGGGATGATTTATACAAATCTAAAATTTTTTGCTATATCTGCTAGTCTGTGTAATAAAATCCACTAACTCATCATTGTCTTTTTATTGCATTTATTGCATCTAGATATTTAATATGAGGAGTGTACATTTAATAGGACTTCCAATCCAAGAATCCTTCCACAAATTCTGTTTCATTCAATATAGCTATATAGGACCTATATTTACCTGGTCTCAGCATAATGTATTAGTGTGTGTCACCTTGCTACCAACTAACTACATCCTGCTGATATAAGCATATCTCTGATATAATCGTTTCAAAATTATCAAAGTTATCAGACTTTAATGATACCTCACTGAAACAGGCCCTTCAGCCCATCGACTTCACACTGACGAGCGATCACCCCGTAGATTAACACTATTCTACACACTAGGGACAAATTAGAATTTGGCCAAAGCCAATTAACATACAAACCTCCATGTCTTTGGAATGTGGGAGGAAACCGGAGCACCCGGTGAAAACCCACGTGGTCACGGAGAATTTATAAAACCAGTACATTCAGCACCCGTAGTCAGGATCAAACCCGGGTCTCTGGCGCTGTAAGACTGCAACTCTACCGCTGCACCACCGTGTCTCCCCTTTCTAGGTCTATTCTGGTTATCCCAAGATCTATTATCGGACTGAATAGAACTAATTATTACAGGACTAATAAGTGTTACCTTCCCAAGCGAATTATACATTACAAATATTTAATTGGAAAAAAATATACCAAATCTATATCTCGCTCAAGGGAAGGGTCTTTACCTGAAATGCCACCTATTCCTTTTGTCTAGAGATGCTGCCTGGCCTGCTGGGTTACTCCAGGTTTTTGCGTCCATCTTTCGTTTAAACCAGCATCTGCAGTTCTTTCCTACACATCTAAACTTTCATTCTTGTTTTGAGAAAATTGAGTGCAATTGCTAGCCTCCAGTGGCCTTGATAGATGGCGATAGTCCCTCTTTGAAGTGCCGGCCACATTTTTGATGCATCTGATTGGATTAATTAGGAGGGTAGTTAAAAGTTAACTACATTGTACACATGTAGCTCAGTCAGAGTGAGGCTGGCAGATTTCCTTTCCTGAAGTAATTTGCAGAGAAATCTGTAATTCTAATCTCCCTCTAACTACTTTTATGGCATTGAAATTATTTGTCACACAGGGTGCATTTCTGCTTTACAGGTCCCTGCAAGACTGCACGTGGGTAATGGATATCTTTCCTTTCATCTTATTCATATCTTAGAATTTAGTTATCTCTCTAA
The DNA here is from genome assembly GCA_963514005.1 of Raja brachyura. The sequence continues at coordinate 14,642,540 of OY740794.1, read as the reverse complement.
TATTTCTTTCAACTTGCTTTAACTAATCTCTGTACATTTCAGAATTGGCTACCTGTTCTGTACGGTGATGTTCCTGTTGGTTGACTACTCAAGTTCAAGTTCAAGTTTGCATTTATTGTCACTTGACCAATTAAGGTACAGTGAAATTAACGTTACCATACAGCCACACTAAGTGAAAAGCAGCAATATAACTGAAAAAAATCATCGGGACTTCTCTTCCCTCAATCTGGGACATTGCGTGCAAGCGTTGCTTGTTGAAGGCCAAAAGCATTGTAAAAGCCCCCACACATCCCAATCATGGACCGTTCACTCTGCTGCCCTCGGGCAAAAAGTATCGCAGTATAAGGAGCAGAACGGCCAGGTTCTGCAACAGCTTGTTAAAGAAGGAACTGCAGATGCTGGAGAATCGAGGGTTACACAAAAAGCTGGAGAAACTCAGCGGGTGCAGCAGCATCTAAGGAGCGAAGGAGATAGGCGACGTTTCGGGTCGAGACCCTTCTTCAGTCTGAAGAAGGGTCTCGACCCGAAACGTCGCCTATCTCCTTCGCTCCTTAGATGCTGCTGCACCCGCTGAGTTTCTCCAGCTTTTTGTGTAACCCCCCCTTCTGCAACAGCTTCTTCCCCAGAGCCATCAGATTCTTGAATTCCATATAATGTGCTCCACTATTATCTATCTTACCTTTTTTTATCTATTTTATCCTTTTGTTATTTTATGAAATTTCGTTCAGACTTGCATTTGTTGGTGTATTTGTGAATTACAATAAAGTGTGTTGATTGATTGTTAAAGAAGGAACTGCAGATGCTGGAAAATCGAGGGTACACAAAAGGCTGGAGAAACTCAGCGGGTGCAGCAGCATCTAAGGAGCGAAGGAGATGGGCAACGTTTCGGGCCGAAACCCTTTTTCAGACTCCTCAGACTTCAGACTTCAGTCTGAAGAAGGGTTTCGGCTTCGGATCTCCTTCGCTCCTTAGATGCTGCTGCACCCGCTGAGTTTCTCCAGCCTTTTGTGTACCCTGTGTTGATCGATTGATTGATTGAATACACACTGCCACAGAGTGGATCTGCAGTCACACATTACAATCACTCCATTCATTCAAATCTCTACTCCGACACCAACATTTCTTACTTTAACTATGATCTTCTTAAACTCCTCTCTGATCTGTCCATCCTCCGACTCCTGAGACCCGAAGATCAGGCAACTGAACCATCCTACCCACAACAAGAAAGCAGTCCTGAACTACTATCTAGCTCATTGGAAACCGTCGAACTATGCTTAATCAGATTTTACTGGCTTTATCTTGCACAATACGCTATTCACGTTATTCCCTTCATCATGTATCTGTACACTGTGGATGACTTGAATGTAATTATGTATTGGCTTTCCGCTGACTGTTTGGCCTGTGCAAACCTTTTCACTGTACCTCAGTACACGTGACAATAAACTCAACTCAACAGATATAATCCCCTTTATTTGCCACTTTGATTCCATGAATTTGCTTCTATTAAAGAAGCGTGGAGGTAAAAGTTACCAATTGTTACGTATCATGACATGTTCTTGTTGTCTCATTATATACAGTATGTCTGCTGCTATAATACCTCGTTCTCACTGTAATTCTTGAATGTTCTCAATTCCATCCTTTATTGGCGTGTTAATTCAATACAGAGTCTTCTGCCACACCTAAATTCAGAATTTTCTAGATATTTTTTCTCTACATATAAATAGCAAGAGAGTGTGTTGGAAGGAACTGCAGATGATGGTCTAAACTGAAGATAGACACAAAAAGCTGAAGTAACTCGGCAGGTCAGACAGCATCTCTGGGGAAAAGGAAGAGGTGACATTTTGGGTCGAGACTCTTCTGAAGTCTGAAGAAGGGTCTCGACCTGAAACGTCACCTATTCCTTTTCTCCAGGGATGCTGTCTGACCCGCTGAGTTACTCCAGCATTTTGTGTCTATCTCGAGCAAGAGAGTGAATGGGTGCATTTTCTCTTCATTTCACTCACAAAATGCAAGAGATAGTGATCATACCATGGGATGGCCTCTACCAAAGAAGCAATGTGGCTGAGAGATTTAACTTCAATATACAGCATGTAGTTGAATCATTCGAACAGACAGATAGGAATGGAATAGTCATAGAAAACATAGAAACATAGAAAAATAGGTGCAGGAGTAGGCCATTCGGCCCTTTGAGCCTGCACGCCATGCAATATGATCATGGCTGATCATCCAACTCAGTATCCCGTACCTGCCTTCTCTCCATACCCCCTGATACCTTTAGCCACAAGTGCCACATCTAACGCTCTCTTAAATATAGGCAATGAACTGGCCTCAGCTACCTTCTGTGGCAGAGAATTCCAGAGACTCACCACTCTCTGTGTAAAGAATGTTTTCCTCATCTCGGTCCTAAAGGAATTCCCCCTTATCCTTAGACTGTGACCCCTTGTTCTGGACTCCCCCAACATCGGGAACAATCTTCCAGCATCTAGCTTGTCCAACCCCTTAAGAATTTTGTAAGTTTCTATAAGATCCCCCCTCAATCTTCTAAATTCCAGCGAGTACAAGCCGAGTCTATCCAATCTTTCCTCATATGAAAGTCCTGACATCCCAGGAATCAGTCTGGTGAATCTTCTCTGTACCCCCTCTATGGCAAGGATGTCTTTCCTCAGATTTGGAGACCAAAACTGTATGCAATACTCCAGGTGTGGCCTCACCAAAACCCTGTACAACTGCAGTAGAACCTCCCTGCTCCTATACTCAAATCCTTTCGCTATGAATGCTAACATACCATTTGCTTTCTTCACTGCCTGCTGCACCTGCATGCCTACTTTCAATGACTGGTGTACCATGACACCCAGGTCTCGTTGCATCTCCCCTTTTCCTAATCTGCCACCATTCAAATAATAGTCTACCCTCATGTTGTTTGAGAAAAATCTTTGATAGAAAATTACTGGACAAATGGATACTGTAGGTCAGATAACTGGATGTTGGTCTGGATTAGGAATGAATTAGCGTATTCCTTTATAGGTAACAGCGAAATTAAAGGCAGAATATAAAGCTCAACATAAAACTGGAAGGGCTAATTAAGACAAATTTGGTTCTCTGGAAGATGGGCATCAGGACTACTAAAAAAGATCATGGCTGACTCGACATGAAATCCACTCTGCCTGCCTCACCTACTAATGTCCGCTAATCTCCTATCATCATCTATTAATCTCTATGCTCAACATGGAGATTAGTTCAGCTATAACGTGATATTTACGTTCCTGAGAAACCGTGTGTCAATGGGAAAGTGATTAAGTCAATGGGAAAGTGGGTGCTTAGTGGCTACAGAGGTTCAGATTTCAATAACAAAGTTATATTTTCTGCAGGATTTTCAAAAATAAAATATTTTATGTGTTTTTTCTGACTACAATCTAAACATATTCAAACTGTATGTTACATTGGTCAATTGAGCATGATTGTAGCAGCTTGCAGTGTGGCTGCTGCTTGCTGCTGCTGGCGCCGACGATGGCTGCCACGGTGTACTTCTCCTTGCTGTTTTGTATGTGGTTGTTCATTTGTGTTGTCTGTGGAAACCCTACAAAGATTACTTTCACGAGGGAGGTACTCATAAACATCGGACATACGGTACCTCCAAACATCGTTCCGGATTTCTCTCACTCGCTGGATTATTTGGACATACTCGTCGCGGGGACGTGGCTGCGTTCAAGGTCTTGAGATGGAGGAGGACCCGTGGGAAGCGGTCTGGAGCACTCGCCCAACTCCGGCGATGAGGATCACGCACACCACTCCCGAGCATATTCCTGGCTAACATACGTTCCCTCAATAACAAAGTGGATGAACTGCAACGCCTGCGCCGGACAAACAAGGACTTTTCTCGAGCCGCTGCCCTGTGCTTCACCGAGACCTGTCTGTGTGAGTCAACCCCGGACAGCGCGCTGCAACTGGCTGGCTTCCAACTTCACAGAGCGGACCGCGAAGTGGAGGCAGCGGGGAAATCAAGAGGCAGTGGAATATGCTTCTATTCCAGCCAGGACTGGTGCAGCGACATCACGGTACTGTCAAATTTCTGCTCTCCCAACCTAGAATCCTTCTTTATAAACTGCAAACCCTTCTACTCTCAGAGGGAACTTAACTCCTTTATTCTCACTGGAGTTTACATGCCCCCCTAAGCCTGCGTACTTGAGGCGCAAACGCAACTCGCTGACCAGGTAATGAGGGTAGAAAGTAACTCCCTGAACTCCATGGTCATTGTTTTGGGGGGCTTTAACAAAGCTAACCTCAGCCGTGACCTTCCAAAGTACAGACTTCAGGTTACCTGCCCCACCAGAGGGGAGAGAACACTCGATTACTGTTATACGGCAATCAAGAACGCATATCGCTCTATTCCCCAAGCGGGTCTCGGTCTCTCTGATTATTGTCTAGTTCACCTTATTCCAACACAGGCAGAAACTAAAATCTGCTCAGCCTGTGGTCAGAACTACAAAAAGATGGACAAGAGAGGGCATTGAGAACGTTCAATCCTGCATTGACTGCACGGATTGGAATGTGTTCAGGGAAGCAACCACAAGCCTCGATGAGTATACAGACACTGTATCATCATATGTCAGCTTTTGTGAGGACAATTGCATTCCCACTAGGACCCGGACATGGTTCAACAATGACAAGTTCTGGTTTACTGCAGAACTCAGACAGCTCCGACAGTCTAAAGAGGAGACGTATAGGAGCGGGGATGCAGACCTCTACAGGCAAGCTCTACAAGCAAGTACAAGCTGAGAAGAGGAATCAGAGCTGCCAAGGAAAGGTACTCTGAGAAGTTGAGGAGCAAGTTCTCAGCTAGTGTCTCTTCTTCAATTTGGAAGGGCAGGGACTTTTGCAAGAAATTACTAGCTACAAGAGGAAAGCCCCTTGCTCTTTGGACAATTGTCAGCTGACCAATGACCTGAATGAGTTCTACTGCAGGTTAGACAAGCAGAAACATAACCCTGGTACCCCTCCCTCCCTCCCTCCCCAACAAACACAGCCAGACCCCAGTCTGCAAAGACTGGACCCTTCTACACCCACTCCTCCGCATTCACCACTTAACACCCAATTACCCATCCCCTCCGTGCTGTACAACATCACCTCCATCATCAACAATAAAAATAGAGGAGGTGGAGAGGCTGTTCAGAAGCCTGAAAAGCCGGAAATCTGCAGGACCGGACAATGTTTCCCCCTCTACTCTCAAGCTCTGTGCCCAACAACTGGCACCGGTCTATACAGACATTTCCAACCAGTCCCAGCAAACCTGTACTGTCCCTGCCTGCTTCAAAGTCTCCACTATTGTCCCTGTACCTCAAAAGGCAAGGATTACTGGTCTTAATTACTACAGGGCCTGTCACACTGACCTCTGTCATCATGAAGACCCTTGAAAGCTTGTGCTGGCCAAGCTGAAAACCCCCTGCTGGACCTTCTGCAGTTTGCATATCGGGCCAATAGATCTGTGGATGACGCAGTCAACCTGGGCCTGCACTTCATCCTCCAGCACCTAGACCGCCAGGGAACCTATGTGAGGATTTTGTTTGTTGATTTTAGCTCTGCATTCAACACCATTGTGCCAGAGCTACTACACTCCAAACTTTCCGAGTTGACTGTGCCTGAACCCCTCTGTCAGTGGATCACCAACTTCCTGACAGACAGGAAGCTGCATTTGAGGCTGAGAAAGCACACCTCAGACCCGCAAACCTTCAGCATAGGAGCACCACAAGACTGCGTACTCTCTCCTCTCCTCTACTCTCTCTACACCAACGACTGCACCTCCACAGACTCCTCTGTCAAGCTTCTCAAGTTTGCGGACGACACAACCCTGATTGGACTGATCCAGGATGGGGAGGAATCTGCCTACAGACAGGAAGTGACACAGCTGGCGTCCTGGTGCCATTGCAACAACCTGGAGCTCAATGCTCTTAAGACAGTGGAATTGATTGTAGACTTTAGGAGAGCTCCCCATCCTCTCACCCCACTCACCATCAACAACATCACAGTCACATCTGTGGAGTCTTTTAAGTTCCTGGGAACCATCATCTCCAAGGACATTAAGTCTGGGGGCCACCATCGACTCCACAGTCAAAAAGGCACAACAGAGAATGTACTTCCTGCGGAGGCTGAGGAAGCACAATCTGCCAGAGGCAATGATGGTCCAATTCTATATGCCCATCGTAGAGTCTGTCCTCATCTTCTCCATCATGGTCTGGATTGGTTCAGCCATCAAGCACGACACCTGGAGGCTGCAGCGAATCGTCCGATCAGCTGAGAAGATTGTTGGCTGCAACCTTCCCTCCCATTGATGAACTGTACACTGCAAGGGCCAGGAAGCGAGCAGGTAAGATCATCTCTGACCCATCTCACCCTGGCACAAACTCTTTGAATCACTTTGCTCTGGAAGGCGACTCCGGATTGTCAAAGCTGTCACAGCCAGTAGTAGCTCTAGTCAATAACCAAAAATCTGTAGCCTCCTTTTGCTCTGTTTAAAAAAAAATTAATTTGCATGTTTAATCAATAATGTTTTATTATTAATGTTTAATGTTTTATGAGTCATTCCTAATGTCACTGTAAGTCGTTGTCACTTGCGGGTGGAGCACCAAGTCTAATTCCTTGTATGTGAATACGGTAAATAAACTTATTCATTCATTTATTCATTCATTCAACATGGGTTTTCATGACACAAATTGGCTGTAACATGAATGATGAATTAAGAAACACTATTTGAATTACGCAGGCTAAATTGGTTTTAGCCTGATTTTGATCGGGAACAATAGAACCAATTAAAATTTCTCTGGAGATCGGCAAGCAGGAAAAAAAGCTGTCGAATGTAAACAGGAAAGTGGGGAAAAACTGTTTTCATGTAACATCCCTGCAATAATCAGATGCCATTGTCCCTTAAGAACACAGCTACTATGTTAGTTGCAGGTCACCATTCAAGTTGACAAGCAATTTCTTCTATTTACAATTGTGCAATGGTACTCTATTAAACAATATATAACCTGCAGCTTTTAGTATTTTTAACGAAAGTAAAATTATCATATTTAAAAGACCTTTACATTTCAAATTCCTGCAGGAAAAATAACTTTGTTATTGTGAATCTGTAACTCTCAAGTCCCTAACCTCCATTTCTCCCATTGACACAATTGTCTTCATAATGCAATTTTCTATAATACAATGTTTCTTATGGGCCTGTCCCATTTAGCCGACTTTTTAAACAACTGCAGGAGACTAAGCGGTCGCCACATGTTCGCGGGTGGGTGCCGGGGAGTCGCCTTCATGGTCGTGAGGAGTTCCCGCATTCTGGGAACTAGTCGCGGCCTCATTATGGTCCACACACATTTTTCAACATGTTGAAATGTTAGCAGCGACTAGAATGAAGCCGCCATGGACAGTAGCGAGAATTCTCGTGCCGTAGGTGGGTCGCCAGGAGGGCCTAGTGGGTCGCCGGGAGGTCGAAGGCTCTCGTAGGTTCTTGTAAGTTGTAGCCGGTGCTGACCGGTGAATTTCATTGGCTCGTTGGGAAAAATAAACGTAAGCAATAGTTTTCAGAATGAAGAATAACCGACCGGTAATGTTAAATGTCCGCCGAGCTTCACAGCCGTGTATCTCTGGCTTCCTAAAAATTGTCTGGCTTCTTAAAAGTTGTCTCCAATCCTTCTCCCTCCTTCTCCCCCTCTCCCCCCCTCTTTTAAAAGACTTACCGTACACCAGCCGTCTTAATTACAGCGGCAACCTTCCTGTTCATCGGTGTGTGTCTGTATCACCTTGGCTTTGCACCGTGTGAATTTCACTCAGACAGCGCTCCCCCCGCTTGCCCAGTCCCCCGCCTGCATAACGGGCTGGTGAAGGAAGTGATGTGTGTGTGTGTGTGTGTGTTCCACTCTGACAGTCGCCGTTCCAGTTGCCGGTTTTTCAGGCGACTGTCGGCAACTGGACATTCGCTGGCAGTCGCCTGAAAAACCACCTATGTGGGACAGGTCCATTAAGAACACAACTATTGTGTTATTGCAGAACTACCTGATCATAATTACATAACTAATTTGGTCCACATAATACAAATAGTGTTCCTCAAATCATCCATCATATTATATCAAAATCGTTTAATAGAAAGTCGTATTAATGCAGAACTATCTGAATTCAATATGTGAGGAGGTATTACCTCTGAGAACATTCACTCATGTTTGAGTAGTACAAACTTCAGAAGTAGAGGATTCCCATTCCTCACTTGTTGTCCTCATCAGTTCCAAATGACTGGCCCTTTATCCTGAAACTATGGCTGTAGTTCTAGATTTTAAGTCATTAGTCTCTTCATGTCGACTCTGCCAAAACCTCTAAGACTGTTATATATTTGAATGCATACTAGCTGAATTCTTGAACCTCAGAATAACTTCCCATTGTATTCCCAGGGACAAAGAGGGAAACAGATTTAAAGCACAGTTGGAGAGGCTAACCATAACAGGGGATTCTTTCAGCCTTGCAAAGAACAGGACCTTCAGACGAAATGAGAGAACATGAAGAAATGCATGAAGGCCTGAGAATGAGCTTGGCCACATGGAACCATTACCTCTTCAGAACATTTACGAAGAATTCGTCAGGGTAAAATTCAGGACTTAGAAATGGAATGACTCCGAGAAAAACTGAAAGGGTTCAACAAGTAGATCTAGAAACTGGAGTTTCTCCCCCCCCACACATTCCAAAGACTTGTGGGTTAGTAAGTGAATTGAACATTGTATATTGTCCCTAGTGTGCCGGTCAGAAATCAAAATTGGAAGAATAAAAAGAAATTAAATTAGGATTTGTGTAAAAGGGTGATTGATGATTGGCACAAACTCAATGGACTGAGGGGGCTTTTTCTTTGTCCTACAAGACAGGACCTGTACATAATATCTGTAGCGTTATATACAATTTAATGGGAAAAGAGTAGGGTAATAGTACTATTGGATTTGTTCCACCAGGCAAAGACACAATAGGCTAAATGGTAATAACAATCGTGTGTAATATCGAGTTTCGATATTACACTGTAGGAAATTGTTCGTCGATAGCAGACAAGCATGGATTACTTTGCAGGGATGGTGTTTTTTATTGAGGTAAACCATCTGCCAACATGGGATCTTTTGGTACAGTGTAATATGCCTGTGATGTGACTAAATATCCTGTTAAATATGCCACCCCAACTCCCACAAGCAGTTAATTTCCTATACAGTTACAAAGTCCTGTGATTTAAGCATTATAAATGTTTAAAGGGCTTTGTCAACATTTCCTTTGAAAGGTCAGTATGAGTGTTGGGAATATATGTGTATGAGATGAAGCCTCTTGAATGTTCAAACAGTGACTCCTTGTCAATATTCATAAGCTGACTGTACCATCTGGCTTTTGAGAAAACACTGATAACAGTAAACTTTAATGTCTTGCTCCAAGGCATGGGAGACTCTTTTGAGGTTGTAATGATCAATTCAAATATCCCATTAATATAAGAGACTGTTTCTTCATGCACAGACCACTAAAGATCTTTAAAAAGTGTGCAGAGTGCAGAAGTGCACAAAAGAAAATGAGAAACATTGCTTAACTTGTCACTTAATAAAAGCAAGGAAGATTTAGAATCCCTCTTTGGAAACTACCTGGCCATAAAAGGTGAATTTAGATGCAAAGTGACCAATAAATCCGAGCTTATCCCAAATATGAAAATTACAGAGTACCATTAGGAATCAATTACAGTAAAATAGGTTGAGAAAAAACTCGCAGAGCAGATAAAGGGATTTGACCCGAAATGACGATGTTTCATTTCCCTCCACAGATGCTGAAGGAGGGTTTGGACCCAAAACGTCGCCCATTTCTTCTCTCCAGAAATGCTGCCTGTCCCACTGAGTTACTCTGGAATTTTGTGTCTATCTTTGCTGTCTGATGGGTCAAGTTCCGCCAGCAGTTTGTTATTTTTACTTGGGAAATATTGTGCACATTAACCATCTATAGTTTAACCTTATAGCAATAAACATGCTCTCGGAACTAATGGCCTTGTTTGCACTAATTGCAAATTATATAAAAAAGTACTGTTACTATTTTTTCACAATAAAGCATTTTATCACATTTATTCAAATCACATGATGTTGACATCACTAGCAAGATCAGCATTTCCTGTCCATTTCCGGTTGTCCCTGACTAGAAATGTCAGTGAGGAATCATGCACATGGTGGATCTGGTGTCAGGTATGCAATCTTCACATGCAATCTGTAGGGGAGGTCATTTCTCGTGAATTTGATTGTGTTTTTTTGAGGAAGTAACTAAGAAAATTGAGGGCAGAGCCGTACACATAGTCTGCATGGACTTCTACTAGACCATTTAGAAGGTTCCGCATGTTAGGCTTCCCTGGATGGTTAGATCAGATGGAATCTAGGGAGAGCTAGCTAACTGGATACAGAATTGGCTTCAAGGCAGGAAGAAGAGAGGTGATAGAAAGTTGGTTTTCATACTGGAGGCTTGTGACGAGTGGTGTGCCTCAGGGGTCAGTGCTGGGCTAATTGCTCTTTGTCATCTATATCAATGGTTTGGATGTGTAACGTATAAAGCATGATTAGTAAGTTTGTGGATGACATTGCAGAGCTGAGGGAGGGAGGAATACAAGCAGAATATTGTAGAGCAGACGTATCGAGGAGTACAAGTACTTTGTTCACACCGACCAGTGATGCCCGCACACTAAAGAGGCTGTCCCACTTGGGCGACCTAATCTGCGAGATTAGAAGAGTGTCTTCGACTTTCAAACTCACAGCATGGTCGACACGTGGGCCTAGGAGGTCCTATGAGGTCGCTGGAACTCTCCTTCATGCGCGAGGGAAGTTCCCGAATACTTGTGGCCACAGCTAGATCGCTGAAATTTTTTCCGCGTGTAAAATTTGGTGGGCATGGTTCTTTTGAACTCGTAGTGCAGTGGAGTGGGGTCACTATTTAGTTACAGGCAGTCGAGGGCAGCCGTAAGCAATCTTCCTCGCTGACCGGGCATTTTAATTGGCTGATTGGAGTTTTCAGGACCAAGGAAAACCAACCGGTAAGTTAATTGCCCGCTAAACTTTATTATAATTCTTAAAAGTGTCTCCACTCCCCCTCCCCCCCTTCTCCCCCCATCCTTCTCTCCCCTTCTCCCCCCCTCTCCCCCCTCTCCCCCCATCCTTCTCTCACTTCTCCCCCCCATCCCTCTCTCCCCCTTTCTCCCTTCTCTCCCCCCCCCCCCCCCCCCACCACACTTTCCAAAGGACTTCTGCCTCTGTCCCACTTAGGAAACCTGAACGGAAACCTCTGGAGACCTTGCGCCCCACCCAAGGTTTCCGTGAGGTTCACGGAGGTTCCGGTCACTCTCCCTAATTGTGGAAAGTGGTTTCCACATAGTCGAGGCTTCTTCTATGTTCCTGCGATTATTTAAAAAAAAACAAAACCGGCCTCAACTAAAAATAGGTTGCCATTTGGTCGAAGCCAGTGGAGTGGGGTTGCTATTTACTTACGGGCAGTCGAAGGCCATCTCCTTCACTGACCGGCCATTTTGATTGGCTCATTGGAGTTTTCAGCAAAGATTCCTATCGGATCTTTGGTTTTCAGGACCTAGAAGATCCGCCGGAAGGTAAAATGCCCGCTAACTTTATTAAACTTCTTAAAACTGTCTCCATTCCTTCTCCCCCTCGTTCTCTCCCCTTCTCCCCACTTCTCCCCCCTTCTCTCCCCCTCTCTCTCCCCTTCTCTCCCCTACTCCCTCCTTCTCTCTCCCCTTCTCTCTCCCCTTCTCTTCCCCTTCTCTCTCCCTTTCTCTTTCCATCCCTCCCTTTATTTCCCCTTCTCTCCCTCCCTCCTGCGCTCTCTAAAGGACTTACCGTGCTCTGTGGCAGCCGTTTACCTTCTTCTTCATCGCGCAGACACGCTCCTCCACTCTCTATGGCCCCCACCTACGCAATGTGTTTGTGTGTGTGTGTGTGTGGTCGGTAGCAAAGATCCTATAAGATCTTTGATCAGTAGATGCAGCTCACGCTTCGGTCGAGGCTTTCCAGGCAAGTGACCAAAACCTCTGGTGACTCATGGAGACTGACCGGAACCTCCGGGAAACTCACGGAAACCTTGGGTGGGGCGCAAGGTCTCCAGGGGTTTCCGTTCAGGTTTCCTAAATGGAACAGGGGCATTACCGTACACTGTGGCAGCCGTTTACCTTCCTCTTCATTGCGCAGACAGCGTTACCCCACTTTTCCTGGTCGCCGCCTTAGCGATGTGTGTGTGTGTGCGGCCAGTCGATCCAGCTCGCGGTTTCAACGCAGACGGTCGATCCACCTCGTGGCTTTCCAGGAGAGTGCTCTCAAGCTTGAAGGTCGAGGACACTCTTCTTAGCTCGTGGATTAGGTCGCCCAAGTGGGACAGCCCCTTAACACTATCCTGTACACAGTGGGAGCAATTTATGATCCCAGCCAATTGGCCTCCAAACCTGTATGTCTTGGGGTTTGGGAGCACCTATTCTCAGTAGCAATGTTACAAAATTTTGAGATTTAAAAAATCAAGTCTGCAATTTATCCCATCAGATAAAGCATAAAAAGAAGTTTAATTTGACACCTAATTTACTTTCATATCTTCAGTATTAAGAAAGTTATGGCCATTTTCATACTCGGAAATTAGCATCTTGCTCCCCATTGCCTTCAATTGACTTAACTCAAAAGCTGTGATCTGGAAAAGTTAAAAGCCCATAACTTTCTTAAAAATTAAGAGAACTCAATGAAATTTTCAGTTATTATAGATTGAAGCATTCTGAAACAAATATTAAACAATCTTACTTGGATTACCTGATATTAAAGCATATAATTAGTTAGTTATCTAATTGTAGCTAATTACAAAATTCAATGAGTAGATCTAAACATCTATCCATTTCTTAAGAAAAGATAAACTTTTTTTAAATTGCCTAAGTGTCCAAATAACATTCACACAATAATCCACAATATAACATAATTTTTAAATCTCATTTTCATGAATTTCTAGGCCAAATAGAAGGAATTTAGTGTTTGATTCCTGTAAATTAATGGGCATTTAAATCAACTAGCGAGTGGGTTTTAGTGGAATGCGGTGGATTAGAACGTTGCGGTTTGCTGTGAAGTCGGGGGGAAAAATACTGTTTGTTCATACATTTTTTGGGACCCCATTTCACAACATAAAAATATTATTAAAGCCTCCTGAAAAACCAACTTTTAATATAAAAATAAACTATTTACCTTTTTTTCTCCCCTACGCAAAATCCTTCCGGTTGTCTGTTCTCACGGCTTTTGAAGGTGATTTTTAAATTACTCTAGTTAATAAATAATCTAGAGTAATTTAAAAATACCTTCATTGATGAAATGTCGGAGCGATTTTTCTTCCGCAACGAAATCGCCCGACATTCATCGATTATCCCAGTCTGAAGAAAAACGGCACTTTAAGCCCGCCCCCCTCTGAAAGGCGCCAAAGTCGCGCACACGGGAAGCAGCAGAACTGCAGCGCTGCTCAAGGTAAGTTTTGCAACATACCTATTCTCAGGATCGACCCCGGGATCGACCCCTGCACCTCATGCTGCCCTCTTTAAGCAACAATGGATGGCAAACCAAAGGACACTACATGCATCTCCAGCCCTGACTTCAAATCAGCTCATGAGATTGATGAATTTGACATTTGTTGCCCTGTGGCGTGGTTATAACTGCAGCAGCTTCAGCTGACTTTACCAATGAGGCTTTCCTTGCTAACTAGCAAGCATCTCACATTGAAGAATTGCTTCCAGAAATCTGTGGGTGTATATGGATTCCGGCTGAGAGCGTTTCCTTCGACACATTTATCTCCCTTATCCTGTCACTTGCCCCCTCCTCCCACTTGTGCTGTCTAACCAGAGGAATGCATACACATGAAGCATGTCCTCGGCCAGTGGTTATTGCAGATGTCAGAAGGAACCTCCTTCAGCCACCAGCTCTCTGTAGACTTTACCAGTCTCATGGTAGTCTAGAAGCGTTGGATGAATTGAGTCAAGAGCCACCAATCACCAACTAGCCTGTAGATGGTTATTCATCACCTTAAAGGGGGTTGATGCCAGGAGAATGCTGACTGTGGGTACAGCTGTGTGTGGTTAACACAGAGGTTCTGCTGGAGGATTGTGCATCAATCCACCAGCACCAACAGCAAGCTAGGACAGCATGCTGTTTGACACACATTCCACTGTTCTGCGTGCATCTGGCAAGGCATTAGCAGCCCACATGCTGGTTGACCTCACCAAGATGGAGGTCAGGGCATGACTCATATTACAAATGTACACGTGCGATCGCCAAATCTTATGCCGTTCCCAAATAACTGGGCTGAGGCAGATGTTTCACTCAGCTAAAAGTGCAGCCTAAAACATTAATGCTGCTGTGAAAAGCAGCAAGGAATTCTGTTAAAGTGATTTGTGTGGAATGGCAGTGGATTTCAATGGGAAGCCATTGAGATTTGAGTACGATCAGTGGTAATTCTGTGGGATTCAGTGAGATTTGGATTCCATCAATGGGTTTTCAGTGAGATGACAATCAGGCATGTTTTGAAATGGTGGGTAACTCACTTCAGTAGATTATTGCTCATGGGTAAAATGAAAGTATACTTTAAAATCTATTATCTTGATAAGGCCTTGTGCATTGCCATCACTTGCTAATATGAAGGCTAATATAAAGCAGATAGCTGTCAAGGTATTGGAAAGAAAAACAATTATTTATCATGATATTAGCTCCTATGAGCTCCTTTGTTGGAACAGTTACTGGGACACAGTAATTTAACTGCTCGATTTGGTGTTTATAGAATGTTTATTTTTCTCAAAGTCACACCAGCCATCAAAAGAACATAAATGGAACATGTTCCTTTCTAACAAAATAGCTTCATCTGTCACACACAAACCGCTTATAACATGAAAGAAGTTACTAATCCCTGACTCCGTCATATACACTCAAATCACATAATTCTCTTTTAATATGGCAGTGACACTTCAAATCCAAAGTCCCTCTTATAATGACAGCATTGTGCTGTTTCAGATCAATTGCTTTTGATGTTTTTGTTGTCAATGGTGTCCATGGAGATGGGAGATTTATTTGCATCTACTTAATAACCATTTAATTTCCTACATTTCCCCTTTCACTGCTGCCTATACTCTAGCTCAAGCACAAGTCCAATATGCTCACTCGTCCACACTTTGTCCGAGCAAAGTGTCTTGGTAATAAACCCCTGTATCTTGTTGCGCAATCTGTTGCCTTGGCAACAGTCAATACTCATCTTATCAGCACTAAACAGACATGATGAAATGCCTAATATTTTCTCGACCTGAAAATCCCACTCTGTGCTTGTGGCACTGGAAGCATATAGAAAAATAATACAAAAAATATTACCTTTGAACTCATATAACTCGTACTCAAAATATTATGAAGAAAGGATGATTGATTGTATATGTTTGGGCATTGATATATCAATCAGTCATTGCAATGTCCATAGAATATAAAGTATAATGAAAGATGCAGCTGCAGAATAAACTTTGGAAGACAAAAATAGGTGTTTCTCCAAGACATAATATTGTTTCTTCTGAGCTATTCGTTTACCCACACTAATCTCTGATATTGGAAGAAGGGTCTCGACCCGAAACGTCGCCTATCTCCTTCACTCCTTAGATGCTGCTGCACCCGCTGAGTTTCTCCAGCTTTTTGTGTAACCCTCGATTCTCCAGCATCTGCAGTTCCTTCTTTAACACTTTGTCTACTCCACTGCGATATCTCCTCAAGGTATGCCTACTTTGAAGAAGTTCTCCTCCTCCTGGAAGAAGGGTCTCGACCCGAAACGTCGCCTATCTCCTTCACTCCTTAGATGCTGCTGCACCCGCTGAGTTTCTCCAGCTTTTTGTGTAACCCTCTGATATTGAACATCCTTGCCTAATCCGGGGATGCATGTTAGTAAGTCCTTTTACTTATTAATAGTTAAAGACACTAATTCTGAAGCACAATAAATAAGGGACTAATTTTTATGAGATGTAGAAACCTCTGGTAAGGAGATACCTGTGGATTGGAAAACCATAAAGGTATTTCACTCACAAAGGGAGGGACACAAAAATTGTTAGCTATCGACAATTAACTTAACATGAATTGTTGGGAAGATAAGTCAGAGTTGGAAAAACAGGTCCTTCAGTCCTTCAAGTCAAGTGGGCAGTGGTGCAGTGGTAGAGTTGCTGCTTTACATGCCAGAGACACGCGTGCGATCCTGACCTGTCTGTACGGTGTTTGTACATTTTCCCTGTGACCTGCGTGTGTTTTCTCCGAGATCATTGGTTTCCTCACAGTCAAGAGAAGTACAGATTTGTAGGTTAATTTGCTTGATATAAATGTAAATTGTTCCAAGTGGGTGTAGGATAACGTGCAGGGATCTCTGGTCGGTGCGGACTAAGTGGGCCGAAGGGCCTGTTTTCGCTCTGTATCTCTAATCTAAACTAAAGTCTGCATTGACCGTCAGAACCTATTTTTACAGGAAACAAACTCCAGGCTACTTTATTCACCCCACATTTCCTTCAACTACCCACAGGATTCTACCATTCGTCCACTTACTAGTCATCAAATGATCGACCAAGACAATAATCACAATTTACAGTGGAGACACGACACATGAACTCACACAGTTTTGGAATGTGGGAGGACACCTGAGCACCCTGAGGAAACCCATGCATCAACATGTGTGTAAATCCCACACAGATAGATAGCACTGGAGGTCAGGATTGAACCTGGGTCACTGGAGCTGTGAGACAGTAACTCTACTAGTTGTGCCAGTGTGCTGGATTCAATAATCAGTCACATACAGGAGCTTAACACATTCAAACCAAGTCAACACCGTTTTTGGAAGGAAAATTCTGTTTGACAAATTTGCTAGAGTCTTATGAGGATGTAACATGCAGTCAAGAGGGGAGATCCTGTGTTTTCCAATTTATTGCTTACCTCTAATAAAAATATATTTCAAAAAAAGGAAAGAAAAGAGGGGAGATCCTGTAGATTTAGTGTGTTTGGATTACCAGCAGGTATTTGAGGATATGCCACATGAAAGGCTGTTAGACAAGAGCTCATGATATTGGGAGAAGTATGTTAATACTGTACTGAAGACAGGTTATCATGCAGACTTTATTTACCACTGGAATGCCTCAAATATTAGTCCTAGTCCTTCAACTATTTACCATCCATATGGGTGATTTGGAGTCATAGAGTCATGGAGTCATCTTACATGGAGAAGAGGCCCTTTGGCCCAACTTGCCCACACCGGCTACCGTGGAGGAGAGGGAAGAGTATAAGGTATCCAAATACATCGAAGAATTAAACTAGTTCGGAGGCAATGCTACAAGAAGGATATCTGGATTCTGCGCCCGGACATAGATAGTTTGAATAAGTAACAATGTTACAAAATGGTGAGATTTTAAAAATCAAGTCTGCAATTTATCCCATCAGATAAAGCATAAAAATAAGTTTAATTTGACACCTAATTCAATTTCATATCTTCAGTATAAAAAAAGTTATGGCCATTTTCATACTCGGAAATTAGCATCTTGTTTCTTATTGCTTTTCCATTGACAACACAAAAGCTGTGACAGTCAAAAGCCCATAACTTTCTTAAAACTTAGGACAGTCAAAAGCCCATAACTTTCTTAAAAATTAAGAGAACTAGGACAGTCAAAAGCCCATAACTTTCTTAAAAATTAAGAGAACTGAATGACATTTTCAGTTATTATAGATTGAAGCATTCTGAAACAAATATGAAAAAATCTTACTTGGATGACCTGAAATTAAAGCATATAATTAGTTAGTTACCTAATTGTAGCTTATTACAAAATTCAATTACTAGATCTAAACATCTATCCATTTCTTGAGAAAAGGGTAACATTTTTTAAAAGCCTAAGTGTCCAAATAACATTCACACAAGAATTCACAATATAACTTGATTTTAAGATCTCATTGTCATGAATTTATAGGCCAAATGGAAGGAATTTAGTGTTTAATTCCCGTAAATTAATGGCCATTTTAATCATCTTGCGAGTGGGATTTTGTGGAACGCGATCATTTGGAACGTTGCGGTTGCGGTGAATTTAAACCCCATATCGGCAGGAAAAATACTGCCGGTTCGTCACCTTTTCGCAACATGAAAGTTTGATTAAAGGCATCCTAAGAAGCAAGTTTATATGAAAAAATAAACGGTGTACCTTGCCTTGTCCCCTACGTGAGATCCGTCCCGTTGTCGGCATTAGAAGATGATTTTAATTTTACTCCTGCTATTAAATTATCCAACGCTAATTTTAATAAACTTAATAAAACGGCAGTCTAAGCGATTTTTCTTCAGCAACTAAACAGCCTGTTCAAAATCGATTTGAATAGTCTGAAGAAAAAATGCATTTTAAACCCACCCCCCTCTCAATGGCGCCAAAGTCGCGCACACGGCCAGTGACAGAACTGCAGCGCCTCTGAAGGTACGTTTGTAACATACCTAGAATAAGCAAGTAAAAAAAGTGCCAGATGGAGTTTTCAGTGGGGAAGTATGTCGGCATGCAATTTGGTCGGAAAAGTGAACTGGCATGAAAATGAGAGAGACTGCAAATGAGTGGAGATGAGGGATCTAAATTTGCTTGTGAAAGATGCACCAACATTAGCAAAGCAGGTGCAGCAAGCGGTTAGGAATGCAAACAGTTTTTTTAATGAGATTACCTTTATAATAGTGTTTAAAGTATTTTTACAATCATTCAGGGCGGAGTATATGAAGCTGTACCAGAAGTACTGTGTACAATTTTGCTTCCCTTTTTTTACGAAGAGGTTAAGCCGCTGTCCCACTGTACAAGGTAATTCAAGAGTTCTCCCGAGTTTTCCCCTGATTCGAACTTGGAGAATGTCTGTAGCGGGTCCGTAGGAGTTCGTGGATGTCTCGTGGCGGCTCGTAATGCTAACGGGGGTAGGTATAAAAAGTAACCATTTTTTCATCACGAGTATTTTTTTACTCGTGGACATTTTTTTCAGGGATGAAAAAACGTCACGAGTTTAACGGATGTCCCGACTACCTATCGTTAGCATTACAAGCCGCTACGAGCCAACCACAAAATCCTAAGGACCCGCTACAGACAATCTCTGAGTTCGAATCAGGGAAAAACTCGGGAGAACTCTTGAATTACCTCATGCAGTTGGACAGGGGCTTTACAGGTTACAAATGAGTTTATCATATACAGCAGTCTGCAATGAAGATCCTCCCTCACATGAAGCTCACAGATTAAACTGCGTACATACAATCAGGATAAATACAGTAAATGGAATTTCAAGTACAAAGCAGAACGGTGATAAATTGTAGCGCAAAGGCTGAGCAGTGCAAACGCATATTGAAGTTCAATAATCGGATAACCAATTAGGTAGAATTAAGAGAATTGTACAGAACCTCAGGGAATGGGTGTGAAAGAAGCAGAGCAAAGAAGATGTGCTTAAGTCTGGAGGTCCCAGATTACAAACTCCTGTATCTTCTCCGAGAAGGTAGAAGAGAGAAAAGGGAATGGCCAGGGCTGCAATCATTCTTCACAATACTACCAGCCTTCCTGATGCAAACACACCCTGTGGGTGGATTGCTGATGGAAGGAAGTGTCTAGCCTGTGATGGATTGGGCTGTGTTGCCCACTCTCTGTGGATTCAAGCAAACAAGAACAGAGCACTTGCCATAGTGTCTTAGAGTCATGGGTCTAATGTAAAGGAAAAACATACAATTGATGGCAAGACCATTACCAGCACTGATGCAGAGAGGAAGTCCAAATATATAACTCCCTGAAAGTGGCAACACAAGTCGATAGAGTGTTAAAGAAGGCCTGTGTGATGTTTGCGTTCATTGGTCGAGGCACTGAGTATAAGTGCCAGAAAGACATGATACAGCTTTGTAGGACTTTGGTTAGGCAGCATATGGGGTATTGCATGCAGTTCTGGTTGATCCAATACAGGAAGGATGTGGAGGCTTTAGAAATGTGCAGAGGAGGCTTACCAGAATGATGTCTGGATTAGAGGGTATTAGCTGCAAAGAGAGGTTGGACAGACTTGGATTGTTTTCCCTAGAATGCTGGAGGTTGAGGGGAGACCTGATACAAAATTATGAGAGGTAGAGAACAGAACCATTTTTTCCCAGGATGGATATATCGAATACTAGAAGGTATAGCTTTAAGGTGAAAGGAGCAAAGTATAAAGGGGCAACTATTTTTGCACAGATTGTGGTGCCTGGAGTGCACTGGCAGGGGTGGTGGTGGAGGAAGATACGATAGTAGTAGCAATGTTACAAAATGTTGAGATTTTAAAAATCAAGTCTGCAATTTATCCCATCAGATAAAGCATAAAAAGAAGTTTAATTTAACACCTAATTCACTTTCATATCTTCAGTACTAAGAAAGTTATGACCATTTTCATACTCGGAAATTAGCATCTTGTTCCCCATTGCCTTTCAATTGACTTAACTCAAAAGCTGTGATCTAGAACCGTTAAAAGCCCATAACTTTCTTAAAAATTAAGAGCTCAATGAAATTTTCAGTTATTGTAGATTGAAGCATTCTGAAACAAATATGAACCAATCTTACTTGGATGACCTGAAATTAAAGCATATAATTAGTTAGTTATCTAATTGTAGCTAATTACAAAATTCAATGAGTAGATCTAAACATCTATCCATTTCTTAAGAAAAGATAAACTTTTTTTAAATTGCCTAAGTGTCCAAATAACATTCACACAATAATCGACAATATAACATAATTTTTAAATCTCATTTTCATGAATTTCTGGGCCAAATGGAAGGGATTTAGTGTTTAATGCCTGTAAATTAATGGCCATTTAAATCAACTAGCGAGTGGGTTTTAGTGGAATGCGGTGGATTGGAACGTTGCGGTTTGTGAAGTCGGGAGGAAAAATACTGTTGGTTCATACATTTTTTTTTGGACCCCATTTTGCAACATGAAAATATGATTAAAGCCTCCATAAAAAACAACTTTTAATATAAAAATAAACTGTGTACCTTTTTTTCTCCCCTACGCAAAATCCTTCCCGTTGTCGGCGCTAATGGCTTTTGAAGGTGATTTTTAAATTACTCTAGTTAATAAATAATCTAGCGTAATTTAAAAATACCTTCATGAATGAAATGTCGGAGCGATTTTTCTTCCGCAATGAAATCGCCTGATATGGATCGATTTTCCCAGTCTGCAGAAAAACGGCACTTTAAGCCCGCCCCCCTCTGAAAGGCGCCAAAGTCACGCACACGGGGAGCGGCAGAACTGCAGCGCTGCTCAAGGTAAGTTTTGTAACATACCTAGATTGTGGGTGCCTGGAGTGCACTGGCAGGGGTGGTGGTGGAGGAAGATACGATAGTAGTGTTTAAGAGGCTTTTGGATAAACACATGGATGTGCAGGGAATGAAGGCAGATAAGGGTTTGCCTTAACAGCATGTTTGCCATAGACATTGTGAGCTGAAGGGCCTGTTGCTGTGCTGTACTGTTCCATGTCCTATTTTCGATGTTAAGCTTCTCAATCTCTTTTCTGTACATTAGTTAATGATTACTGTAGATCCGACCGACAACAATGAAACCATTGGCAGTATAAAAATTGAGTTGGCATTGCACTTGGCCACTTAGTGATCGGGTTTACAGGGAGTAGAGCAAGGAATTAAGCACGCCACTCCAATGGGGCACCAGTGTTGTGGATCAGGAAGCCAATCCAGAAGAGATACAGTTGGCTAATTCATTATAAAAGATGGTTCTCCTGTCATAAGCGGCTAACAAAGTTAGATTGGTTTTATTTTGAATTGAGAAGAATGAGGGGTGATCCTATGGAATATATTTGATTCCAAGGGAGAAGTGCAAAGTCAATAATTAGATATTTTCATCACTGGGAGAGTTTGACATAGTTCGAATTACAAGGTAAGGGGAAGTCATTTGGAATGCAAGTGCACAGAGGGTAGTGAATGTTTGGAATTGTCTACCCTGAATGTTTATGGAACTAGATCACTGGAGACATTTGACGAGGAGGTAGACAAATTTTGAACGATCCAAGAATTGATGCCTATGGAAATTGGCACGGAAGAATAGTCGACTGAACAGCGATGATCGTATTGAATGTTAGGGATTACACTCTCCTATCTTCCTGTATATATTCTACAAATATAGTGTGCGTGGGCAAATATGTGAGACTGTGGGTGGCATGTGTGTGGTGTGTTTATTTGTGTAGGAGGGACGAGGGCGAGGGAGAGAAATTGTGAAGGAATGAAGAAAATGTTGAATGTGAAAACAAGTGAGAAGCATAAAAGCAAATAAATAACCACATTGAGTAAGCTAACTACGGGAAAAAGTTTAAATATAGAGAGGAAGTATGAAATAAAAATGTTAGGAAATATTAAAAATGTTTTTACAGACACGTTACAAAAGTTAAGGCTAGTTTAGAGATACAGCGTGGAAACAGGCCCTTCGGCCCACTGAGTCCATGCTAACCAGCGATCACACAAATTCTATCCTACAACACAATAGGGACAATTTACAGGGGCCAATTGACCTACAAACCTACACATCTTTGGAATGTAGGAGGAAATTGGATCACCCGGCAAATACCCACACAGTCTCCGTAAGGACAGCAACTGTAGTCAGGATCGAACTCAGGTCTCTGGCGCTGTAAGGCAGCAACTCTACTGCTGCTCACAGTGGCACAGAAATTCACGATAGATAAAAACTAAAGAGTTGGTGTTAATGAACAAGATACCTTGATTCATTTCATTGATTTTTGAAAAGATTAAAGGATATCAATATAATAGCTAGCAGAGATATTTGAAAAGAGAAATAAAACCGGAAATAAAGAATAAATACCAGAAACAGAAATAAATCCTATGATTATTATAAAAGGGGAAGCACTGGATGAACCCTTACTTTTTATGCCAGATTTGGATCTTAATCTTCATCAAGAGCAAAAGAGTTGCCACACTTGTACCTGAACGCATTGTCCATGACGTTCCATTGAGATTCGTGTTCAATCATAGTCAGTAAACCTTTTGGACTATGTTCCCTTCTCACTAAGATTGCTCAAAGTCTGCATGTGTACAAAGCAATGGCTATAGAGGGATGAAATCACCGAGGCAGTGGAGTTTATGGCGGAGGCTGAGAACACTGGTCCAATCTCTTGGAAATTCATTGGAAAAGCTTAGAGCTGGCGAAACAGCTTACAGCATGGGATGTATCGGCCTTTAATCCATTCAATTTACCCAATACCACTTCTCGGCTTGTTGTAAGGGTTAATGTAGCTCTGGGATCGTGTAGGGCATCAGCCAGGAAGGCACTGCCACGTATAGGATATGAAAATTTGTACAAGTGCACCTATTCATAAGTTGACATCGCTGCCCATGTCCCTGCAAGATGTTTGTAATATAAGGCTTAAACGGGCTTTTAGATGAAAGATGAAATTGTCTACTAACAGTAGTACGTCAGGCAAGTTATGCTCAACAGAAAACCAATTAGTTGCTTGAGAGAATGCTTAGGCTCATTTAGAAGAACCAGTAAATCATGAGGCCACTTTCAAGAACCTAACAAGTAGATAAGGATCAAGATGAAAGAAAAGGATAATATTTCCTTTTCTCAGAGGCATCCAAGACTAGCTCTGCATCTGATGTAATAAATAACCCTTGTTTTCAGTACTAACAACAGCATAGTCAACTCTTGCTTACAGATTAGATTAGAAGCGCAAGCTTATTCATTATATAAATTGAGCTCATGGGACCTCACCTTCTGGGAAGGGGAGAGACCAACTTGGACCAGGATCCAGAATGGTGCTAGGACCCTCAATTTCTCCAGGCCAGCCATCACAAGCAGTAATTCCCAATGGATAAGACCAGTTGCTCCAGTACAGATTCGACTAGCAGAAAGGCATGAGATGTGTTTCTTTATTAATGCCTTTTCCTCTATTTTATTATAAGATAGTTGCTTGTATCTCGGAAATGTTCTTTCGCCATTCATTGGTCTAAATCCTCAAAACATGCAATGTTCAGGTAAAGTTTGTTGGAGCCTATTCCAAGGCACCTTGAGGAAACTATATGCCCACTAACATCTGCAAACCTCTGGCCCGTGAGCATTCAAAATGGAAGAGATGTTGGGAAGATATTGATGCCATACACCACAGGCACTTGGGGACTTTGCACAGAAGGAGGAAGGAGCCTTATACTACCCACCCACACCATCTAGGAGTAACTCATGGGGCCAGGCAGGATCTCTGGAGAGAAGGAATGGGTGATGAATGGGTCAAGACCGTTCCTCAGACTGGTTAGGGGAAAGGGAAACAAGAGATATAGACAGTGATGTGGAGAGATAAAGAACAATGAATAACAGATATGCAAAAGAGTAATGATGATAAAGGAAACAGGCCATTGTAAGCTGTTTGTAGGTTGGAAATGATAAGGTTGTGTGACTACCTAGCAGCAGCCTACCAGAGGACTGGGACCCGCAGAGGAGGACAAAGGGCTTAATTAGGAAAGGGAAAATAGATAATGAAAGAAAACTGGCAGGGAACATAAAAACTGACTGCAAATGTTTTTATAGATATGTGAAGAGAAAAAGATTAGTTAAAACAAATGTAGGTCCCTTGCAGTCAGAAACAGGTGAATTGATCATGGGGAACAAGGACATGGCAGACCAATTGAATAACTACTTTGGTTCTGTCTTCACTAAGGAAGACATAAATAATCTGCCGGAAATAGCAGGGGACCGGGGGTCAAATAAGATGGAGGAACTGAGTGAAATCCACGTTAGCCGAGAAGTGGTATTGGGTAAATTGAATGGATTAAAGGCCGATACATCCCCAGGGCCAGATAGGCTGCATCCCAGAGTACTCAAGGAAGTAACCACATAAATAGTGGATGTATTAGTGATAATTTTTCAAAACTCTTTAGATTCTGGAGTAGTTCTTGAGGATTGGAGGGTAGCTAATGTAACCCCACTTTTTAAAAAAGGAGGGAGAGAGAAAACGGGGAATTACAGACCAGTTAGTCCTACATTGGTAGTGGGGAAACTGCTAGAGTCAGTTATTAAAGATGGGATAGCAGCACATTTGGAAAGTGGTGAAATCATTGGACAAAGTCAGCATGGATTTATGAAAGGTAAATCATGTCTGATAAATCTTATAGAATTTTTAGAGGATATAACCAGTAGAGTGGATAAGGGAGAACCAATGGATGTGTTATATCTGGACTTTCAGAAGGCTTTCAACAAGGTCCCACATAAGAGATTAGTGTACAAACTTAAAGCACACGGTATTGGGGGTTCAGTATTGATGTGGGTAGAGAACTGGCTGGCAGACAGGAAGCAAAGGGTAGGAGTAAACGGGTCCTTTTCAGAATGGCAGGCAGTGACTAGTGGGGTACCGCAAGGCTCAGTGCTGGGAACCCAGCTATTTACAAAATATATTAATGATTTGGACGTGGGAATTGAATGCAACATCTCCAAGTTTGCGGATGACACGAAGCTGGGGGGCAGTGTTAGGTGTGAGGAGGATGCTAGGGGGCTGTAAGGCGACTTGGATAGGTTGGGGGAATGGGCAAATGCATGGCAGATGCAGTATGTGGATAAATGTGAGGTTATCCATTTTGATGGCAAAAACAGGAGGGTAGACTAGTATCTGAATGGTGGCCGATTAGGAAAAGGGGAGATGCAACGAGACCTGGGTGTCATGGTACACCAGTCATTGAAAGTAGGCATGCAGGTGCAGCAGGCAGTGAAAAAAGCGAATGGTATGTTAGCATGTATAGCAAAAGGATTTGAATATAGGAGCAGGGAGGTTCTACTACAGTTGTACAGGGTTTTGGTGAGGCCACACCTGGAGTATTGCGTACAGTTTTGGTCTCCAAATCTGAGGAAAGACATTCTTGCCATAGAGGGAATACAGAGAAGGTTCACCAGACTGATTCCCGGGATGCCAGGACTTTCATATGAGGAAAGGCTGGATAGACTCGGCTTGTACTCGCTAGAATTTAGAAGATTGAGGGGGATCTTATAGAAACGTACAAAATTCTTAAGGGGTTGGACAGGCTAAATGCAGGAAGATTGTTCCCGATGTTGGGGAGGTGCAGAACAAGGGGTCACAGTTTAAGGATAAGGGGGAATTCCTTTAGGACCGAGATGAGGAAAACATTTTTCACACAGAGAGTGGTGAGTCTCTGGAATTCTCTGCCACAGAACGTAGTTGAGGCCAGTTCATTGTCTATATTTATGATGGAGTTAGATGTGGCCCTTGTGGCTAAAGGGGATCAGGGGGTATGGAGAGAAGGCAGGTACAGGATACCGAGTTGAATGATCAGCCATGATCATATTGAATGGCGGTGCAGGCTTGAAGGGCCGAATGGCCTACTCCTGCACCTATTTTCTATGTTTCTATGTTCCTAATATTCATACCACTGGACTGTAAGCAGCCCAAGTGAAATATGAGATGCTGTCCCTACAATGTGCGGTTAACCTCACTCTGACAATGGAGGAGACCATGGACAGAACGGTTTGTGTAGGAATGGGAAGGAGAATTAAAGTGTCCAGCAATCGGGAGATCAGGTTGGTTCAGCTGACTGAAGGTGTTCAGCGAAACAATCGCCTAGTCTCGCCAATGTACAAGAGTCCACATCTTGAACAACAGATATAGTAGATGAGGTTGGAGGAGGTGCAAGTGAACCTCAGCGTAACCTGAAAGAATACAAGAACTCCCTGGACAGAGTTGAGGGAGGAGGTATCGGGACAGGTATTGCATCTTCTGCGGCTGCAGGGGAAGGTACCTGGGGAGGGGGTGGTTTGGATGGGAAGGGATGTTAACCAGGGAGAAGGCAGAAAGGGGTGGAGATGGGAAAATGGAGCTAGTGATGGGATCTTGTTGGAGGTGGTGATCTTGTTGGAAATTTTGGTGGATTATGTGTTGTATGTGACGCCTGATGGGGTGGAAGGTAAGAACTAGGGGGACTCTGTCTCTGTTGCGACTAGGGGGAGGGGAGCAGGGGCAGAGCTACGCTGTACCGAGGAGACACGATTGAGGGTCTCATCTATGACAGGAGAGGGGAACCCCCGTTCCCTAAAGAATGAGGACCTCGGATGTCCTAGTATGGAACACCTTATATTGGGCGCAGATGCGGCGCAGACGGAGGAATTGGGAATGAGGGATAGAGTATTTGCAGGAAGCAGGGTGGGAAGAAATTTAGTCGAGATAGTTGTGGGAGTCAGTGGGTTTGTAATAGACATCAGTCAATAGTCCATTTCTTGTGATGGAGACTGTGAGATCAAGAAAGGGGAGGGAGGTGTCGGAGATAGTCCAAGTAAATTTGAGTGCAGGGTGAAAATTCATGGTGAAGTTGATGAAGTCATTAGTTCTGCATGGGTGCAGGAGGTAGCACCGATGTAGTCATCAATGTAATGGAGACAGAGCTCTGGGATAGAGCCTGGAACAGGGATTGTTCAACGTATCATACAAAGAGGCAGGCATAGCTGGGACTTATGTAGGTGCCCATAGCTACGTCTTGTGCTTGGAGGAAGTGGGAGGACTCATAGGAGAAGTTGTTGAGGGTGAGGACAAGGCAGCGTAGAGTGTTAGTAGAGGGAAATTGGATGGCTCTGTGGACTATATATATATGTGTGTGCGTGCATGTATATGTATATATGAACAAATATATATGTGTGCGTATGTACGTGTATATATGTATATATATTTATATATATATTTATATACATTTAGGCTTCCTGTGGGACTGTAGGATGGTATTACTTTACCACAGCGCATATATATATATATATATATATATATATATATATATATATATACACACACACACCACAATATATATATATATATATATATATACATAAATGTGTTTACATATTCTGATGATCTCTAGGCCATTTATCTGTTGTGGGGTAACTTATCCTTCTTCTTATAAGGCAGTCGGGTTTTTAGTTATGTAGAAACTGTTAATTCCCTTTCAAAGCACAATTTTGCTTCTGTTGATATTACTGCATGCCTATGGGTCTTCAAGCAGGTCAATAAGGCACTCAGTCCAAAGCATTACGTTTTGTTCCAGACATGTTTATGAATACAAGGCATCGG
Source organism: Raja brachyura (assembly GCA_963514005.1). The sequence goes on along the minus strand of OY740794.1, from coordinate 14,614,398 downwards.
TAGTCAATGTCCTAGACAAGTGAAAACAGTGAATGCATTGTAACATTGCACAGCAAAACACACAGCTCAAGTTTCCTCCAGAAACAAATGGAATAATTCCAGGTAAATGTGAGAACCTCAGGTTTCCTGTGGGACTGTGGGATGGTATTACATTACCACAGCATGAAAGCATTCTTTCAAATCCCTGAAGAACAGCATTAAACATTTACAAGTATTCTTCGTGCTCCAGCAAAGTCTGGTCATAAGAACATTTCACAGACATTTTCTGTCTGAGTCTTGCTACTATGAGTTGTTAGCTCAATACTGGGCACTTTACCCTGTGATAAATATTTTCATTCCTAGTCCTGATTTGACCCAGGTTCTTTCTCTCATAAATTGCATTAATGACCTCTGCACAGAGAACTATGGATGCGTGGATGAACAGTGGAAGGCTATTCAGCCCATCAAGAGCATAGCAGCTCCCTGCAGAGCAATCTATTCAGTTGCCTTCCCTACCCCATAACCTGGCAAGTACTGTACAATTCCCTGTAGAAAGACCTAATTGCCTGCTTCCACCATGCTTACAGGATGTGAGTTGCAAGTCAGCACCATTCTCTGCATTAAAATGATTTCCCTCACATACTTCCTCATTCATTTGCCTTCCACTTTAATTGAGTATCCTCTGACCCTCAAAATTAATTTCTTTTCTATTTGATAGACACAAAAAGTTGGAGTAACTCTGCGGGACAGGCAGCATCTCTGGAGAGAAGGAATGGGTGATATTTCGGGTTGAGACCCTTCTCTCCAGAGATGCTGCCTGTTCCGCTGAGTTACAGTACTCCAACTTTTTGTGTCCATCTTTGGTTTAAACCAGCATCTGCAGTTCCTTCCTACACATTTATTTTCTATTTTACTTCGGAGTCACGTGAGTGACTTCGTGAAGACCCCGCCAGGCACGCATGCACGACATATCGTCGACCGCATGCGAGCGACAGGCAGGGAGGAGCGTTGCTCCTCTACTGCTGGGACCTGCAGGTAAGTAAAACACTAACCTGCAGTCTTTTTCTTCCAGGTGGCCCTGTCGCAGGGTCTCGAGGCCGCCTCGGATCTGACTGCTGCGGCAGTCAGCGGCGGCAACAATTGTTCGAGTCGGGCAGCCCGTTGACCCAGGAGCGTCCGGGGTCACACACTCGCCGGCGGAGGACGGCAGAGGCAGCCCGACTCCACACCGCAGCCTGCAGGGGACGCCACGGGCTGGTGGCATGCAAAGGAGTGGGGCTTGCCGGCTCGCCATCAAAAGTTCTCAACGGCAGAGCGGCAGCCCCGACTCTACACCGCAGCCCGCGGTGTACATGTAGGAGTGGGGCTTGCAGGCTCGAAGTTAGGAACGGCAGAGTGTACATGTAGGAGTGGGGCTTGCATGTTCAAAGTTAGGAACGGCAGAGCGGCAGCCCCGACTCTACACCACAGCCCGCGGGGGATACTGCGGGCTGGCGGTCTGCATGCAGGAGTGGGGCTTGCAGGCTTGCCATCAGAAGTTTTCAACGGCAGAGCGGCAGCCCCGACTCTACACCGCAGCCCGCGGGGGTCTCTGCGGGTTGCTGGCATTCAGGAAGGAGCAGGATTGCAAGCAAAGGCAGCCTGACTCCACACTACAGCTGCAGGGATTCTGTGGCCTGTCTACATTAAAGTGCCCTGCTACTCCAGGGTATGCATTTTCTTCAAGAAGTTGAGACTGCCAGCACATAAAACTTATTAAAGCATGAGAGGCTGGCACCATACTTCTTAAAGACCCTCAGGTAAGATACTAAAGGCCCTGTCTCACGGTGCGAGTTGACACACGAGTGACCCAGAGTGACAGACTCGTGGTTGTGTACGATATTCCAAGTTGATGTGCAAGTGTTTGAGGCGAGTTCCCACGGGTATGGTAATCTGCGATGTTCCGAGATCGTCTCCAGAGTTACCAAGTTCCCCTCCCGTTTGCTCTTGAGTTACCAAGTTCCTCTCCCGCTCAGGGCGTGTGTTGTTGCCGCAGTCCGGGATTCGCATTTAAAGCACTCGGTTATCTTCAGCAGTTCAGGCGAGGACAGGTTGGGGGGGGGGGGGGGGGCGAGGGATGGTGGAATTGGGAGAAGGCAAAGACTATGGGTGGGGAGGAGTGAGATGGGGGGGCTAGGAACGGCATCTGCGAAACGGGTAGTCAACCTTTAGGGTCCCGGCCCGAAACATCCCTATACATTTTATGATTTCCCTCCAAAGATGCAGTCTCCCGTGGTTTGTTTGCACAACTCTCTTCCCTCTCTCTCCCAACATTGGGGGGGGGGATGACAAGACAGTGTAAACGGACCTTACCCCCACTTCATGCTTCTGTTGCGCATAATTCAGCAGTAAAACCTCTCTTCCCCTTACCCAGCGACGCCCGATTCCTCGCACCCCCACAAGTTCACATCGACGAGGGAAGAATGAGCAGGGAGTCTGAAGAAGGGTCCCGACCCGAAACATCACCCATTCTTTCTCTCCAGATGCGATGCTGTCCCGCTGAGTTACTCCAGCATGTTTGTGTCTATCGTCGGTGTAAACCAGCATCTGCAGTTCCTTCCTACACACGGACAGTGAAGTGCCTCGGCCAAATTAGGAACATTAGGATTCTCTGATATGAAGGTAGTCTGGTTTGCGTTTCTTACACTTGATCATATCCGAAACTAAAAGTATAGATAGACACAAAATGCTGGAGTAACTCGGCGGGACAGGCCGCATATCTGGAGAGAAGGAATGGGTGGCATTTTGGGTAAGTCTGAAGAAGGGTCTCGACTCCATTCCTTCTCTCCAGAGATGCTGCCTGGTCCACTGAGATACTCCAGCATTTTGTGTCTATTAAAGAGTTCCCACGGTAGACGCACGAATCACTAAACTTAACGCACGGGCCACTACGATATAACTCTGAGTTTAAATGTTTCAATTTTAAACTTGACCACGAAATTTGACTCGTGGAAAAAGTCAAACATGTTTGACTTTTTTCACGAGTTCACAAGTTTCACAGGTACCTGCCGTTAGCGCCACGAGTGGACAAGTTGATCGCGCGAGTTCCGACGTTCCCGCTACATTGGCTGTACGTGATCACCACGAGTGAAAACTCGGGGTCACTCGTGGGCCAACTCGCACCGTGAGACAGGGGTTTAACCTTGAATAGCTAAGCGTCTGTATTAGAGTTTGCTTACAGATGGATGGAGACCAGAATGAAGGCAGCGAAGCAGGTCTCCAAGGGCCGTGCGACTTCAGATGGGAGTCAGCGGCCACCATTCCAGAAGAACGCGGAGGTCGGGGAGCCCTGCGCAGCCAGGACCCGTCTCTCCACCACGGCTGGCCATGGGGCCGCAAAATGGTGGAGCACCGCGTGGTAGGGTAGGCAAGACCTTGACACCCTACCACTCTCACCTAAGCATAGTGACAGTGGGGCAAAGGTGCGTAAACATGTGACCCGCTCGGCGGCTCGTTTTGTCTCTCCTACTATGCAGGTACCAGAGAAGGGGGAGAGCTGCGCACAGGTCATGCCCCGCTGCCGCGGGAGGCATCGACATACCACCGGGGGTAACCTGCTAGACTGCGGGCCGGTGATGGATCTGCTGGAAGTCGGGGAGCCCTGCAGGAGCAGGAGGTACCGGTGTCCACCGGAACAGGCTGCCGGAGCGCAGACCGGTGGCAGCAGAATACGGTTAGGCAATCCTGTTGCTGCGGGTAAAACCAGCCAAGCGCCGTCACAGACCCCTGGGGGTGAGGGTGACAGTGTGCCTGCACGGACTACGGAGCCGGTATTGGGGACCGGTTCCGACTCCTTTCCTCTGCCTGCTCGTCAGGTAGAGAGGCCGCTAAGGTCCGAGAGACACCGGGCTAGAGGGTTGTCCGTGCGGAAGTCGTTCAGCCCCGTAGGAGCGGGTGCTGACGAGTACCTTTCAGCCACTTCGTTGAGGTGTGACCTACTGGCAGAAGCCCCAGTGACTCATCAGGGCCTGGGGAAGTCGACCTGTTGTCTGTGTGTAGCGGCAGCGGTCGCATGGCTAGGATGGAGCTAATGGTGGAACAACTATATCAGCGGGACCTGGATCGGCAAGAGCAGGAGTCTCAGCGGTCTGGGAGTCGGATCATGCCGCCACCTTCAATCTCATCTTCGTCCATCGGCAGTGCTAGGAGTCAACAGATGGCCGATTTGACGAAGAAGTGGCAGCAGAAGAGCCCACTGCTCTCGATCCAGAAGAAGAAATTGGAGGTAGTGTCGAAATTCCGAAACCTGTATTTTATGGGGTACCACTGCACTCTACATTGGCAGTAAGTATTAATTCCTGACGACACACCAGTTCCAAGACCAGGTGCTTTCAGAAACCATGGAGAAGTACAAGGATCCTGGAAACTGTGTTACCCTGAACGTCCCGAGGGTCAACTCAGCCATCTGAGGGAACATCAGTTCCAATGCGAGGGCACAAGAGGTTAAGAGGCAGGAAATTCTGAAGCGTTGACGTCGGGCATCACGGCGCTCGTCAGGACCCTCGATGGGGCAGGTGTATCAGCAGAGCAGCAGGATGCTCCAGCCCTCCTGTGTAGCACACTCGGGAAACTGTTTCAGTCAGAGCTCCATCCGGCCCGACCTTAACCCTGAATTCGCTGGGTTGGGTCGTACCTCCACCACACCACCAAGACAGCTGTTTGGGGAGGACCTGCCCAAGCAGGTCAAAGAACTTGATGAGGAAGCCAAAAGGGGCTGATGAAACCACCAGCATCGGCAAGGGTGCAGAAGACAGCCTTATCCTTCCTCCAAACCTCGGGGCCTTCAAGAACACATCCGCACCAGCTCCCCAACAGCAGAAGCCTTGTTAGGGCAGAGCCAGCATAGACTACCCCACCACACACCAGCTGCAGGAACAGGGATTTACCGAGGCGATCGAGCAGCACCCAGCAAAGACCAGAAACCAGCGCGTCAGGCCCGCCGGTAACCATGGAGGTAAGGGGGTCTGGTTCTCTTGGAAGTGCTGCATGCATAACCTCACAAGTAGGAGGGAGGTTACATACATTCTGGGGCTCTGTTTGTCACTATCCAGGGAACAGAGCAATAGACATTATAGACGCGTGTAACAGCCTTGCTTGCGCCAGGGAACCGACTTTAGACATGCTGCTAAGCTATTGGTAAATTGGAGCTACATTCCAGCCACATAATTGGGCCGTTACGCTATCAAAGCTTGGGTGTGAAAGCAAAATCTCGGCATTTAAAGCGAATGCTGGACAATTACGAGCTTATGCAGCTGCCAATCGAAGCATAATTGAGGTACAATGGTGGATTAGCAATGGTTGTGATTGTTAAATCCCATCATTACATCAAACCCATTAGTCGCGTTACAAACCGCCGCAAAAGCCAAGGGCTGGGGAACTACTGACACCATTCCAGTTGGGGCGGTAGATGGGATTTGCATGAGTCTACTTCTCTTCAATCACAAGGTATAAACTGTTTAGAAATGCTGGGAGCATGTCAAGGGCTGCGCATTAATGCACTAATCTGCAGCATATGTATGTTCGGCTTCAAAATAATACCACTAATATTAAACCTTATGGGTGGTGTCAAGTTAATATCTTGGGATGAATTGGAAACATTAATTTGGCTCTGGTGGATTGAAGGAAATTTGGGTTCAGCTATGTACCTTCTGGATAAGCTTAATATAGTGGCGGACACCAGGTCACAAGTATTAATAACGACATCAAGTAGATTTGAACCTCCAAATATCTGCTAAAATTATAGCCTAATATGGAATACCAGATATCGACCTATTTGCGTCCAAGTTGAGCCATTGGATACTAACATATGTCTCTTGAGAACCAGATCCTGGGACAGTGGCGATGGACGCGTTTTCGCTACATTGGGGGGAAATGCGGGTTTTCCATGCTTTCCCCATTCTGCTTCATCAAACAGGTGCTGCAGGATACGCAACCAGGCTCTGCAACATAAAGGACCATGGACGTCAAACAGCATCGTGCAGGGAGAGTCCAGTAGGAAGCAGTACCTCGCCTACATAAGGATATGGGAGGTTTCTGTAGTCGGACCTAGACCATCTACATATCTGCTATACTCTCCAAGGTGCTGGAATACTCATGGGTCGTCATTATGATGAGTCCCTCAGTTACAGTGCTGTATACAGTGCCAGGAGTGCATTGTCGTCCTATCGCTAGATTGATGTGGGATGAGGTAGTGTTGACCCTCCTCAGGAGCTGGTCGCCTATGATGGACTTGCTCACCTTCAAAGTGGTTATGGTAATGGCACTGAACACAGCACAATGGGTCATGACTTTACAGGAATTAAACCTGGATAGAATGACCGGACCATAATAAAGTAACTTCTTTATAGAAGAATTGCTTACACTACACAGACCTGGGACTACAGGTCTGAAAATGGGCATCAGGCATATGGAGACGGGTCTGTTTCAGCCATGGAAACCCATGTCACAGGGTGATTGTGCAGACTATCTCCAGATGACTCAAGGTGGTATTCGGTGCAGCAGGTAAGACACTAATATTTTAAATGTCATTCTACCAGGGCTGCATCCACATCCATGGCAAGGACTATGGCGGTGTTCATGGATTATGGCCTCGCAATAGCGAGCTGGGCCAGTGAATCTACATTTCAGCGGTTTTATAACTGACTTATAACCGCTCCCGCAACGTTGGCGGATTCAGTTTTAAGTGCTGTTCCCTAAACGTTTGTCCCCGAGTTCAGGGGGTTATTGTTGTATTAACAAATGTTATTATTTTTCAGCTTGTTCAAGTCTGAAATACGTTAACATACTTCCTCCATCAGAATTACGGCAGTGTGTGAGCATGGGCGTGGTCCAGGGCATGTAATCACAGAGCTTTGAAATCTTCACGAAGTCACTCACGTGACTCCGAAGTAAAATAGTAAGATTAAACAAGAACTTACCAGTTTGAAGTTTGATCTTTATTTTATGAGGAGTTGCGATGAGGGATTTCGTGCCCTCCGCTCCCAACCCTCTATTATAAATTCAACTGGTATGGTCAAGTTTTAATCTTACTATCTTCGGTTTGTGATCTGTGATTCCACACCGCTGCTTTGAAGAATGTCGCGCATGCGTGCCTGGCGGGGTCTTCACGAAATCCCTCATCGCAACTCCTCATAAAATAAAGATCAAACTTTAAACTGGTTTCTTGTTTAATCTTACTATTTCCCATACCTAAATCCATAGTGGACATCTCAACTTTATTTGCTCCAGGAACATATTTAATCTTTCCAGTTGAACCTTGCAGCTGAAATCTCTAGAAAATATGACCATTTTCTGGTACCTCCCATCTGCACCTTCTCTAGGGTATTAACATCCATCCTTAAGTGGGGTTACTAGATTAGTCACATTGTGACCTTCTCATTGCCTTAGAAATAAAAACTGAAAATGATGTTAAATACACTGCGGTCTGAAGTTTTGGGAAGATAAACAATTTTTAAAAGACACGGTGTCTTACAGCAAGGAAACAGGCCCGTCAGCCCAATCTGACCATGCAAACCAAAATTCCCATCTACGCTCATCTCATTTGCTTATGTTTGATCCATATCCTTCTAAACCTCTCCTGTCCAGATAACTGTCCGTATACCTGTCCATATACCTGTCCATATACCTGTCCATATACCTGTCCATATACCTGTCCGAATGCCTGTCCGAATGCCTGTCCATATACCTATCCAAATGCCTGTTAAATGATGTTATTGAACCTGCCTCAAGCACTTTTCCTGGCATCTTGTATCACCCTCTGCATGAAAAAGATGATCCTCAGGTTTCCATTAAATCTCTCCCCAATTCCTCCCAGTTCTTTATTCCAACGTTGGGAAAAAGGCTGCGTGCAATCACACTATCCATACTTAGTTTAGTTTAGTTTAGCGATGCAGCGCGGAAATAAGTACTTCAGTCAAACCGAGTCCACGCCGACCAGCAATCACCCCTTACACTGAACTATCCTAAACACAAGGGACAATTTTAGTGTTTTTACCGAAGCCAATTAACCTCCAAACCTGTACGTCTTTGGAATGTGGGAAGTAACCAGAGCACCCGGAAAAAACCCACGAGATCACAGGGATAACATACGAACTTCGTACAGACAGCACCCGTAGTCAGGATTGAACCCGGGTCTCTGGGGCTGTAAGGCAGCAACTCTACTGCTGCACCACCGTGTCGACCAAGATAGCTGATGTAATTTATAATGATATCTATTGCTAACATCAAAGTCCCTTCATCAGAACTCTGTGTTTTACAAAGATGGGTCAAGCTGGCTAGATCCAGCTCCCTGGCCACACTCAATACGCACATACACTCACTTGGCTAAGGGCTGATAACTCCAGGCCCAAGTAATAAGTAATGAAGGCCTCCGGCAGTATCATCCTGAACCTCTACCCTCAAAATCATCTGATTGTTTTTGACAGGAGGTGAGGCAAGTGGTAAAGTTGCTGCCTTAAGGGCCTGTCCAACTTTCACGACATAATTCACGACCTCTGCCGAGTTTGCCCTTGACTCATACTCGCAGCATGGTTGTCACGAGATCATAGGAGGTCGTAGGAGGTCGTAGGCAGGTCATAGCAGGCTGTGATGCTAGTCGTAGGTACTCGTGGCATGAAGTAGGTCGGGGCGTTTTTTCTAGCCTGATGAAAAATGTCCACGAGTAAAAAAAGGTCGTGAGTTAGGTCGTGGAAGTGGGAGAGGCCCTTTACGGAGCAGAGACCCGGGTTCAATCCTGACCATGGGTGCTGTCTCAATGGAGTTAGTACGTTCTCCCTGTGGCCGCATGCATTTCCTCTCACACTCCAAAGACATGCAGGTTTGTAGTTAAATTGTCCCTTGTGTGTGGGATAGAACTAGTGTATGGGTGCTCATTGGTCAGCACGGACTCAGTGGGCCGATGGGCCTGTTTCCATGCTGAATCCCTAAACTAAAGCTAAGTGCAGTCAAAACCCACAAATGGATCTACGGTAAGGCACATCATTTACCTAGTGCATGTACTGTATGATTAAGTGTACATAGATAATGTTTGTTTTCTTACAAGAAACATTAAGTATAGTGCATCAGGAGCTTGTGTCTAACCTTTGGCAGATGCCATTCTCATTGTAAAGGCTTTATTTGCAGGCAAATGCACTAAGCAGGCTTTGAGAAAGTAAATACACTTTCCAAAGAATGAAGGACAGCTTCCCTCTTCTATGTTAAGACATAGCTTTGTCAATGTCGTTGGTATTTAGAGATTTATGATGATGCCAATAATTAAGTCAGCGATGTTTTACAAGGTCACCACGGCCAAAATCCAAACCTCGGCTCCATTTACTGCTAAAAGTACTCTACAATTTCAATTATCATCTTCTGTTCAGTCAAGCTGGCGGTGTAGGCCACTAATTTAAGCACAGGCAGCGCATGATTTTATAACCATTCATTATTCTCTCCTCTTCACTTCTGGCATGAAAATTAATATTTGATGTTCAACAGTTAATGGTCAAAATTGAGCTTGTGGCAGGATTTCCACTCTATTCCAAGGCTGCATTTATACTGTCGTCTGACTACATCCCTAAAATCTAGTGTGGTGGCACTGAGCTCGCGAGAGACTAATTGTTTTTGGCAGTTAACAAATGTGCAGTTTCCAGAAGTCTTTCAGTGGTCAAAAAGATTAATCTGCATCTTTTAATTTCAGTGAGGTACACCGGTGTTTAATGTTCTTCGGCTGAGGTGCAAGCAGAGGCTTCGGCTGGAAAACCTAACTGTGTAAGCAACAAATGAGGGCACAATTACATTCAAGCACCAAAGACATTCAACCTCTATCCATTTTTCAACAGAGCATGAAGGACTCTCAGTTCAGCATAAGTTTTGCTCACCCACTTAATAAACTTGGATAAAACAATGTCATATCCCACAATCAAGCAAGCAAAACCGGTCATTGACACGATTGTCCAAACCATTTAATTGTGTGCTTAGCAGTGAATAAAATAACAGAAAACCGATGGGTAGGAAGGATGCTGGTTTACACCGAAGATAGAGACAAAATGCTGGAGTAACTCGGTGGAACAGGCAGCATCTCTGGATAGAAGGAATGGGTGAAGTTTTGGGTTGAGACTCTCAGTCTGAAGAAGGGTCTCGACCTGAATCGCCACCCATTCCTTCTCTCCAGAGATGCTGCCTGTTCCACCGAGTTACTCCAGCATTTTGTGTCTGCCTTCAGAAGAAAACTAATGATTGAAGCAGAGAAGTTAAAATGTTAATTACATTTTCTATCGACTGCATCAGCAGCTAAAATAACTTTCTTCCAGGAGTTGGGGCAACATTTCTGCTGGTAGAAAAATTCTCTTGTCTGTTGCTTGACAAACGACTACAGTTCATGGAGACTGTTCAGTGGAGATAACAAAGAAAAGGAAACAAAGCAGTTATTAAAATTAGAAAAATGCTGGAAGTTCTTTGCAGGTCAGGCCTCATCTGTGGAGAGAGAAGCCGACAACGTTTCAGGTCAAAGACCTTCCGTCAGAACGCTGATGGCATCTCTATATGTATGTACTGGCCTCCTCCACATAGTTCAGCAACAGATCTGTCACCAAACTTCAGCTATAGTGATATCATTATTTTATCCTTTGCACAGAAGAAGCTCGTGTTCATGGATAATTGAAACTTTTCAATCTTTTACAATCCCTATCCAGTCTCCAGGCCAGAACATACAAGACTACTTCTGCATTAGCACCACAACAGGCACTGCCTGTTGTTTGACCCCATCACTATGGCCATTTGTGCTATTATTATACCTGGACCTTAAAAACCTATCCAAACCATGTCACAACAGCTGGATAAGACACAAATATATTCAATTCATCAGTAGAAGAGCTAACCAGATTGAGACTCAAAGTGCTGGAGTAACTCAACATCTCTGGAGAACATGGATAAGCAACACTCGGAGTATGAAGAAGGCTCATGACCCAAAATTTCACCCATCCATGTTCTCTGGAGATGCCGGGTGGCCCACTGAGTTACTCCAACTCTTTGTGTCTTTTTTTTGGTAAACTGAAATCTGCAGTGTCCATGTGTCCACATTAACCTGCACGAGAGGTGGATTTGAGATGGGGTTTGACGGGAAGGGAGTGAGGGAGACTCAGGGATGTAATTGTGGATCGATTGGTCAGTTTCAACATGGTAATCAAAAAATGGACATCGTTGTTTAACAACCTTCAAGATTGCACCATTGCATTGTGTCAGAGCTCAGCCAAGAATCATAAGGTCTTAAGATCATAAGTGATTGAATTAGGCCATTCGGCCCATCACATCTACTCCGCCATTCAATCATGGCTGATTTATCTCTCCCTCGTAACCTAATTCTCTGCACTCCCCGTAACCTCTAACACCATACTAATCAAGAATCTAACTATCTCTGCCCTAAATATATCCACTGACTTTGTCTCCACAGCCTTCTGTGGCAAACCATTTCACAGATTTGCCAGTTAAGAATCTCCTGAGGGAGAGCGTTCAGCTAACAGTAGAGGTATTTGTTGATGCCTGCAACAACCCCATGTTTGAAATGGGGATGGAGAACAAGGGTACAGCTCCTCAGTCCATTTATCATAGCCCATACCATCTGAAGAGATGAGGCTGTTTTGGAAATGACTCACTTAGCTTAATATTTGGGGAGGGGGTCATGATAATGCTAACTCCAACCCTTAGCATGGTAGCAATCTGCTTCTGTGGCATCTCAGTGAAAAAGAAATAGCAGCTGACTTAACAATTAGTGCACATTGGCTGCACGATGATAACATCTAGGACAGCAGCTCCTTCCAGTGTTCAGACGTGGAACTATTCAGGGGATATTGAGCTGCCAAGGAGAAAGAGTTAAAGTTTCCAAGCCTCTACCAAATAAACAAGTGAAATATAATGCAGCTGTCGATAAGGCGGTTTCCCTGAACTCCCCTCACTATAGAATGTTGTTTCTAACAAGTTTTCAACCTTTTTAATCAATACTCCATCTATGTTGCCGTCACCATTGAACGCATTAGAGAACCCCACAAGGAGCAAGATGCCTGGCGAATTGTACAATCTTGAAATAAGTCCCCAATCTTTTCCTCTGCTGTTAATCAGGAGTATAGTAGTTTTATTCTTTGCCCTGAGGTCAACAATGTTCAGAGAAATATAGATGACATAACACCGTGTCCAGTATGTAGTCAATATAATTATTAATTATGCCATCACTAGTATTTGACACGTCAATAGCATTTTCTGCCTCTCAATTTTAATTATTTTTAATAAACAGAACAGTCATGTTTACAGTTATATATAAATATTGTTAATGGTTGTAAATTAATATTGTTACTTGGTATCCATCCATGAGTGACATTGGTGCCTTTGCTTCTCGAAGCACTTTAGACTTATGAAATACAACGTGGAAACAGGCCCTCCCTCCCACCAAGTCCGAGCTGACCAGCGATCACCCCAAACACCAGCACGATCCTACACACTAGAAACAATTTACAATTTTACCAAAACCAATTAACCTACAAACCTGCATGTCTTTGGAGTATGGGAGGTAACGGGAGCGCCCAGAGAAAACCTACATGGTCATGGGGAGAATATACAAACTCCATACAGACAGTACACGTAGTCAGGATGGAACCTGGGTCTCTGACGCCATAAAGGGCCTGTCCCACCAGCATGCAACTCTATGCGATTAGCGCGACCTAACGTGGTCGCTTGAGCCGTCCGGCGTCACAGGGCCGGTCCCACTTTGATCGCCGAAGTGCGCGGAATTGTGCAGAGTTCGTCCCGAGTTCGTCCCGACACCGCGCGGGGCTCCGAAAAACCGACTGTGTCCAAAAATCCCGCACGGCAACGGCTTGTCGGCTCGCAGTCGCCTCGACATTTACACACCGCCCGGACATCGTGCCTCCGTGAACCTATTTGTAAGTGCCTCCGTGACCTTCTATGTGTGTGGCTCCGTGGCCCTGTATGTGTGTGTGTCTCGGTGCCCCTCTCTGTGTGCCCCTCTAAGTCCTGGCGAGCTTACCTTGGACTTGCTTCAAGTTCGCCTCGCTTTGCGCCGCGTTGCGCCACTCACCCAACCTCCGCGCGGCCCTCGCTGCCGGTTTAGTTGCGCTTGCCGCATGCAGGCGCATGCTGGTGGGAACCGCCCTGTACAGGGAATCACCCGACCTCCGCGCGGCCCCCGCTGCCGGTTTGATCGCGTTCATCGCATAGAGTTGCATGCTGGTGGGACAGGCCCTTAAGGCAGTAACTCTACTGCTGTGCTGCCCCAACTTCTCACAGCAATGTAAAAGTGTAACCTAAAGTTAAAGTAAAACCTGGTGTAAAATTAAAACCTAGTGTAAAAGTATTAGCCATTACAATGAATAATGAGAAAGGTAATTCAATTTAAAAAATGTAGCTCACTTTTCACTTACCTTTGATGTCTGTTTTAGATATTATCGCCTAATCCCTCAATTGAATTCTAGCACCTGTTTCCCTCCCATTAAAGAATGAACTAATCCTTAAAATATCACAGTGTTCCTTGAATTGGATGCTCATGTGGCAAAGGAAGACTCAGATTACTGTAGCAGAGGCAGAGAAACTTTAACATTTGTATTCAAATTTTGCACTGCAGCAGAAAGTCTAATTTGGGTTTGTCTTTTTTTTACATTATCTGCAGATAGTCCACTGTTTGTAAATCAGTTGTTCTCCATTTATAAAATCTATGTTGTTTGATTAGACATCGCCTTTACCTACAGTATAAAGTAACAGTCAAGGTATCGTTAAACCCAAAGTATCAGATATATAATTATGTGACATATATGTAAAAACAATGGTGATTCCATAAACAAACATCTTAATTGAATTAGTGTCTAGTTGTTTACCAGTAAACTTTTGCCCACTCCAGTTTTGCAATCTCATCACTTTAGTCCCACAATCTTTCCTGCATCCCATCTTAATTCATATTTTCCACTTTATTCTCTTTCCCTTCCTCAATTTATCTGCATCTTAAAACATGTTTCAATCTGAACTAGCTGTGATGGAAGGTTATTGATCTGAAACCTCAAACTTTTCTCTTTCTGCTTCCATCTATCAACATTTAGCTCCAATAACGTCTATAAATTTGCTGATACAGTGAGGAAACAGGCCCTTCGGCTCACCGAGTCCATGCTGACGAACACTACTCATACACTAGTTCCATTCAACAAGCTAGGGACTATTTACAGAGGCCAATTAACCTACAAACTTGGGATAGACACAAAGTGCTTGTGTAACAGCAGGATAGGCAGTATCTCTGGAGAAAAAGGATTGGTGATGTTTTAGGCTGGAACTCTTCTTCAGACCCACCATATGCAGTGGCTTGCAAAAGTTTTCATACCCCTTGAACGTTTCCACATTTTGTCATGTTACAACCACAAACGTAAATGTATTTTATTGGGATTTTATGTGAAAGACCAACACAAAGTGGCACATAAGTGTGAAGTGGAAGGAAAATGATACATGGTTTGCTCATTTTTTTACAAATAAAAAACTGAAAAGTGTGGCATGCGAAAGTATTGAGCCCCCTTTACTCTGATACCCCTAAATAAAACCCAGTGCAACCAATTGCCTTCAGAAGTCACCTATTAGTAAATAGAGTCCACTTGTGTGTAATCTAATCTCAGTATAAATACAGCTGTTCTGTGAAGGCCTCAGAGGTTTTTTAGAGAACATTAATGAACAAACAGCATCATGAAGCCCAAGGAACACACCAGACAGGTCAGGGATAAAGTTGTGGAGAAGTTTAAAGAAGGGTTAGGTTATAAAAAAAATATCCCAAGCTTTGAACATCTCACGGAGCACTGTCCAATCCATCATCCGAAAATGGAAAGAGTATGGCACAACTGCAAACCTACCAAGACATGGCCGTCCACCTAAACTGACAGGCCGGGCAAGGAGAGCATTGATCAGAGAAGCAGCCAAGAGGCCCATGGTAACTCTGGAGGAGCTGCAGAGATCCACAGCTCAGGTGGGAGAATCTGTCCACAGGACAACTATTAGTCGTGCACTCCACAAATCGGGCCTTTATGGAAGAGTGGCAAAAAGAAAGTCATTGTTGAAACAAAGCCATAAGAAGTCCCATTTGCAGTTTGCCACAAGCCATGTGGGGGACACAGCAAACATGTGGAGGAAGGTGCTCTGGTCTGATGAGATCAAAATTGAGGTTTTTGGTCTAAATTCAAAACGCTATGTGTGGTGGAAAACTAACACTGCACATCACCCTGAACACACCATCCCCACTGTGAAACATGGTGGTGGCAGCATCATGCTGTGGGGATGCTTTTCTTCAGCAGGGACAGGGAAGCTGGTCAGAGTTTATGGGAAGATGGATGGAGCCAAATACAGGGCAATCTTGGAAGAAAACCTGTTAGAGTCTGCAAAAGACTTGAGACTGGGGCGGAGGTTCACCTTCCAGCTGGACAACGAACCTAAACATACAGCCAGAGCTACAATGGAATGGTTTAGATCAAAGCATATTTATATGTTAGAATGGCCCAGTCAAAGTCCAGACCTAAATCCAATTGAGAATCTCTGGCAAGACTTGAAAATTGCTGTTCATAGATGCTCTCCATCCAATCTAACTGAGCTTGAGCTATTTTGCAAAGAAGAATGGGCAAAAAGTTCAGTCTCCAGATGTGCAAAGCTGGGAGAGACATACCCCAAAAGACTTGCAGCTGTAATTGCAGTGAAAGGTGGTTCTACAAAGTATTGACTCAGGGGGGCTGAATACTTTTGCATGCTACACTTTTCAGTTTTTTATTTGTAATAAAATTTGGAAACCATGTATCATTTCCTTCCACTTCACAATTATGCACCACTTTGTGTGGGTCTATCACATAAAATCCCAATAAAATACATTTATGTTTGTGGTTGTAACGTGACAAAATGTGGAAAAGTTCAAGGGGTATGAAAACTTTTGCAAGCCACTGTATACCAGTATCTGCAGACCCACCATATATATACACCAGTATTTGCAGTTCCTTTCTGCATGTAACCTACAAACCTGTACGTCTTTGGATTGTGGGAGGAAACCGGAGCACCTGGGAAAAACTCACGTGGTCACAGGGAGGGAGTATAAACTCCATTCAGATAACACCCATAGTAAGGATCGCACCTGGTTCTCTGGCACTGTTAGGCAGCAATTTTACCACTGCGCCACTGTGTCGCCCAGGGACCTGTTTTCTAATGATGCATGTTTACACTATTGTCTTATTTTTTTCATTCTTTATTTTCACCGTCTTGTAAAATGTATGTGTAATTTATCTACAGTTTAGGTTTTCATCTGTTGCCTGGGTGTATTTGCCTCTATGCTGCTGCAAGCAAGACTTTAATTGTACCTGTATCACATCATACTTGTGCAAATGTCAATTAAGCTTGAACTGATACCCACACGCTTTGTATGTAAGTGTTTTATTGTTAGTTAAGCTATCAGTTCAGTGCACTATGGTGCATCTTAGAAGCATTATCTCAGAAGATATATTAAACCAACCTCCCTTTGCAGTCTCAGGAGGATCTGATAAATTCCACAGCAATCCTTCAGAGAAAAGCAAGGTAGTTCTCCAAGTGGTCTTGTTAAAATGTATTCCTCAGTGGCACTAATAAAAATTATCTTGTGCTTATCAGATTGCTGGTTTGGTGAATCTGCTGCAGACAAACTGGCTGTTTTGTTTCCCACCGGCCAACCTTGGGATGTCCTGGAGTTGTGGAGAGCATTCTGGCATGAAACCTTTTCTACTTCACTGAAGCATCTTCCTGAAGCAATCATGTCTTCCTGAAGGGGGAATTGAACATTGGATAAAGGTTTCCTGCTCTCGCACTCAAATATTCAGACGTTCCGTGCACCTGCTGAGGCCTGAGAGCAGACAAATGGGTCACCCTCCCAACGGAAAATGTCAGTCTGGGCAGAGCGAAAGAAAATTAGGGAACAAAGTATGTCAGGAAAACATAAAATATTTAAAGACAGTTTGACAAGGTGACCTTGCAAGCATACAGTAGAAAAAATGAACCTCTGCAATAATTCTTCCTGTTAATTCAGTCACATGAAAGGGCAACATTTCCATATTTTCTCTTTTTGCAATTTACGTGCAAGGTCAAAATAATACTACTATTTTTGGTTTAATAGTTTGCTTTTCCTATTCTATATTCTGATTTTATTTGAACAAAAAGATGAAAATGGCTGGAAGCTGGAATCCAGGTCAATTCTATTTAGGTCAATGGAATCCAATACGGGGAGCTATATATAGATTTGAGTTGGTTAATGGGTTAAAATGGGACAGGTAATATTCCCACCAGTCACCCGAAAATCACCACAATTATGAAACCGGTTCAGCAATCGACTGTTACCAGTCTTTACTTATTTAAAGGTACTTAATTTGAAGAATCATGTATTCTTACGTTTTTTAGGGTATTTTTCTATTTTGGTGAATTTAAGCAGGCTGAATGACTTTTAATTAATAGGAGTTAATAAAACACCACAACTTTGCAACATTTTGCTCCCAGAATTACTGGAAATTATATCTTTGTGAGAACAAGCAGGAGACAAGGATTTGTCTTTATTCTAAAATAAGTAATGCAATTAATCTTACTATCCTCTTACAGTGGCAGCTGAATAGTTCTGACTGAGTCAAGAGGGAGTGTTATTACAAAGATGACTTAACAAACATAACGAGATATACAATGTCATGTTCTCAAGATTGAGTGGAAGGAGGTAACCTTCACACACAATATGCTTTATTTATAATATCATATAATTATTTCATTTACCACTGATCTTAGAGTGAAGAAAAACAATGATCGTGTTCTTGATGCTCATATCCAGCATCATTAAAACAGAAGGGAGATTGCATTGAATGGCAGTGCTGGCTGGAAGGGCCGAGTGGCCTACTCCTGCACCTATTGTCTATTGTCTATTAAGGGGATGACCGATGATGACCACTTCTATCAAGTGTAACAAACTGAGGTGCTGAAATTGGGTTAGAACTGGTTCCTCAGCCCATCCCTCTGTAAAGGGCCTGTCCTACAAGCATGCAACTCTATGCGATTAGCGCGACCTAATGTGGTTGCTTGAGCCGTCCGGCATCGCGGGGCCGGTCCCACTTCAATCGCCGGAGCCATGCGGAATTGTGCGGAGTTCGTCCCAACATCGCGCGGGGCTTGTCGGCTCGCAGTCGCCTCGACGCATGACACACCGCCCCAACATCGTGCCTCCGTGAACCTATCTGTAGGTCCCTCCGTGACCCTCTATGTGTGTGGCTCCGTGGCCCTCTGTGTGTGTGTGCCTCTGTGCCCCTCTCTGTCCTGGCGAACTTACCTTAGACTTCGTTCCAAGTTCGCCTCACTTTGCGCCGCGTTGCACCACTCACCCGACCTCCGCGCGGCCCCCGCTGCCAGTTTGGTCGGGCTTGCCGCATGCAGGCGCATGCTGGTGGGAACAGCCCTGTACAGGGGATCACCCGACCTCCGCGCCGCCCCAATTCTAGTTTGATCACGTTCATCGCTTAGAGTTGCATGCTTGTAGGACAGGCCCATTAGTCCCCAAATGCCCTTGAGAATTAGGTAGTGAACCATGTAGTTAAGTTGCAGTAGCAGCTCCTGTCGTTCGATGGTTCAATGTAAGCACAGCAGGCAGTGAAGAAAGCAAATGTCATTTTGGGCTTTATAACAAACGGAATTGAATATAGGAGCAAAGAGGTCCTTCTGCAGTTGTACAGAGCCCTAGTGAGACCACACCTGGAGTATTGTGTGCAGTTTTGGTCCCCTAATTTGTGGAAGGACATTCTTGCTATTGAGGGAGTGCAGCGTAGGTTTACAAGGTTAATTCCCGGGATGGCGGGACTGTCATATGCTGAGAGAATGGAGCAGCTGGGCTTGAAACATATAAGATTGTTAAGGGCTTGGACACACTAGAGGCTGGAAACAAAATCCCGATGTTGGGGGAGTCCAGAACCAGGGGCCACAGTTTAAGAATAAGGAGTAAACCATTTAGAACAGAGACGAGGAAACACTTTTTCTCACTGAAAGTGGTGAGTCTGATCGCGTTCATCGCATAGAGTTGCATGCTTGTAGGACAGGCCCTTAAGGATTCATGGGATTAGCCAGTGCTCGTTATGCATCCAGACGCGACCTGCGATTTGACCAGATTTTTCAATTTCCTCACTGCCGGTTCACTAGAGCAACGGCCGAGACTTACATTCGTTGCCAGTTGAAAGGTGGATGGTTTACTGATCAGTGAACGAACCACCTCCTGAGGACCTGCTCACTGACAAACCCGGTCCCTCACTATCTCACAAGGAGCTGGAGACTCCCGACCTTTACAACACCCAGAGACCCGTGACATTCAGCATCACCCTGACTGAACTGAACATCTTAGTGGGGAGAGGACCCTAGCTGAGCAGAGATCCTAGACTTCCCTGGGTCTCTGGTTCAGTGCCAGATTGTAATGCTGGAAGATTGTTTGTGGGTGAGTGAATTTGCTTAACATTGACAATATAATTGTTTGTCCAAAATGCCCAGCCAACCAGACAGAGGTATTTTACGAAAACAAATAAAGGAAGATAAGAGCTGCCCTAATTATTTTTTTAGATATACATAATTTTAAAAATATTTCACACTTGCATCCTCTCAGATGGCTGGCACGGTAACACCGGTGACATTTCTCAGCCAAGGAGAGACACAAAATGCTGGAGTAACTCATCAGGTCAGCTGGCACCCCTTGGGGAAGGTCACCAAGTGCTGGAGTAACTCAGCTGGTCAAGCAGCATCTCTGGAGAACATGGATAGGTGACGTTTCAGGTCGGGACCCTTCTTCAGACCGATCAGTATGAAGAATTGTCCTGCCCCGAAAAGTCACTGTGCCGCCCTAATCACCTCAACAATCTTTTTCACAACTTCACTTGGTTGTTCACCTGCTCGATTCACGGATACCTCTCAGAGCAGACGATTAATTCCTAGTTATAGGCTGCCTTGACCTATAAGTACAAGCTGAAAGCAACTCTCTTTACATCCTGGGGCTAGACTTACACAAGTTCCCTTGGCTCCAACCTGCATGAGCCAAATCTTTTTCATGAGGGAATATAATTTCCTATTCTTTAATGAGGGAATCTTCCAAAAAGGGACTCCATTTTACTTTTGTTCCTCTATGTCTCTGATTAGGCAATAATGATGGATGGTGCTTCCAGAACAGTGACGCTCCTGTATTCTCTGTTTGTGGGGAGGGAGGTGATAGTGAGGTAAGCTTGATGGGGTTGAACCTACAGAGTTATGACCACAATGTGGTGGTGATGGAGGGGGATGTTCAGTGTATTGGTATGGGCCACTGATTAATCACATGGATATTCTCAAGCACTTTAGGTATAGAGGGCGGCACAGTGATGCAGCTGCTGCCTCACAACGCCCGATCCTGGCCTCGGGCGCTGTCTGTGTGGAGCTTGCATGTTCTCCCTGTGACCCCAAGGGTATCTTCTGGAAACTCCAGTTTCCTCCCACATCCCAAAGTCATGCAGGTTTGTAGGTTAATTGGTCTCTGTGAAAGTGCCCCTAATGTATAGAGTTTAGACTCTTGTGTGTGGAGATACAGTGCGGAAACAGGCGGTTTGAGTCCGCACCACCAGCGATCCCCGTACACTGCACCACTGTGCCGCCCCAGTGGAGTGCATAGAGAGTTGAAGAGAAAGTGGGATAACATAGAACCAGTGTGAACAGGTGACCGATGGACGGTGTGGCCCACCGAGTCACATAAAATACGGATGTTTTCTGTACCAAGTTTGTACTGGGTCTTCTCCGGGTGCTCTGATTTCCTCCCACATTCCAAAGAGGTTTGTAGGTTCATTGACTTTGGTAAGAATTGGAAACTGTCCTTTGTGTGTAGGATAGTGTTAGCGTACAGGGATCACTGGTCACACAGACTCGATGAGCCGAAGGACCCGTGTCTCTAAACTAAAAATGACTGCAGCTATAGCAGACCGGGCAGGTGGAAAATATTCAGTCAAACTCGTGTTCCTTGAGGAGTATTTATGGGTGTCTGGTACTTGGAACAGAATTATCAGTGTATTAATAAGAATTATAAGGTATTGATATAACTGGCCTTGGTAAACTTGGCAGCAATCAAGGCCCGCTTAGATACTAATGGGTGGGGACCGCTGAGATGTTGGTTCTGTTAAAGCTGACTGAAAGTCAAGGCGGATGAGTTTTGCCTTCCACAAGGTGTAATAATCTGTCTCCGTGGCTTAAATATTCCCTGGCACTAGTCCATGCCCCACAGGAAGTTGGCAGAGGCTGCTTCATTACTTGTGGTGGAACCTGCGGAATAGAATGGAACTTGACATTTCCCTAGACCTGACCTTTCACTGTGAAATTCCCTGGGATGATTGTCCTTTCAAACTCTTGTATTGATCTGGGATTGCCATCAAGATGCAAAAATAGCTTCACTATACAGGTCATCCCTGGGTTATGAACACCAAACATTTGAATGCCCTAAACCAAGCACCCATAATATTAAATTCAAAAGTTTGATATATGTATATGCTCCCGAGAACAGCAGCAGAACTAGTTTCCTCTCTCCACTATTAATTATTGTTCTTATCAGTCTTCTGTGCTTTTGATGCCATTCATCGCATTACTACGGAGGAATGGTTACCACATCAAGTACAGTTTTTGTGTGTATATTCTGACCTGAACAAAATCAACACATGAACATCTGCAAACAGGAATGCATTCTTTATCTGTGGACAGCTCATATTTTCCCCTCAGGTCACCTTTCCTGTAGTATGTTTTGCTTCCAAATCTTGAGCAATACAAATGTTTTTGCTGAATTTCTTCATCGTCACACACTGTGAAAGGATGAGTCTGTGTGATGGGACTCCAGTATATGCTTTCTCTTTGTATAAAAGTGATGACTTTGTGAATATTGTTTGTAAAATTATAATGGGTATTAATGAAAATGAACTTATGTAAACACTCTTCCCTGGGTTTAGTTTAGAGATACAGCATAGAAACAGGCCCTTCGGCCCACCGAGTTCTCGCTGTCCAGCGATCCCTGTACACTAGAGACAATTTACAATTTACCAAACCCAATTAATCTACAAATCTATACATCTTTAGAGTATGGGAGGAAACCGGAGCACCTAGAGAAATCCCACGTGTTCATGGAGGGAATGCACAAACTCCATACAGACAGCACCCGTAGTCAGGATCAAACCCAGGTCCCTGGTGCTGTAAGACAGCAACTCTACCACTGCACCGTACCGCTTTCTAAAGCAAAAGAGGTAAAATTAATTATTCAGCAGCCATCAGAATCCAAGCTTGAAATCCTGTGAAAGGCAACCATTAATCCAAAGTTCGTAAAACTTTATTTGTTCTTAATCTTACATATTTTATATTATTTAATTATTCTTCATTCTTCCACTTTCAACAAAGATTTTAATGGGTCCACTTAATGTTCTCATAATTTGTTATTACTAAAATTATCAAAAGTGAAAAGGAACATTGCACTAACCAATGAGGCCCGGTAGACCATAAAGACCAAACTTACTAAATAGCTGGGATACTTTAGCATTAAATAAACTATTGGTGTTGGTACTTCTCCGTAGATTGTCACCTGTCATGGTGGAGAAGCTTGTGTGGACCTGAGATCCTGAGAGCGATGCCGTCTGGAGCTATGCTCCTGGTAGGGCCAGCCATGGCGGTAAGGTCGAGGGGGAGGTTTCTGACAAAGAGCAATCCAACCAAGACATCAATTGTGGAACAAGCGGAGGACGATGGCTGACCTTAGTGGAGCATCACAACGGCTGGGAAGGCGGATGAAGGCTGCAGCAGAAAAGGGTCTCCAGTCGTCTTGGACTCCATGCCACTGGATCCTGACCCAGATCTATCAAGGGCCATGGCGTGGCTGTCTATGCACCAGTCTCCCCACGTTAAACAAAGTCACGCACAAGCATCCTCCATATAGGGAATAGCACCCTGTAGACTGCCATTGTCAGCCATGACCGAAGGGGGCCTAAGAAGGTGTTGATGGATCAGCAAACAGGAGGGAGGTAGAACAAATGGTTGAGTGGTTCCACGACAACAACCTCTCACTCAAAGTCAACAAGACCAAGGAACTAATCATTGACTTCAGAGAGGGGAAGTTGGAAGTTTTCATCACTGGGTTGGTGGTGAAGAGAGTTAGTAGCTTCAAAGTTCTGGACCTTATCATCTTGGATGACATGTCCTGGGTGCAACACATGGATATAATCATGAAGAAGGTGCACCAGTCCCTCTACAGCCTTGGACGTTTAAAAAGATTTGGTATCTTCTCCAAATACAGTGGAAAATATCCTGACTGGTGACATCAAGGGTGTGTTCATCAACTCCAATGCACTGAAATGCAAGAGGTTGCAGAATGTTGGACTTACCATGGTCCATCATGGGCACAGCCCTCCCTCTCCACCCAGAGTTGCTGCTTTACAGCGCCAGAGACCCGGGTTCAATCCTGACTACAGGTGCTGTATGTATGGAGTTTGTATGTTCTCCTCGTGATTGCGTGGGTTTCCTCCGAGTGCTCCGGTTTCCTCCAACAGTCCTGCAGGTTTGTAGAGTAATTGGCTTTGATAAAACTGAAAATTGCCCCTAGTGTGTAGGATAGTGCTAATGTATGCAGATCACTGGTTGGCGCAGACCCAGTGCGCCGGAGGGCCTGTTTCCACACTGTATCTACATTCTAAACTAAACTATAACTAAGAGCATCTACATGAGGAGCTACCTCAAGAAGGTGGGCATCTATTGTCAAGCATCCTCACCATCTGGGCCATGCTCTCTTCTCACTGCTACCATTGGGCATGAGCTACAGAAACATGAAGCCCCACGCCACTAGGTTCAGGAACAGCTATTTTACCGTAAATATCAGGTTCTTGAACCATTGTTGTAGGAAGGCCCTGCAGATGCTGGTTTTAGACTGTATCTCTGTATCTCCCTCTCCCCCGATGAGCCTGAGGAAGGGTCTCGACCCAAAACATCACCCATTGCTTCGATCCAGTGATGCTGCCTGGCCCGCTGAGTTACTCCAGCATTTTTTAAATCTATCTTAGGTTCTTAAATCAACCTGCACAACCCTAATCCTACCTTGATAATGGAACATTAATGTCTACCTTTTAAACTACCATGGATATTTTTAATGGATATTGTACCGCCTTCCTTTGTTTGAGAGATTTTATATAATATTTATGTATAATTTATGTGTAAATTGTTTTTTGTGTGTTCGGCTTGTCTTTGGCCTGTGACGCTACTGCAAAGAAGTTTCCATTGTATTTGTAACTCACCGTGCTTATTTATTAGATAATAAACATGACTTGACTTGGCAGTTAAGAAGCAAGGAATGATTAGTAAAGTTTTTGATAATTGACTATTAGTAATGTCTGGCTGGAGGTATGGTGCTGGAGGACTGGAACAATGCCAACACGGCACCATTTTTGGTTTAGACAGAGTAAGCACAAGCACATCAATCTTCTATTATTATTGGGGTTTCTATGGCACGTTTATGGCACGTTTTGATGGGTTAGACTTTGCTGCAGGAATAACCATTAAGAGCTTTGCAAAGAATAACAAGATTAAATGAGAACTTACCAGTTTGAAGTTTGATCTTTATTTTATGAGTCGTCGAGTTGAGGGACTACGCGAAGAACCCCGTACAGCCGTTGGTGCGTCAATCTACAACGCAGCGGAGTGAATTCACAGACAACAATGACTGAAGTATAATGGTAAGATAACAAAGACTAGAACTACCAGATGAGATCTATGAGGGCTGGGAGCGGAGGGCACGTAGTCCCTCAACTCGACTCCGCATAAAATAAGGATCAAATTTCAAACTGGTAAGTTCTCATTTAATCTTACTATTTTACTTCGGAGTCACGTGAGTGACTACGTGAAGACTTCAAAGCTCTGTGATTTCACGCCGCAGACCCAAATCCGGCGTTCACACTGCATCGAATGACTCAAAGTCGTTAACATTCAATAATGCATCAATAATAACATTGGTTAAATGAATAACAGTTTATTTACAAACTAAACCATAACATTATCAGTTTCAATCCCAGCACTTCCCAGAACCTGCTTTAGCCACCTTGAAATTGTTTGCACCGACACCTTACTATGTGGCTTTTTGTGGCTAATAAATAATGCAGACTCTGTTCCTCATAGGGCTCTAGTGACCTCAATGTAAAGACATAAATGTGAAACTGCACACAGGCGAGCATCTGTGGGGTATGCTGAAAGCACATCCTGTCATGCCTATTCTACTATGTTTAAGGAAATCATAGACATAAAATATAATGACATCTGCCGACACATGCATTCTGTCTAGCCGTAGCTTTTGCAATGTTTGCACACGTTGGGCTGAAAATAATGCCATAAGCCACCTTATGACCACCTTCATGGTTAATTTGGCTAGAGATAGGCTTGCAACAGGAGCACACTGGCAAAGAAGCATAAGAACTTCACTCACATTCCAAATACCGGCATACCTGGGTTTAGAAGGATTAGAATTGAAAACTCCCTTCATAAATCGAGAAACTAACGGATGTGTCCCTACTGAATAAAATTCTGAATTCATGTGTAAATAAGAAGATAAAGCACTCCCGGCTGTATTGATCGCACTGTAACTTAATTTTTGAACAAAATAAAGAGTGGACAAAAACTCCAATACGTCTGTGATCCCTGCAGTTTGATATTAAATATTCTGCTGTAGACAGAATTGCTCCCACTTCCTTATCGAGGTGATGTACTGCTTCTGGGTACTATCCCTGCAGGCCGACGTGAGAACATCCACAGTACGATCAGACAGTCCTCTCCCCAGGTATGGCCTCCTTAAAATCTGCAAATGAACAGATCAATATGATCATGTAAAGGATGTTGATCCCCAGTTACTGGATTTACCAGTAGATTTTTATGCTTGGGAATAATCACGTGAGGCTAACTAGCCATTTGTAATGCAAGAGGAAACCATGCCTGTGTAGGCCAATCTGGCACTACCAATACCCCTGAAGCGGCATCCTGCTTGATCTTTTGCAAGCATCTGCTGATGAGACAGAATGGAGGAAATGCATATACAAACATTCCACCCCAATGCAGCGAGAAAGCATCCAGGATCTGCACCAGGATCTGGTTCCCATGAAATATATCTGGGCAACTAATGGTTTAATCTAGATGCATACAATCGATATCTGGCATTCCATACTTGATTAAATCACTTGATTAAATACATCCTGATTTAACATCCATTCTATGTTTTCATAGAACTGGTGTGACCTAGTGTCAACTATAGTGTTAAATCTACCTGGCAAATAAATTGCTGAAAGCCAGATATTTTGGTCAATGCACCAGCTCCAAATCTGATTAGCCAGTCTATCACAAGACTGTGACTTGACTCCACCCATGTGGTTTACATATGCCACTGCTGTGGTGTTGTCAATCTGAACATGCAAGTCCCTCCTGGTAGAGCAATAAGCTTTAAGCCCACACCAGGTTCCCAACAACTCTAAATAATTGATCCCTCTTAATTGAAGAAGGGATGTCTCATCAGTATTCCATCTGCCTCCACAACTGGAAGACTGTTGCACCCCAACCCAGTGCACTTACATCAGTCTGTAATATAATTGAAGGTGGGTTCCACCAAAACATTCCTAAAACTTTTTGAGGCATTTACAATCCACCATTGTATGTCGTAAATTGCCCCAGCTGACAATTGCATAGGCCTGTCAAAATTACCCATTTGTATTTCCAGTGCCTGTTCCTTTGATCGTTGTAATTGTTGATAATGCAGAGGACTATACTGCACAGCTGGAAAAGCAGCCACCAATTTACCAATTAACCTGGCTACTTCTCTAATTGAAGGCCGTTAGTCTCTAAGGAGATTAACACAGTCCTCAATTAACTGTTGCAATTTGTCCCTAGGCAAAGTTACCAACATGTGATTTGAATTGATGGTAAATCCCAAATAATCAATGATTTGAACCGGTGGTAATTTGGATTTATCTGGATTAATGACGAACCCTAATTGTTCAAAAGTGAATTTAACAATTGAAACTGATGACTGAGCTTCAGCATGAGTCTTTCCAACAATTAGAATATCGTCTAAATAGGCCATTACCACATGCCACCTGAGCTCTGAGTAATGCTAACACAGGTTTTACCAATTTAGTAAATAATCTAGGAGCTGAAGTTAATCCATTAGGCAGTGCTTTGAATTGCCACAACTGAGTCATCCAGATAAATTTCAAATACCTCCCATCATCACCATGCATAGACACTGAGTAATATGCATCCTTTAAATCAATGCTTGCCATATAACACCCTTTGGAAACAAAATGTTTGGCCGTGGACAAAGTTTCCATTTTGAAATGCCTATCACAAACAAATTTGTTCAAACTCATCAAATCCTGGATCATTCTACATCCCCCAGTCTTTTTGGACCTTGGAAAAATACTTGACACAAACTGACGACTTTGATAGACTGACGTCTCAATTACCCCTTTCTTGTGTAATGAATTAATTTCTGTTTGTATGAGCACATTTTCTTCATCTGAAAATATAAGTTTCCGACTTGGAACATGTTGATTAGGTGGACTCTCATTAGAGTAAAATTCAATTTTTACCCCTTCAATACTGTTAAGTATAAATGAATCTGATGTTAACTCCTGTCATTGTTTGAGAAACAAATGAAACCTACCCCAAATTTCAACATCAATGTTACTTAATTCATTGTCTCTAAGAGGCATTTTCCTCACCTGCATACGTCCTTGTAGACCTTGTTGGCCCCGGCCCCTTGTAGGAAAAGATATGTTCCCCTTCACACCGGTGGCAACCTGCCAGTTCCGGTATTGCAGACCTGTATGGCTGGTTCCTTCCCCTGCATCCGAACTGGTGCCTCTTCGGTAAGAATAAAACCTCTACCCCTGTTTTCCAGCTGGCTTAATGAGGCCCATAGTTTTTACATTCACATGGCATTCTTTAACTCGCTTAGCGAGATCACCTCCAAATAACAGAATGCGTAGCGATACGCTGGGCGGCTTGCACAAAGCTGCCAGATTGGGATTTATAACCGGCCTTATAGCTGCTCTTCTAATGTTATTAATTTCAGAAAATGCACTACAAAACAGTCCCAGTGCATCCTGATGGGCTTCAGACAAATTCCCTGTATCCACTATCTTCAAAAAAGCCGTAAGCCCTGCCAAGAATAACCTGGGCACTTTCTGAAACTTCATTTCCTGAGCCCTGGCTGACACCCCCAACTGTGTCCAAATCTGATGGTTGACCATCGGCACTTTCAGTAAATCACAATTTATAGAAGCTTCATATTTCTTGGCTGCCTCGTCCATGGCCTCTCCTGTAGTTGGTGGGAGAGCATGTACCGTGTTGCTGTAGCCAACTCTTCCCCAATCGGCTCTCCTGCCTCTCTAGGCACAGCAAACTTTCCTGCAATGTTAGGGGTGACTCTAATTGTACACCCTTATTGCTCTCTCCCACCATTGATTTGGTGTCAGCAAACTGCACCGTTGGAATCTCCTCCTCATAGGCAGGATATTCTGGCAGCCCTGTTAAAGATGCTGCGAGCACAGGCTCTCCCACTCCTCCTCACGGAGCTGGTCCCTGTCGAGCATTCTCTGTAATAGAATCTCGACTTGGGAGAGCCGTGAGCAAACGGTCTCTCCGGTAGAGGGTACAACCTCCTGGCCCGACTTTGGGTCAACGGGCCTAACTGACTTCCCAGTGGCCTTCCGCCCTACTGGTAAGCCTACACTGCTCACAGGCATTGGGTCCACAATCGCTAGCTCTATAGCCAGCATCGGACTAGGTGTGGAAGACGGGCCTCCACTTACAATACTTTCCTGGTCATCGACCTTTCTCCCTCCGGAACGCCTCGCCGCCACCTTTTTCACCTTCTGCAACATCACGAACGGGACCACTCCAACCAGTTGCAGAAAATGAAAACTGAAAAAAGTTTAAAACTTACCTTGAGTTTTAAACATACCGTTTGGAGGAGCACTGCTGCCCCAACCGGCCGACTGCACCAAAGCGTCTGACGTAATGGCGCACCAACGGCTGTACGGGGTTCTTCACGTAGTCACTCACGTGACTCCGAAGTAAAATACAAGGTTAGTGGTATTGTTGAGAGCAGGCAATAAAGGCGGAGGGGACACAGAGTGCTGGAGTAACTCAACGGGTCAGGCAGCATCTCTGGAGAACTTGGATAGGTGACATTTCGGGTCGGGGCCCCTTCTTCAGACTTCTTCAAAGCTGGGGACTTGGGGAAGTTAACAGTTAATTCGCCAAGTGGGATAAAATGTTGCATGTGTAATTCAGAAAATTCTGGAACATTCAGCAGGTCAGGCAGCGTCTGCAGAAAAAGAAAAGAAAGAGTTCATGTTTCAGGACAATGTCCCTTTGATGTGATTTCCTCAACATTTCGAAACTGAAAGGAGACTGGATGATCATTTTGCAGAATGTTTTCATTCGGTCTGCAACATTCATGCACACCCAGTTCCCTGTGAGATTAACTTTTCTCAGACCCATACTGACCTCCCTGTCCTACACTTCTCCGATGAAGCCCAGTGTAAGGTCAAGAAATGGCACCTCAGCTTCCACTGATCTCTTTGCACAGATGCTCTCTGATTTATTTAGTGTTGTCAACATTTCCTGCTTTTGTTTCAAATTTCCAACATCTGTAGATTTTTTGGGGGGCGGGGTTGGAAGAAGGATAAACAAGGTGAGTGAATACACACATTAAATAGGAGGTAAGGAAAGACAATGAAGTAAATATCGATGAACTGAAGGAGATTAGTTTGTATGTCCTGAAGGAGATTAGTTTGTATGTCCTGAAGGAGATTAGTTTGTATGTCCTGAAGGAGATTAGTTTGTATGTCCTGAAGGTGGTAGAATAGGTAAATAAGGTTGACAGAGAAGCAGTATAGAAGTGTAGGTGGCATGCTGTTGTAGCTGGTAGAGCTGTAGCCTCACCGCACCAGATACCTGGGTTCAATCCTGACCTTGGGTGTTGTCTGTAGTGAGTTTGCACGTTCCCCCTGTGACCTCGTGGGTTTCCTCCGGGTGCTCTGGTTTTCTCTCACATCCCAAGGATGTGCTGGTTTGTAGGTTGATTGGCTTCTATAAATATGCAACTAGTTTGTCGGGATTGGATGGGAAAGTGGAATAACATAGAACTAGTGTAAACGGGTGATTGGTGGTCAGTGTGGACTCGTGGGCCGAAGGGCCTGCTTCCAAGATGTATCTATGAACTAAACTAAACTAAAAAGATAGTAATCAATCAGTAACTGTTATTAACCCTGTATTAAACTTGTTATGACGCTATGTTACAGCAGATAGAGGTAAAGTAGAATAATGAAGATGCTGCTTCTTTCTTTACTGCAAATTTTTATGATCTCATGCTTTTAGAATATGAAATTAACTGGGCGCATACTATTCCAATATAACATTGACAGAATTTTACAGCCTTAAGGTCATAAAGTTGTCTTCCTGGTGGTTTGACATTAACCTGATGGAAACATTCATTCAGCCAAACAACATAAATGTCAGAAGCTATGTAACACACAGGCTGCTCAACCATGAGGAAGGAGAGCAGCAGGTAATGGTGGTGTGAATGGGTGTGTGCGTGGATGATCACCAACATCAACCAACTGCTTCTATGCTTGGTTTAGTGTAGTTTAGAGATGCAGCGCAGAAACAGGCACTTTGGCCCACCGAGTCCACACCAACCAGCGATCCTCGCACATTAACACTACCCTACACACACTAGGAACTGTTTTACATTTACACATTTACACTTAGCCAATTAACCTGCAAACATGTACACTTTGGAGTGTGGGAGGAAATCGAAGATCTCGGGGAAAACTCACGTGGTCACGGGGAGAACACACCAACTCTGTACAGATTGCACCCATAGTCAGGATCCAGCCTGGGTTTCTGGCGCTGTAAGGCAGTAGCTCTATCGCGATGCCACTCTGAGTTGAAATTAAATATAGCTTCCAATTTCGAGTGTCTGATCTTAAACAGTTCTAAAACAGTGAGATCCTTTGCTGTATGAGGCTTTCTATGTTCATCGATTAATTAAGCCCACTGTCAAGTCAAGTTTATTCGTCACATGCATACGAGATGTGCAGTGAAATGAAAAATGCCAATGCTTGCAGATTGTACAAAAAAACTACAAAACAGAATGGAACAGAATCATATATTCACATATTACATATTTGTGGGAGGAAAAAAAAGAAAAAAACAGCTATTTGAAAAAGACACCATACAACAGTAACTTGGTACAGTAAAGCTAGTCCCTGGTGAGATAGGAGTTTACAGTCCTAATGGCCTCTGGGAAGAAACTACTTCTCATCCTCTCTGTTTTCTCAGCATGACAACGGAGGCGTTTGCCCAACCGTAGCAGCTGGAACAGTCCGTTGCTGGGTGGAAGGGGTCTCACATGATCTTGTTGGCTCTGGAGTTGCACCTTCTGATGTATAGTTCCTGCAGGGGGCGAATGGAGTTCCCATAGTGCGTTCAGCCGAACGCACTACTCGCTGCAGAGTAGTGCTCGGCCCTTCTTGTCCTGGGCCGAGCAGTTCCCAAACCAAATCGTAATGTTTCCGGACAAGATGCTTTCCACAGCCGCTGAGTAGAAGCACTGGAGGATCTTCAGAGACACTCTGAATTTCCTCAATTGCCTGAGGTGGTAAAGGCGCTGCCTTGCCTTACTCACCAGTGCTGCAGCGTGTGATGTCCATGTCAGATCCTCTGAGATGTGGACTCCCAGGTATTTAAAGCAGCTCACCCTATCCACAGTATCCCCATTTATCTTCGATGGTGTGACCATCCTCGGATGATGTGTACAGGGAGTACAGCAGGGGGATGAGGACGCAGCCCTGGGGGGAACCTGTGCTCAGGGTGAGGGATTTCAATGTATTTCCTCCCATCTTGGCTACCTGGGGCCTGGCGGTGAGAAAGTCCAGGACCCAGGCACACAGGGGGGTGTTGAGCCCCAATTCCAGCAGCTTCTCAGCAAGTTTGGTGGGGACTATCGTGTTGAAGGCTGAACTGAAGTCTATGAACAGCATCCTCACATAGCCCCCTTCTGGCTGTCAAGGTGAGAGAGAGCGTTGTGCAGAACCCGGGAGACTGCATCGTCCGTGGATCTGTTCGGACAGTATGCGAATTGTAGCGGGTCCATGTTGTGAGGGAGGAAGGTGCAGATGTGTTTCTTGACCAGCCTCTCAAAGCTTTTCATGACGACCAAGCCGAGGGCCACCGGACGGTAGTCATTCAGACAAGCTGGGGAGGCATTTTTAGGTACAGGCACAATGATGGATCTTTTGAAGCAGGCTGGGACCACGGACTTGGCCAGGGAGAGGTTGAATATTGTATCTGAGCACCGGAGCTAGCTGCGTAGCACAAGACTTAAGTACTCGCCCTCAGATGGCATCTGGGCCTACAGCTTTCCTCGTGTTCACCCGTGTCAGAGCCCTCCTCACGTCATGCTCGGACAACGAGAATGTGTGCACATCCCCATTGATGGACCTCCTTTCAACTTCGATAGCCAGCATGCTGGCGGTGTGGTCGTTAGTCGGCAGACCTGGGGTGATGTTGCCCGTCTCGAAACGAGCGTAGAAGGAGTTCAGGTCATCACCTAGGGAGGTGCCAACACTTCCAGTTGAGGGGGGGGCTGCTCCGGTAGTTGGTTACAGTCCGTAGCCCCTGCCTCAGGCGTCTGGTGTCCTGCTGCTCCATCTGTGACTCCATCTTGTCTCTGTACCTCCTTTTTGCGTCCTTTACCGCCCTTCGTAGTCGGTATGACTCTATCTTGTAAACGTCCATGTTTCCAGATGCCAGGCCCGAGTGTAGGCAGCGGTGCGAGCAATCAAGGCAACACGAACGGACCTGTCCACCCAGGGTTTTTGATTCGGAAAGGTGCTTACCCTTACCGTGGGGACTATGTTGTCGGCTATTGGTGCAATGAAGTCCGTGACTGCTTCCGCAAACTCACTGATGTCACTGGAGCTTGCTTGGAACATATTCCAGTCGACATCTGTCAGTGCATCTTGCAGCATGGCCTCTGACTGGTCGGACCACCGCTTTACGTCCCTCGTCTCCACCGCTTCCTGAACTATCCTCCGGCAGCAGGAAAATGGCAGCGTGGTCAGATTTTCCTAATGGAGAGAGTGGAACGGCCTTGTAGCCCTTCCGGAATGGTGTATAGCAGTGGTCCAATGTTCTTTCCCCCCTGGTGGCACACGTGATGTGTTGGTAGAAGTTCGGCATGACCTTCTTGAGATTTGATTTATTAAAATCTCCAGCCACCACCACAGCCGCATCTGGGTTCTTGTTTTGATGTCGACATAGCACATGGTGTAGGGCCGATAGTGTCACGTTGGTGTCCGCATGCGGTGCAATGTAAAAGGCTGTGATGATCACTGAGCCGAACTCCCGGGGAAGGTAGAATGGGCGGCATGAGATCGTCAGGTGCTCCAGGTCTGGCGAGCAGGAACGGGAAAACATCTTGATATTTCCAGGATTGCACCAGTTGTTATTGGTCATGAAGCAGACTCCTCCTCCCTTGGATTTCCCAGATTCTTCTGTTCTGTCAGCACGATGGACAGTGAAGGACTCGGTTGGGCATCGACTGGATGAGACTATACTGTTTGGTTAAGTTTAGTTTAGTTTAGTTTAGTTTAGTTTAGTTTAGTTTAGCGGAAACAAGCCCTTCAGCTCATCAAGTCCACACCGACGGACAATCGGCCCATACACTAACACTATCCTATACATTGGGGTCAATTTACAATTTTACTTCGGAGTCACGTGAGTGATTCCATGAACAGGTCCCGCCAGAGCGCATGCGCGTCATTACGTCTGACGCATGGCGCACTGACGGGCTGGCAGGCGTGTAACCAGTGGTAAGTTTTAAACCCGAGGTAAGTGCTTTAAACTTAACTTCGGTTCTTTTGCGGTCTGTAAACTCTTGTCCACAGGAACAAGTCGACCGTTTGAAAATGCTGAAGGGAAAGTCGAGACCCTCCGCCACAAAATCAACTACGGTAGATCGCGGCAGTGCGGGTAGCGGGCGGCTGTCCGTTTCCCCTGCAGAGTCATTGGCGGCACGGCCGGTGTCTTCCGACTTGGTGCCGTTAGGCGGTACCATGGCTACTCCGGTGGGCCGGAAAGCTCCGGAAAAGTTGGTGCGGCCCATAGGCTCAGAGGAGTCGGGCCAGGAGGAAAGCCCTCCTGTAACGGATGCTGTTTTTGGGCAGCTGTCCAGAATGGAGCTCCTCATGGAGAGGATGCTCCATGCTAACGTGCTGAGGGAAGATGAGCCTTATATCCGCAGGTCCCCTCTCGGGCCTGTGGCAGCAGACCCTGTAGAAAGGCTGCTTAATCACTCATCATGGAGGAGGAGTGTGCCCGGAGTCAGTTTTGTTCTGACTCTGAGGTCGGGGGTGAAACCAGTGAGCATATCCCCAGACAATGAGACCAGGAATCTGGGGTGCCAAGCCTGGCATCCAGATTTGTTATTCCAGCTGGAACAGGCGGTCCGCTGAATGAAGATTTGGCCAGGACCATTAAATATATGGCCTCCCTCCAGTTGCAAGAACTCACCATGGAGGACACCTCCAAGAAGTATCTAACTCTTACGAATTGTGCTTCCCTTCCAGTTCTGACGGTGAAACACCCAATCTGGGGTCACATGGGTGCGGGGGTCAGAGCCCAAGAGTTGAGGTTCCAAAAAGTCCTGAAGCTGCTTGCCTCAGGAATCACGGCATTCGCCAGGTCCGTGGATGATGGGGCTCTCGCTGAGGAGCAACAGGATGCACTTGATCTCATGTGTAACGCACACTTTGAGATTAATTGTTTAAGAAAAAGTGCAATCCGCCCCATGTTAAACCCCAAATGTGCTGCACTTTGCAAGACAAGCAATGTGCAGCCGCCATATGCTTTTCTGGGAGAACCTGTCCAAACAGGTTTGTGAGTTGGATGATGAGGTGAAGGCAGTTGGCCTCATAAAAGCTCAACCGGCCAACAAAAATCGCCCCCCGGCGCCAGCACTCCTACCAACCTTTCGCTGCTATGGCTGCAGGCCAAGGATCAAGCCGGACCCAGCCAACTTTACGCAACTGGCGTACGCCAAATTTCCCCTCAAAAACATGGGGGCAGAAGTATACACCAACTATGGAGGTAGGAGCATCTGGTTCATTTCAGAAATGTATGGCCCAGTCACAAGTTGGTGGGAGGTTACATTTGTTTTTCAATGATTTGAGTTGTATAGCCTCAGACTTGTTTATACTGCACAGTACACTAGCTTTCTAAATTGAGTTTATTTTCAAATTATGTCCACCCACACAGCATACACCTAAACAGACATAGTGTTTTTCACAACAACAGTCTTTAGATGTTCAAGCTGAAATTGAAACACTAGCTAAAAAAGGGGTAATTGAGAAATCTTTTCATCAATCTCACCAATTTGTGTCTAATATATTCCCTACACAAAAGAAAGATGGTGGGTGTCGCATCATTCTGGAACTGAATCGGCTTCTCCTATGTACAGTATAAACATTTCAAAATGGAAACTTTTGTTACTGCTAACAATTGGTTTCCAAAGGATGCTATATGGCATGCATAGATCTCAAAGATGCATATTATTCAGTACCCATTCATCACAATCACTGGAGATATTTGAAATTTAACTGGATGAAGCAGTTATGGCAGTTTAAGGCATTGCCTAATGGATTAAGTTCGGCTCCCAGGCTCTTTACAAAGTTGTTAAAACCAGTGTTGGGTCTACTCCGGGCTCAGAATCAAATTGTTAAGGCCTATTTGGATGATATCCTAATCATAGGTAAAACTAAACAGTCAGCTGAATTATCTGTTTTAGCTACCAATCTCATGTTTTAAAGATTGGGATTTCTTATCCATCCAGTTAAGTCCAAATTGATACCATCTAGAGTAATTTATTATTTGGGTTTCACCATTAACTCAATTCACATGTCTGTGACTCTGCCTCCAGACAAGAGGTCAGAATTAATAGAAGCTTGTAACAACCTCATTGATGAGCAACAAGCTTCTATTCAGCATGTGGCTAGTATAATTGGCAAATTACTAGCAGCATTTCCAGCCGCACAGTTCGGACCTTTACATTATCAAAATTTGCAACGTGCAAAGGAGCAGGCACTCATAAAGCATGCAGGTCATTTTGATAGGCCTATGCAATTACCAGCTGAAGCTGTTGTTGCTGAGTTACAATGGTGGATAACGAACATTCCTTACTGCTCCATCAAAATTCGGGATGATACACCTTCAGTAATTTTACAAACTGATGTAAGTGCTCTAGGATGGGGAGCTACTGATACTATCTCCAGCTGTGATGGCAGGTGGAATATGCATGAAGCATTAATTCTCCATGGTATTAACTATTTAGAATTGTTGGGAGCACTCTATGGGTTAAAAACGTATTGTACTACAATGCATGACTTGCAGCTTCAGATTGACAACACTACAGCAGTAACATACGTTAATCACATGGGTGGAATAAAGTCAGTATCATGTGATAACTTGACTAACCTTATCTGGCATTTGTGTATTACAAGAAACATCTGGATTTCAGCTACCTATTTACCAGGTAGATTTAATGTGGTGGCAGACACCAGATCACAAAAATGTAATGAAAATACAGAATGAATGCTGAATCATGAAATATTCAATGATATTGTCGTTCGGTATGGCGTACCAGAGATTGACTTGTTCGCATCCAGATTGAATCACCAGTTACCAAAATATGTCTCAAGGGAACTTGGGGCAGTGGCGGTAGATGCATTCTCGCTACACTGGGGTGGAATGTTTTTATATGCTTTTCCCCCATTTTGCCTTATCTGCCGGTGCTTGACTAAAATCGGCCTCAGGTATTCTGGTAGTTCCTGACTGGCCTACGCAGCCATGGTTTCCATTAGTTCTGAGACTAATAACACAGCCTTTAACGGCGTCCCCAAAAGCAGTAATCTGCTGGTTCATCCTGTAACTGGGGAGAATCATCCACTACATGATCGTATTAATCTATTGATTTGCAGTTTCTGAGGAGACCGTTCCTGTGGCTCGAACTATCAGGGCGTACGGTGGATGTAATTACTGCGGCCTGGAGAGATAGCACTAAAAAACAATATATTTCTCATATCAAGAAATGGGAGGTGTTCTGCTTGCAGTCGAACATTTCATATCATACGGCAAGCATGCTTGATGTGTGGGAATTTCTTTCCACGCTATATTTTGATGAGTGGCTTAGCTATAGTGCCATCAATAGTGCCAGAAGTGCCTTATCGTCCTACCTATGGTAAGGAAGGGGACAACAATCTGTTGGGTCCCACCCTTTAATATCTCGGTTCACAAAGGGTATTTTTAACTGTAATCCCTCCAGGCCCAGGTACACGGAAATATGGGATGTGAGTGTGGTTCTCGTGTTGCTTCGTCAATGGGCCCCAGTAACATCTCTGTCATTTCCCAGACTCACTCTTAAAGTGGTTATGCTCATGGCGTTGATTTCAGCGCAAAGTGATCAGACATTGCAGGAACTTAGACTGGACAGGATGGTCTCATCTGTCAACAACATAACCTTTTATGTTTATGATTTACTTAAACAGCGCAGGCCAGGGACATCAGGGCTTAAACTTGATTTTAGGGCATAACCCATAGATCTTCGCCTATTTGTAGTTAAGCACTTACAGCAGTATATTGAGGTCACCAAGTGCCTTAGAGACACCGAATTGGCTTTATTTATTAGTCACAAAAAGCCTCATAAAAAGGTGTTGGCGCAGACCATCTCAAGGTGGCTGAAACAGGTTCTGGCATTCGTCGGAGTTGACACTGATATTTTTAAATCGCACTCCACCAGGGCGGCATCAACGTCAGTGGCGAGGGCACTGGACGTCCCTCTAGACCAAATCCTCGTGGCTGCAGGATGGTCCAAAGAAATGACTTTTGAACGGTTTTACACAAACCGCTTCCACCTGGGAGAGAGGGGTCGCTATTGGTTTTTCTTTTGTTATATAAAGCTTCAACTTTTTAAATTCTGTATCTTGTTTGAATGCATTATTTGTTATTACACCTCGTGTGTCAACCGAGGCAGTGTGTTGTATGGACTCATATCCACGGCATGAAATCACAGAGCTTTGAAGTCTTCACGGAATCGCTCACGTGACTCAGAAGTAAAATAGTAAGA
Organism: Raja brachyura; assembly: GCA_963514005.1. Next base: position 14,576,141 of record OY740794.1, on the reverse strand, counting down.
TTAAACGAGAAATTACCAGTTTGAAGTTTGATCTTTATTTTATGAGGAGTTACAATGAGCGATTAAGTGCCCACCGCTCCCAACCCTCATATCACAAATGTCATCTGGTAGTTTCTAGGTTTCTAATCTTACTATATTACTTTAATTACCGTTATCTGTGATTTCACGCCACTGGTTTGAAGATTGACGCGCATGCGCGCTGGCGGGACTTCTTCACATAATAGCTCATCGTAACTCCTCATAAAATAAATATCAAGCTTCAAACTGGTAAGTTCTCATTTAATCTTACTATTTTTACTGAAGCCAATTAGCCTACAAACCTGTACATCTTTGGAGGGTGGGAGGAAACCGGAGCACCTTGAGTAAACCCACCCAGTCACATGGAGAACGTACAAACTCCGTATAGACAGCACAAAATATAAGGGGTAAGCCATTTAGAACGGAGACAAGGAAACACTTTTTTGCACAGTTGTGAGTCTGAGAGAGTTATGAGTGTGGAATTCTCTGCCTCAGAGGGCGGTGGGGGACGGTTCTGTGGATACTTTCAAGAGAGAGCTAGATAGGGCTCTTAAAGATAGTGGAGTCAGGGGATATGGGGAGAAGGCAGGAACAGGGTACTGATTGGGGATGATCAACCATGATCACATTGATCATTGCTGGCTGCAAGGGCCGAATGGCCTACTCCTGCACCTATTGTCTATTGTTTATTTTCTATGGCACAGCAAGGCAGCAGCGCTACTGCTGCGCCACTGTGCTGCCCTGTTATTAGTTGCAACGGAGGTGTAGCTCAATGAAAGGTGCTACTAAGGAAAGAAATTTGTAAAGATAAATTGACATTCTCCGTGAAGTAAATATAATCCATAGGCAAGATATCGTGGAGATGTTTCCTGCCAAAATACTATTATACCACTATTCTGAATTTATACCTAATAGGAATTTTAACATATATATTAAATTGCAGCTCAGAATGATGGATCAAAATCTTATTTTTTGTTTTCTTCCAGGCTTATTAATTCTAGACAGGTTCCTTCCTCTGCTCCCTTGTTCACATCTTTCACCTTCATTGTGGAGTGTGCATTGTCTTTCTTTTAAAGAGTGCATTAAACATGCATGTGTAAAATTCCTCCATGTGTTCTCCTGTGTCATGTGTGGGAAAGAGGGGCAGAGGGAAAAATCCTCCTCAAGCTTTCTGCCTGTGCTTCCTCCTGCCTTGGGTTTATGATGGAAAGCCAGAAAAAACGTTCATTTTACTTCTGAGTCACGTGAGTGACTACGTGAAGAAGCCCGCCAGCGCGCATGTGCGTCAATACGTCCAACGCATGACGCACGACTGGCTGGGAGGTGTGTCGCTCCTCCAGTGGGAAGTTTAAAAATCCTACAGGTAAGTTTTAAACTTATTCTGAGGTCATTTTGTTCGTTAAAAATCTTGTTACAGCATTCAAGTTCGAACTAATCATGGAGAAATCCAGAGCAAAGTCCAGACGGGCCGCGGGAGAACCGGCTATGGAGGATCGCAGGAGTGTGGGTAGCAGGCGGCCGTCGATTTTGCCATCCGTGTTGCTGACGGTGCGGTGAGCGACTTCAGACTTGGTGCCTGTCCAAAGCACCTTGGCAACCCGTAAAGGGGGGAAAGCCAAGAAGAAGTCTGATAGGCCTGTTTACTCAGATGAGTCAGGCCAGGAGGATTCACCTCCTACAATGGATAGCGTCTTCGGGCATTTATCCCGGATGGAGCACCTTATGGAAATGATGCTCCATTGGGGAGCTACTAATACCATCTGTAGTTGCGGTGGCAGATGGGATGTGCATGAGTCATCAATTCTTCAGTTACATGGTATTAACTACCTAGAGATGCTGGGGGCACTCTATGGGTTGAAAGCTTATTGTGGGAATATGCATCTGCATGTTCAACTACAGATTGACAACACTACAGCGGTGTCATATATTAATCACATGGGTGGAATCAAATCAGTATCCTGTGATAATTTAGCTAACCTTATTTGGCACTGGTGTATCGAAAGATGCATTTGGATTTCAGCTACCTACTTGCCGGGTAGGTTTAATATTGTGGCAGACACCCGGTCAGAGAATGAATGTTGGATCATTAAGTGTTTAACGACATTGTTGCTCGGTATGCAACATCGGATATCGATTTGTTTGCATCTAGGCTCAATCACCAGTTACCAAAGTATGTTGCATGGGAGCCAGACCCAGGGGCAGTGGCGATAGATACATTCTCGCTACACTGGGGAGGAATGTTCTTTTATGCATTCCCTCCATTTTGCCTCATCAGTCGGTGCTTGCAAAAAATCCGGCAAGATTCCGCTTCAGGCATTTTGGTAATGCCTGACTGGCCTACACAGCCATGGTTCCCACTGATATTGGGAATTATAACAGAACCGTATATGGTTATTTCCAAACGCAATAATTTGCTGGTTCATCCCGTGACTCGGGAAAGCCATCCGCTGCATGATCAAATCAATTTATTGATTTGCAGACTTTAAGAAGACCTTTCCTGGGGCTTTCCATGATCACTGCGGCTTGGAGGGATAGCACCAAGAAGCAGTACATCTCTTACATCAAGAGATGGGAGGTGTTCTGTTCGCAGTCCAACATAACGTATGACATGGCGTGTATAACTGATGTCTTGGAATTTCTCTCAAAACTGTTCTTTGATGAGAGATTGAGTTATGGTGCCATTAATTGTGCCAAGAGTGCCTTGTCGTCATACTTGTTGCTGGGATCGGGACACCCCTCTGTCGGGTCTCACCCACTGATATCCAGGTTCATGAAGGGTATCTATAACACAAATCTCCCCAGGCCCAGGTACACGGAGATATGGGATGTTAACATTGTGCTAATGTGGGGTCGCCGGTGGGCTCCAGCTACATCCTTGTCTTTGGTGAAGCTCACTTATAAAGTGGTTATGCTCATGGCGCAGGGTTCAGCGCAATGTGTCCAGACATTGCATAAGCCATGGCTGGACAGAATGGTTACATCTACCAATAAAATAACATTTTATGTTCATGAGCTAGTCAAGCAGAGCAGACCAGGGGTGTCAGGTCTAAAACTGAAATTTATGGCATACCCTATGGACGTTCAATTGTGTGTGGTCACACGTATGCAACAGTATCTTAAGGCCACAAAGAACCTTAGAGGCACTGCACTGGCAATGTTTGTTAGTTATAAAAAAACACACAAGAGGGTATCAGTGCAGACCATCTCCAGGTCGTTAAGACGTGTATTGACTTGTGCAGGAGTAGACACTGATGTTTTTAAATCTCACTCCACCAGGGCTGCAACAACATCAGCAGCAAGGGTTATAGAGGTTCCGCTGGACCACATCCTAGCGACTGCAGGATGGTCGAACGAGCAAACATTCCAAATTTTTTATAATAAACCCATTGCCAGGCCGGGGTTGTTTGCCAACTCAATTTTAGGTTCTGTTCTATAGTTCACTCCTGGATATGTGGATATGAGGGGTCACTATTATTTTGTATATATCATTTGTTTATTAAAAGCATCAGCATGTTTTAAATCTATGTCATGTCTGAATGCATTATTAGTTTTCAATCATCTCTGGGCAACTTATGCAGCGTGTGGCATGAACTCGTGTTTGTGGCATGAAATCACAGAGCTTTGAAATCTTCACATAGTTACTCACGTGACTCCAAAGTAAAAATAGGAAGATTAAATGAGAACTTACCAGTTTGAAGTTTGATCTTTATTTATGAGGAGTTACGATGAGGGATTAAGTGCCCTCCATTCTCAACCCTTGTCTCATAAAGGTCATGTGGTCGTTCTAGTTTCTCGAATCTTCCTATAATTAGTTCAACTGTTATCTGTGATTTCACACCGTTGCTTTGAAGGTTGACACGCATGCGGGCTGGCGGCTTCTTCATGCGATGCCTCATCGTAACTCCTCATAAAATAAAGATCAAATTTCAAACTGGTAAGTTCTCATTTAATCTTACTATTTTGTACCTCAATTTGAGGGGCTTTTTAACATAATTGATTTTGACTTGTTCATTCAACAGAGAGGACGACACCCTGCATGGGGGGAGTGGGGGGGCAAGAAACATAAAAACATAGAAAATAGGTGCAGGAGTAGGCCATTCGGCCCTTCGAGCCAGCACCGCCATTCAATGTGATCATGGCTGATCATCCAGAATCAGTACCCCATTCCTGCTTTCTCCCCATATCACTTGATTCAGTTGGCCCTAAGAGCTAAATATAAATCTCTCTTGAGAACAAAGATGGACTGGAGGGGGGGAAGGAGGTCGGGGAGGAGGAAGAGGGACTATATTGAATAATTTTTTTACTTTTTCTGCACCATTTGTCAGCGTGGCACTCTTATATTCTTATTTTCCCTCTTCAATTATTTCTATTTGGAAATGTCTAACACAGATCAGAATCTTTCTGACAGGGTTGACACATTAGTCACCACAAAGAGTACTTTGCTGTTAATTCCTGCTGGGAGATAAATGCAGCATTTGTGGTAAATTAGTTGTGACTTCTGCACAAAATATGTCCAGAAAATCCTGTAATCGGAATACGCAGAATGTCAATTTACCTTTTCCGTTCATTCTGCTGTCGTATCATGTGACATGACAGTGAATCGAGGGTTCCAGCTATCAATCCAAGGAGAAGCTGAAGCCACTGTTTTATCAGCTATAAATGTCAATATGCACACACACAACCGTTAAATTAGCCTGAAGAAGGGTACCGTCCCAAAACATGGTGTATTTCCCTCCACCATGCTGTTTGACTCGTTCAGTTACTCTAGCAATTTCATTTTTGCTCAAGATTCTCTCATCTGGAATGGCGGCACAGTGGTAGAGTTACTGTTTTACAGCGCCAGGGGCTCGGGTTCGATCCTGACCACCGGTGCTGTCTATACGGAGTTTGGACGTTCTCCCTGTGTTCGCATGTGTTTTGTCTGGGAGCTCCGGTTTCATCCCGTATTCCAAAGATGTACAGGTTGGTTGGTTAATTGGCTTCGGTAAAAATTGTTAATTGTCCCTAGTGTGTAGGATAGTGCTGATGTACCGGGATCACCGGTCAGCACAGACTCGGTGGGCCGAATGGCCTGTTTCTGTGCTGTATCTCTAAACTAAACTAACCTGCAGTCTCCTTTGTCTCCAACCTTTAAATCATCCAGCTTTTCTACATATTTGACTGTAGAGTTTAGTAGTGTGCATAGAATAGTACCTTCACAGGCATTCTAGGTACTGCAAATGCAGGAATCTTGAACAAAATACAGAGTGCTGGAGGAACTTAGCAGGTCAGGCGAACAACCTGATCCTGAACGTCGAAAAACAAAGGAGGTTATCGTCGACTTCAGGAAAAACCGGCACAGTCCCACACCACTTCACATCAATGACAGCGATGTGGAGGTGGTCAGTAGCACTAAGTTCCTGGGGGTGCAGATCACTAACAGTCTGACCTGGTCAAATAACATCTCATCAACAGTTAAGAGAGCGCAGCAGCGGTTGCACTTTCTGTGCCGGATGAGAAGAGCTCACCTCCCCCATCCCATCCTCACCACTTTCTACAGGGGCACCTTAGAGAGTATTTTGACCAGCTGTATCTCTGTCTGGTTTGGGGACTGTAAAGCCTCTGACTGGAAGTCCGTGCAGAGAGTGGTGAGGACAGCGGAAAAAATCTTCGGGACCTCTCTCCCCTCAATCGGGGATATTGCGACCAAACGTTGCGTGTCTAAGGCCAGCAGTATTATAAAAGACCCCACACATCTCCATCATGGACTGTTCACTCTGCTGCCCTTGGGCAAAAGATATCGTAGCATAAGGAGCAGAACATCAAGGTTCTGCAACAGCTTCTTCCCACGAGCCATCAGACTCCTGAATGCCATGTAATGGGCTGCCACCATTGTCTATTTATCCCTTTATCCTTTTATTCATTTTATCCATGTTTATCCTTCTGTTAATTATTGTGTTGCACAGGGAGCCAAATGCAACAGAATTTTGTTTGGAACTGCATATATCGATGTATTTCTAAATGACAATAAAGTTTGTTTGACTTGACTTGACAGAGGCTGTATGGAGTGAATTGCTAGGTGACGTTTCTAGTCACGACCCTTCTTTAGACATTGCCTGTCCATTCCCTCTGACTCGCTGAACTCAAGCACTTTGTGTTGTGTTTGTGTTCATGCAGCTCTTTTATATATTCTATGGAGGTACCAAGTCAATTCATAACCAGTATATAACTCTTTGAAATGTCATTGCATTCCTAGGCATGGTAATGAAATGCATATCTTTCATTCATTGTTCGTTATCTCTCTACATCATCACCTATATCTCTCGTTTCCCTCTTCCCTAGCCAGTCTGAAGAAGGGTCTCGAGCTGAAACGTCACCTATTCCTTCTCTCCAGAGATGCTGCCTGTCCCGCTGAGTTACTCCAGCTTTTTGTGTCTCATGTAATGGTGAGTTTAGGTAGTTTAGTTTATTATTGTCATGTGTACCGAGATACAGTGAATATATTTTGTCTGTGTGCTATCCAGTCGAAAAAAAGTCTATCCATGAAAATAATCAAGCTGTCCACTGTGCTCAGATAAAGGGTAAAGGCTACAACCCTTAGTGCAAAGATATAACATTGAGGTCCAAAAATGTTTAATGAAGAGAGTTCAACGGGGTCTAATGACGTAGATAGGAGGTCAGGACTGCACCCTCAATGATGAGAGGATTGTTCAGTTGCCTGGTATCAACTGGGACGAAACTGTTCCTGAATCTGGAGGTATGTGTTTTCAAACTTGCCTATCTCCTGTCTGATGGAAGAGGGGAGAAGAGGTTGAGACTGTTCCTTGGTTTTGCTGGTAGCTATGCCGATGGAGTCGATGGAAGGGACGCTGATTGAGTGATGGTCTAGTCTACATTCACCTCTCCCTGTCATTTATTGCAGTCTTGGACATAGTATAAAATTGAAGTTGTCCACTGAAACCATTAGGTCTGTTTCCCCTTCAATTAGATGAGGCCCGATTAATCCAAAAGGTTTAGTTTAGTTTAAAGATACAGCGTGGAAACAGGCCCTTCGGCCCACCGGGTCCATGTCGACCAGCGATCCCCGCACACTAACTCTACCCTGCTCATACTAGGGACAATTTTACATTGATACCAATCAATTAACCTAGCAACCTGTACATCCTTGGAGTGTTGGAGGAAACCAAAGATCTCGGAGAAAACCCACGCAGGCCACGGGGAAAAATGCACAAACTCCGTACAGACAGCACCAGTAGTCAGGATCGAACCCGGGTCTCTGGCGCTGTAGCTCTACTGCTATGCCACCATGCCACACCTAGGTCTCACAGATAACATGTTAATTTTACTTCGGAGTCATGTGAGTAACTTCATGAAGACCCCGCCAGCACGCATGCGCGACATATCGTCTGACTGCGGATCGTGAGACGAGGGCAGTCAGCGGCGGCAGAACTTCACTACAAACCCGGACGTCGGGCAAGCCCGTTGACCCGGCAGGGTCTGGGCTCGGAGACTCGCCGTTCGCAGGTAGCGACGGCAGAGCAGAAGCTCCGAATCAACGACACAGCCCGAACACCGCGACAGCCCGCAGGAACGTTGGACTGGCGGCACAATGACCCGGAAGTCGGGCAAGCCCGTTGACTCAGCAGGGTCCGGGCTCGATAATCCCGCTTAGAGCGGATGGGGAGCACTAGCTCCAACGTAACACACTCCAGCATGAGTCTGGTCACCGTGGGTCTCCGAGCAGACCCACAGCAGTACACTTTACAGGGCTGCCAAATGCTCACGCTATTCGCAGGGGAGCATAAAGGGCCTGTCCCACCAGCATGCGACTCCATGTGGTGAGCAAGACCAAACTGGAAGCGGGGGCCGCGCGGAGGTCGAGTGATCCCGGTACAGGACCGGTCCCACCAGCATGCGCCTGCATGCAGCAAGCGCGACCAAACCGGCAGCGGGGGCCGCGCGGACGTCGGTCGAGTGGCGCAACGTGGCGCGAAGTGGCGCGAAGTTGGTGCGAAGTCCACGGTAAGTTTGCAAGGACAGAGAGGGACACACATAGAGGGACACGGAGGCACACAGAGAGGGGCACGGAGGCACATATAGAGAGGGTCACGGAGGCACATATAGAGAGCGTCACGGAGGCACATATAGAGAGGGTCACGGAGGCACACAGAGAGGGTCACGGAGGCACACATAGAGAGGGTCGCGGAGGCACAGAGAGAGGGTCATGGAGTAAAGACGTCGAGGCGGTGCGTAATGCGTCGAGGTGGCTGCGGGCCGACAGGCCATTGCCGCGCGGAATTTTTGAACACGGTCAGTTTTTCAGAGCCCCGCGCGAAGTCGGGACCAGCTCCGCACAACTCCATACGGCTCCGACGATTGAAGTGGGACCGGCCCCGCGAGGCCGGACAGCTCAAGCGACCACGTTAGGACACGCTCATCGCATGGAGTCGCATGCTGGTGGGACAGGCCCTTAATGAATCAGGTCTGGGCTGACTCTGAAGAGTGCATGTTGGCAGAAGAACACAACATGCTAGGGGTGCAAGAAGAGGTGCTACTCGGGATGGCATCCAAGTTGTGATGCCCTCACAAAAGGGGCTACCATTGTCAACAGGCAGCCAGTTTAAATTACTCAGCAACTCATCTAGCTCCAGGAATATGTATTTCCCTCAATGTGCCTGCGGTAAATCCTCAAACTACTGGCCTCAGGTATTACAGCTTTGCCAGGTCAGTAGACGGAAGATATGTCAGAGGAGCAACAGGAAGCTCTGGCACTCTCCTGTATGGTCAATTGAGATCAACTACTTCAGGAAGAATGCCATCTGACCTGCACTAAACCCCAAGTTCGCGGGGTTGTGTAGAACCAGCAGTGCACAGCCGCCTACTCTGTTTTCCTGGACAACCTGCCCAAACAGGTAAAAGACCTCGACAAAGAGACAATAGCTGTCAGCATGGTTAAGGTGCCGGCCGCTACCAGGTCCTCACATATTTGGCGGCAGCACCCCTACGCATCCACCAGCAGGCTGCGTTATCACACCAAAAGAAAAGCTGGTGAAAGCTCGAAGGCCGTACAACCTACACAAAGGTCTTTTTTAGGCCATGTCCCAGAACGACCTTCCTGGAAGATGCGCCAACCCCACACCACAACGCCTCCACCTCCCAGGAAACAAGGAAGGAGAAAAACCAATATAGCACCACCGGTGACCATGGAGGTAGGTGGGTCTGGTTGCCTTCGGAACATAGCATGTGTAACTTCTTCACAGGTTGGGGGAAGGTTACACTTGTTCAGGGAATAACCTCTGATCTTTTCATACTGCACAGTATTCAACGATACAAAATTGAAATTGTTGACAAACTCCTCCTTTCCGGTTCAACATGCACCCAGCCAAAAGTGTGTGCTTTCACAAAAAAGAGAAAGTGAAAGGTCATGCGGAACTGTTAAGACTATATACAAAAGGAGCAATAGAGGAAACCAAACATGAGTCTCTTGAGTTTGTATCAAACATCTTCACCTAAAACAAAAAAGATGGCAGATGCCGCATCATTTGATTTGACACAACTGAATACTTTTGTGCAGTACACCCACTTCAAAATTGATTTTTTTTGTTACTGCTAAAACAACCAGTTTCCAAAGGGTGCTTCATGGCTTGCATCGATCTAAAAGATGCATACTACTCAGCACCAATAGACAAAGCTCACCGCAGATATTTGAAATTTATCTGGATGGGAGCTCTGGCAGTATAAAGCACTGCCTAATGGATTAACATCAGCCCCAGACTGTTTACAAAAATATTGAAACCAGCTTTGGCGTTTCTTCGGAAACAAAAAACATATTGTCATGGCATATCTAGATGGCATCTTATTGTCGGGATAACCTTGCAATTGGCTAAATTGGCTCTCAGCCACCAAGCTCCTATTTCAAAAATCGGGGTTATTATCCATCCAGACAAAATCCAAGTTAAAAGACTTCCGGTGACTATGGATTTGGGATTCACGATTGACTCTTTTCATATGTCTGTCACCTTGCCAAAGGACCAAGCAACAGACTTGATAGAGGCATATAACAGCCTTGTTTGCGTCAGTAAACCATCTATTCGGCAAATAGCCAGGGTAATTGGAAAGCTCATGGCTGCCTTTTTCCCAGCCAAAATGTGGCTCCTTACATTACCAAAATCTACAAAGGGTCAAAACTACAGCACTCAAAACACAATGCTGGCCATTTTGATAGACCAGCCAAAGCAAATTGGAAATTACGATGGTTGATTAGCAATGTTCGACATTGCTCTAAATCCCATCACAGTCACAAACCCTTCGGTTGTGTTACAAACTGACACCAGCACTTACGGCTGGGGAGCAACCAATACCACCTCCAGTTGCGGTGGTAGATGGAAGACACATGAGTTAACCTTACTTCAGGGTATCAATCATCATAAGATGTTGGGAGCATTCAAGGACTTTGGGCTTACCTTTCGGACATGCATCATCTGCATGTTCGCCTACAAATTGATAATACCACCGTGGTGACATACATTAATCATATGGGTAGAATTAAGTCGATATCTTGTGATGAATTGATCAATACAATCTGGCACTGGTGCATAGAAAGAAACATTTGGATATCATCTACTTACCTTCCGGGTAAGCAAATTCAATGACAACACCGAATGGATGTTGGACCACCAGTTATTTACTGACATTATAGCTCGGTATGGAACGCCAGATGTCGATTGTTTTGCATCAAGACTTAATCACCAGATACCAACGTATGTTGCATGAGAATCAGACCCTGGGGCAATAGCGATGGATGCATCTCGCTACACTGGGGGGGGAGGGGATTGTTTTTTTCTATGCATTTCCCCCCCCCCCCCCCCCCCCCGCTTTTCTGCCTCATTAGTCGGGTCTTGCGGAAAATTCAACAAGACTCCGCATCAGGTATTTTGGGAGTACCGGATTGTCCTACTCAGCCAAGGTACCCTGTGGGACTCAACGTGGTCAGAGCCATGGATTCCGATCTACAAACGCCCGAGTTTGTTGGTACACCTGTGATGGGGGAGAGTCATCCGTGCCATGACCAAATGAACCCATTGGGTGCGAGATTTGGAAAAGACCTCTCCTGGAATTGGGCTGTTGGACCGAACCATGAATATCATCGCAGCATCATGCAGAGTCCACCAGGAAACAGTACTTCACCCATATCAAAAAATGGGAGGTATTTTATACCAAGACAGACACAACTTACAACACAGCCACCATCGCGGTTGTGCTGGAGTTCCTGGTAAGTCTACGCTTCGATGAAAGCTTGAGTATAATGCCATCAATTGCGCAAAAAGTGCCCTAACCACATACCTGGGACAGGAGCTAGAACACCATGGAGGAGTATCTCACCCCCTGGTGTCAAAACTGATGAGGGGATTTTAACACAAAACTCCCCAGGCCTCAATATACCCGGACCTGGGATATTGGCATTGTCCTGACCTATTCAGAGATTGGGCACCAGCCCAATTAAATAGTGATGCTGGTGACACTTGTAATGGTGCAGCGGGTTCAGTCTCTGCGCAAACTAGACTGGACACCATGGTAACATCCCAAAATAAGTAACCTTTCACATTTATGAGTTACCTAAACAAAACAGGCCTGGGTCATCTGGCCTCAAATTGGAGTTCCTGGCTTGGCCCGTAGATAGATGCTTATGCATAGTGAACCACCTCCTACATTAACTGGAGGTCACCAATAGTCTCAGGGGAACAGAAATGGCTCTATTGATAAGTTCAAACATCCTCATCACAGAGTACCGTGCAGACCATATCAAAATGGCTCAGGGTGGTGCAGCAGGGGTGGACACTGATATTTTAAGTCTCATTCCACCAGGGCTGCAGCTACATCGTGCAGCGAGGATGATGGAAGTCCCATGGGCCACGCCCTTGTAACGGCGGGTTGGTCTAATGAAACAACTTCCAGCGTTTATAACAAACTTGTGGCCTGGGATATCTACAGACACTATTTTAATTTCTGTATTATAATTTCCCCGAATTTAGGGGTTATTATTATTATTGTTAAATAATATTGTTTGTTTTTCAACACTGTACAACTCTGAAATACGTTAACATACTTCCTCCATTGGTTATTATGGAAGTGTGTGAGCATGGACTCGTTTCCAGGGCATGAAATCACCGGGCTTTGAAAACTTCATGAAGTCACTCACGTGACTCCGAAGTAATATAGTAAGATTAAATGAGAACTTACCAGTTCGAAGTTTGATCCTTATTTTATGAGGAGGTACGATGAGGGATTTCGTGCCCTCCGCTCCCAACCCTCTATTATAAGGTCAACTGGTATGTTAGTTCTCTTATCTTACTATCTTCAGTCAACTCTACTATCTGTGATTTCACACCACTGCTTTGAAGAATGTGGCGCATGCGTGCTGCCGGGGTCTTCACAAAATCCCTCATCGTAACTCCTCATAAAATAAGGATCAAACTTCGAACTGGTAAGTTCTCGTTTAATCTTACTATTAATGCACCATTGAATCTAATTTTGATTGTGTTACCAGAAGAAGCCACATCACCCCTTTTATTTATTAACCGCTATGTTTCAAACTGAAAGTACATCGGGCTAAATATTCTGTGACGCCATTTAATAAAATTGAAACAAATAAATATAAAGGAAAATTGTGATCAACACCAGTAAAAAATGCACAGCTTAGTCTATGAATTTAACACACTTACTCTCAGGCTACTGGGGCAAAGCGGTAATGCATGTTTGATATCATTCTTTCAGCATTAAAGGGCACGTTCGATTTCAGAAACCAAGAGGTCCTTGAAAGGAGGAATGCATCTTATTGGGAGGGAAAAGGCCTGCTTGCTGTGCATGGTTCAAACCAGCCAGCCACACCAAGGCTTGATTACAGTGAATCATTGCTAAAGGGTTCAAAATCCCTGCTAAAGGGACTCCTGCTGAGCATGAAATCATGCTTTTAAATTTGTATTTCCATTGCAGCATTTGAAGTAAAGCCTGAAGGCTTTGAAATCACAATCCTTTAAATACACAACACTGTGCACCTGGTGCAGGTCGGGAAATCACCCTCCAGTGAGTCCACCCAAAATTTAGCGTTGTACAACACCAAATAATCCCTTCAGCCCAACTCGTCCATGCCGACCAAAATACCTCATCTAAGCTACTCCCCATGTTCCTCTAAACATTTCCTCTCCATGTCCATGTCCAAGTGTATTTTAAATGTTGTTACTGTACATGCCTCTACCTCTGACAGCTCGTTCCAACTAGCCACCTTCAGTGTACCTCCTTGCTTGGGTTTATTTGATAAAACAATTTCCGATCACGCTTATTTTTTCTGCAAACTCATTTTGAACTCATTTGCCTGGTGGCACGAGGATGGGTTAGAGTTAGATAACTGCTTGATGCTCAGGTCAATTTAACCACAAAGTGCTGGACTAACTCAGCGGGTCAGACAGCATCTCTGGGGAACGTGGATAGGTGGTGTTTCAGGTCGAGGCCTTCCTCAGTCCTGATCCGAAACGTCACCTGATCATGCTCTCCAGAGATGCTCCCCGATGCGTTGAGTTACTCCAGCACTCTGTGTCTTTTTTTTGTAAACTAGCATCGGCAGTTCCTTGTATCCACATGCTCAATTTAGCTCTCTGTTGATTTCAATGGAGGTCAAATGGAGAGGTGAAGGTTAAATATTCTGAAAGCGAGGCTTAGATTAAAGAGGAGCAGTTGTTTACTGGGTCTTTTCTCTTTGCTCTTGGTGTCAATGGGCTATTTCAGAGTAAAGTGTTTTGCATTACATCCTAAGAAGTGCACAAAAACCCAGGCTGACACCCTAGTGCAATAATGAGGGAGTGTTGTGCTGTGAGAGGCGCAGTCGTTCAGATGAGATGTTTAGCGTCTGTTCTTTCCTATAAATTTAAAAGATCCCAAGCTATTATTTCAAAGAGTGGTGTAGTTAACCTCAGAGTTCTGCCCAATAATTATACCCCAAATGGCAAATAAAACAGATTATTTTATCACACTGTTGTGTGTGGGAGTTTGTTGGATGCTTTATGGCCGCCATGCTTCCCATATCACCATAGTGACTACACTTCATAAAAGTAATTCATTGCCTGTAAAGTACTTTCAAATGTTCGGGAAAAAAACATGAAAGCTCCTGTAAAATGCAAGTGTTCCAATTGTGATTTATCTATTTTTGTTTAATTTTTAAATGTTGTTTTTGTTGTTTCTTTTCCTCGTGTTCATTTTTTCATTCATTTTCAGCGTAATTGCTCAAGATATTGATATTTGAGTCGCAAACAGGGTTCCGACCCAAAATGTCCATGTTCTCCAGGGATGCTGCCTGACCTGCTGAGTTACTCCAGCATTTTGTGTCTATCGTCAGAATAATGATATATAGCTTGAACTGCCTTTGCAATTAATTTAACCTTGATATACCCCAACCGTTAATATTTTACTTGACGGCCAACACACACTGACCTCCAGAAAAATATTACTCAAAAAATGTTCACGGCTACATTTATGAATCTGTGCCGCTGATGGGAAACAAATACCATTGAAGCGACTCCCCTTGGTCTAAAACCCCTAAAGCACTTGTTTTTTAGTGTACGGTAAATGTTACAAGGCTCCACTCTAGTAGGGAGCTTTGCATGAAGTCACAGCACATCAGATCAGTACAGTTCTGATGCCTGAAATGATCCATCCATTAGAATCAATGCACAGAAAATCACAAGTCTTTACAAAGTTCACCAGTATATGCTTCTCACAGGCAGATATTTGGTGGTTAAGATTGTGAAACACAAAGGTTTTGACAACTCGAACGAAGCAAAGAAGTGCAGTTAAAAGTGAGATGCACTGCCGTGCTCAAACTGTGACCTGAAAGAGAGCAGCTCCCATTCATAAAGTTTGTCATCTCTGACTCAAACGTTTCTGGGGTCAGTTTCTACGCCAGACGCTGGTTTAAACCAAAGATACACAAAAAGCTGGAGTAACTCAGCAGGACAGGCAGCATCTCTTGCGAGAAGGAATGGCTGACGTTTCAGGTTGAGACTCTTCCTCAGATTGGACCAGAGACTACCAAAGACTGACTGGATGAACCTTTCAGTGCAGCACAGAGAAAGCATTGACAATCACATTCACATCACCTGGATGTAAAATAATTCCTTTGTCCTATTTTGTAGATGAGGACAGTAGTTACTCCTAGGACCTAGCTAATATTTATCCTTCATTCAGCGTATGTAGTTATTATCACCTTGCTGTTTGGATGCAGCTGCTGTGCAGTGCTGTGCAGTGCTGTGTAGCCCATCACGGGCACTGACCTCCTCACCATCAAAGGGATCGATATGAGGTGCTGCCTCAAAAAGGCAGCCAGCATCATCAAGGACCCATGCCATTCAGGCCATGCTCTCATCTCACCTCTGCCATCAGGAAGAAGGTGTAGGAGTTTGCAAACTGTAATGTCCAGGTTCAAGGACAGTTTTTTTCCCGCATCCATCAGGCTAATAAAAACTACTAGACTAAGTGGGACCCAATGTTCACACGGGAGGGCTGGTCTCCCAACGCAATATTCCACCTCTCCACCAATTCCAATATTGGTGGCCAGTGGGGGGTGGGGGGCTTTCTGGAGTGCTAGTATGGGTGTTGTGGGCTGAAGGGACTGGTTTCCAGAGGGCTAATATGGACATTGTGGGTCGAATGGATTCTTGGGCTGGCAGCTCAGTCACTCAAGCCTGGTGTGCTGGCAGCTCATTCACTCACGGCTGGTAGGCTGGCAGCTGACTCATGGTTATTCCTTGAAATTCCATTTCAAGCAGGGTGCAAGGCCACCAAATTCAAATGCAGTTTCATACCATTTCAACCAGGGTAAAACCACCATAAAAGCACATAAAACACCACAAAACCACTTAAAAGCACATCAAAATAACATAAAACCACAGTCACAATTCAGTAGACATTCAGTGTGTTCAGTTGGATCACAGCTCAGACTGAGAGTTGAGACTTCTCCCTCCCCCATCTTGCAGAGACTGAGCCACACCCACACTTCTGGGTTTTATAGTCTTCCCCCCTCCCACCGGAATGGGCGTGGCCTTCATGGCGGTGATTGACGGGATAGAGAATCTCAACATTTTTAAACACTAATAACTTTTATTTTTCATCGATGGGAAAAATCCTCGGCACCTGATGAGCGGAGGGGGACTCTGAGTAAGATGGCCAAAAATCACAGCCGTACGTGGTAGCGTTTTTTCTAAAATCAATATACAACACAAACATGAAGCTGTCAAGATTAGACTTTTAATTATATAGATTTTCAAACTGCATTTTCAAACCACAACCATTTTTGCATTTTCAAACCACAACCAATTTTTCCATTTTCAAACCACATTAAGGGCACTGACAGGTCAGTAAAACCACATTCACAGTTTAGTAGACATGTGTTCAGTGTTATTCACAGCTCAGACTGAGAGCCGTGACCTCTCGCTCCCCCATCTTGCAGAAACTGAGGCACGTCCACGCTTCCGGGTTTTATAGTCCCTCCCCCTCCCACCGGAAGGGACATGGCCTTCAAGGCATGATTGACATGAGAGAGAATCTCAACATTTTTTAAACATCAATAAGTCTTTTATTTTTCATTGATGGGAAAAATCCTCTTGTCCTGCGCAGCGGAGGGGGACTCTGAGGAAGGTGGCCAAAAATCACAGCCGTACGTGGTAGCATTTTTTCTAAAATCAATATGAAGTACAAACAGGAAGTGGTCAAGATTTGAGTTGTAATTTTACTTCGGAGTCACGTGAGTGACTACGTGAAGACCCCGCCAGCACGCATGCGCGACATATCGTCGTACGCATGCGGAAGCGGCAGTCGGGAGGAGCGGGGCTCCTCCAGCGTAAGTTTAAAAAACTTACGCAAGGTAAGTCTCATCGGAGGGTGAGCGTCGACGGAGCATGGAATCAAGAAAATCGAAACGAGCAGCGGCTAGAGCTGCCGCCATGGAGAGTAGCCAGCAGCGGGCTGGTTCTCCCGAGCTACAGGTACAACCTGCAGCTCCCGACTTTTCGCCCAGAAGAGCGTTTGGTACACCGCGGTCGGGCGGCAATTCTACCAGAAAGTCGGCCGGGGCCGCTGACTCAGCTGAGTCCGGACCCGAGGACACCCCGTTCGTTGAAAGCGATGGAGGTCGTCTATCCCGCATGGAGCGGATGATGGAGCAAATGCTCCAGCGTGACCTGCTTTTGCAGGGGCAGAGTCACGGTGGGCCTCTTCGCAGGCCCACGGCAGGCTCCTATCACGGACTGCCTAATGTCTCGCCCTCTTCGCAGGGGAGCATTGGGGGTCAGAACTGGGCTGACCCCGAAGAGGGGTGTTGGCTGAAGAACCTACAGTGTCTGGGGTGCAGGAAGAGTTGCTGGAGATGGTCAACAAACATGCAGTGCCTTCTCAGAAAGGCCTACCTATCCATCCAAAGCTGGCAGCTAGCATAAATTATATGACTACAAACCAGCTCCAGGAGCAGGCTATTCACACCACAGCCGAAAAATATTTAGCTCCGGAGAATTGCAACTCCCTAAATGTTCCTACGGTGAACAACCCCATTTGGGGGAACATGAGCCCCATGATTAGAGGGCAAGAAGTCAAACTGCAGAAGATCCAGAAGCTATTGACCGCCGGAATTACGGCAGTGGCCAGAACTGCAGTGGGAATTGAGTTACCGGAGGAATTACAAGATGCCCTGGCTCTATTGTGCAACACACAATATGAGATTAATAACTTCAGGAAGAGCATCATAAAACCGGCACTCAACCCCAAATTTGCGGGGTTGTGCAAACCAGGGAACGTTCAACCACCGAACCTACTGTTTGGGGACAACCTTCCCAAACAGGTGAAAGACCTGGACGAGGAGGCCAAGGCCTTAGGCCTCATCAAGGTACCCGGTTCATCTAAACCTCATTACCCACAACGGCAGCACCCCTACACACCCACCGGCCAGCGATTTTATCACAGACCTGCCGGTGGTGAAAGCTCAAAGGCCGGTCCACCTGCACAGCGGTCTTTTTTAGGCCATGGCCCAGCCCGGCCTTCTTGGAAAATGCGCCACCCCTACACCGTGTCAACTCAACAGAAGAAACAAGGACAGAGGCCACAACACCGACAATAACCATGGAGGTAGGTGGGTCTGGCTTCCCCAGGAACATTCCTTGCCTAAATTCACAAAATGTGGGGGGCCGGTTGCACTTGTGTTATGAAGTTTGGCACACACTTACCTCTGATCCTTACATACTCGGAAGTATTCAGGGCTACAAAATTGAATTTATTTACGAACTCCCTACCCCGGTCCAGCATTCACCTAGCCGCAAGTTTATACTTTCACAAAAAGAAAGAACGGCAGGGCATGCTGAACTGTTGAGGCTAATTGAAAAAGGAGTAATTGAGAAAACCGCCAGAGAGCCTCAGGAGTTCGTATCCAATATATTTACCAAAAATAAAAGCGATGGCGGGTGCCGCATAATTATAGATCTGACCGAACTAAATACTTCTGTTCAGTATGTTCATTTCAAAATGGATACCTTTGACACAGCTAGGCAGTTAATAGCCTATGGGTACTATATGGCACGCATTGACCTCAAAGATGCATACTATTCAGTACCAATACACAAGGATCATAGGAAATACCTAAAATTTATCTGGATGGAACAACTATGGCAATACAAAGCCTTGCCCAATGGGTTATCATCAGCACCCAGACTGTTTACCAAAATGTTGAAACCAGCTTTGGCCTACCTAAGAAAACAGAATCACACTGTAATGGCCTATCTTGATGATATCCTCATTGTTGGGGAGAATTTGGAAATGGCTACATTGGCAGTTTTAGCCACAAAACATCTTTTCCAAAAGCTGGGATTCATCATACATCCAGATAAATCAAAACTGAAACCCTCTACCACCATGGATTACTTGGGGTTTACCATAGACTCGGTGCAAATGTCTATCACTTTACTACCAAATAAAGCGGTGGACTTGATAGAGGCTTGCAGGAGCCTTACTGGCATCAGGGATCCATCCATACGGCAGGTGGCCAGGGTAATTGGGAAGATAGTGGCTGCTTTTCCCGCAGCACAATTCGGACCATTACATTATCAAAACCTACAAATAGCTAAAATTATAGCTCTTAAAAGACATGCAGGCCATTTCGACAGGCCTATGAAATTGCCAGAAAAGGCAAAAACCGAATTAAATTGGTGGATGGAGAATGCTCAAAATTGTTCAAAACCCATCATTATCATCAATCCCTCGATCATCTTACAAACTGATGCCAGTGCCCAAGGTTGGGGAGCAACTAATACCACCACTAGTTGTGGAGGGAGATGGAATGCACTAGAACTAACCCAATTCAAAACACTGGGAATTAACCATTCAGAAATGCTGGGAGCGTTTCATGGCCTTAGGGCATACTGCTCAGACATGCACAAAATACATGTTAGGTTACAAATTGACAATACCACGGTGGTGGCTTACATTAACCACATGGGTGGAATAAAGTCGATATCGTGTGATGAATTGGCTAACAATATCTGGCACTGGTGTCTGCAAAGAGAAATTTGGATTTCAGCCACTTACCTCCCAGGTAAACTAAATACAGTGGCAGACACCAGGTCACGCAAATTTAACGACAACATTAACGACAACACGAAGGGAACATTAACCCCCATAATTAAAATGTGGACAGCAGAGATGTTGGAGACTTTGTATTTGGAAAGAATCAGATTTGTCCTAATGGACAAATGTGAAATCTTTGAACAAATATGGTCTCCATATATACAATATTTGAAGGGCTAGCTGTTCTTGGCATTACTACTCAATGGGTACTAGACAGGATTTGACGAAAAAAATATGGATTTTCTAATTGGGTTTTGTGTACACGTCTCCGCAATACGACGTTATAATTACAATACATTTTGTTGTTTCTATCTTAAATATTCATATTATACCATATATTGTTCATAAAGGGGAATTATATATATATACTGAATAGATATATACTAAGTAGTGTTTGTTTTCTTTTTCTTTTTTTTTTTCTTTGACTTTTTATCTTTTTTTTATTATTCAAACACAATCATTTTCTTTCTTTTTTTTTCGATTTAAAGTCGATTCCTTTTTTCTTATTCTTTCTTTATTTCTAAAAAACAGAAGATAATAATAGCGAATATGATAGTTGTACATTTACTGAATTACGTTGGTATTTGTAAATTTGTTTTACTACTTGGAAATTACTACATCTAATAAAAATATTATTAACGAAATTTAACGACAACATAGAATGGATGTTGGATCGAAAAGTGTTCACAGATATTGTAGAACGTTATGGGACACCAGATATCGACCTTTTTGCGTCCAGATTAAATCACCAACTGCCAACATATGTTGCTTGGGAACCAGACCCAGGGGCAGTAGCAATGGATGCTTTCACACTACACTGGGGGGACTTGTTCTGTTATGCATTTCCCCCCTTCTGCCTCATCAGTCGGGTCTTGCAGAAAATCAGACAAGACTCGGGTATTTTGGTTGTGCCCGACTGGCCTACCCAACCATGGTTCCCAATGGTACAGAAGATGGCCACAGAACCTTGTATTAGGGTCAATGAACGACCTAACCTGCTTATACATCCCATCACAGGAGAACACCATCCATGTCATGACTGCATGGACCTGTTGATTTGCAGGTTCTGAAACGGCCACTTTTGGGGTACGGACTCACCAGCAGAACCATGGATACCATCTCAGCATCGTGCAGGGAGTCCACCCGTAAGCAGTACCTGACCTACATCAGGAAATGGGAAAAATTCTGCTCTGCAACCAACACTACCTACGAATCAGCAACCATTACAGAAGTTCTGGAATTCTTGGCAACCCTTCACCATGACAAAGGACTGAGCTATAGTGCCATTAACTGTGCCAGGAGTGCCCTATCGACCTACCTGGGCAAGGGGAGTGACCAATTGGGCATTGGATCACATCCATTAGTATCAAAACTAATGAGAGGAATATACAATTCCAATCCCGCCAGGCCCAGATACAACCACACATGGGATATCGGCATAGTATTAACTATGCTGCGAGGATGGACACCTAACTCAGGACTTACCCTGGACAAGCTTACCTACAAGGTGGTAATGATCATGGCACTCGTCACGGCACAACGGGTCCAGTCCCTGCACAATTAAATCTGGATGCCATGTCCATATCCAATGACAAAATCACCTTTTATGTGCAGGGGCTGTTAAAACAAGATCGACCCGGAATGTCTGGACATACTTTAGAGTTTCTAGCCTACCCGGCAGATACTCGACTTTGCATTGTCACTTTATTATCACGATACATCTCAGTCACAAAAAATCTCAGGGGCACGGAGAAAGCTTTGCTCATAAGCCACAAAAAGCCTCACCACAAAGTCACGGTGCAAACCATTTGTAGATGGATAAGGGTGGTTCTGGATGCGGCGGGGATAGACACTAATATATTTAAATCTCACTCCACCAGGGCGGCATCCACGTCGGCGGCTAGGATGATGGAGGTACCATTGGACCACATCCTGGCCACAGCGGGTTGGAGTAATGAGAGGACGTTTCATCGCTTTTATAATAAACCCGTGGCCTCCACTGACTCTTATGCAGGGAGAATTTTGAGCTCTGCCAAATAATTTACCCTTCATGGGATATATATTTTTGTGTTTGGTATGAATAAATACCTATTTTATTTTTCAGCCGGTGTTATGTCTGAATTATGTTCATCCTCTTATCCCAGCATAGCGGTGTGTGAGCATGGAGTTTCCAGGGCATGAAATCACAGAGCTTTGAAATCTTCACGTAGTCACTCACGTGACTCCGAAGTAAAATAGTAAGATTAAATGAGAACTTACCAGTTTGAAGTTTGATCTTTATTTTATGAGGAGTTATGATGAGGGATTACGTGCCCTCCGCTCCCAGCCCTCTATTATAAAGATCAACTGGTTTGGAAGTTCTCTCTTATCTTAATATGTTAGTCTACGTTGCCATCTGTGATTTCACACCACTGCTTTGAAGAATGTCGCGCATGCGTGCTGGCGGGGTCTTCACGTAATCCCTCATCGTAACTCCTCATAAAATAAAGATCAAACTTCAAACTGGTAAGTTCTCATTTAATCTTACTATTATATAGATGAACTCCAATTAAACTGAACTATGAACTGCCTGGGTGCTGCCTGCTTTGTTTTGTGTTGTACTAAATTGGGTTTTTATATTGACTTTAGTCTTTAAACTTTAGAGATACAGCACATAAAATGGGCTTTTCAGCCCACCGAGTCCGAGCTGACCAGCGATCACCCAGTAAACTAACATTTTCCTACACACGAGGGGTAATTTTACTGAAGCCAATCAACCTACAAACCTGTACATCTTTGGAGTGTGGGAGGAAACTGAAGCACCCGGAGAAACGTAGTCACAGGGAGAACGTACAAACGTATCGAGAGCATCCACAGTCAGGATGAACCCTGGGTTTTTGTCGCTGTAAGGCAGCAACTCTACTGCTGCACTGTGCCGACCCCAACTATTGAACTTTTTAATGTTTTTTCGTTATGTTATCTATTGAGTACTGTTTTTGCACACTTATTGTGCTGCTGCTGCTGCTACCAGTAAGAATGTTATTGCTCAGTGTCAGGACATATGACAATAAAACACTCTTGACGACATTAAAGCAGCAACTGTACGGCTAGAAGATCTAATTTAGGTGTGAAATGCTTTGGAATGAAAGGCTTTCTTTTTGACACTTATTCATGCCAAGAAGGGGTTATTGCAGAATGACTAGCAGCGGCACGGTGGCGTAGCGACAGAGCTACTGCCTTACAGCGCCAGAGACCCGGCTTCAATCCTGCCTACGGGTGCTTGTCTGTACGGAGTTTGTACGTTCTCCCCGTGACCATGTGGGTTTTCTCCGAGATCTTCGGTTTCCTCCCACACTCTCAAGACGTACAGGTTTGTAGGTTAATTGGCTTCGTATTAAATGTAAAATTGTCCCTAGTGTGTATAGGTGGTGTTAATGTGCGGGCATCACTGGTCGGCGCAGACATGGTGGGCTGAAGGGCTTGTTTCTGCACTGTATCTCGAAAACAGCAGAATGAGATGATTTAGCATTCCAGTACAGTACTTCAGATGGCAGCAGTGCGTACCTGGAATGTGAGGACACAAATTGGGCATAGTGACTGTGCTACATTGATAATAATATACTCCTGTCACACTAAGCTTGGAGTCAAGGGTGATAAATTGCAAATTATCCCCATTACTCTCTCAGTCATTTTCTATAATAGCTTATTGCTGGATTGTAAATACTTTCTTGGCCATAAAATTTTCTTTCAAGTGGATTTCTGAGTGTATTTATTCTTTTCTTCAGCCTCCCTTCGTGGATAAATGATCTGCACTGATATCAGAAAGGCACTTGATCTGCGTTGAGGAATGTGCAGGAAGGAACTGCTGATGCTGCTTTACACTGAAGATGGACACAAAATCCTGGAGTAACTCAGCGGGACAGGCAGCATCTTTGGAGAAAAGGGATAGGTGATGCTTTGGGTCTGAAGAAGGGTCTCGACCGGAAACGATGCTGGAATAACTCAGCGGGTCAGGCAGCATTTCTGGAGAAAAGGAATAGGTTATTTTTTGGATCTGAAGAAAGGTGTCGACCCGAAAAGCAACCTATTCCCTTTCTCCAGAGATGGTTCCTAATCCGCTGAGAAGCTGGCATGAAACAAAATGTTCTTGGGCAAAATAAGTATGATTCTGAAGAAGGTAAAATGTATTAAATATCCAAAGTTCCTAGTTTCGTTTTCTGACTATTATAGGTAATTTTAATTTAAAATCAGAAAGTCTCACCCACCTGTAAGCTCCATAGGCAAAGTCTTTACGATTGAGATAGAATTGGACACAGAAAGTTGATGTATCTTAACAGCCAGCACGGGCGGAAAACACGGTGGGGGGGGGCAGAGGGGACACGTGCCCCCCATGTTTTGAGAGGTGGGGGACTTCCCCCCCCCCCCAAGTTTTTGTAATTCTGATTTTAAAATCTCCGCTTTCCGCGAGACAGTGGAGGTGGGACTGCTGATCGAGGGCGCCGATTGGGCGAGAGAGAGTCGGTCAGCAGGCAATGGGGGCGGGACATGATGATTCAGCGCGATGATTGGAGGAGGGAGACGTGGCACAGACCTGCGCCTCATCCACAGCCAGGATCGATCCCGGCCGGCTCCCCGGCGCTGTCCCATCCCCACCCGAGTGCCCCCCTCCCGCAACGGCTTCGTCCGCTGGTCTGTGGGGCGGCAGCTTCGACCGCCCCAGGCCGCGGAGTTGAACCGGCCCGTTCGCGGAGCTCGGTTGAACCGCGGGACTGACTTACTTACCATCACCCGGTGGGGTGACAACATCTGAAGCCTGGATCGCCCCGATAAATATTTTTATTTTTTAATTATATGTATGACTGCAGGGGAACAAAATTTCGTTCAGACCGAAAGGTCTGAATGACAAATAAAGAATCTAATCTAATCTAATCTAATCTAATCCTCGGGTGGCCAGAGAGGTCGGCAGTCAGACGTGAGCTGTACGCCCAGGCCCACAGCCAGCGCAGAGAAACAGCGCTAAACCCAGCTCACTCTGCCTGGTTAACCTGCCTGGGCTTGCGGGAAATATGGCCAGCGTGGAGAAGCAGCGCTGGTGTCCCATCAGTCCAGTCAGGGCTGTAGTTAACCCGGCAAGACGGGCAGAGTTGAGCTGCATTTAGCACCAAAGATACTAGCAATTTTTTCTTTGGTCAAACATGTCAAATGAACGAAAAAAAAGGTTTACTTTAATTACCTGTTCGAACTTTTTAACCCGATTCGGATACAAAACACAATTGACTTGCGAATGTTTCAGGGCTTCGGCTCCTCTAGTATCTTTGTTTAGCGCTGGATTGAGCCTCCGAAGCCTCGCGCATGTGTGTGTGTGAGTGTGCGCATGCCTGCGCGGCTGCCAAAACATTCTGTCCCCCGTCCCCTCCATGTTTTGACAGCGAGTTCTGCTCTTGACAGCCAGGACTCATTTCCAAACCTAAAAACAGCTGTTCCCCTTCCAGGAGATCCTATTCCAGGGGATCCCAGTCTTCCTTATGGAAGATAGACACAAAAAGCTGGAGAAACTCAGTGATCAGACGGCATCTCTTTCAAGTCAGGTCAGGTCAGCATCACCAGACAGCATTTCTTGAGAAAAGGAATAGGTGATGTTTTGGGTCGAGAAAAGAAATGCCATAAGGAATCCATTAGGAATCCATAAGGAATTCCTTATGGAATCCAGCGCAGCACTTTTATGGAACATAGTGCAGGGCAGCACCGTGACACGGCTGGTGGAGCTGCTGCCTCTCAGCACCAGACTCAGATTTGATCCCGAACTCAGGTGTTGCCTGTGCAGAGTTTGCACGTTCTCTTTGCGACCGTGTAGATTTCCTCCGGATGCTCCAGTTTCCCCGCACATTACAAAGGCATGAGGGTTTGTAGGTTAATTGGTTCTGTAAATTGCCCCTCGTGTCTGTGGAGTGGATGTGAAAGTGGATAACATGGAAAAATATGTGAATGGGAGATCGATGGTCAGCATGGTCTCGGTGGGCCGAAGGGCCAGTTTCCATGCTGCATCTCTAAAGAAATCAACACAGGAACAGCCCACCAGCCCACCTTACCGAATAGTGAACGGCGTGGATAGAGTGGATGTGGAGGTGATGTTTCCACCATTGGGAGAGTCTAGGACCAGAGGTCATAGTCTTAGAATTAAAGGACATTCATTTATGAAGGAGATGAGGAAAAATTTATTTCACCAGAGGGTGGTGAATCTGTGCAATTCTTTGCCACAGAAGGCAGTGGAGGCCTAGTCAATGGATATTTTGAATGCAGAGATAGATAGATTCTTGATTAGTACAGGTGTCAGGAGTTATGGGGAGAAGGCACGGACTGGAAGGGCCGAGAGGGCCTGTTTCCGTGCTGTAATTGTTAAATGGCTGTAATTGTTATATGGCAGAAGAATGGGGTTAGGAGGAAGAGATAGATCAGCCGTGATTGAATGGTGTAGACTTGATGGGGCAAATGGCCTAATTCTGCTTATGACTTATGACCTAATGACAATGTTTACTCCAAACAGGATGTTGTTAAATTAATCATCTGTCTGAATGTTCTCCATTCTCTGCATATCCATGTGCCTACCTAAAACCTTCTTAAATGCCATTGTTGATTCTACCTCCACCTCCCCTGGCAGCAGGTTCCACGTACCCACCCCTCTCTATATAGAACTAGACTAATTGGGACCCGTTGGGTCCCATGTTCACATGGGAGGGATATTCCACCTCTCCACCAATTCCAATATTGGTTGCCAATGGGGGAGGGGCTTTCTGGTGCACTAGTATAGGTGTTGTGGGCTGAAGGGACTGGTTTCCAGACAGCTAGTATGGACATTGTGGGCCAAATGAATTCTTGGGGTGGCAACTCAGTCATCCAAGCTTGATATGCTGGCAGCTCACTCACGGCTGGTGGGCTGGCAGTTGACACGGCTATTCCTTGAAATTCCATTTCAAGAAGGGTGCATGGCCACCAAATTCAAATGCAGTTTCCTACCATTTCAAGCAGGGTGCAAGGCCACCAAATTCAAGTGCAGTTTCATACCACTTCAAGCAGGGTGCGAAGCCACCAAATTCAGGTGCAGTTTCCTGATGAGTGGAGGTGGACTGAGTAAGATGGCCAAAAATCACAGCCGTAAGTGGTAGCGTTTTATCTAAAATCAATATACAGTGCAAACAGGAAGTTGTCAAGTTTAGACTTTTAACCATTTGCCATTTCAAACCAACCACCACCAACAACCATTTGCTGTCCTTCCTTTCAAACCAACCACCAACAACCATTTGCTGTGCTTTATTTCAAACCAACCACCACCAACCACCATTTGCTGCGCTTTATTTCAAACCAAACACATTTTCATTTTCAAACCGCATTAAGGGCACTCTAGGTCAGTAAAACCACACTCACAGTTCAGTAGACATGTGTTCAGTGTTATTCACAGTTGATAGTGAGAGACGTGACCCTCTCGCTCCCCCATCTTGCAGAGACTGACTGAGGCACTCAACACTTCCGGGTTTTATAGTCCCTCTGGAAGGGGCATGGCCTTTAGGAGAGAGAATCTCAACATTTTCTAAACACTGATAATTCTTTTTCTTTCATCGATGGGAAAAATCCTCTTGTCCTGCACAGCGGATGGGGACTCTGAGTAAGATGGCCAAAAATCACAGCCGCAAGTGGCAGTGTTTTTTCCAAAATCAATACACAGAACAGCAGGAAGTGGTCAAGATCAGACTTTTAGTAATATAGATAACATGCCCCACAACATAGCCACTCTCACTGAAAAGCTTTCTCCTCCATTTCTGCCTCTCATAATTGTTTCTACTTCTATCAGGACTCCCCTCAGCCTCCGATGCCAACTCAAGTTTTTCCCCGCAAAGACCATGGAAATAAAATGTTGAAGCGGCCTTTTCTCATGCCTAGCTCCTTTGCCGGTCCCTCCATAATTAACAGAAGTTCAACCCCTGGTTTTGTAGCTGTAAATGTAAGCAAGACCTTGCCAGTCACCAGCTCAAAAACCAACATGTTAACATTGCCACCCAGCACGATAGGAGCAATATCAGACATAAAATGCTGGAGTAACTCAACGGGACAGGCAGCATTCCTGGCGAAAAGCAATAGATGATGTTTTGGGTCGAGGCCCTTCTTCAAACTGAGTGGAAAGCGAGAGATATGAAAAGGCACAAGGAACGAACGAATGAAAGATATGCAAAAGGACAAATCAAAGCCAGCAACGATGATCCAGGAAAGGTGGAGCCCACAATGGTCCATTGTTGGCTGTGGGGAAAGCGATAACAAGTGATACAAACAGTGAAACTCAGCAGGACGACAGTGAAACTAGTACGATGAGCAGGGTGGGGGAGGGACGGAGAGAGAGAGAGGATGCAAGTGTGACTTGAGATCAGGGAAATCAATGTTCAATCAAGGATGGGTAGATAGCTATCCATGCTATAACTGACACTTCCACCCTGTGCCATAGATAGACCGTTTACAGAGGGGTTAAAATCCGGGACGCAAGGCCTACTGAAACCAAATGCGTAACTCATGCGGAAAGAAAATAGCTACGCCCTCCAACAAATTTACCACCACTATGTATGAGTTAAAATAGGAATTTGTAGCATGGCAAATATGAAGTGACAGCTCTCTCAAATGCTTCTTATCAGGAGCCTAGTTTCCAGTGACAAAGTGTAGTTCATTTGACAGATGATGCATATGTTATGATGTATATTTATGAGAGACCTAGTTTTATGAGCCTCCATCTATTGCTGATCTGTGAATACAGAAACATTTGCAACTGTTGCCTTTCTCGTAAAAGTATGTAAATGGGTAACAGCACCACTCGGAAGCAGCTGGTCAGAGTTGAGTAAGCTTTGCAAACTAATTACATTAATTCTGTCTGACAGATTCAGTCCATGCATTAGATATCAGCATTGCAGCTGCGACTGGACTGTTAGCTATCTTTGCAATACCACTTTATTTTGCATGTAATAAGTCAGTCATCTGCCATGCAACATGTAAATAAACAGCTCTACACATTGCTTGGGTCCTATTCATGACCTAAATTCTGCATTTAAAGCACAATTTTTTTTTCTCTACCGATTGCTCTTTCTCTGAATGGAATCAACCTCTGCTTCGGGCAAGATGGAAATAAAATAATCAATCTTCCATCAGTGACGAATGTGGAAAATTTGGTGGACGTTTTTCCTATTCATACATCACTCGTCTTCCTCGCTCAAAAAGCCGGAAACTCCTGTCACCAAAATCTCCACTATCAATATAAATCAGTCTGAAGAAGAGTCCTGACCCAAAACATCATCTGTCCAGTTCCCTCCACAGAAGCTGTCTGACCCATGGAGTTTCTCCAGCAGTTTAATTTTTGCTTGAGGTTCCAGCTTCTGCAGTCTCTTTGTTTCTACAGATGCTGGCTCATACTGAAGATAGAAACAAAATGCTGGAGTAACTCAGCAGGTCAAGCAGCATCTCTGGAGTAAAGGAATAGGTTTTCGGGTCCGGATCAGAGGAAGGATTCCAACCCGAAACATAACCCCTTGTATTTATGTGGCTGGTCTCGTAGTTATTGTTCATTGGTGATGCCCAAGATGTTGAAGGTAGAGTCTTGGCAATACCGTAAAATATCAAGGATAGGTGGTGAGATCCTCTCTCTTCACTCTTATCGGCCCGTGTCTGGACATTAGCCAGGTCTTGCAAAAGTAATCAGAATCAGAATGCCTTTTATTGTCACTATACACATGTACAGTGAAATTAAAAACTGCTCCTACTCAATGCAAAAACAAGACAAAAAGGGGGGGGGGATAAGGTGCACAGTTTCTGCAGCACTATATACATATCTATAAAAAGACAATGGATAATAGAATGGATAATAGGATTCCTATATCCAGTATGGGTTACAGTTACAGTACAAATTACAGTAGGTGGATAGATGAAAGTCCGGGGGTGAAGTCAATGCATGTGTGAGTTCAGGGAGATGATGGATTTTGGAAAGAAACTGTTCTTGAGTCTATTTGTCCTTGTGCTGATGCACCTATAGCGCCTCCCTGAGGGTAGCAGGTTGAACAGGCCAAATGCAGGATGGGAGCTGTCCTTGATAATGTTCTTCGCCCTGCTGAGGCAGCGGGAGGTGTAAATGTCCATCAGAGAGGGGAGAGGGCAGCCGATGATCTTCTGTGCTGCCCTGACTACCCTCTGAAGCCTCTCCCTGTCTACCATGGTGCAGCTGCCGTACCATGCTGTAATGCAGTATGTCAACAGGCTCTCAATGGACGAGCGGTAGAAGGTCAGCAGCAGGTTGGAGTCCAGGTTGTGCTTCCTGAGAACCCTCAGGAAGTGCAGCCGCTGCTGAGCCTTCTTGATGACCGCTATGATGTTGTCTGTCCAGGAGATGTCAGCGGAGATGAGGACGCCGAGAAACCGGAAGGTGTGGACCCTCTCCACACACTCACCGTTGATGTATAAGGGGGCTAAGTCGGTGCTGTGCTTCCTGAAGTCAACAATGAGCTCTTTGGTTTTCTTGGTGTTCAGAGCCAGGTTGTTTTCTGAGCACCATGCTGTCAACTTCAGGACTTCCTCTCTGTAGGCTGCCTCATCTCCCCTTGAGATGAGTCCGACTACTGTAGTGTCGTCAGCAAACTTGACAATTCGGTTGTTGTTGTGGGCCGGACTACAGTCATGGGTGTAGAGACAGTATAGGAGGGGGCTTAGCACACAGCCCTGCGGGAAGCCGGTACTCAACATGCGAGTGGAGGAGAGGTGGGGGCCGAGTCTCACAGTCTGGGGCCGGTTGGTGAGGAAGTCCTTTATCCAGGCACATGTGAGAGTGGGGAGGCCGAGAGTAACCATCATCCTCTGCCATCACTCTCTGTCTCCCTTTGCAAACTAATTCTCAGTTCAGTTTCCCAACATGTCCTGGATCCCATAAATATAAACTTTTTGAACTAATGGCCCAGGTGGGACCATGTCATAGGCAATACCAACATTCATAAAAACAACATAGACACAAACTCATTCTTCAGTAACTCCGCAGGGCAGGCATCATCAATGGAGAGAACGAATGGCTGACATTTCAGGTCAAGACCCTTCTTCAAACATAGATTTTGGACACTGGAAGAGGAGGTCCAGAATCAGAGAGACGGGGAAGTTCTCCTCCACTAGTGTCTGTGGAACCTATCCCCCTTCTTGCATCTATAGAAAATGTGAGTCCTCGAGACATCATCTTGTGAAGGTAGTTCTGTGATATTCTTGGAGGTCAAGTTATGAATCGAACAAGCTCCTGAACATAATTTCAAAAGGAGTTTATTGATCTCCTAATGACCTCACCAGGCACCAGATCCAGGTTCGATCCTGACTGTAGGTGTTGTCTGTGTGGAGTTTGCACATTCGCCCTGTTCTACTGCTCTACATCTACTGCTCTCATCGATATATTTTGTTACCTCTTTGAAGAGTTCAAGCAGAGTTAGTCAATCAGGATCTGCCCTTGACAAAGCCAAGTTGGCTCTCTGCATAGTCCCTCCCTTTCCAATTATCCGCTTCTCAGACTTTGTCTCCAGTACCTTCTTTACCATGGATGATAGGCTCACAGATCACAGTTACCAGGCTTTCTAGGAAAAGAGGACTATTTCTACTGTTGTCTAATCATCTGATACCATAATTGTGCCTAGCAAAGATTTAACAATCTGCTCCAGCCTCAGTCACCTCTCCCACTGCCTGCTACTGTAGCTTGACATAAATCTCATCTAGTCCAGAGGATTTATTCACTTTCAAGTCTGCTTTGGCATCAAGTACCTCCTCTATTTATGGAGATGTGCATTGGACTGTCACCTACCTTTACACTGACTTTTCCATTTACAGAGTCTTTGTGAATCCCAATGAGAAATTAAGTTTAAATTAGTTTGGAGATACAACAGAGAAACAGGCCCTTCAGCCCAGCGATCACCCCATACACTAGCACTATCCTGAAAACTAGGGACAATTAACAATCTTTACCGAAACCAATGAACCTACAAAACTGTACGTCTTTGGTGTGTGGGAGGAAACTGGTGCACCCGTGGAAAACCTATGCAGTCATGGGGAGAACATACGAACTCTGGGGAGACAGCATCCCGTAGTCAGGATCGAACCCAGGTACAGTTGCTGTAAGGCAGTGACCCTCCTGCTGCGCTACTGTGCCACCCCAATGATCCTTCAGCAGTTTTCATTCAGAATGCCGGCTCTAACTCCTAGCACCACACACAGATTACCCCCGATTGATCCCAATGGACTCTGCTCTTTTCCCTGCTTATTCTTTTGCTCTTAAAATATTTAGAGAATTCTTCACTGATGGTAGAATTCGAGATGCCGTCTTTCAAAAGGTCAGCTACAAATAAGGTTCTCATTGTTGAAGTTGGATTTAGACGGTAGAATAAACACGAGTAAAACTGAAAGACTATTAGAATATTAGAGGTGGCACAATGGCGCAGCCAGTAGAGGTGCTGCCTCATAGGCGTCAGAGATCTCGGGTGCTCTCCCACATCCCAAAGACATGAGCGGTAGATTATTTGGCTTCTGTAAATTGCCTCTAGTGTGTAGAGAGCAGTGATCCTATAGCGGAGCAAGATAGGCCACTCCTGCAAAATGGAATGGGCTGATGTGTAGTACGCAACGGAGCGGGACATAGGCATTTTTTTCGTCCATTTCAGTAACCGGACCTGACCTGACTCGCAGTGTAATCAACGTTGCGGGGGGAACGGTTTGTGTGTGTGATATAGGGCTAGATTCATAATTCTGTTAATTCATAATTCTGTTAATTCTTGTTAAAGAATAAAATTTGACTCTGGTAATTTTCTTTTTTAAATAATTTCTTTTTTATGGCTCATAAGTTGTGTTTGAGTTGATTTTATAGTAACCGGAACCTACCCGACCCGACTCTCAGTGTAATCAACGTTGCGGGGGAACAGTTTGTGTGTGTGATATAGGGTTAGATTCCTAATTCTGTTAATTCTTGTTAAAGAATAAAATGTTTATGAATTTTGATTCTGGTAATTTTCTTTTTTAATTTTTTTTAATATATTTTTTAAAACGGCTCATATGCTGTGTTTGAGTTGATTTTGTTGCGTTGACACTTGCACTCTGTAATTCATTCATCTAATCACACTGTTCACAACTGCAGTACTTGGGAAAATAATAGCAATATGAAGATTCCAGTTGCTCTAGCCCTGGAATGTTACTTAATGTTTTTGTGTTAAGCAAGATTTACAAATGATGTATAACTTAAGGATGGTTTTATTCAGCGAGCATACAACTGATTAGATTGTGCTGGAAAGAATACACATACATGAATGTGATATAGATGTATATAATAATATAACGCACACATTTACATTTCCTCCAATTTTTATATCCAATGATGAACTTTATTTCAGACTAGACAAGGGACAACGCTAAATAAAAAAAATTGTAAACCTCCCCACAACTTCACTTTGGTGTCTCGGCCGTGCTGATCCGGGTCAGACTCCCCGCACGCTGTGGAAGGTACATCTTTTCACTTTTATTGTGATGTATTTCTCTTTTTAACACTGAATATCTGATAACGACACATCAGCAGCATATGGCACCAATATTGCCATGGGCCGGTTCAAACTCCGTGGCCTGGGGTGGTCGAAGCTGCCGAAGCTGTTGCCGCGGGAGTTCCGGAAAAACAGGTCACCAACCTGTGACCCGCGAGCTCCCGATGATGTTGTCCACTGGCTCGCAGCCGAACCTCCGAAGTTGGGCCGCACCGCCGGAAAACCGCCTCAGCCCCGAGTCGGACCGCCGCCTCAGCCCCGAGTCGGACCACTTCACCGGGTAACGGCCTCAGCCCCGAGTCGGAACGCCGCCTCAGCCCCGAAGATGGAGGCGGAAGCAAAGATCATATCTTTGGGCGGAAGCAAGATGGCGGAAGCTGGTTGCTGAAATGGGTCCTATAATTACCCATGAATCTGTCCATGACCATACTACATGTTTTTCGTGGGAGTAGGCCACCTTGCTCCGCTATAGGATTTTTGTTAGAGAGTAGATACAAATAGAATTAATGTGAACGGGTTTTCCATGGGCGTGGACTGAATGGGCTGTGGGGCCTGTTTCCATGCTGTACCTTTTGATCAATCAATAAATGTAGAAATCAGAATTAGAATTGGGAAGTTGGAGTGAAAAGTCATCACCATGACTGGTTGAAGTGGTCAAGATGTTTGGTAGTAATAGGACTGGGTGTCCACATATTCATCACATCAGTTTCGGTGGGGATAAATGCAGCAGTCAGCCAGGCTGGAGTATCTCAGCAAGCCCACCAGCAGGCCCGGCTTGCCAGCCATGAATCAGGGATTTGCCTGGAAAATCCGGACTGAGGATGGATGACCCGCCCAATAGGTCTGGTTCGCCTGCCCACCCAGAGTGGGGGGAGTCAGACTGAGGGCCAGTAAGCAGTCCGGCAGCGGGAAGCAATGCGCTGCTTCGATGGTGGAGTGGGCCACTGGAGGCCCGGCAGCAGCCTGGGGGCTTGGCTGGTCTGGGCGCAGCTTCCAGAGGCCAGGAACGTGGACTGCACGCGGCCCACATCTGCATGGAATGGTGTAGCAGCCGCAGAGGGCACTGCGGCTACATTTGGCCAGGTCTACCCCAAGGCTGCCATGACAACGGGCCTTCATGGTCAAGTCAAGAACCCTGCACTTACAATAACTGAGACTAGAAAATGGTGCCAAATCTGCCGACTCTGTCTCAGTGTACTACTACTATGCTGCTTGTACTGTATCTGAGATGCTTAGTGTAGATGAAATGTGTGTACACCTTTAAATATAGTGACGTAACCATTTCTAACCACTCCTCTTATCATTCAGTATAATTGTGACCTTCCCACCCTTAGCTCTCTCTCTATTATCCGTGACAGACCACGTACAGCTAGGGCAGTGATGTGTGTGTAATTATGTGTGTAATTAATAAAGTAGTAGTAAAGATTTTCCGTGTGAGTGCCAATACTTTACACTTAGTATGATGTATCTAAAGGACAAAGGACATTTATTGTCACATACACCAATTGGTGCAGTGAAATTTGAGTTACCATGCAGCACACAAATAAGATAAACACAACACATAAAACAACATAAAACATAAAACATCCGCCACAGCAGAATCAATGTTTCCCACTGTGAGGGAAGGCAACAAAGTTCAGTCCTCTTCCCCTTCTTCATCCGTGGTCGGGGCCTATTGACGCCTCCGCAGTCGCCACTACAGACAGCCCGATGTTTCAGGCCCTCTCGCCGGGATGATGGAGCTCCGGTGTCGGAAGAACACTCTCAGCGGCTCGGAGTTCCGAAACGGCCGCTTCCTACCGGTGGCCGCGGCTCCCGAAGTCCACAGGCTGAGCTGCTCGGAGCTCCAACACTGGCGACCTCGGCGAATGATCCCAGGCCTCCGCGATGTTAAAGTCAGCACCACCCGTGGCTGAAAGCTCCGCAGGCCACAGCTCCACGGCGTCAAAGTCGGAAGTCCCAGCACTCCAGAGCCTCCAACATGGCGACCCCAACAAGGCATCGGCCGCTGAAGCCGAAGCTCTGGCCGGTCTCCGGCAGGAAAGGCCGCGCCAATCCAGATGGTAGGCGGCGAAAAGGGGGCGAAGATGCGTTTTGGAGGAAAGATGCATCCTCCACCAAGGTAGCGACTGTGAAAAACATCCCCCCCCCCCAACATAAAAAAACTAGAAGACCTCCAAAACAAAACTTTTGACGGACTAAAAATTTTTTAAAGGATGAAAGTACGAACAGCTGCAGACGAGGCTGCCACACTCGATGGCGCCACCACTCATACATGCTTATGTGTTGTGATACTTGCATTGAACTGCATACAAAAATGAATTGCACTGCACCTTGGTATGTGACAAATAAAGTGAACCATTAAAACATTGAAACTATTCCAATGAGTTCAATAGCTTGATTCTAATAAAAACATGTAGTTAAAACGTGTAATATGCCAAGCGGTAATAATCACACCTGATTCAGCCGCAGGTGCTACTTGGATGATTCATTTGAACTTCTGACAGTGATCCCCGGCATCACCAAAGCCAGTCCAACCAATTTGATTCACTCCTCCTGATATTAGGAAATGGCTGACAGCATTATATACAACAGAGGCTGTAGGACCAGGCAGCATCTTGCTGTAATACTCAAGGCTGCCAGTTAGAGAATCGGCAGGAAATGAGCCAAGCAGATGTACAAACACATCTGAAAGGTCTCGATCCGCAAAGCCACCTTATCCATGTCCTCCAGTGATGGTGCCTGACGTGCTGAGTTACTCCAGCACTTTGTGTCCTTTTGATGTCCAATTACAATACCAGCACCTAGCTGACAACATGAAAAATTGCTCGAAGTATCCTCTTCACACGAGGTAAGGCAAATCCATTCCAGCCAATTAATGTCCAATCAGTTATAGTTATACAGTGCAGAAACAGGACCTTTGGTGCAACTTATCCATGCCAGAATCTTCAGTCAATCATCATCAAGTTGTCAAAAAATATCATCAACAATGGCATTATCACCAGACCCTTGCTCGCGCCAATGTGCAGTCTACATTTCCTCTCAGCTTTGGCCCAAAACACCTGATTCCAGAGCTGGGATGAGAGTGACTTCCTTTGAGAACAGGACAGCACCTTCACAGGTTCAATGGTTCAATGGTTCGCTATTGTCAGGTATGCACAGCCCAGGGAGATTCTTTTGCACAACCCACAAATGCACAGTCGTCATATTTTGGCGCCGTTTACAAAGACAAATCCAAAGTCCGGTCCACATTCCGTGACTTACTAGAGCGCCCCTGATCCAGGTAACCCAGGTAAGCCCAGGCATGCTCCATGCTGCTACAGGCCCATGACCCAATGTCCCTCTCCTCACCTGACCTCCTCTGTGTCCCAGGGGGTGACTCCTGCAGCTGACCTTAAAGGCACTGGAGACAATACCCCGGTCCATCACGTACCGGCCCACTCCTCGCATCCGTCACCACCAGTACCTCCCTCTTCCACTTTAATCTTATTGTTGAAAATACCCTGGCATAAAGGTGGTGATCTTTGAAGGTCATAATCCCAGCGCCAGGACAACACTGCAGGAATGTATCAGGGCTGTGTTCTATGTCAGTGTTCTCAGCTGCGTTCAATGACCTCCCTTCCATTATAAGATTGATAGTTGAGATCTTCTTCTTATCGAGTCCACACACAAGATTAGAGGTTGTTCAGCCAGAGCTGAACACACTTCTCGGCATCTGCACAATGGTGTCTGTCTTGCACTTCTTGTGCTTCTTGTGCGTGGTGGTGGTAAGATTGGTGAAAAGAAAGCTGCGACGTGAACGCTCTTTCCTTGACCCCATAGTTTAGGTATGTTACAAAACTTACCTTCAGCGGTGCTGCAGTTCTGTCACTGGCCGTGTGCACGACTTTGGCACCTTTGCGGGGGGGGGGGGGGGGGGGGGGGGCGGGGGGGCGGGGTTAAAATGCGGTTTCCCCCTGCCTTCTGGAGTTATATTTTCTCAAGTGCGAGCTTTTGCTAAAGATTCGTTCCGACTGCCGGTAAGTAAATTTTTTTTTTAATCGCCCGACTATTTCAGCGCTGCAGTAAAATAAAAATTAGCTCCTAATGCCATGAACGCCGACAACGGGGATGAATTTTACAAGGGGACAGGTAAATGAAAGCTGTTTATTTTTTCATATAAACTTGCTTGTTTAGATGACCTTAATCAACATTTCATGTTGCGAAACGGTGATTTATTCCCCATATGAACCGGCAGTATTTTTCCTGCCTATATGGGGTTTAAATTCACCGCAACCGCAAAGTTCCAATCCATCACGTTCCAGAAAATGCCACTCGCAAGCTGATTTAAATGGCCATTAATTTACGGGCATTAAACACTAAATTCCTTCAATTTGGCCTATAAGTAACGATTATTGACACTTAGATTTAAAAATCATGTTATATTGTGAATTCTTGTGTGAATGTTATTTGGACACTTAGGCTTTTAAATTTTTTAAAATATTTTCTTAAGAAATGGATAGAAATTCAATTTCAATAGAAATTCAATTTAGATCTAGTAATTGAATTTTGTAATTACCTACAATTGGGTAACTAACTAATTATATGCTTTAATTTCAGGTCATCCAAGTAAGATTGTTTCATATCTGTTTCAGAATGCTTCAATCTATAATAACTGAAAATTTATTTCAGTTCTCTTAATTTTTAAGAACGTTATGGGGTTTTGACTGTCCTCGATCACAGCTTTTGTGTTAAGTCAATGGAAAAGCAATAGGGAACAAGATGCTAATTTCCGAGTACGAAAATGGCCATAACGTTTTTAGTACTGAAGATATGAAAGTGAATTAGGTGTCAAATTAAACTTTTTATGCTTTATCTGATGGGATAAATTGCAGACTTGAATTTTAAAATCTCAAAATGTTGTAACATTGCTACATAGTTGAGACGATCACTGTTAACTGCGTACAATCATAGAGTAATTGAATCACACAGCATAGAAATAGGCCCTTTGGCCCAACCTGCCCATACCCGATCATGATGCCCCATCGGCACTAGTCCCATCTGCCGCATTTGTCCCATATCTGTCTATATATTTCCTATCCATATACCTCTCTAAATGCCTATTAATTTCCCTGCATTTGGCCCACAGCCAATTAGATCTGGGCAAGGCCGGCCTTAAGCCAATTGGACCAACTGCTCCCAATTGGGCCCCGCGCCTCAGGGGGCCCCTTGCTAGAGTATCTACTCTTGGTTCGAGTAGATCTACTCCAGGTGGAGGGGGGAGAGAAGGGGGGAGAGAGGGGTGGAGAGAGAGTAGAGGGGTGGAGGGGGTAGAAAGGGGTAGATGGGCATGGGGGTGTGAGGGGGAATGGAGAAGGGGGAGAGGGGGAGGTGGGTCATTCCCTCAGGGTCCCAGGGCAGCGCACCCACCCCTCCAGTCACCATGCTTCATGCACACAGCCCCGGCTCCATCCCTCTCTCTCCCCGGGGAGACGTGGTGAACAATACAGGAAAGGCTGGGCCGGGGGTTGGAGGACCGTTTACAAACCTTGGCCTCTGCTCACACCCGTCCGCCCGGACCCTGGCATCTGCTTCCGCCGTCGGCCCTCTCCCTCCTCTCCTGCTCTTCCCTCCCTCCCTTCCTCCCTTTTCTCCTTCCCTCCCTCCTTTCTGTCTCTCTTTTCCCTTATCTCCTTCCCTCCCTCCTTTCTCTGCTTCCTCCCTTCTCTCCCTCCCTCCCTTCTCTCCTTCCCTCCCTCCTTCCTCTCTCTCTTGTCCCTTCTCTCCTTCCCTCCCTCCCTTCTTTCTCTCCTTCCCTCCCTCCCTTCTTTCTCTCCTTCCCTCCCTCCCTTCTTTCTCTACATCCCTCCCTCCCTTCTCTCCATCCCTCCCTTCTCTCTGTCCCTCCCACACACACACATCACGCACAGACAACTAACACACATAACACACACACATATGTTAGGATGGAGTAGAAGCACAAAGGGTAGGATGGGGCTGAAGCCCAAAATGTAATGCCTGGACTGGTTTTTCGCCAATAGTTATTGGTTTTCCAGGATCTAGTTAATTAAATTACGTTATTTTTCATTTCACAGTCACTAAAACAAGTGGTATTGTAACTATGTACTTTTCAGAGGTGATCTACACCTTTTGTTTGTTACTTGTAGGCTTACATGTATGGAATTTTATATTAAAATGTAGCTTAGATCTGATTGGTCCATTAACTCGCATGCACTTTTTAAGTGCACATTTTGATTACATTCCATTCTACCATAGAGATATAAAGAGTCTATATAATAGACTTTATTTATATTTCTACGATTCTACAGACCTTGGCTGGGACCCTGGGGCTCACCAAAATTATTCCCAATTGGACCCCGCACCTCCTAAGGCCGGCCCTAGAACCGGGCTACTCATTTAGTGTCATAGTCCCAGGGTCATACAGCATGGAAACAGGCCCTTCAGCCTGAATGCCTTTTAATTTGTCTGCATTTGCCCACCCCCGACCCACCTACATTTCTCAGTCTGAAGAAGGATTCCGACCCAAAACGTCATCCATTCCTTTTCTCCAGAGATGCTGCCTGACCCGCTAACTTCTACTATGAATTGCGATGGGCGGCGCAGTGTGAAGGCAATAGCACAGCATTGTCCAGTAGTTAGCATTCTATGGCAGAGCCTGCCTGATGTTACCCAGAATGCGACACATTTACCATCTGGAGTGCAAACCAAAGCTACAGCTCATGTGATCAAAGCTGTTTTTAGTAACAGGAAGGAGCTCACCTGAGCAAAAAACAAAATGCTGGAAGATGCTACACTTGTCCCTTCACCTTCCCCCTCCACTCCCTTCAGGGACCCAAGCAGTTCTTCCAGGTCTGACAGAGGTTCACCTGCACCTCCTCCAACCTCATCTACTGCATCCGTTGCTCCAGATGCCAGCTGATCTATATCGGTGAGACCAAGTGGAGGCTTGGCGATCGTTTCGCCGAACACCTCCGCTCGGTCCGCAATAACCAACCCGACCTCCCGGTGGATCAGCACTTCAACTCCCCCTCCCATTCCGTATCCGACCTCTCGGTCCTGGGGCTCCTCCACGGCCTGAGTGAGCAACACCGCAAGTTGGAGGAACAGCACCTCATATTCCGCTTGGGGAGTCTGCATCCTCTGGGCTTTAACATTGAATTTTCTCAATTCTGTTAACCCTCGCTGCCTCCTCCCCTTCCCACCTCTCCCTCAGCCCTCGGGCCCTGGCATTCCATCTCTCGTCTATATCTCTCGTTTCCCTGATCCCTAACCAGTCCGAAGAAGGGTCTCGACCCGAAACGTCGCCTATCTCCTTCGCTCCTGAGATGCTGCTGCACCCGCTGAGTTTCTCCAGCCTTTTGTGTACCCTCGATTCTCCAGCATCTGCAGTTCCTTCTTTAACAAAATGCTGGAAAAAATGGTCAGAGGCCCGTTTTAGGTCTCGACCCTCCCTCAGATGCATCATGAGCTCTACTGAATGGGATCATCAACCACATTAAAGTTGATGTTGATGACTGCTTCATATACTCTGAATGTTGGTACAATCCTACAAACATGTAATTTTTTCTATAATTATTTTATATTACATAGTTCTGGAGGAAATGTTGCTGCAAATGTTGAATTAATTTTTTTCACTGAATTTAAGACTTTTGGTCAGATTTGTTGCTCCTAGACATGACTGTCAGGAATCATTTCATTGCTGTGACAAAATACAGAGCGGCAAGGCAGAATAGATTGATGGAGGATAGAGGGGGAAAGGAAAGAATACATTTCCACAGGATAGAGGAGGTGGGAAAGAATAGATTGCAGGAAGATAGAGAAGGAAGGGAAGAGAGGCTCTCATCAAGGGGCTGTATCTGCCCAGAGGGTTCAGGATACAATATCTTAACAAGCTGATGTGAGGTATCCGTCTCTCTGTAGGACCCGGCAGCACACAACCAGAGGTGACCAAAGCTAACCTGGAAGTGTAGGATGCCTTCATCTCCAGTGAGGCATCGATGCTTCACTAGACATGTCCTTAATGTGTGAACGTACTCTTAAACCTGCCCTCCCTACGCACTAACTGAACTGCAAGTCCATCTATTCTTTTGTCAGCAGCCCCATCACAAATCTCATTCAAATTCATCTGCAGCAAAATTCATGCATGATCTAGCCCTTCAGCAATTCAGCAGCTGTGTGAAGTGCCTGGTACAACTCTGCTGGTCCGTAGGTCCAAGTAGATGGAGCAGAATCAGCTCTGAGGAAACCCTCAGCTTCAATGGAATCAGCCCCGCTGCTGACCAGGGGTTCTCCGCATCCTTGCTGGCCGCACTCCCCCTCAATCATGGGAGCTAGCTCACATAAACACTTCTACGCTCATGGGTTGGCCCCTGTTGCCTCTGGCTATGCACTGCTCTGTCCAACTAGAGAGAGGCAAGTGTGTCAAAAAGCATCTTACAGTCCATTCATAAGGTCAGAAAATCATAAGGTCATAAGGAATAAGAATAGAATTAGAACATTCGGCCATCAAGTCTGCCATTCAATCTTGGCTGATCTATCACTCCCTCCTAATGTTAGGCGCTTTCCTCCCCCCTCCCCCCCGGTGAATGCTATGTACTTAACTTTCTGTTTCTCTCTTGAGTGCAGGCCCTGTGGCTGGGAGTCAGGAATCAAGGGGTTAAGAGCTTCTGTACCCAATTGGCCAAGCTACGTCAGGTGACCGGTGACTCATCGGTAGCTTAAATAGCAGAAGCTCCCAGAATTCTCTCTCTTTGTTGCTGATCCCTGACAAGTGAAGAGGATGCCGGTCTGAGCTGCAGGAGGCCTGGCCGCATGGCATAACACTTTGTATATTGCCGCCTATATTTGTAAATGAATGTTGTATTGGGACGGATAAGGGATGACCTGAGGGTTTTCGGATATTTTGTTGCAGGGTTATGTCTATTTAGGCAGGATTAGAGTCTCCAGTCCGACAGCCCATTGCGAGGCTGGCTGGAGCACTGTTATATTTATTTGTTAGCCGATTCTGGTCCCTGACTGTGTTGTTGAAATCAGGTTCGGGTTTTGTCTTCGTTTAACAAAATTAAAGACTGTGGTTTTTTTTTCCTTAAACTTGAACCTGGTTTTTGATTTGTTACGCGTCTCTGAGGAACCTGCCTTCGGGAGTCGTAACAAAATGGGGGCTCGTCCTAAGCTTTGAGGACCCTAGACAGTTTGGGGGGTTTTTTGGGTAGACTTCTGGTGACTGAGGAAGTCTGTGTTGTAAGGGGATTTTTTTTTCTCTTCCATTTGTGGTGACATTTGTGCCCAGGGTTTGGCTGGTGGTTTGGTCCTGACATTTGATATGGACTTTAAAGTGGATGACTTTATTGAGGCTCCTAGTCGGGAGTTGTTCGACAAATGTACGAAGGAGCAGTTGTTAGTGCTGGCAGAGAGCTATAAGGTGCCTATTGATAAGCATTCGAAGAAAGAGGCTATAAAGTCAGTGTTATGGTCCGAGTTGAAGAGGAGTGAGGTATTGCCTGCTGAGGCAGACAGTTTTAGAGAGGCCCGGGGAGCCGTTGGAGACAGAGGGTGGAGCTACCTGCTGTGAGTATAAAGCTAGCGTGGGGCTTGCTTTTCTCAGAGGCCCGGGGAGCCGTTGGAGACAGAGGGTGGAGCTACCTGCGCTGTGAGTAGACCAGCAGCTGCAACGTTCCATCTTCCAGTGAGGAAATCTGGTGGAAGGTTCTGATTGGTTGAAGAGGACCAGAGGAAGCAGCTGATTGGCTGCAACCCG
This sequence comes from Raja brachyura, assembly GCA_963514005.1. The sequence goes on along the minus strand of OY740794.1, from coordinate 14,533,181 downwards.
GGGTTTACATTTCTACATTTCTGCCTTCAGGTTTAAGGATTCTGGGAGCTAAGGATTCTGGGTGTTAGGGATTCAGTATTTATTAGTAATGTTTTAAGAATAAAGTTTTGTGTTTAATAAAAAAAAAATAAAAAAAAATAAAAAATAAAAAAAAATATATATATATAAAATTTAATAGAGTAATTTGGGAGTAAGATGTCAGTGGAAATTGGCCCCATGGTTTGCAACATGTTGGAGATCAGGGATATGGTCGGTGTCCCTGGCGACTACATTTGCAGGAAGTGTGTCCAGCTGCAGCTCCTGGCAGACCGCATTGAACGATTGGAGCTGCTGCTGGATTCATACTGGAGCATCCACGATGCAGAGAAAGTCGTGGACAGCACATACAGCGAGTTGGTCACGCCACAGGTAAAAGGTAAGAGGACAGAAAGGGAGCGGGTGGCCAATAGCCAGCAAAGCAGTAGGCAGATAGTGCAGGAGTCCCCTGCGGTCATCTCCCTACTCAACAGGTTTACCATTTTGGATACTGTTGAGAGAGATGGCTCATCAGGAGAATGCAGCAGCAGCAGCCAAGTTCATGGCACCATGGGTGGCTCTGCACACATGATAGGGGAAAAAAGAGGGGAAGGGCTATTGTAATAGGGGATTCAATTGTCAGGGCAATAGATAGGCATTTTTGCGGCCGCAAAAGAGACTCCAGGATGGTATGTTGCCTCCCTGGTGCAAAGGTCAGGGATGTTACTGAACGGCTCCAGAACATTCTGGAGGGGGAGGGTGAACAGCCAGTTGTCGTGGTGCATATTGGCACCAACGATATAGGGAAAAAAAGGGATGAGGTCCTACAAGGTGAATTTAGGGAGCTAGGAGATAAACTTTAAAGTAGGACCTCAAAGGTAATAATCTCTGGATTATTATCAGTACCACGGGCCAGTCAGAGTAGAAATAGGAGGATATTGCAGATGAATACGTGGCTTGAAAAATGGTGCAAGGGGGAGGGATTCAAATTTTTAGGGCACTGGAATTATTTCTGGGGGAGGTGGGACCAGTACAACCAGGACGGTCTGCACCTGGGCTGGAATGGAACCAATGTCCTTGGGGGAGTGTTTGCTAGTGCTGTCGGGGAGGATTTAAACTAATGTGGCAGGGGGATGGGTACAAGAGCAGAGAGGCAGGTGGGTGTAAAATGAGGGTGGAAGCAATAGGGAGCAAGGTGAAAAGTAAAAGTGGCAGGCAGACAAAACCAGGGCAAAAATCAAAAAGGGCCACTTCTCAACAAAATTGTATAAGGGGTAAGAGCGTTGTAAAAACAAGCCTGAAGGCCTTGTGTCTCAATGCAAGGAGTATTTGTAATAAGGTGGATGAGTTGAACGTGCAGATAGCTATTAATGAGTATGATATAGTTGGGATCACGGAGACATGGCTCCAGGGTGACCAAGGCTGGGAGCTGAACATCCAGGGATATTCAATATTCAGGAGGGATAGAGAGAAAGGAAAAGGAGGTGGGGTAGCGTTGCTGGTTAGAGAGGAGATTAACGCAATGGAAAGGAAGGACATTAGCTTGGAGCATGTGTAATCGGTATGGGTAGAGCTGCGAAACACTAAGGGGCAGAAAACGCTAGTGGGAGTTGTGTACAGGCCACCTAACAGTAGTAGTGAAGTTGGGGATGGTATAAAACAGGAAATTAGAAATGCGTGCGACAAAGGCAAAACAGTTATAATGGGTGACTTCAATCTACATATAGATTGGGTGAATCAAATTGGCAGGGGCGCTGAGGAAGAGGATTTTTTGGAAAGTATGAGGGATAGTTATCTAAATCAACATGTAGAGGAACCAACGAGAGAGCAGGCTATTTTAGACTGGGTATTGAGTAATGAGGAAGGGTTAGTTAGCAGTCTTATTGTGCGTGCCCCCTTGGGCAAGAGTGACCATAATATGGTCGAGTTCTTCATTAGGATGGAGAGTGACATTGTTAATTCAGAAACAATGGTTCTGAACTTAAGGAAAGGTAACTTTGAGGGTATGAGACGTGAATTGGCCAAGATTGACTGGCAATCAATTCTAAAAGGGTTGACGGTGGATACGCAATGGAAGACATTTAAAGACTGCATGGATGAACTACAAAAATTGTTCATCCCAATTTGGCAAAAGAATAGGTCAGGGAAGGTAGTGCATCCGTGGATAACAAGGGAAATCAGGGATGGTATCAAAGCAAAGGATGATGCGTACAAAGTAGCCATAAAAGCAGCATACCAGAAGACTGGGAGAAATTCAGAGACCAGCAGAGAAAGACAAAGGGCTTGATTAGGAAAGGAAAAATAGATTATGAAAGAAAACTGGCAGGGAACATAAAAACTGACTGCAAAAGTTTTTATAGATATGTGAAGAGAAAGAGATTAGTTAAAACAAATGTAGGTCCCTTGCAGTCAGAAACAGGTGAGTTGATCATGGGGAACAAGGATATGGCGGACCAATTGAATAACTACTTTGGTTCCGTCTTCACTAAGGAAGACATAAATAATCTGCCGGAAATAGCAGGGGACCGCAGGTCAAAGGAGTACTTGAGTGAAATCCAGGTTAGTCGGGAAGTGGTGTTGGGTAAATTGAATGGATTAAAGGCCGATAAATCCCCAGGGCCAGATAGGCTGCATCCCAGAGTACTTAAGGAAGTAGCTCCGGAAATAGTGGATGCATTAGTGATAATCTTTCAAAACACTTTAGATTCTGGAGTAGTTCCTGAGGATTGGCGGGTAGGAAACGTAACCCCTCTTTTTAAGAAGGGGGGGAGAGAGAAAACGGGGAATTACACACCAGTTAGTCTAACATCGGTAGTGGGGAAACTGCTAGAGTCAGTTATTAAAGATGGGATAGCAGCACATTTGGAAAGTGGTGAAATCATTGGACAAAGTCAGCATGGATTTACGAAAGGTAAATCCTGTCTGATGAATCTTGTGGAATTTTTCGAGGATGTAACTAGTAGCGTAGATGGGGGTGAACCAGTGGATGTGGTGTATCTGGACTTCCAGAAGGCTTTCGACAAGGTCCCACATAAGCGATTAGTATATAAACTTAAAGCATATGGCATTGGGGGTTCAGTATTGATGTGGATAGAGAACTGGCTGGCAAACAGGAAGCAAAGAGTAGGAGTAAACGGGTCGTTTTCACAATGGCAGGCAGTGACTAGTGGGGTACCGCAAGGCTCAGTGCTGGGACCCCAGCTATTTACAATATACATAAATGATTTGGATGAGGGAATTGAAGGCAATATCTCCAAGTTTGCGGATGACACTAAGCTGGGGCAAGTGTTAGCTGTGAGGAGGATGCTAGGAGAATGCAAGGTGACTTGGATAGGCTAGGTGAGTGGGCAAATGTTTGGCAGATGCAGTATAATGTGGATAAATGTGAGGTTATCCACTTTGGTGGCAAAAATAGGAAAACCGACTACTATCTAAATGGTGGCCGATTAGGAAAAGGGGAGATGCAGCGCGACCTGGGTGTCATGGTACACCAGTCATTGAAAGTAGGCATGCAGGTACAGCAGGCAGTGAAGAAAGCCAATGGTATGTTAGCTTTCATAGCAAAAGGATTTGAGTATAGGAGCAGGGAGGTTCTACTTCAGTTGTATAGGGTCTTGGTGAGGCCACACCTGGAGTATTGCGTACAGTTCTGTTCTCCAAATCTCAGGAAGGACATTATTGCCATAGAGGGAGTGCAGCGAAGGTTCACCAGACTGATTCCTGGGATGTCAGGACTGTCTTATGAACAAAGACTGCATAGACTCGGTTTACACTCTCTAGAATTTAGGAGATTGAGAGGGGATCTTATAGAAACTTACAAGATTCTTAAGGGGTTGGACAGGCTAGATGCAGGAAGATTGTTCCCGATGTTGGGGAGGTCCAGGACAAGGGGTCACAGCTTAAGGATAAGGGGGAAATCCTTTAGGACCGAGATGAGAAGGAATTTTTTCACACAGAGTGGTGGGTCTCTGGAACTCTCTGCCACAGAGGGTAGTTGAGGCCAGTTCATTGGCTATATTTAAGAGGGAGTTAGATGTGGCCCTTGTGGCTAAGGGGATCAGAGGGTATGGAGAGAAGGCAGGTACGGGATACTGAGTTGGATGATCAGCCATGATCATATTGAATGGCGGTGCAGGCTCGAAGGGCCGAATGGCCTACTCCTGCACCTAATTTCTATGTTTCTATGTTTCTATGTTTTCTAGCTTCTACGCAGCCTGGTCAGGAAATGGGGGACCTCATTGGATTGAAGGAGTTAGCCTTGAGAGAAGAAGAGATCATGCTTGAGATGAAACGCCTTGAGCTGCAGGAGAAGCAATTGAATGCCTCCCGAGTTTCTTCTGGGGAAAGGGAGTTTGATATGAGCAAGAACATCCGCCTGGTTCCCTCGTTTAATGAGAAGGATGTGGACAAGTATTCTGCAGTGTTTGAACGGGTGGCTTCGTCCTTGAAGTGGCCTAGGGACATGTCGTCCTTGTTCATGCATTGTGTCCTTGTGGGTAAAGCACGGGAGGTGTACTCGTCTTTATCTCTTAACAACAGTCTGGACTATGAGTGTGTGAAGTCTACAGTATTAAGGGCTTATGAATTAGTTCCAAAGGTGTACCGGCAGAAGTTCCGGCGCTTCAGGAAGTTTGATAGTCAGATTTATGTGGTGTTTGCTTGGGAGAAGGAGACACTTTTTGACAGGTGGTGCACTTCTCAAGGAGTGTAGGATTTTAAGCTGCTGCGGGACTTGATGATTATGGACGACTTTAAGAACTGTCTCCCTGAGAGGGTTGCTACTTACCTTAATGAGCAGAAGGTGACAGAGGTGTCTAAGGCCACGGTGTTAGCAGATGAGTATGCATTGACTCATAAAACTGAGTTTGTTGGGCAATCCTATAGTTTTGGTGTGCGCCGGTTAATCGTGGTGGTGTCGCCGGTGGCAGTGTCAAAGCTGTTTCTGTGCCTGCAAGTCTCAGCACAGTGATACAGTCATGTGGAAAATGTGGACTTCCACATTTTCCATAGATGCGAGAAGGAGGAAGAGGTTATACAGACATTAGAAGAGGAGAACTTCCCCTTCTTTCTGATTCCTGACCTCTTCTTCAAGTATCCGAAAACAATGCCTGAAGAAGGGGCTCGACCCATTCCTTCTGTCCAGAGATGCTATCTGTCCCGCTGAGTTACTCCAGCATTTTGTGTCTATCCAAAAATGATGACGTTGTTTTGCGTACCCAAGATATGCAAAGAGCCGCCACATAAAGGGTGCCAACAAAGTTTTAATTTTAATCTAGAATTGCATATACGTAGTTCCTTGAAAGTGGCCACACAAGAATATAAGGTGGTCAAGTAGACTTTCATCAGTTAGATCAAGGGTTCCCAACCTGGCATAAATTTACCCCAGGGGGTAAATTTGTTGATTCTCGATTTCTACATATTTTTTCTCAATGACTGACTGTGTTTGGTTCTGGTATACCAGGTATCTGTTCATCATTAGTTGTTCATAAATAAATGAAATTACATTGTTATGTGCTATTAAAGTTGCTTGGGGTAAATGGGACAAAAAAGTTTGGGGAACCCCTGAGTATTAAGTATAAAAGTTGGGAGGTCATGTTACAGTTGTACAAAACAATATTTAGTGTATTGTATTCAGATTTGGTCACCATGTTATAGGAAAGATACAGTTAAGCTGGGAAGAGTGCTGAAAAGATTCGTTGTCAGTGTTGTCAGGACTCCAGGGCCTGAGCTACAGGAAGAGGTTGAACAGGCTAGAACTTTATTCCTTGGAGCACAGGAAGACGCGGGATGATCTTATAGCCAGAGTAGGCGAATCAAGAACCAGAGGACATAGATATAAGGTGAGTGGGGAAATCTCTACCCCCTCTCTATCCCTCTCTCCCCCTCTCTCCCCCCTTCCTTCCCCCCTCCCCCCTCCTCCACACCCCCTCCCCTCTCCCCCCTCTCCCCCCTCTCCCCCCTCTCCCCCCTCTCCCCCCCCTCTCCCCCCCCTCTCCCCCCCCCTCTCCCCCCCCCCCTCCTCCCCCCCCCTCCCCCCTCCCCCCTCCCCTCTCCCCCCCCACCCCTCTCCCCCCTCAGCCCTCCCCTATGCCGCCATGCATGCCCACACCCCTCAATCTCTACACCTCTCCCCCTCCCACTAGCCCAGCCTGTGCAATTGGGGGCTATGCTTGAGTGGATAGGGCAGGGATGGGGTAAAAGGAGTGAATGAATAATATTAATATAATATCAAGGAGTGGTTAGTGTGTGTGTGTGTGTGTGTATGTGGTTCTAGCTGATGATCACAGCCCTCTTTTAATGATAATGGCTCACTGTTGAAAGCGACCTCCATTTCTACTATCTCCCAAATACATGCTTCCAGCTCCTTTACCTCATTGGTCTGCAACTGTTGAACCTTGCTCCTACTCTTATATGGATCAGACAGCATCCATGCAGGACAGGGATTGGGGGAGGGGGGATAAACCCAGGCAACTACTGGGTGGATACAGGATAGGGAGATTTAATTGACAGATAGGCTGTCATTGGCTATAGATAAAAAGGAGACAAAAGGGTGTCAGATAGGAGAAGGGGAGTGAATTGTAAAGCTAGAGAGAGAGAGGGATATAGGTAGATAGGGACAAGGGGAGAGAGAGATCGTGGGATAGGTAGGTGAGCATTACGGTGAAGGGGACAGAGGGAAATGGTGGTGGGGAAGGGGGTGTTTAGATTAGTTTAGAGATACAGCGTGGAAACAGGCCCTTTCGGCCCACTGGGTCCACGCCGACCAGCGATCCCCCCACATTAACACTATCCTACACCCACTAGTGACAATTTTTACATTTACCAAGCCAATTAACCTACAAACCTGTACGTCTTTGGAATGTGGGAGGAAACCGGAGATCTCAGAGAAAACCCACTCGGGTCAGGGGGAGAACGTACAAACTCCATACAGACAGCACCCATAGTCGGTATCGAACCCGGGTCTCCGGCGCGGTACTCGCTGTAAGACAGCAACTCTATCACTGCGCCACCGTGCCGTGTTATCTAAAATTGGAGAATTCAATGCTTATAACATCGAGCTGCAAACTACTCAAGCAGAATATGAGCTGTTGCTCCAGTTTGTGTGTGACCTCACTTTGACAATGGAGGAGGCCCAGGACAGAAAGGTCAGTAGGGGAATGTGAAGGGGAGATAAAATGGCAACTGGGAGATCCAGCAGGCCTCAGTAGATCGAGCACAAGTGCTGGGAGAAACGGTTGCCTATTCCACGCTTGGTCCGACCGATATAAAGGTGGACAAATTCAAAGCACCAAGTACAGTAGATACAGCAGAGGAGATGCTGTAAACCTGTGTCTCGCCTGGAAGGGCTGTTGGAGGCAGCCTTGTACAGTTGTACGGAGCCCTAGTGAGACCACACCTGGAGTATTGTGTGCAGTTTTGGTCCCCTAATTTGAGGAAGGACATTCTTGCTATTGAGGGAGTGCAGCGTAGGTTTACAAGGTTAATTCCCGGAATGGCAGGACTGTCATATGCTGAGAGAATGGAGCAGCTGGGCTTGTACACTCTGGAGTTTAGAAGGATGAGAGGGGATCTTATTGAAACATATAAGATTGTTAAGGGCTTGACAACGCTAGTGGCAGGAAACATGTTTCTGATGTTGGGGAGTCCAGAACCAGGGGCCACAGTTTAAGAATAAGGAGTAAGCCATTTAGAATGGTGACAAGGAAACACTTTTTCTCACAGAGAGTGGTGAGTCTGTGGAATTCTCTGCCTCAGAGGGCGGTGGAGGCAAGTTCTCTGGATGCTTTCAAGAGAGCTAGATAGGGCTCTTAAAAATAGCAGAGTCAGGGGATATGGGGGAAGGCAGGAATGGGGTACTGATTGGGGATGATCAGCCATGATCACATTGAATGGCAGTGCTGGCTCGAAGGGCCGAATGGCCTACTCCTGCACCTATTGTCTATTGTCATACAGTGCGGAAACAGGTCCTTTGGCCCAACTTGCCCACACCGACCAACATGCCCCATCTACACTAGAGCTCCTGCACCTATTGTCTGTTGTCTATTGTCTGTTGATATATGTTTTGATAGAGCTGAAGAAAGAGATATAGGGACAGCTATTATATTCCCCTGTGTTGTGTCCATAAACCAAACATTTGTGGCACTTTTGGGTCAGTGTACACCCCTTTTTAAAAATTGTTAAAATTACTAGTAAACGGTTCGAGCTGCCTTTAACTGGTTCTAGCAGGTTGTAATCGGAGGCTCGCTGCTGGTATCTGCAACCAATTATTAAAACGATTCCTTGTCAAGGAATGCAGCCTAAAGTTGTTGTGTCACCAACACAGTTAGCGGTGAGCTTGGGGTTAAGGATGCTTTGTAATTTCCATACCTTGCTTCTCAACGTTAACCATTTTAACTGTGCCTCCACCTCCGTGAATTCCTTTTGCTGACATAGGCTGCACACCACTATGTTTTTTTTTGTCAGCATTGCCAACAACTTTGCCAACAAGCAGAAGTAATCTCCTGATCATATTCTGTTGTAAGACAAAACACAATTTTAACGCACACTAAAATAGCAGCAAAGTCTGCTCCTCCGGTTCATCCAGTCCGTGAAAATGTTCAGTTCAATGACAGGGTGACTGGGCTTAATGGTCATGACAGCACACTGACTGCACAACAACAATCGGCTCCTTTTACGTTTCTGTTGGCCTGAGCAATATTTGGATTTGCAAGGAGGATGTATAATGCCACTATTGTCAACTCCTGAGTTCCTTACTTGATTAATAGCTTCTTTCTTTCCCAGCCTGTAGACTTGGCAGTGCTCCATCATATTTATTTCTTGATGTCTTACAAACAAATACAACGCAGAATAATCGCGCAATAGAAACAGTTTTGATGAATGTGTGACCAGTTCTGATTATAACCAAGATACAAAGCACTGGAGTAACTCAGCAAGTGAGGCAGCATCTATGGAGAACATGGGTACGTGATGTTTCGGGTCGGGGAAGCCAGAGGAGGGGATGGTGGAGGATTTGGAGCATTGAATGCTCCAATTTTATGTAACCTCTATAAACCCCACCCCTCGCCCTCCCCTTTCACTCTCCCCTCCACCCTCCACCCCCCTCCATGCCCCATCTGGACTCATACATATTTTTATTCTCCACTCCTCGGACATTCATTCCTCTGGCTTCACAATTTGAAACTCTTCAATTCTTCTCTCACACCTGCAGCTTTAATCTCTGGCCTTTGTCCAACCATTTGCCTATCAAAATCCCTCTTGCCTGTGTCCACCTATTATCTGCAATGCTTTGTGGCCTGCCTCTCCCCCCTCCCAGCTTTCTTTCTTTCCCCACCCCCTTACAACCCTTACTTCGGGTTTGTATGTCTGAAGAAGGGTCCCGACCCGAAACATCATCTATTCATGTTCTCCAGGGATGCTGCCTGACCCGCTGAGTTACTCCTGCACTCTGTGTCCTTTTGTGTAAACTGGCATCTGCAATTCCTTGTTTCTGCAAATTATAGTTTTCCAAGTAAAGATTGTCTCCTTATGCCCATTTGTATCATTTTCATGGAGTTTAAATCTGCATTCCTTAGCCCATGCATCATCTGCAAATTGACCCCACACACAGAAACATGTTACTCAGAATTGCTGAGTGAGAGGTCATCTCATCTTCCTCCTGAGAGACCCACCGTCACAGAAGCCAGTCTTAAGCCAGTTTGGCTCATTTCGCCTTATACCAAGAAACAGGTTGGAGCACTGCATACAGCAAAAAATATGGCATCAAACAGCATATGGCATAACAGATCAACTGCTATGCTGTGGAATTAGCCTAGACTCCAGTCAAACTATTTTAGTACAGTTACAACACTGGCATCTACCCAATAATGTGGTAAATAGGTTATCACGTGTTAACAGCTCATCATCTTGAACATACCAGATAATTAATACAAGTGAGATTCACTTTGACCATCGAATGAAATAGGCTGAATGTTACTCATCATTCCCCACTGGACATGGTGAGCTGCTCGAGACACTGGGCAGATACCATCAAAGCCATCTCCGCAAAATGCTCCAAATTCAATGGAAGCAGAAATGAACCAAGATTGTTTAGGATGCCATGGTGGCACAGCAGAAGAGATGCTGCTTTACAACACCAGAGGCCTGGGTTTGATCCTGACTTTGGGTGCATTCTGTCCATAGGGTTTGTATGTTCTCCCCGTGATTGTGTGGGTTTACAAGATACAAGATACATTTATTTGTCACATGTGCCAGATAGCACAGTGAAATGTGATCACCATACAGCCATAGACTAAAATAAAGTACACAACACACGATAGATTTAAACATAAAACATCCCCACACAGCAGAATCAAAAGTTTCCCACTGAGGGAACGCACCAAAGTCAGTCTCTTCCTCTGATGTTCACCCGTGGTCGGGGCCTCCGGAGCCCTCCGCAGTCGCCGCTACGGGCAGCTCACCGCTCAGGCCCGCTCGCCGGGATGTTGGAACTCCGACGTAGGAACGGAAGGCCAACCGAGTGCTTCAGCTCTCCTTCGCTCCAAAGATGTGCAGGTTTGTCGGTTAATTGGCTTCGATAAAATTGTGAATTGGCCCTAGTGTGTAGGATAGTGCTAGTGTACAAGGTGATCGATGGTCAGTGCAGACTTTGGGCTGAAGGCCCTGTTTCCATGCTGTATATCTAAAGTAAAGTGTACTCTCTCAAGCCAATATCCCCAGTAATGAGGTCCTTGTAACACTCAGTCAGTCTTATCATTTGCAAACTTGACCTGACTCCTGAAATAGGCTTTGTCTTTTGAGCTCAGTCACAGGAATTGATTACCATGGAGTTATAAAGTCATAGAGAAATATAGCACAGAAGGTGGCCCTTCAGCCCACTAAGTCCAAGCTATAATCAACCATCTATTTCTGTGCTAACCCAATCCAAATCCCTTGTAGTCGTCCAACATTCCCATCATGTCTCCTTCAGATTAGTTCAGTTTAGTTTAGAGATACAGTGCTGATACAGGCACTTCGGCCCATCTTGTCCATGTCGACCAGTGATCACCGTACACTTGCACTATCCTAAACACAAGGGACAATTTACAATTTTTACCAAAGCCAATAAACCTACAAATCTGTACGTCTTTGGAGTGTGGGAGGAAACCTGAGCTCCTTGGAGAAAACCCATGCAGTCACAGGGAGGATGTACAAACTCTGTACAGGCAGCAACCGTAGTCAGGATCGAACGCGGGTCTCTGGCGCTGTAAGGCAGCAACTCTACCGCTACGCCACCATGTTGCCTTATTCTACCCCTCACTTACACTTGGAGCAATTTACAGCAGCCAATTAACTGGATAACCAACACATTTTGGGATATGGGGGGAAACCATGTGCTCACAAGGCGAACGTGCAGACTCCACCCAGACAGCCCTGCAGATGAGCACAGAGCCAGATTTGCTGGATCTATGAGGCAGCAGTTCTGCTAGCTGCAACACGGTGCTGCCCCCGAGTGGTGAGAGGAAGATATTCAAGGATATGCTCAAATTCTTCAAAAATTGCCAAGTCACAATTGATTCCTAGGAATCTCTAGCCCGACTGCTCAAAGCGGTCACCCTGCTCGAGAAAAGATGCCATTAGGCTGGAAAGAGTGTAGAAAAGATTTCAGCAAGATGCTGCCAGGACTCGAAGGGCTGAGTTATAGATGAGAGGTTGGGCAGGCTAGGGCTTTGTTCATTAGAGTACAGGAAACAGAGTGGTAATTATAATGGTTCAATGGTTCTTTATTGTTAAGGGCCTGTCCTACCAGCATCCGACTCCATGCGATGAGCGCGACCAAACCGGCAGCGGGGGCCACGAGGAGGTCGGGTGAGTGGCGCAACGCGGCGCAAAGTGAGGCGAACTTGGAGCGAAGTCTAAAGGTAAGTTCGCCAGGACAGAGAGGGACACACAGAGAGGGGCACAGAGGCACACACACAGAGGGTCACGGAGGCACCTACAGAGAGGGTCACGGAGGCACCTACAGAGAGGGTCACGGAGGCACGACGTCGAGGCGGTGTGTAATGCGTCGAGGCGACTGCGAGCCGACAAGCCGTTGTCGCACGGAATTTTTGAACATAGTCAGTTTTTCGGAGCCCCGCGTGACGAACTCCGCACAATTCCGCACGGCTCCGGCGATTGAAGTGGGACCGGCCCCGCGACACCGGACGGCTCAAGCGACTACGTTAGGTCGCGCTCATTGCATAGATTTGCATGCTGGTGGGACAGGCCCTTTACACATGCACAGTGCAGTGAAATTCGTTTGCACAGCCTACAAATGCGTTGCTACATTTTGGTAGACAATCTGAAGAAGGGTCTTGACCCGAAATGTCACCCATTCCTCCTCTCCAGAGGTGCTGCCTGTCCCGCTGAGTTACTGCAGCATTTTGCATCTATCTTCCATTTAAACCAGCATCTGCAGTTCTTTCCTATGCTATATTTTGGTGCTGTTTACAACAAAAATAGTCCAAAGTCCGGTGCGCATGCTGGAGCCCCAGGTTTGCCCCAGACTGCTGCAGACCCGAGACCAGATGTCCCCTCCCTCACCCAAACACCTCTGTATTCCAGGAGGTGCCTCTTGCAGCCAACCTTGACTTCATATTTATAGGGGTGCATAAAACCATGAGCGGCTGAGGTGAATGCACATAGTCTTTTTCCAAGGGTAGGGGAATCAAGAACTGCAGGGCAAAGGTTTTAGGTGAGAGGGGAAAGATTTATTAGGACAATGTGGGGTAACCTTTTCACAGAGAAGGTGCTATATACACAGAATGAGTTGGCCAGAGGAAGTGGTTGAGGCAGGGTGTAATAACGTTTAAAAGACATTTTGTTTGGCACATGGATGGAGAAGGTTTAGAGGATCTGGGTCCAACGCAGGTGAATGGGACTAGCTTACATAAGCATCTTGGTCACATAAAAACATAGAAACATAGGTGCAGGAATAGGCCCTTTGAGCCAGCACCACCATTCAATATGATCATGGCTGATCATCCAAAATCAGTACCCCCGTTCCTGCTTTCTCCCCATATCCCTTGTTTCCGTCACCATGGATGATGTCGGAAATTTAGAAAATGATAATTAACATTTGGGGGTTGTAATCCAAGCTGAGGGCAATAAAACTATTCAGGGAGCTGTGACTTCTATTGTACCCATTTACAAGACACATTTATTTATTTGTCACTCAGTCATTTGTCACTGGGTTAACTCAGCAGGACGGGCAGCAACTCTGGAGAGAAGGAATGGGTGACGTCTATTGTCTATTGTTTTGGGTCGAGATCCTTCTTCAGACTCAATCAGAAATGTCGCCCATTCCTTCTCTCCATAGATGCTGCCTGTCCCGCTGAGTTACTCCAGCTGTTTGTGTCTATCTACATGAATTTTCCACCACAAAAAACAAAATCTCAAACTCTGGTGCAAACCAACAAAATGCATCATGGCCAATATGAAACCATCTGCTAGAAAAGACAGTTTGACAAACCTGCAGAGTCATTATTTTGCATTGCACTTTGCTCTTTCCAATGCCAATGCAACTAAGAACCTGTAAATTAATAATTCAGAGAGAAGGAAAAAAATCTCTTCAAATGTCTAGAATGTTTTCAAGACATCCTAAAGATAACTATTCCTGGCAGCCCTCAATCTTCACTCTGTTTGACCACCAAGGCTGACCTTGTGAGGTATTCTTGGTGCTCTCCTTTCTCATCACCCTGAAAGATAAAGAGCTCCATCTATTGGTAAAGGTCAAGAACATCCACTAGGTCTTCTGTTGCCTGGAATTAGTTCTGAAGCTTTATGCAATACATAATATTCTGCATTTAATTTCCTTTCTGCTCCCCCACAATTAAAACGTGGACTATGGAAATGTCGGAGGCCCTACATTTGGAAAGATTAAGATTTGTCTTAATGGACAAACAATAACTATTTACTAGAATATGGTCCCCTTTCATTGAATATTTGAAGGGGCAAACTGGTTCGGCACGAGAACCTGACTGAAACCTGAATTAAGGAATAGATGAAGAATTACATTTTATAATCCACGGACATATCTCCAATGATGCATAATCCGTTGAATACTCCATTCTTCTTTTGTTTTTTTGGGTTTTTTTACTCTATTACTTTCTATCTATATAAAAATTTAAAAAATATATAGAAGTACAATTAATATACAATTGTTCATATAAATAATATTAATAATGTATGACTATAACAAACAAAATGCTTTTTATTATGTATTTACTTCTAATAAAAACAATTATTAAAAAAAAAAAATTCCTTTCTGTGTACCTTTTATGCAATTGAGTAAGTTATCTTGACAAATCAGAATCAGAATCAGATTTTATTCGCCAAGTATGTTTTGCAACATACGAGGAATTTCACTGGCCAGGTCAGTCATACAATTAAAAGCAACAGATCACTCAAAAACATTTTAACATGAACATCCACCACAGTGACTCCTACACATTCCTCACTGTGATGGAAGGTGAAATAAAGTTCAAGGCTGTCCTTTTGTTCTTCCTCGGTCGGGGGCCTCGAGCCCTCCGTTGATGGGACGATCTTGACCCCCGTAGCCGGCAGCATTCAGGCCCTCTGCATCGAGGCGATCAGCTCCCGCATCAGGGGAATGTCAGCTCCCCCGCGCCGGGCGATCGAACCTCGCGTCGGGGCCGGTTGAACCTTCTGCGGTGTTGGAGCTCCCGACTAGCCTCTCCCGAGACTGCGAGCCCTTGATGGTAAGTCCGCAGGCCGCGGTGGGAGCGATCCCAGGCAAGGGATCCACTCCGATGTTAAATTCGCAGCTCATTAAAAAAAAACTATTTTAGCTATTGCATTAGCGCATGGCATTAAGTGAATTTTAAACCAAAAAGCATTATCCTGGACGATGAAGTAATATGATTACTAAAGAGTACGCACATTAGAATATAAAGTACGGGTCATATGCTTATTATGGAGTTTTTATGATGTTGTCTACCTCATTCTGGAAATATTGTAAGATAAACTAAATAGCAAGTCAAAGCTCCCAAACATATGAAGAATTACTACACCATTATTTCAATGGCGCCTCTACAAGATTCATAATTTCATAAATGATAGGAGAAGAATTAGGCCATTCAGCCCATCTAGTCTACTCCACCATTCCATCATGGTTGATCTATCTCTCCCTCTCAACCCCATTCTCCTGCATTAATCCCTGATGTCTGGATAGGTACATGGATATGCAGGGGATGTATGGGTTATATGCAGGTGGATGAGTGATGGTCTTGGCTTCATGCTCATCGCAGACATTGTGGGCCTGAGCGTCCGTTCTTGCGCTGTGCTGTTCTCTGTTCTATTTCACAACAATTAGTACATCTCAGAAATCTGCAGTGCACACCACACACTCAATTTAATTTTCTCAAAACTCAGCCTCGAGTCAATCAAATTCATTGGAAGATATGCATTGGAAACAGGCATTTTGACCCACCGAGTCTATGTCACCTATTGATCAACCATTTGCGCCATTTCTATGTTGTCCCACTTTTACATCCTCACACTTGGGGTAACCTACAGAAGCCAAATAACCTCCAAGTATTTGGGATGTGGGAGGAAACTGGAGCACCTGTAGGAAACCCGTGTGGTCCCAGGGAGAACGTACAAATTGCACACTGGCAGCACCCGAGATCAGGATTGAACCCGGGTTTCTGACGCTGTGAGGCAGCAGTCCTAATAGCTGTGCCACTGTGCCACACTGTTGAAACTTGTTATCTGATACAGCTGGTTAGCTAACGTCCAAATCACCTCACCGACTGAGTTCACAACTTGAATTAATTAAATAACTTTTGCATTATTTCTAGCTAACTTATTAAATATTGTATTGTAATTATCTGTGTCTGAAGCGAGGCTTTGTGTGGGGAAGCCAGGAAGAACAACAAGGAAGGGAGAAGAAAATGGAAGCAACACTCAACATCGGGAAGGAGATCTGCATTACACAAGGCCATGTTGCTGCAGGACTCATGCAGCACTTCTACCACCACCTTATCAAAGAGTGCCCTGTGGCTAGCTTTAAAGTGAAAGGGGATAAAGTTTAAAGGAGATGTGGCAGTGCACTTTTTTAACACGGAGAGGGAGAGGTTGAGGCCTGGAACACACTTCCACATACGACAGTGGCATTTAAGAGATTGAATGAATGAATGAATTATTTGAATTATTATGAATGCTTTATTGTCACGTGACAAGGCACTGTGAAATTCTTTGCTTCAAATTATCCCACGCCAGTTCCTCCTTTGCACTTCACAGTTCCCCCCACCCCACGTCAAGTTTTTAGATTTTTAGATAGGTGCATAGATATGCTGGAAAAGGACGGACATGGATCATGTGCTGGCAAGGAAGATTAGTTTAACCTTGCATCATGTTCAGTATACACATTGCGGGCTGAAGGGCTGTTCATATCCTGCAGTGTTCTATGTTCTATGTTCTATGTTCTAATGGCCTTTGCTTCATAAACCAATTGATGTCCAAGCCATGTTACCTGTTGAAACCTTAACTTGACCCTTGGAAAAAGAGCAACAAAGTCAGTGTATCGGATATTTTTGTACAAATTTCCAGATTGTTGGCTCTTGTGACTCCCTTATAAGAGACACCTTCCTATCATTGGATGAAGTACTTCCATAAGTTATAGAAAATTAAGTATTTTTGTAATTGAGGAATATGTCGCTGGTTTGCACACCAACTTGCTTCCCCACAGCAGTCTGCAAATTGTGAGGTCACCTTCCCCTCCAGCAGGCTCCTTCAAATATTCAGAGGGTAACATTAGTACACATTCTTATTGCAATCACTAGGAGATGGCTAGAGATTCCTAATGCCAGCAAAATCATTTACATCTGCAGTGAACAGCTCGGGTAGAGTCTCTTGTCCAGTGTAGGGGAATTGAGAACCAGAGGGAACAGGTTTAAGTTGAAGGGGGGAATGATTTTATAACCAGTTGCCGGACGAGGTAGTTGAGGGTAGGGACTATCGTAATGTTTAAGAAGCAATTAGACAGGTACATGGATAGGGCAGGTCTAGAGGGATATGGGCCAAATGCAACAATTGGGACTAGTGTAGATTGGGTCGGTGTGGGAAAGGTGGGCCGAAGGGCCTGTTTCCACGCTGTATGGCACTATGACACTATCTCTCTTCCTGGGCAAAGAATAACAGGACAAGAGGGGATCCCCATTAAAGTTGTTCACAGTGCTATAAACGGCATCCACACAGCCCTGTGTGCTTCTCATCAGAAACAATAGGAATTAATTGCATTTGTTCAATATTCACAGCATACAATGCTTGTGAAGGCTTGCACTGGGCTTCCCAACAGGAGTTGAGATTTATTCATCCTGTGCCAGCTCTATGTCTGGCCTTTATTTCAAACAGTCCGCCAGGTTACAGGCTGGCATCTCGGCAGGTCCGATTTTGCTCCAAACCATTTAGGAATGTGGCCACAGCTACAGAGCAGGGATTCAGCACCAACCTGAAGGGCTGCCCAGATTTTGTAGTTGTATGTAAAATACTCCCTTACTCTGTCATCATTTGGGCCCAAGATAGACACAAAAAGCTGGAGTACCTCAGCGGGACAGGCAGCATCTTTCTAGTGAAGGAATAGACAATAGGTGCACGAGTAGGCCATTTGGCCCTTCGAGCCAGCACCGCCATTCAATGTGATCAAGGGTGATCATCACCCAATCAGTACCCCGTTCCTGCCTTCTCCCCATATCCCCTGACTCCACTATGGGTGACTAGTTATGGAAAACAGAAACAAGAGATATCGAAGATGATGTAGAGAGATAAAGAACAATGAATGAAAGATATGCAACAAAGTAACAATGATAAAGGAAATAGGCCATTGTCAGCGGTTTGATGGGCGAAAATGAGAAGCTGGTTTGACTTGGGTGGGGGAGGAATATAGAGATAGGGAATGCTGGGGTTACTTGAAGTTAGAGAAATCAATATTCATACCACTGGGCTGTAAGCTGCCCAAGTAAAATATGAGATGTTGTTCCTCCAGTTTGGGCCCAACCCCTGGCAGCCAGCAGGTCAGTACATCAATACCAGATTATGAGCATGAGGTGGAGGAACAGGAGCTGCGGGTTAGTGGAGGAGACCATGAAGTAGTAGCGGCCATGAGTGACAAGAGCTGGAGTTGTCTGAGGATAACTCATCCGAATTGCTTCATATAAACCATCCCATCTACCCCAAATTCACAATGATTACACACCAATCTGAGGCAGTACTAGGTATACAATAATTTAAAGTTTTGTGATACAGCATGGAAACAGGCCCTTCTGCCCACCTAAACCACACCAATCATCGATCGCCTGTCAACACACCAGTTCTATATTATTCCACTTTCTCATCCACTCCCTACACATTAGGAGCAATTTAGAGGCCAATTCAGCTACAAACCTGCACATGTTTGGGATGTGGGGGGAAACCACAGCACCTGGAGGAAGCCCACAGGGTAACAAGGAGAACATGTAAACTCCACACAAACAGTGCCCGAGGTCCTCCGGCGCTGTGAGGCAGCAGCTCTACCCGTTGCACCATTGTGCCGATCCAATGTCACTGAGTATTGGGCAACTAGATCTGATGCTCTTCAATTTTGATAACAAAATGATTATGCAGCAACGTGCAGGAGGAACTCAGCAGGTCAGGCAGCATCTGTGCAGGGAATGTTTCGAGTCGGGAATGCTTTTGTTTTCCTGAACATCTGAAAATGCAATACAGAGTTAGCATGTACAGCCACGACACTTAACTCCACCTCACTCACTCTCAGCCCTCTCAATACTTCCACACGCTCGGACTGGCTCACTTCCAAAACAGAGTGAGCAGAAATTCCCTTCAACTCAAAGCTGGAAAGACTGAAACCATTAACCTTGCCAGAAACTCTATCTGCACTGTCTGTATCCCTCTCCATGGTTTGGTATCAGGGTGAAAGAGGCAGTTCACAAACGTTGGTGTCTTATTTGATTGTGTATCACACATTAGACCATATTGTCTCTCCTTCACCAAATCCACCTGCACCTGCCGACTCTGCCCCTGTATAACCATATAACCATATAACAATTACAGCACGGAAACAGGCCTTCTCGGCCCTTCCAGTCCGTGCCGACCATTTATTTTCCCCTAGTCCCATCTACCTGCACTCAGACCATACCCCTCCATTCCTTTCCCGTCCATATACCTATCCACTTTACTTTTAAATGTTAAAATCGATCCTGCCTCCACCACTTCTGCAGGAAGATCATTCCACACAGCCACCACTCTCTGAGTAAAGAAGTTCCCCCTCATGTTACCCCTAAACTTCTGTTCCTTCATTCTCATGTCATGCCCTCTTGTTTGAATCTTTCCTACCCTCAATGGGAAAAGCTTATCCACGTCAACTCTGTCTATCCCTTTCATCATTTTAAAGACCTCAATCAAGTCCCCCCTTAACCATCTGCGCTCCAAAGAATAAAGACCTAACTTGTTCAACCTTTCTCTGTAACTTAGTTGCTGGAACCCAGGCAACATTCTAGTAAATCTCCTCTGTACTCTCCCTATTTTGTTGTCTCAGCTTATTTCCTGCTTGAACTCTTCCTGACTTAAGTGATACTTGGGACTTCATTACTCTGTATCCTCCCACCTTCCTCCATTACCTATGCTGCAGATGTGTGCAAGGCAGGGCGCAAGAAGGTGCATTGATCCACCTTATCCCCCAATCCATAGTAATTATTCCAGTCTGAAGAAGGTTCTCGACCTAAAATGTCACCCATTCCTTCTCTCCAGAGATGCTGCCTGTCCCGCTGAGTTACTCCAGCCTTTTTGTATCTATCTTCTTTATAATTATTCCATACGTTAATAAAACTGTATAATATATCAGAATTAAAGGACGTTCCTTTTCGAAGGAGATGAAGAGAAATCTCTTTAGTCAGAGGCTGGTGAATGTGGATTATTTGCCACAGAGGGCTGTGGAGTCCGTCAGTGGATATTTTTAAGGCAGAGATAGATAGATTCTTGATTGGCATGGGTGTCAGGAGTTACGGGGAGAAGGCAGGAGAATGGGGTTAGGAGGGAGGAATAGATCAGCCATGATTGAATAGCGGAGTATACTTGATGGGCCGAATGGCCTAAATCTACACCTATTCTTTATGACCTTATGGTGATTCATGTGGCCCGCCAAATGCGATCACATATAAGATCCTGTCCACGTCTTTCCCAAATCTCTGCTAACTCACACAAAGTCCTGCATATAGTCACCTATTCCCCTACTCACCTACATTTTTCCAGCATTCCTTTGAATTTACAAATACTCTACTTTGCTTTCAAATGATTCCTTATCCTCGCCTCTCACTGTCAGTAAACTGCTCCACCGCTACATCACTCTAAGAACTCTTCACCTCAATCCTGGCCAAACAACAAAGTGCTGGAGTAATTCAGGAGGTTAGGCAGCATCTGTGGGGGGAATGGATCAGCAATGTTTCAGATCAGGACCCTTCTTTAAACTGATTAGGATGGGGGGGGGGGGGGGGGGAGAGAAAGATGGCATAGAAGTGGGGGCAGGACAAAGCTTGGCAGGTGCGGCCTCTATTACCTCCCTAATTGCCGGTGTTCCACTATTTGCACCCCTACCTTCCACACTGGCCGCTTGTAAACTCTGGAATTACATTCCCTAACGTACCCCTCTTCCCAAAAGCATTTCTTTGTTTAGTTTAGCTTAGTCTATTGTCACGTGTACTGACGTCACATGTACAGTTTTTTTCTTGCATGCTATCCAGTTTGCCAAAAGACTATACATGATTACAAAGAGTCCACAGTGTACAGATACTGGATAAAAGGAATTACGTTTATTGCAAGATAGAGCCCAGGATAGTCTGATTAAAGATACTCTGAAGGTTATCTGTCTCAATGCCTTTTCTTGATTAGTACATGTGTCAGAGGTTATGGGGAGAAGGCAGGAGAATGGGGTTAGGAGGGAGAGATAGATCAGCCATGATTGGTGGATTGGCGGAGTAGACTTGATGAGCCGAAAGGCCTAATTCTACTCCCATCACTTCTGACATGACCTATGATCTGAATTTCCTTCTAAACGATGCTGGCCATTTTACTTTCATAATTCACCTGCCAAGCACTTGGTCATTTTTTTCAACTAAATGACGATATCATTTAAAGAAAACCACATGCTGCTCATTGCACGGTTTCCTACAGCAGGGATCTGCTGGATTTATTTCTAAACTATTTTCACAAGTAGTGGGAACTGATGAAGTCGTCCTTTGCCTCTACCCAAAGTACTGCACAGGTTATGTTGGTGCATGACTGGGGTCGTGGTCTTCATCAAATGTACCGTGCCACAACCCACAAGGTAAAACCATTTGGTTCAGGATAGGAGTAACAATCAAATATTAAATCGTATGGTACTTACCCTTTTTACATATTTTAAAACAAATAATGAATCTTGGGTGGAGCATTAACATTAACCAATAATTATCCAAGACATGCGATTTCAGTTACAGAGCAACGGATGAAAATGCATTATATCTATTCATCGTTGTAGGTTCGGGGTATAATTGATGGTGTGGCCCATACAGAGGGACTGTTAACTTCAGTTACCCGCTGATGATATTAACAGGGCTACAAGCTTATTACATTGACCGCGCTGAATGGTTGCCCGGAGGTTGCTAGACGACGCGACAGTGACCACCAATGATTATTTCCTCATAATTCTTCCAAAACTGTCACAATTGGAGGGGAGAAACCTCACAGAAATGTTAAAGCAAGGGCTTCAAGGGTCATCAGTTCATTGCGGTTTAAGCAGCGTTGGCAAGCACGTCCTTGGTGCAGCCTGGTTTGTGTGAGTTAGGTGTTTAGTTGGGTACTCCCGGGGCACTGGCAATAATGGTGGACCTCCAACCCGCCGTCGTCATCGACAATGGATCAGGTCTGATCAAAGCTGGCATCTCAGGGGACAAGGAACCTCGCTCCATCTTCAACAACATGATCGGCAAGCCCCGTCAGAAAGCGCTCATCATCGGAGCCGGGCAGAAGGACTTCTACATTGGCGACGAAGCCCAAGTCAAGAGAGGGGTGTTGTCCATCAAATACCCGGTGGAGCACGGCATAGTCACCTCCTGGGATGACATGGACAAGATCTGGAGGTACGTGTATGACAACGATTTGAAAATCAAGTCAAACGAGAGACCGGCCCTGCTGACCGAGGTCCCCTTGAATCCGCTGGCCAACAGGGAGAAGATGTGCCAGATCCTCTTCGAGGGCTTCGATGTCCCGGCCATGTACGTGGCCATCCAAGCGGTGCTGGCCCTCTATGCCTCCGGGAGGACCACTGGCTGTGTGATGGACAGTGGGGACGGCGTGACCCACACCGTGCCCATCTACGAGGGCTACTGCCTGCCCCACGCGGTCCTGAGGCTGGAGGTCGGGGGCAAGGACCTCACCGAGTACCTGGTGAGGATCCTGACCGAGAGCGGCATCTCCTTCGTCAGCACGGCCGAGAAGGAGATCGTGAGGGACATTAAAGAGAGGCTGTGTTACGTGAGCCCGGACCTGCAAACCGAGATGTGTAAGAAGCCTTGCGAAGTGGAGAGAGACTACAAGCTGCCGGATGGTCAGATCATCAAGATCCAAAACCAGAGGTTCCGTTGCCCCGAGACCCTCTTCCTCCCGGCCAACATAGGCATCGAGGCGCCCGGCATCGATAAGCTATGCTTCAACACCATCATGAAGTGTGACATTGACCTGAGGAAAGACCTGTACGCCAACATGATTCTGGCTGGGGGTTCCAGCCTGTTCCCCGGGATGGATGAGAGGATGTTGAAGGAGATGACCAAGATGGTCCCCACCGGCACCCCGGTCAGGGTGTGTGCTCCACCCGAGAGAAAATACTCGGTGTGGATGGGAGGTTCCATCCTCTCCTCCCTCTCCGCCTTCCAGCAGATGTGGATCACGGCCTGCGAGTACAAGGAGGTCGGGGCCAACATCGTGCACAGAAAGTGCTTCTGAAATCTGTTTTTTAAAACAAAAAGACAACTGTATTTAACAAAAGTAATAAACGTACTGACAAAATAAAAGTGCCAAATTGAAGTGAGAAACTGATCGCTTTTTACATTCTTTGCAGATCTCTCAGTCATTTCAGTAACGCGAAAGTTAAAAAATAATGCTTGAAATAAACCTAGTTTTCTTCTGCATTTAAAATGGTCTTCTCCCCTCAGACGCTCTCCGACCTGCTGAGTATTTCCAGCATTTTATACTAATATTGAATTGTAATTGCGTTCATGGCATCCGATTTATCAAAGCATTTTTGTGCGCATTTACCCAAACAGCTGGTTGGGTCAAGCAGTCCAAGGTCTAACATTGTCGGCAAGACAGCTGCACAAAAGCATGCAACTCGGAGAACATTCAACCCAGTGTGGTTGCCAGCACCAGCGCTTTGAAGCATATTATCCAATACAGTGCCCTCCATAATGTTTGGGACAAAGACTCGTCATTTATTTATTTGCCTCTGTACTACACAATTTTAGAGTTGTAATAGAAAAAATCACATATGGTTAAAGTGCATACTGCCAGATTTTAATAAAGGCTATTTTTATACATTTTCGTTTCACCATGTCGAAATTACAGCTGTGTTTATACATAGTCCCCCCATTTCAGGGCACCATAATGTTTGGGACACATGGCTTCACAGGCGTTTGTAATTGCTCAGGTGTGTTTAATTGCCTCCTTCATGCAGGTATAAGAGAGCTCTCAGCACCTAGTCTTTCCTCCAGTCTTTCCATCACCTTTGGAACCTTTTATTGCTGTTTATCAACATGAGGACCAAAGTTGTGCCAATGAAAGTCAAAGAAGCCATTATGAGACTGAGAAACAAGAATAAAACTTAGAGACATCAGCCAAACCTTAGGCTTACCAAAATCAACTACTTGGAACAGCATTAAGAAGAAAGAGAGCACTGGTGAGCTTACTAATCACAAAAGGACTGGCAGGCCAAGGAACATCTCCACAGCTGATGACAGAAGAATTCTCCCTATAATAAAGAAAAATCCCCAAACACCTGGCCAGCAGATCAGAAACACTCTTCAGGAGTCAGGTGTAGGTTTGTCAATGGCCACTGTCCACAGAAGACTTCATGAACAGAAATACAGAGGCTACACTGCAAGATGCAAACCACTGGCTAGCCACTAAAATAGGATGGCCAGGTTACAGGTTGCCAAAAAGTACTTAAACGAGCAACCACAGTTCTGGAAAAAGGTCTTGTGGCCAGATGTGATGAAGATTAACTTATATCAGAGTGATGGCAAGAGCAAAGTATGGAGGAGACATGGAACTGCCCAAGATCCAAAGCATACCACCTCATCTGTGAAATAAGACGGTGGGGGTGTTATGGCCTGGGCATGTGTGGCTGCTGAAGGTACTGGCTCACTTATCTTCATTGATGATACAACTGCTGATGTTAGTAGCATAATTAATTCTGAAGTGTATAGACACATCCTATCTGCTCAAGTTCAAACAAATGCCTCAAAACACATTGGCCGGCGGTTCATTCTACAGGAAGACAATGATCCAAAACAGGGTACACAAAATGCAGGAGAAACTCAGCGGGTGCAGCAGCATCTATGGAGCGAAGGAGATAGGCAACGTTTCGGGCCGAAACCCTTCTGATCCCAAACATACTGCTAAAGCAGCAAAGGAGATTTTCCGAGCTAAAAAATGGTCAATTCTTGAGTGGCCAAGTCAATCTCCCGATCTGAACCCCAACCAGCATGCATTTTATATGCTGAAGAGAAAACTGAAGGGGACTAGCCCCCAAAGCATAAGCTAAAGATGGCTACAATACAGGCCTGGCATAGCATCAGCAGAGAAGACACCCAGCAACTGGTGATGTCCATGAATTGCAGACTTCAAGCAGTCATTGCATGCAAAGGATATGCAACAAAATACTAAACATGACTACTTTCATTTACATGACATTGCTGTGTCCCAAACATTATGGTGCCCTGAAATGGGGGGGGACTATGTATGAACGCTGTTGTAATTTCAACACGGTGAAACCAAAATGTATAAAAATGGCCTTTTCTTAAAATCTGACAAAATGCGCTTTAACCACATGTGATTTTTTTTTCTATTACAAATCTCAAATTGTGGAGTACAGAGGCAAATAAATAAATGATGGGTCTTTGTTCCAAACATTATTGCAGCCACTGTATGTCCCCTTTCCCTGATGCTTTCCTCATAACATATTATTAATCACCTTTATTTTGGAAACTTCAAATCCTTGCATTCTCATCTATCTCTCATTAAGCACACCCAGGGCCACAGCAGCTTGCTAAGAAAGAGAAATGTCTTAAGAATTATATTTTGGCCTGGTAGTATATCCTGTACATTGTCCTAACCAACCCCAATGTTGAAATCATATTTTTTTATCCAAAGCAAGTTTGTAATTTGTTATCTACTGCCAGAAGCAGCATTGAAGGAGATCATATGGCGCCCATGGTTTTAAAATGTTTTTTGAGACCCAATCAATGACATGACAACTATATATTTGAAATATTATAGCGTGAACAAAATGGAATAACCCTCAGGCACTTGGCTGAATTAGTTACATTATTGATTATCTCTTTAATTATTCATAATTATGTTATTATTGGAGGCCATAAATGAAAATAAATGTTACCTCTATACTGGTTCGGATGAAATTCTCAGGCGCTTTTCTGTACTTCCAGTTATGGTGTGGGCTGATCCACACCTTTTCAACAACAACAACAGCAAACCTGCCACTGTATTAAAAACACATCTGAAACGAGCTTTGCTTTGAATGGTTAACCTGGACAAGGGGAGCATGTGCTTAGGTTCTCTTAAATTGTAAAGTTATATATTTACATGACTAGTGATTGTTGGCGAGTAAAGTGTTCTCACTGTGAAAATTATAAGCTGTTTATGTATGTATTTTGTTTTAATAAATCAGCTCTTGGTCTGAAAGCGTGGCTGTCTTCATGGAATGCTTTTCAGTCCATATTCATAGAGAAAGAAGTCATGTGTAGGAAGGAACTGCGGATGCTGATTTACACCGAAGATAGACACAAAAAGCAAGAGTAACTCAGGGGACCAGCAACATCTCTGGAGAGAAGCAATGGGTGACGTTTCATGTCGAGACTCTTCTTCAGTCTGAAAAGAGGGTTTTCAACATGAAACGTCACCCATTCCTTCTCTCCGGAGACGCTGCTGGTCCCGCTGAGTTACTCCAGCTTTGTGTCCATCTTCAAATGACATCACGCGCTCCAGACGTCTGTAATCGCGCCCGACCTTCGCAGGGCCATCGCGGCTCAATGCGACCATGAGGTCGCGTAATTTGCGTGCCAAGGACACATAAGTGGGACAGGCCCTTCAAGCAGCATTTCTGGAGCAAAGGAACCGATGACTTTTTGGGTTGAAACCCTTCTTCAGTCTGAAGAAGGGTCTCCATCCGAAACATTACCTATGGGTCTTCCCAGCTGCCTGATAACAGCTGGCAAGAATCTAATGGGTGTGCGTTTTCACACTTCTATACTTATTGCCTGGTGTGGGGAGGGGAGAAGGGGGAGTGACCATAATGACGGATGATCTAACTGAAAAGTGCAACATTTTGAGTAGACGCAGGAGGCTGGATGTAAGGAAGACGTATCCCATGGCTGGTGATCATAACTTTGGAGAATGGGGTTTGATATTTAGGAGGTAATCAGGAGAATTATTTCGCTCTAAGGATGGGGAACCTGTTGACATCTCTAACACAGAAAGTCGTGGAAACCAAACTAGAATACGTATGTTTAAGGGGGAAATATGTAAATGTCTTGGTATTCAACGGTCTGGGACAGATCACCAACAAGGCAATAAGATAGAGGAGCAGTCATGATTATATTGAAAGCTGGAGAAAGCTCGAGATCTAATCCTACTGCTATTGTCATGTCTCCTATCTATTATGTTTAATAAGTTTGCCGGTCACTCTAAAGTCTCAACGATCTTTAATTGGACTTATTAACTATAGGATAATACATACATGGATGTAGTGAAATAGAATATCATTTTGGTCCAATCCTTGCAGATGAAAATAACTGGAAAATGTGTGATTCCATGGCTCAGTGTGAAGTGAGAACGTTTCTTATTCATTATTAATATTAATGCCAATACACATAGAAAATATAACTCTGTTTTTTGATAAGATTAGGTTGTGAAGTCACTTTATTTTTTCATTATCGGGTTGAGCAAGCATGGAAAACATATACAAAGTTAATAGCCCATTTCTCTATTTTCCAGAAATCATGGACACTAAACGGAACGATCTGTATGTACAAAGCATTACAACCCACAACTCCTTGTAATAGTTACCATTAACATGAGAGTAAATAACATGGAAAACACTGATATGATTAATGTTTGTTCACTGATACGTCGCTGACACTTGAGGCAGCCAAATTGAAAAAGAAATGTAACTTAAAAACTTCTTGCAAGCAAGCTCAAATGATTACAAGAAACATTCCATCTCTGAAGACAACCACTCTATCTGGTACGTAGAGTTTAGGAGGACCTTGAATTTAATGCTGAACTTTGCCATATTGGTGCTAAAAATCCCATTGTCCTCCGAGATCTGGGATTGAAAAAAATAGCTGTAGTCCCTCATCTTAATTGTTGTGGTGTGAATCTCTGCATCGTGGTTGAGTTCAGTTTTGCAATATTTTCCACACAATTACGGTATCCCAGAAGCACACACAATTTTATAATGGATAATTTCGAGGAAGAAAAGGCCACATGAACGAGAATACA
This sequence comes from Raja brachyura, assembly GCA_963514005.1. Next base: position 14,505,362 of record OY740794.1, on the reverse strand, counting down.
TCACATGCACTTTTTCTGTTAAAATGCACCTCACTGCAGAGAAAGCGGAAAAGTTGGAAAATTTGAAGAAGCTCAGTTCTCAATTTTGAATTGTTGTGTACGATCTCTTGTGAATTCAGCAAGTAGTATGACATTTTGCAGTGGTAGATGAGGAAAAAAAAAATTGTGATTCATGTCCCATCTCCATGGTACAAGAACTCATCCATCACAGAACAACTATGTCAGGATGCTATTTATTTCCCACAGCTCAGCCTTCAACACCATAATACCAAATAAAGCCATCCCTAAACTTCTGAACTTTGTCCTTGCGGCCTGCATCTGAAACTAGCTTCTGGACTTCCTGACTGGCAGATTACAGTAGATTACAATTGATAATGTTTCTTCCATCTTGGCCCTCATCACTCGTGCCCCTCAGAATTGTGTCTCCCGCACACCCTGGACTGTGCGGCCAAGTGCAATGACAACTGGTTCTTTAAATTCGCCAATGATACCATTGTTATAGGCCGGATCAACAACAATGATGAAACACAGAAACAAGATCAAGAACATTGTGTCAAAGTACTAGCATGGCAATCTATCCCTTAACGTCAGCAAGACGAAAGAGTTGTGAGTTAATCTAAGGAAGCACAGGGATGAACACAACTCTATCATTGAAAAGTAGAAACATAGACAATAGGGGCAGGAATAGGCCATTTGGCCCTTCGAGCTAGCACCGCCATTCAATATGATCATGGCAGATCATCCAAAATTAGTACCCTGTTCCTGCTTTTTCCCCATATCCCCTTGATTCCATTAGCCCTAAGAGCTAAATCTAACTCTCGCTTGAAATCACCTAGTGAATTGGCCTCTACTGCCTTCTGTGGCAGAGAATTCCACTGATTCACAACTTTCTGGGTGAAAACATTTTTCCTCATCTCAGTCATAAACGTCTTGCCCTTTATTCTTAATCTTTGACACCTGGTTCTGGACTCCCTCAACATCAGGGTGGGGGAATTCCTGCATCTAGCCTGTCCAATACCTTAAGAATTTTACATGTTTCTATAAGATCTCCTCTCACCCTTCAATAAATTCCAGTGAACCTAATCAACAGAGACACTGTGAAGATGGTCGACAGCTGCATGTTCCTTGGCATCTATCAACAGCAACATATTGATATTGATGCGGTGCTAAATAAAAATGCATCAATACTTTTACTTTCTTAGGTGTCTGAGAAGATTCAACATTTCCACGAGGATTCTCCTGAACTTCTACACATCCGCTATAAAAAGTATTCTGATGGGATGCAGCTCAGCCTGGTATGACATCTGCTCTGCTCCTGACTGTCCCAAGATAGAGAGTGGTGAACACAGCCCAGCGCAACAAAGCCTCGTCACTTCTTTCCATCCAACCTATCTTCACGGTTCATTGCATCAGGAAGGCTGGCTGGAAGTATCATCAAGGGTGCCTGTCACCCTGGCTATTCCTTTTCCTCTCTTCTATCTTCTGGGCAAAAGTGCAGGAGCTTGAAAACTCAGATGTCCAACTTAAGAATATCTTCTTCCCCACTGCTAACAGACTCCTGAACCAAACACCCTTTCACACCGCCTTCCCGAAGATGTTACCACATACTCTGCCCTCAATTCTATCTCATTCACATTTCATTATTCTACTTTAATATGTTTTTGCTTTGGATTTCACTTCAATCTCAAACCATTCCACTCTGTTGCATTCATCATTGTATTTTTTGCTTGTATTTGTCATTTCTGCATGTATATTGGTTACTCTGTGATCTTCATGTGAACAAGGAATTTCATTGCACCCTGGTATCTGATCGGAATCTGAATATTTCTAAGTCTGTAATTTTCTCATGTTGACAGTGGATTATTCCAGACATTTGAGAAATATAATTTTCCTGATGTGTTCTGATGTCTTTTTTCGCTCATTTTCATTTTTGCCTTTTTCTCCCAATAATTTATTCTGTCAGGCACTTTGCTGAAGTCCCTCATTAAACAGCATCTTTCCAAATCCCTGTTTTTGCTCAAAAACACTGTCTGCAGACTTGCAATCATTTTCACTGTTATTTTCTGTTGGCTTTCTAAACCAAACCAAAAATATATTGTTTGTGTGGCACAAAGACTAAAGCAACCCACGTTATTTTAACACAAGTTTATATTTTATTACATGATAATTACTGCAGTAAACTACGCTGCTTGGCTCAAAAGTTTAATGTTGGTCTTCATGCTCCACCCAATCCACCTCCACCCTTCTTTCTTTAACCCCAATGGCTGGGTAGCTTTCACAACAATGCAACAATGCATTCCACATGTTAACCCCTCTCTGGGTAGGGATGTTTCTTTTAAATCCCTATTGAATGTATTTGTTATTGTCTTAACCACGATTTTTTCTTCTTTAGGCCTACCTGTCATATTATTAAAGACTATTATCAGGCAACCTCTCAGTTTTCTCTTTTCCAGATTAAAGAGCCCTGATCTGATTAAGCTTTGCTGATTGGTATAACCCTGCAATTCTAGCATCATTCCAGTATTTAATTTGTAGCTTTGCCTCAAAAGAATTTTTATAATATTGGGACCAAATTTTCTGCAGACTCCTCCATTCTAATGGCTTCATTAATTACAGCGCTATATTGCTGGAAGGTGCCTCTCCACACACGTCAATAAAGCCTCAAATTTACTGAGTGAACACTAATTTGCTAGCTGATCCATCACCAGGCAGATTAGACCATTTTTGTGAGCTTCAATGGAAGGGAATGAAATCATATTCCCAACATCAGACACCAGTCTAATGACTTGCATTTACACAACTGATGTGAGATGATGTTAGATAAAAGCTGTAACAAAATGCAATAGTCAGATGCCACAGTCTCGTCTCAGACATGAAGAATGGCCCTTAGATAATGTATCAGACAGTTGCAGCCTCCTGCACCCTCATCCCTTCAGGAGATGGAGTGAAAAATGTCCAACATCCAGAGAAAAACACATTAAATAAAATAAGTCAAAGAAACATTTCTTCAAACTGACTTTTTTTTAGGTGGATATTGTTAGAAAAACATCCTTAGGAATCCCAAGAGTTTTATAATGTGATAAACCGACGTTTCTTTCTATGTTACTGGCTGATCCCCAGAACTTGGAGTTTTTTTGGTCACTTTGTACACGTTGATGTCATCTTCTTCGTTTCTGTTAACGAGTTGGCAATTAAAATGTTTTGGTAGAATTTCCTCGTAGAAACTATTGATCTGAAAGTCCTGCCACATTTTGGAAGCCAGGTAAATGATAGTTCTTTCACTGCTGAGATGCTGTAGAGTCTTTAATAATAAAGGATAGGTTTTTGCAAAGTAGACGATTTCACCTCCCAGGATGAAGTCGTAGTCATTAGGAAACTGAGTATGATCAAGACCCCATGACAGGGCACGGATATTTACCCGATTTCTGCAGGAAGCAGGAATGCTGGCAGTAACATTGTGTTCTATTTGTTTCAACACATTTGGTCGGTCTGTAATCGTTACATCGCCTCCTGGAAAAAAATAATGGCAAATCTGTACTAGGGACCAGAGCTGAATAACAATCCGATGCTCAACCTTAGTCTTTAATAAAAAGAGAAAAAATAAATCTGTTGCAGGAAAGAGTAAATGAATAGGATTTCAGGTTTATGCTGAACCCTGGAGTCTAGAAGTAAATCAATGAGCCTGCTGGTGATTGAATCAGTGGTAGCCCAGTATTGACGCATAGATCTAGTCGCTGGCTGACATCCACTTTCAGAGCTGGCCCCCAGGGAATACCTCAGCAGGCATTTCTGGACAATGTCGGCCAGCCTGTGTGGGCTTTTACATGGAGGTTAAGATGCCTAAAAGCCAAATGAGTGGGGATTCTGAAGAGTACACTAATCCGCAATGGAGCTCATTAGTACGTTTTCCATCTTTGTCCATGGGGAATATTCTGGCATTAAGCAGAAATTATTTTGAGGTGAGGAATTTAAAAAGAAGCATGTTTTTATGTGGCACCTTTTACATCTTTAGGTCATCTCAGCTGGAGACCCAGTGATATTTCCTCCTGATAAAATTTATTGCCGAATGCAAGAAGACTGATATACTTAGCCAAAGGACATGAGGCTCTACCATGCTCTGGTGCTATCTCATGTCCAACAAAGGCATCTTCCACAGCAATTTCTGCTATTTTGCCCATGTTGTCAAAGGATTCATCTTCCCAAAGGCTTTCAAAAATATTGATTACCTTCATTATTCACTTGATTGTGTCTGTTCTCCCTTTGACTGCATGGGTTGCCCCAGTACTCTGGTATCCCCCCATATCCCAAAGACACGCAGGATAGACCAATAGGCCACAATACACAACACAATACACATGGCTCATGTGTAAATGTGAGTGGTTAAAACTGGGGAGCATTGATGGGAATGTGGGGAAAATCAAATGGGATTAGTTTAGGATTGGTGTAAATGGGTGCTTTATGGATGCTGGGACTCAGTGGGTCAAAGGTCCTGTTTCCCTGCTGTAAGTCTCTATCAATACTGAATACAAGTGAATGGGATGAATCCTAGGTCAATGAAGTAAGTGCTCTGTCCCATTCCATTGTCACTCTGAAAAATGTCTCATTAAATTATGTGCTTGGAAAGTAGTTGGAGGACTTTTGGAAGTAATAGAGTGATAGTTGAGATAGTGCTTGAAAGGGAATTGAAACAAATGTAAAATATAATTTATTTTTCATGGTAAAGAAAATGTAATTATCCCAAATTCCCCACTTCACCTAATTAATTAAAAAGGAAAATCATACCTTTAAACTCCACAAACTTACCTAGTAGAACTGCCAAGATTCCCACAATTCCAGTGCCTGCACCCAGTTCAATCACTTTCATACCAGAAAAGATTATTCTCTGTTTTTCAACATACTGACAAAGAGCAAGACCCTGAAAAATATGGCATTGTTAGAATTGATTCATGTTGACATTGAATTGATGTATTGCAGGACCAACATGCAAAGATATTGTGGGTGGAATGTGTATTCCATATGGTGGCGCATCAAAGCACTGCAGGACTTTTGCCATGAGGTTAGATGGCCAGAGGACAAGGTATAGCAATGTTACAAAATTTTGAGATTTAAAAAATCAAGTCTGCAATTTATCCCATCAGATAAAGCATAAAAAGAAGTTTAATTTGACACCTAATTCACTTTCATATCTTCAGTATTAAAAAAGTTATGGCCATTTTCATACTCAGAAATTAGCATCTTGTTCCCCATTGCCTTTCCATTGACTTAACACAAAAGCTGTGATCTAGGACAGTCAAAAGCCTATAACTTTCTTAAAAATTAAGAGAACTCAATGAAATTTTCAGTTATTATAGATGAAGCATTCTGAAACAAATGTGAAACAATATTACTTGGATGGCCTGAAATTAAAGCATATAATTAGTTAATTACCTAATTGTAGCTAATTACAAAATTCAATTACTAGATCGAAACATCTATCCATTTCTTAAGAAAAGATAAACATTTTTAAATAGCCTGTGTCCAAATAACATTCACACAATAATTCACAATATAACATGATTTTTAAATCTCATTTTCATGAATTTATAGGCCAAATGGAAGGAATTTAGTGTTTAATTCCTGTAAATTATTAGCCATTTAAATAAACTTGCGAGTGGGTTTTAGTGGAATGTGGTGGATTAGAACGTTGCGGTTTGCGGTGAAGTCGGCAGGAAAAATACTGCCAGTTCATACATTTTTTTTGTCCCCATTTCGTAACATGACAACGTGATTAAAATCTTCCTAAAAACCACGTTTTAATGTAAAAATAAACTGTGTACTTTATTTTCTCCCCTACGTAAAATCCTGCCCATTGTCGGCGCTCACGGCTTTAAAAGATGATTTTTAAATTACTCTAGCTAATAAATAATCTAGCGTAGTTTAAAAATACCTTCATGAATGAAATGTTGGAGCGATTTATCTTCAGCAACAAAATCCCCTGACATGGATCGATTTGCCCTGTCTGTAGAACAACGGCACTTTAAACCCGCCCCCCTCTGAAAGGCACCAAAGTCGCGCACACAGGACGCGGCAGAACTGCAGCGCTGCTCAAGGTAAGTTTTGTAACATACCTATAAGGTATGGTAACATACATTTAATTCCCACCACAGCAACTGAGCAGTTTGCATTCACTTCCTTTTCTTTTTTTTTCACACAGAGAGTGGTGGGTCTCTGGAACTCTCTGCCACAGAGGGTAGTTGAGGCCAGTTCATTGGCTATATTTAAGAGGGAGTTAGATGTGGCCCTTGTGGCTAAGGGGATCAGAGGGTATTGAGAGAAGGCAGGTACGGGATACTGAGTTGGATGATCAGCCATGATCATATTGAATGGCGGTGCAGGCTCGAAGGGCCGAATGATCTACTCATGCACCTAATTTCTATGTTTCTAAGTTAATTGAAATAATCCAGCGTAAAGAGTTGATATTAGTTATGATCACAGTAAAATTACCATGCTTTCATTGAAAAGAAGCATCTATTCAATAATTTGCATTAGCAATTTGCCGTCCCTATTCAGTCTGGTCTTATGCCACACAAGATCCACTCTTTACTGCCATCTAAAATGGACTATTATGCCTCTTGGCTCCAGCACAATATAGATGGACCATAAACATCAGTTTTGCAACTTCCATGTCTCGTAAATAAGTTTAAAGAAATTACCTCCTTCAAAGCAGGACATTGTTTGCAATAATAGCTCTTTAAACTTTTAGACTTTGGAGATACAGCGTGGAAATGTGCCCTGCGGCCCACTAGGTCCGCACTTACCAGCGATCACCCTGTACACTAACACTATCCTACACGCTAGGGACAATTGACATTTTTAACCAAAGCCAATTAACCTCGAAACCTGTACATCTTTGGAATGAGGGAAGAGCACCCGGAAAAACCCCACGTGGTCACAGGAAGAACGTACAAACTCCGTACAGACAGCACCCATAGTCAGGATCGACCCCAAGTCTCTGGCAACTCTAACACTGTGCCACCCTGCTGCTCCTACGGCTCTTGCTATAACCCATAATTATTTAATAATTGTAATTAATTACTAAGTATCAAGGACTTTGAGTTAAGTACAGAAGGAGAGACTAGGGACTGCAAAGTAAGAACAATACTTCAAAAAACAAAAGAAAGTAAGGGAAGTAAACCGTCAGAAATGGTGCTTTATGCAGTCCAACTTAGTGCTAAAACTGAAAACTGCAACAAATGCAAGATAGCAGACAGAATCTGAATGTGTGGGATAAATATTGCCAACAGAAAGATAGGTTACAATATGTATCCCACAAATGTCCTTGATACAAAGGCACGGGTAGAAACGGAATGAATCATGTGAATGCACAGCCCTTACTATGACGTGGCTGTAAGGTACTCAGGGTCAGGAACTAAATGTATCAGGTTACACAGTTTTACAGGAAGTGTACAAAAAAGGAGGAATAGTGTGTCCTTGAAGATTAAGAATGAAATATATTGTCACATGTAGTCATTGTAGCACAGGAGGCCTTTGCCCATAGAGTTCATGCTGGCTCTTTTAAGAAAAATCCATTCTGTCCCATTCTGCTGTTCCACTGAAAGTTTATTACCCTGAAGTGCCTTTCCAATTTACTTTTAAAATCATTGATTGTCTCCCAGCACCCAAGGAGGCAGCATGTTTCAGGTCATTATCATCCAAACCATAAAAATAACATTCTCATATTCCCCGTACATTGCATTCCCAGATACTTCTCCATCAAATCATGTGATCAGATATTTTATCTGTCCAGAAGATCAAACAATATAGCACAGGAGCAGGCCCTTCGGCCCCACATATCTGTGCTTCCACATGATCCATATCCCTCCAATCCCTGCGTACCCATGTGCCTGTCTAAAACCCTCTTAAATGCCTGTATCGTTTCGGCCTCCAACCACCAACCGTGGCAGCACGTTCCAGCCCCTGACCACCCTCGGTGTAATAAACCTGCCCCACCCATCTCCTTCAAAAATTTGCCTCTCTCACCTTAAAGTCATGCCCTCTAGTCTTTGAGTCGACTTTGTCTCATTAACCTACACCTCAATCAAATTTCCGTTCAACCTGCTTTTCGCCAAGGAGAATACACCAAACATCGCCAATTTAAACTTTCAGTTAAAATCCCTAATTTCTGAAACTATTCTGGTAAATCTTCCCCCACCTCCTTCGTATCCTTTCAAATCTGTGGTACCACAACTGGGCACAGTATTCCACTTATGATTTGTAAAGATACAACATGCCTTCATATTGTCCCCCAAATCCCATAAGATTTGCAGATCACCCTCTTGATATGTCTGGCCACCTTCTAAGATCTATGCACACAAATCACCCCTCCCTCACTAACACCCACCCTTTTCCTCCACACTCTTTAGAATGTTACCACTAAAAGTCTTCAACTCCTCTTCCCACCCCACAGAGGCTCCAATCGCGGGTCTGGTGGACGGTGACATCGGGAGCCGGTGGGAGACCGCTTTTCGGAGCTCCCGCAACGGCAACTTCTCCCGCCCGAGTTGCGGGGTTGAAAATGACCCGGTATCACAGTGAGGAGGACATTCACTGCGATCGATGTTTGTGTAAATTGTGTTGGTTGTGTGTCTTGGTTCTTGTTGTATGACTGCAGAAAACAAATTTTGTTTGAACTTCATTTGAGGTTCAAATGACAATAAATAAATTGTATTGTATTGTATTGTAAATGTACAATATCACTTTTCTGTGTTAAATTCCATCTGCAATTCTCATTCCACCTTACCACCCTCTCTATACTTTTGCATTCAATTGATTGCAATATTATTTGCCACACCTCTGCATATGATATCATCGGCAATTTTGAGAATTTCACTCTGCATTGTAATATCAAATCACTTATATCTATCAAAGATGGCATTTTAATGATGAACCAGCCTTTACGCAGTGGTAGACTGGCACTGGAGACTATGCAATGAGAAGAGACTGGGAAGGACTAAAGCCACCAGTGGTATTTGTGCACACATCCCCCGCTAGCAGACGTGAAAGGTCAGAAAGGAACAGAAGTGCAGAAATTAGACAACCAGGCAGTAAAGGCCGATTGGCTTTTTAATTGAGAGATTTTTATTTGCCTTATGGACAACTAGACGAGCTTATGTCTGAAAGGCAATGAATTGCTGGATTACATTTAGGAGTTTGACTGCAATAATATGTCTGAGAAATAATAGGTAATGAACCAGTTCCAATTAGCAATTAAACCACTAATCATTATTACAGTTACCACTAAACCACCCAAAGGTGAGGAAAGACAGTTTAATTAAAGTCACTTGGCAAATGCAGCATGCAATATATAAAGTGATACCCAACCGGCAGACCAAGGCAAGGATTTCTATCCTGTCACATCGAGAAATTACTGTGGAGGGCAATTAAATAGGAAGAAGTTCTAATGCAATTCCATTGCTTAGCAGGCCCCAACATGTGAATGATAAAGGCAAGGCTCAATCATTCACAACTATATTTAGCCTGGTAATTTATCTCAGTGGCCACCTGAGAGGGCTATCGTCACAGAAACTAGTCTTTAGCCCATTCAATTCACTGCACTGTAATTCAAGACACAACTGCCCACATAGGTCAGAGGCTGATGCCCTCTATCTAGTGTCTCACCTGTCAATGCAAAGCTTGTCCACCATCTACAAGACACAAGTCAGGAGCATGGTTTAATATTCCCTACTTGTTTGGATGAGCACCACTCCAACAACAGTGAGAGTGATAGAATGATACAGCATGGAAACAGGCCCTTCAGCCCAACTTGCCCACACCGGCCAACATGTCCTATGATGTTTAATGTTTTCCACATTGTTCATTTGACAATGTTTCTTTCTAGTCAGTGGAGAAGGGCTCACTGTTTGTTTCATATACAGTGCTGAATTTATAAAAACATCAATTTTCCCCATGACCTATCAGAGATAATGAACAGTAGCCCTCAATACCACACTCTGACTATTTTTCCTTCCAGCACTTTGAAGCAGTCAGGAAAAGTATTTGAATCAATGGGGTATCACATTGCATGCCTACCTCTCCTTATATGATGGTAGCATATTCCTCTCCTTACACGATGAGCAAAGGTTTTAGGATTGCATAAAATCCCAAAAGAGTGAGACAGAGTAGACAGAAACAAATTCTTTCCAGCAATTAAGGTTTCCACAACCACAACCCATTACGACAAGTTTAAAAGTGCACAATTAAAACAGAATTGGAGATACATGGAGTATTCTGAAGCAGTTGGGGAGAGTGCTTTAGACGGAAACTATCTACATTTATAATTAAATAAGTGATTAAAGGAGCAGGATAGTTAAATGTAATTAGAACTGCTTCCTTGTTCAGAGAAAAATAGGGATGTGAATAGTTTAGGTTGAATGGCCTGTTTTCTGCTTCATATTATAACTTCTACATATCTCGGTACACTGTCCAGCAGTGCCAACTCAGTGCTGATCAGACTCTTGAACGAATCTCTTATAAGCTACAAATATATTCCCCATCCCTCTGCAGCCCTTGCGACTATTACTTTATCTGCTATTTCTTTGTACCTGTAACATTATATTCTGCAGGATTTGATTGTATGCGTGTGCAGGTAGTTTATCCAAAACTCTATCACGGTACATGCAACATTAATAAACTAATACCAGTAATGCTATTCCAACTGAAATCAATTAAATGGGCAATGAATGAACCTTAAGCCTTGATCCAAGAACAAACTAGATCCACACAATATATCTCTGTTCAAATTAGGACCACAAGAGGACACCAAGTGCTGGAATAACTCAATGGGTCAGGCAGCATCCCTGGAGAACATCGTTAGATGATGTTTTGGGTCGGAACCCTTCTTCAGACTCAAACGTCACCTATCCATGTTCTCCAGAGATGCTGCCTGACCTGCTGAGTTACTCCAGCACTTGGTGACCTTTTGTGACTTCCTTGTTTCTGCATTAGGACTTCATGTGATATCTTTACCAACCAATTTTTGAGTTTTTCTGCAAAAATAATGGTATAAGAAACCAGTCCCTCTGTGATTGAACAAAACAGGTACAGAGGCAGTTCCTTAGCAAAGCCAGCAGTGTGCTTTGTTACAAATTAAAAATGGCAGATTCCTGTGCACAAGGTTTGACTTGATACAGTCAGCTGATGCAAGGATATTCAGCTGGGCAAGGCCATCTACACACAGATGGTGCTCCCAGCTTCTTCGGGCACAAAGAAGCATAACTGCCTGTGGGTTAAATAGAAATAAATAATACTAGAAATATCCTTGGGTTCACAGATAAAAATTCAATTCAATAAACTTTTTACCATAACATTTATGTAAATGGGAAAAGTTCTAAGCAAGTTCAAAGGAAGAAAACGAGTGATTGGAACGAAGATATAATGATAAGGTCTATGTTGGTAGAAAGTAAGAGAGATTAAACTAAAATAGAAATGGTTGTGTAAGGCAAAAGGGAGTGATAATGAGAGGAAGATGATAAAAGATAGGAAAAGGTAGTAGAGGTGTGAGTGGCAACATCAAAATCTGTTTTAAATATGTGTATGATCAGAAATATCAATGTCCCATATATGGATTAAATATATTGACACAGTGCTGGATTGTAAGGCTATAGAGGGAATATGGGCCTATGTGGGCAAGTAGACTGTCTTGTCTGAAGTCTGAAGTGGCAAGTCTGAAGAAGGGTCTCGACCCGAAACGTCACCCATTCCTTCTCTCCAGAGATGCTGCCTGACCCGCTGAGTTACTCCAGCAGTGGACTAGCATTGTTGGGGCATCTTGGCTGACATGGGCAAGTTGGGCCAAAGGGCCTGTTTCCATGCTGTGTGACTCTCTGATCTCAGCAGGTTAGGCTGCGTCTCTGGAGAACATGGATAAGCAACGTTTCAGGTTGGTACCCTTTGTTAGTCTGAAGAAGTGTCCCGACCCGAAAGATCGCCTATCCATGTTCTCCAGTCATGGCTGCCTGACCAGATGAGTAACACCAGCAGTTTGTATCTTTTATTTTTGCAAACCAGCATCTGCAGTTTCTTTTGTGTACAAGAAATGAGTGATCATGAGTTTAGCAAGCTATAACATGCCAAAACAAATCAAAGTTATGGAGCAGCACAGTGGCACAGTGGTAGATTGCTGCCCTACAGTGCCAGAGACCCGGGTTCGATTTTGACTACAGGTGCTGTCTGTGTGGAGTTTGTACGTTTTCCCTGTCACCTGCGTGGGCTTTCTCTGGATGTTCCGGTTTCGTCCCACGTTCTAAAGACGTGCAGGTTTGTAGGTTAATTGGCTTTGGTGAAAAGTTGTAAATTGGCCAGAGTGTGTAGAGTAGTGTTAGTATACGCGGTGATCGCTGGTCAGCGTGGGGCTACGTGGGCTGAAGGGCCTGTTTGCCTTGTGCGTCTCTAAAGTCCAAAAGTAAAGTAAAACTGAGGTTTTGTTCCTTGGGCTTACGTACGGCTTCATGGGAAGGTAACAGGAGTTAGGGGACAGAGGGATCATCCTGGTTGAGTGTGAGTCGCCAGCTGGCTTTCGTGCGGGGATCGCTGGTCGGCGCGGACTCAGGGGGCCAAAGGGCCTGTTTCCAAGCTGTATCTCTAAACTATACAAAATATTTAAATGTGTTACAATCTGTATTATTTTTCACGTGTTGAGCTGTTTGTAAAAACGTGCAATGCAGAACACAGACCTATTGATCCAGACTTTTCTTTTATATATTTGAAAGCTTAGCAATCATTGAATTAGCAGCAGATTTGTATACTTACAGCATCCCATATAAAACTGGAAGATGCAAGCATGGAATCAGCGCTTTGACTGATCCACAGCTTATGTCCACAAAACTCATAGTTTCTCTCCAAAATGTAGCTCTTGGCAGGGTCAGTGTAACTCTCAGTTTCCATCTTCTTGTTGGATCTGTAGTTTGGTGTCCTTCCTCTCCAGTGGATCCCTGCTGCTCTCCCAACAGATCCCTTCCAAGCGTCAAATATGGATCTTTAACAATTCCATGGCTTGAGTTTGTGTGTTTCTATCTATTAAGACAGATGTGTGGAACAATTTGGAAAGTCTGCGGAATAGTTCAGCACATTTTGTAAACACAAAGTAAACTCTTTAAATTCCATGTTGGATGAAATATATTACGGGAACTCACAGAAATTCATAGATCCCGTGAATTACTGTCCTGACCTTCAGAAGTAGGAGCAGTAGGCGATACTTGACAGTGAGCATACATTTTATCTCAGATCTGTCAGAAACTCCCAGACAACAGATAAAAATCATTCAGCTCTTTGGATTTATGCCTTTGACTGTCGACTGCCATATGGATCTAGCGAAATCGTAATGATCCAGCAACTTTTTATATTCTTCTTTCTTGAAATCTCTTTAAATATGCTTCTGAATTATACTGTACCTTCTCCCTGACTAACTATTTGTTATAAACCACTCTGGTTCTAGTTTTCCTGCCTCACCACAGTGAACCCCTCCCTCCAACCCACACACCATCAACTAAAACAACCTCTAATTCCTCTCGCCTACCTCCTCCCTGAGATTCAATATCAGTCATGCACTCAAAACAAATAAACTAAGTTGGCAGAACTTTTTATCCATATTACTTTCCCCTCTAATGTTAGTAAGCACTGGAGCCCATAGCATGCATAGAAACTTAGTTGTGTGAGAAATTGGAAGAGACAGTTCATCTTACTCGCTCCTAGGTATTTGTCAAACCACTTCAGTCAATTACTCGCGACTATTGCCTCTTCTGAAACTGTCGGATGTTATTCAGCATCCAAATATAACTGCTGTGAAATAAAATATAACAAGGTTACTTACGTTCAGCAGAAGGACACCATAGTAAACAATGACTTGCTCAAAATGCACTTTCACAAATCTACAAGGAGATGGTGAGTCTTGCATACCTCCCTGGGTGCCTCCAACATCAATGCCAGGAAGTTGTGTTATCTAAAGTATTTGTGCAGCCTTGAGTGAGAAAAGTTACAAATTACTTTTAACAGCTGCAAAACAACGACAACAAATGTTGTGGCATTCAATGGGGCAAATTGGAAAATTAAATTTCTTAATCAATGAAAAAAAAACAGATTTTAAAAATCCCTACTTTATTTAAATTGCTTGAACTGTTGACAGTTTTGCAATGGCATTGCATTAATTTCATACTTAATTCGATGGTGTTGAAACCACTAACTGCAACGCAGTTGCCATCTGATGCCTGCCAATGGTTGTGCAGATAAATTGTTTCATTTTTACACTGATATTCAACAAGCCCAAATGCAACGTATTTTATTATTCTCAGGCAACCAGTACTGCTATTCAATATCAGGATTGCACAACTCAGCATTTTCAATTCGAGTTTAGTTCAGTCTAGTTTAGCTTAGTTTAGTTTAGTTTATTGTCACGTGCAATGAGTTACAGTGTAAATAATTTTTGTTGCGTGGTATTTATTCAGCGGAAAGACCTCACGTGATTCGATTCAAGGCGCTCACAGTGTACAGATACAGGATGCAGGGAATAATATTTATGTGAGATAAGGTCCACAAAAGTCAGATTAGAGATCGTCCAAGGGTCTCCAATAAGTAGATGATGGTAGCTCAGGACCGCTCTCTAGTTGGAGATAGGATGGTTCAGTTGCCTGATAACAGCTGGGAAGAAATTGTCACTGTTTCTGGAGGTGTGCATTCTCACGCTTCTGTACCTTTTGCCTGATTGGAGAGGGAAACAGAGGGAGTGAGACTCGTCCTTGATTATGCAGGTGGCCTTGCTGAAGCAGTGTGAAGTATCGATGGAGTGAATAGATGGGAGGTTGGTTTGTGTGATATCTGGGCTGTGTCCACAATCACAGCTAGGCTTTAAAAGGAATCTCACAATTTCTGCCAAAACGGAAGTCATCTTGTACATCGACCAGACCAAGCGTTGATCTTTAATCTTTTTAACTCCGCTTCGCAAGCCCATACTAACATATCTGTCCTGGACCTCCTCCATTGCCTGAGTGAGGCCATATGCAAACTGGAGGAACTGCACCTCATATTCCGCTTGGTAGCTTGGAACCCAATGGTATGAACATTGAATTCTCCACTTTTAGGTAACTACAAATCTCCCCTCTCTATTCTCTCCCACACCACCTTTCTCCCCAACCCCCCCCCCCCCCCCAACCCCCCCCCCCCCCCCCCCCATGCCCCATCTGGAGTCGCATTTATTTCTCCCCTCCTTGGCCCCTTCACCTCCTTTAATTCCTCTTGCTTCGCAATTTGTAACACTTCGATCCTTTTGTTTCACACCTTCTCTTTTTATCCCTGGCCTGTATCCAACCATCTGCCTATCAACCAAAAACCCTCACAAGTAAATTCATAAGTTGATAAGTTGGAATTCCAGAATTAGACCATTTGGCCCATAAAGTCGACTCCACCATTAAATCATGGCTGATAGCTTTCCCTCTCAACCCCATTCTTTTGCCTTCTCCCCATAACCACTGACACCTTTACTAATCAAGACCTATCAATCTCCACCTTAAAAATATTAATTGACTTGGCCTCCACAGCCGCCTGTGGCAATGAATTCCACAGATTCCCCACACTTTGACTAAAGGAATTCCTCCTCATCTCCTTTCTAAAGGTATGTCCTTTTGCTCTGCGGCTATGGCCTCTGGTCCTAGACTCTCCCACTAGTGCAAACATCCTCTCCACATCCACTCTATCCAGGCATTTCACTATTCAGTAAGTTTCAATAAGATTCCCCCTTATCCTAAACTTTAGTAAGTACAGGCCCAGTGCCTTCAAATGCTCATCATATGTTAACCCAATCATCCCTGGGATTCGTCTCGTGAACCTTCTCACCAACGCCAGCACTTCCTTCCTCAGATATGGAGCCCAAAACTGCCACATGTTGTCCTGCCTCTCCTCTCTTCCCGCTTTTTTCCTCTCCCCACTACAATCAGTTTGAAGAATGCTCCCAATCTGAAACGTCACCAATCCTTGTTCTCCAGAGATACTGCCTGAGCTGCTGAGTTACTCCAGCACTTTGCATCTTTTTTCATCCTACTTAAGATCCAGGTAACAGTCAAAGTTCAAATCTATTGTGTTTTTTTAATTGCATTTTCACCCAAATAAATGTGCAAAACATACGGAATGTTAAGTACAATGATTTGCAGTTTTCACATCCTTTGACTCAATTTGAAAGCATCTTCTCTGAAGCTCACAAAAGGACAATGTCCTCAGTTGAATGAGTCATCTTCATGCTGAATACAAATTGTACTTGTTTGCCAAACATAATTTCCATTATCCATTATCCATGTTGACTCTGCCCAATTACTATTAAAAACACAAAGTACGTGTGCTGTAAAACCAGGATCAGCACTCAACCAAGAAAGCCAAGCCCAAAGCCAAAGTATTATCTAAACTTCTTATACACACTTATTCTAAGGACAATAACTAACTCCATATGCAATAACAAGCTGTCTACATGTTAACAAGCGCATAAAAACTAATGATGTAGATGCAAGTATATCATTGGCGTTATCAAGTGGGCACCTCCCTTCACTGGTGGTTCGTTGAGTAAGGCCCAAGACACCTCCGGAAGGTTCAACTGTTAGTTCTTAAGTACTATGTTACCACTTCGACAAAAATGGATTCCAGCATATTCCCAGCTACTGTTTCAGATGAACTGGTCTCTAGTTTACATATTTCCCTCGTCCTTCTTATTCTAATAGTGGAGCTATATTTAAATGCTAATTTTTCTAGTAATATAATCATAGCATCAGAACCGTATGGCATAAAAACAGGCTATTTGGCCCAACTTGTCCATGTCAACTGCTGCATTAGCACGTCCATAACCCTTGATGCCTAGAAAACGAACCTAGACAATTCTTAAATAGTGTTGGTGTTCAACCATTCTCTCATTCCAGGTACTTACCACTCACTGGGTAAAGAAGAATAACTTTGTATCCTCTCTAAGTCTTTTCTTCATCACCCTGAAACTATGTAGTCTGGTTTTATCTACCTCTGATGTGTAGAATGGTTTCCTGCAGTATATCCTTTCTATATCCCTCCTAATTTTATATATCTTAATCATGTCCCCTTTTACACTCTGCTCCAGAGAGATCAGATCTAGTTTTTTGCCTTAGTACTGAACTGCTCCATCCCAGGCAACATCCTCGTGCATCTTCTTTGCACTTTGTTCAGTCCTATCATATACAATTTATATGTTTGTGACCAGAACTGAGGTCTGACCAACTCCAGCTGAGATCTGACCAAGGTTTTATAAAGTTGGTGAAGTGACTGCAGATACTAGAATCTGGAGCAAAAACAAACGTCTGGAGGAACTCACTGGGTCGAGTAGCATCTGTGAAAGGAAAGGAATTGACAACATTTCTGGTTCTGGTCCTGTTGCAGGGTCTCGACCTGTAACATTTACAATTCCTTTTCGCCCACAGATGCTGCTCAACCTGTCAAGTTCCTCTAGCAGTTTATTTTTTCCTCCATGCTTCTATGTTCACTTTCCTGACTCCTGAAGGCCAGTATCTCATAAGGGTTCCTAACCACTTTATCTACCTGCATCGCCGCCTTCAATGCAAGGCATTCCACCACATTGGTCTACCAAGCATATGCATTTCTAAAATAGTCTTGGGTTTAATGCAACGTCACTCTGTTCCTCAATATTCCCAAAGACCCCACCATACATGGTGTATGGCCTCAACTCATTAGTGCTCCCTAAATACATTTGTCAATATACAAATAAATATGAGCTAAAAGCTCATGAAGGTAAATAGTTACAAAATGAATGTAATTTAGGGCACAATAACCATTTGTATTCAATTCTAATCTACATTTATAACAATACACAAATAAATATTTTGGCAAAAGGTCCATGCAGGCTCTCAGAGATCAATCCCATTGTGCTTATTCTGCGTATGCTCCCTAATTTTCCCTGTGCTCATTCTCTCTCACACTTGCATTTTAATATCCATATGGTCTATTTTACTATTAACCTACACATAGAGGTAATTTACAGTAGCCATTTAACTTACGAGCATGTCTTTGGGATGAGGAAATGGGAACTGACTTGATTAGAGGGAGAATGTGCAAATTACACACACAAATAGCGCACGAGCTTAAGATCAAGCCCAGATCACTGGATCTATAAGACAGCAGTGTTAATTGCTGCACCACCTACCACCTACTTTCTGGCTGTTTTATCTATGTTGTATTGGCATAAACCCAATTATGTGTGTGTGATGAGATGCAATTAAAGGAGCAGATGAGGCAAGCAAGAGTGTGTGTGCATAAAATATTCCCGGATGAAACATAAACCCAAGATTATTTTAGAAATATGTATGCTTAATAAACCAACAAACTACTAAGTGTCTGGCAGAATCAAAGTCAGGACATGCTTAATGAATTCCTCACAAGCAATTAGTCACAGGTTTGCTAAACCATTACATTCACTCTGGTACAGTGGAGGCCAGATCTCTGGATGGATTTAAGAGAGAGTTAGATAGAGCTCTAGGGGCTAGTGGAATCAAGGGATATGGGGAGACGGCAGGCAGGGGTTATTGATAGGGGACGATCAGCCATGATCGCAATGAATGGCGGTGCTGGCTCGAAGGGCCAAATGGCCTCCTCCTGCACCTATTTTCTATGTTGCTGTGTTTCTATGTATGGAAGATTATTTGGAAAATAATTGAATTTACTGATTAACTGAATCTACTGATTTGATTTTATAACTGGGACATTTGGAGGTGTAAATTTAGGGTTTGCCCATTCTCCACATAGATTAGGACTTCTGCACACATCTCCATCTCCCTACAACCCCAAATCATTCTCGCTCTGAATATAGTAATTATGTTCGTTATGTGATCCTTTATATGGTCTTCATTTGTCTATGTATGAATATCATTATTGACTGTTAAACATATTTTTGTTACTGCAGGGGCTAGGACCCAACAGGAAAGACTGAAATAAGAAAACAATGAATGTTGAATATATAGACACTGCGCTCCAAATGGTGGGGTGAGTGAATGTTTAGGGTGAAAGGTGGGGTGTCAATGAAATTTGCTGCTTTATGCTGGATGTTGACAATATTTTGTTGTTGTGCTTATCCAATGCAAATGAAGAATATTGTTGTCACATTCAAACTTTGTGCCAAAAGGGAGATTTTCTCCTGATTTCTATCAAAATAAATTGTCTTCCAGAGCTCCTTGATGGACACCCTGCTCATCTTTAGGTGTGAGAGGGAAACCGAGCACCCAGAGAAGCACACATGACCAGATGGAGAATGTGCAAACTCTAAGTATTCAGGTAGAAATGAATGAAAGGATCAAACCTGGGCCACTGGTACTGTGAGACAGCAGCTCTACCTGCCATGCCGCTGAACCACCCTTAAGTAACTGATCAGAAGTCTTTCATACAGTGTTAAAGAAGGAACTGCAGATGCTGGAAAATCGAGGGTACACAAAATGCTGGGGAAACTCAGCGGGTGCAGCAGCATCTATGGAGCGAAGGAGATAGGCAATGTTTCGGGCCGAAACCCTGTCTTTCATACAGTGGCAGGGGGACAAATCTAATTGGAGGGATTTAAGTAAGCAACACGAATTCTGTCCTGGGCCTCCTCCATTGTCAGAGTGAGGCCCAGCACAAATTGGAGGAACAGCACCTTGTATTTCGCTTGGGCAGCGTACACCCCAACAGTGTGAATATTGACTTCTCTAACTTCAAGTAACCCTTGTTTTCCCTCTCTCTCTATCCATCCCCCCTTCCCAGTTCTCCGACTAGTCTGACTGTCCTCGTTTATATTTTATCTCTGTTTACTTTTTTGTTACCTTCTCCTAGTGAACAATTATCTATTCTACATTGTCCTTGATCTACACCCCCTTTGTCTTGTTTACACACCTTACACATCCTTATCTTTGTATCTTTCTCTTCCCTTACTCAACCTGAAGAAGGGGCTCGACCCAAAACGTCACCTATTCCTTCTATGCAGAGATGCTGCCTGTCCCGCTGAATTACTCCAGCATTTTGTGTCTACCTTTGATTTAAACCAGAATCTGCAGCTCCTTCCTACACATTAGAATATCTCTTAATGTGGAAGATCATGTGGTATGAAGGTGGCTGCCCTCTTGGTCTTGCTGGATGTTGGCACAGACTGCTTCATTGTACAGGAAGTACAATTAGATTGGCTATGAGAAGTTACATTATAGCTAAGTTTAAATGTAGTTAGGAAGCTACATTTAAGAGACATTTCAACAGGAACAAAACTAGGCCAGACACAGAGTATATTAAATAGTGAGTGTATTAACAGCAAAAGGATAACTAGGGAGAGAGTAAGTCTGCTTAAGGATCAACGTGGCCATCTACACTTCATGTGGAGTCACAGGAGATAAACGAGCTCATAAGTTAATATTTTTTCAGTGTATAAATTATTATTGTTTGATGTATACACATTACAAAAGAGGAGGCCTTAAAGCATACTCTGGTGGATAGTTCCCATGCGTGAACAAGTGTGTCAAGGAAAGAGGGAAGAAATTGAAGAAATCCTAGCTGAGATATTAGCATCATCTTGGCCACAGCTGAGGTGCAGTGAGACTGGCGGGAGGCTGATGTTGTGCCTTTATTTAAGAAAGGCTGCGAGGACAAGGCAGAAAAGTACAGCTAATGAGTCTGACATTGGTATTGGTATTGGTTCATTATTGTCACATGTACTAAAGCATAGTGAAAAGCTTGTGTCTGCGTGCTATTCAGATCATACTATACATGAGTGCAATCAAGCCATAGACATCAAGTACAGCAGGTTGTGCAAAGAGAAAAATACCAGAGTGTAAATTATAGTTTTACAGCATTGTAGCATTAGAGTAACAGAGAAAAAGTCCGATGCCCACAATTCAGGCAGGTTGGAGGATTGGGACCACCTCCTAATTTATGGGAGCACCGATCGGTAGTCTGACAACAGGTGAGAAAAAATTGTTCCTGAATCTAGTCAAATGTTTTTCAAGTTTTTGTATCATCTTGTGTCCACCTTGTTTTTGTGCTTAATTTTCCATGAGGTCCACAGTTTCAGCCCACATGGACTTTATAGAGGTATAATACAATCATGATGGGCATGATTAAGGTGAAGGGTCTCAGGATTTTTCTCAGGGTAGGGCAATCTAAAGCAGGAGGGTATAGATATAAAGTGAGAGGGGAAAGATTTATAAGGGACCCAAGGGACAACTATTCATACAGAGGCTGGTCGGAATATAGAGAGACAGGTAAAATATGATCTTTAAGGCACATATAGACAGGGACATGGAGAGTAAAGGTTTAGAGCTATATGAGTCAAATGGGGACAAATGGGCCAAGCTCAGGTAAACATATTGGCATGGACAAGTTGGGCTGAAAGGCATATTTTTGTGCCATGTAACTGACACTAGTCAGTTGTGGTCCTAATGTGGGCAAATGGGATTAGCGGAGATGGGTAAAAAGGTCAGCATGGACATACCTTGATTATCTTTCATTCTGAAGGGCTGAAGAAAGGTCTCGACCCGAAACGTCACCCATTA
This sequence comes from Raja brachyura, assembly GCA_963514005.1. The sequence continues at coordinate 14,483,805 of OY740794.1, read as the reverse complement.
CTTCTCTCCAGAGATGCTGCCTTTTCCACCAGCATTTCGTGTCTATCTTCAACATGGACATAGCTGGCTGAAGGGCCCATTCCTGTGCTTCACATCACAATCATTCTCAGTGCTTGTGGATTATTTTTGAGAAGAGGTGTGGCCTGAAAGATGCGTGGAATTAAAAGATACTTCTTTCCACTTCTTTTCACTAGCACACTTGGCTGATAAAGTGTCAACTTTGAATTTGTGCTCAATTTTCCATGAGGTCAACAATTCCACCCCACGTAGATTGAAGGAGCTGAGTCAATCAAACTGACTTCGACAATAAGTCAATAAATTCAAGTGGAAAGAAAGACCCTGTGGCCATCTCATTGAACCCCCAGCATCTTGAGCAAACTAACAGGCAATTCATTGGATTTTGAAGAAAGATAGTTGAGATGAATCGCCAACTGATTCTCTCTCTACAAGCAGTCCTGTTACATATTTCAAGCATTTTAGTTATCAGTTGTGACTTTGGCAAATGCAAATGGGCGAAATGGGTGAAGAAACATTTAGACAGATATATGGGTAGGGCAGGTTTGGGGGGATATGAGCCAAATGCAGGCAGGTTGGTCTAGTGTAGATGGGACATGTTAGTCAGTGTGGGCAGGTTGGGCCGAAGGGCCTGTTTCCACACTGTATGACTCTATGACTCTGTCTTCATAAAAATTATGACTGCTCTTCAAAAACATTCGCCAATGCAGATTGGTTTGAGATGTCCTGAGGATGTTAGCAATGCCAATTTTTTTTTAATGTGAGCTTTCTACATTAGAGATAATTTTCTATCATTGCCGATCAGAGTCCCTCCTAAAAGTCTGGGTGTGCAATGCACATGATATGTTTGAGAATATAATTTAAATAGTTGCTGTCATATTCTATGTATGACAAGATTTCAGAAGCCAATTTCTCTGTCAGAATCACCATATTTGGAAAGTTAGCCCAATAAATGCAGACTTAAGCCCCTGTCCCACTTAGGAGACCTAAACAGCAACCTCTGGTGACCTTGCCCGCCACCCAAAAAAAAATCAAGGTCGAGGTGACCTGCAACTTTCTACCACCTCCCACGCATATGTTGAAAACCTTCCTCAACTATGAAGAAAACCGGCTTCGACTAGACCTATGACTAAAAAATTATCGATTTTTAAAACGGCAACCTATTTTTAGTCGAGGCCGGTTTTAAACATGATGAAAAAAACCGGCAGCAGCCTAGATGAAGCCGCGACCACGCGGAAACCACTTTCGACCATTAGGGAGAGTGACCAAAACCTCCGGTGACCTCATGGAAACCTTGGGTGGCGGGCAAGGTCACCAGAGGTTGCTGTTTAGGTCTCCTAAGTGGGACAGGGGCTTAACACATAAAATATATTTTGCATAAATCCCTTTGGTATTGGTATTGGTTTATTATTATCACATGTATTGAGGTACAGTGAAAAACATGCTACCCAGGCAAATCATTCCATACTTGAGTACATCAGGTAGTGCATATAAAGAGTGCAAAATACAATGTTACAGTTATAGAGAAAGTGCAGATAAAAGTGGTGCAAGAACTGCAACGAGAGAGATTGGAAGATCGGGAAATGTATTCCCCATCTAAGAGGGTCCCATTCAAAAGTCTGAGAGCCATGGAAAACAAAGCTGTTCTTGAATCTGGTGGTCCATGGTTTCAAGCTTTTGTACTGGGCGTCTAACGGGGGAGGAGAGCAGAGCGAATGAGCGGTGTGTGAGAGCACCTTGATTATGCTGGCTGCTTTCCTGAAGCAGAGCGAAGTATAGATGGGGTTGATCGATGGCGGGAGGCTGGTTTGTATGACGGATTGGGCTGCTGTTATTTCTTGTGGTCTTGGGAAGTACAGTTGCCATAGCCAGCTGTGATACATCCAGATAGGATGCTTTCTATGATGCAGTGTAGAAATTGGTAAGAATCATTGGAGACGTGATGGATTTCCTTTGCCTTGTGATGAAGGCTTTGAGTTACTGATGAGGATTAAACACAGGCTGCAGTGCATTTAATTATTTCACTGTTTCCCCAAGTGAAAGAACAGGATTTATCAGGGTTTATAAAGTACACATTTTGTAACAATTCCAATTGATAAGTCAAGGTTATTACACTCGAAACTTTGAAATATTGTTGAAGCACTGCTGATAAATTTGAAGGTTAAGCTGAGAGTGCAAGTTTTATCTGTGAGAGAATCTGGTCAAGGGTATGCTCGTACTTGGAGTTTGGAATAGAAGTATCAATAATGAAAATGTGTAACAAGACAGAAGCTCCTTGTCACCTATCGGTAACTTGAAATTGGGCCCCAGGCCACGTTCTGGGTAAGTTGGCATCATACCTCCATAAGCAGTTCACTCACTCAGTTCAAGAACTTATATTGTATGGGCATCACTGGTAAGATGACTGGTCACCCGGTTAATTCCCGGGATGGCAGGACTGACATATGATGAAAGAATGGGTCGACTGGGCGTGTATTCACTGGCAGTAGAAGGATGAGAGGGATTCTTACAGAAACATATAAAATTGTTGAGGGATTGGACAGGCTAGATGCAGGAAAAAATGTTCCTGATGTTCCAGAACCAGGGGTCACAGTTTAAGAATAAGGGGTAGGCCATTTAGGACTGAGATGAGGAAAAACATTTTCACCCAGAGAGTTGCTAATCTGTGGAATTCTCTGCCACAGAAGGCAGTGGAGGCCAATTCACTGGATGTTTTCAAGAGAGAGATAAATTTAGCTCTTAGGGCCAACGGGATCAAGGGATGTGATTTTGGATGATCATCATATTGAATGGTGGTACTGGCACGAAGGGCCGAATGGCCTACACCTGCACCTATTTTCTATGTTTCTATGTTAAGTGTTGATTGTTAACTTTGAGCAGCGTGAACCATTCTTATTCTAACACGCCTGGCAGAGTGGAGGTGCTGTGGAACACAAAGGGGGTTATTGTTAGCATTTAATATTTTTGCAGTGAGCATTAAAACCAAAGGCAGCCATACCTGTTGCCAGCAAACCTGTTGAGGATTAAGATAACTAGGTTACTCACCTGTATTTGTTCCCTCTTGTTTAGCTATGAACGTGCACGATGAAGACGAAGATGAAGATACTTTATTGTCACTTGTACCAAGCTATGTACCGCACAAGTAGTAAGATTAAATGAGAACTTACAAGTATGAAGTTTGATCTTTATTTTATGAGGAGTTACGATGAAGGATTATGTGAAGTCCCTGCCAGCACACATGCGGGACATTCTTCAAAGCCGCGGTGTGAAATCACAGATACCAGAGTTGACTAACATAGTAAGATAAGAAAACCAGCATACCAGTTGACTTTTATAATAGAGGATTGGGAGCGGAGGGCACGTAATCCCTCATCGTAACACCTCATAAAATAAAGAGCTGTCCTCGGCAGCTAGATGGCAGCGGTTCGTTTGGACTTCGTCCTCGATTCCATCTTGGTGTGCTCTGTAAGAAAAAATACTAACAGAGCCGACAATTACCTCAGGAATGGTAAGTACTCACCTGCGGGCCGTTTTTAAATTTACCGCTGGAGGAGCGACGCTCCTCCTGCCTGTCGCTTCGCAATGCGTTCGACGATATGTCGCGCATGCGTGCTGACGGGGTCTTCATGTAGTCACTCAGGTGACTCCGAAGTAAAATCTTTGTTTTTGCAAAGTACACAAAAGAGGCAGCACAAAGGGGCCGACAAAGTTACACAAAGTACTCATCCCTTCTTTATTGCCATACCCACCCCCTCCCTACACTGGGTCACCCTATATTCTCTGTTCTCTCCTTCACCGGGTCCCCCTTTGTTTTAGGCGACGTGGCCCATCCACCTTGCCCAGACACCGTCCTCCTCCGTCATCTGACCGCGGCGGGTGTCCCGGCCCGCTGCTCGCCGGGAGTGTGTGTAGGATAGAACTAGCGTCTGGTCGGCATGGACACCACGCAGACAGTCAGCCAACATTGCAGCGTGGTGGTGCAGCGGTCGACTTGCTCCCTTACAGCGCCAGTAGACCCCTGAACTGCTTTTGGAGATATGATTGTCATTAATTACTTACCCAGAGAGGGTCAATTTCAGGTTAACTATGAGTAACAAGGAATGTCTGTGTTATTACACGTGTTCAATCCTAACTACAGATGCTGTCTGTACGGAGTTTGTACGTTTTCCCCGTGACCGCGTGGGTTTTCTCCGAGATCTTCGGTTTCCTCCCACATTCCTAAGACGTACTGGTTTGTGGGTTAATTGGTATGGTATAAGTGTAAATTCTCCGTCAACTCGGACTCCCTGCTGTATATCTAAACTAAATTAAACTACACATGGTTAGTGATGTTGATGCTCATTGGAGTTCCTCGTCCAGAATGCTTTCGGATCTTTTGCTATGCTTAGTGATTTCAATAAATACAAGTCAAAATTGATGATTTGGAATGCCACTGACATTTTCCCCTCAGTCTTTCATCAGTTGACAGAGTGCAATAAGTAGCAATGAGAAGGAGAATCCCGTGCTTAGATTTAATCAGAAATCACAAAGGTTTGTGGATACAGAATCAATATAGAAATGTCCCAAATCAGGTGAGTAGAAAGAAAGTGAGGATGTTGCATTACACCAAAGATAGACATAAAATGCTGGAGTAACTGAGCAGGTCAGGCAGCATCTATGAAAAAAAGGAAGCCATGACGTTTCGGGTCGAGACCCTTCTTCTGACTGAGAGCCGGGGAAGAGGGATACTAGACTTATGAAAAGGTGCAGAGCAATTCAGAGCTGGCCCCGATAACAAAGTAGCCCACAATGGTGCATTGCTTGGCTGTGGAGGAAGTGAAAATGAAGGGATATGAACAATGAAACTGTGTCCCAAATCAGGGCCATCTCTATTTTACTGTGTAGACTTTGGTCAACGGATCTGGTTCAAACAGGTGGTTTCAATGGACAGTATTGAATTTACTAGGGGACTGGCCAATGGCTGTTATAGACTTTAATTTCCATTGATGTCTGAGAAGAGACATCCATGTATATCTATGGATGTATCGGTGCTAGGGCAGTACAGAATGGCACTCATAGAATGGCAGATTTAAGTCTTTGTTAAAATTAAATAACTTATTACTTTACATGGCAGAAAAGAGCCAACCACATTCTAACGTTGGAAGATATCAGGGTTTTACAACAATCTGACAGTTTTGAAGTTAACTGAACTTTATTCCATACATTTTGGAAAATAAACAGTTTCACACAGTCAAACTCCAATGAAAATGCCCACCAAACATCACCCGAGGTCAGGGTCAAACCAGGGTCTCTGGTGTGTAGAAAGGAAGTGCAGATGCTGGTTTATACCGAAGATAGACACAAAGTGTTGGAGTAACTCGGGGGTCAAGCAGCAACTCACGGGGAAGTAAAGATGAGGTATGAAGGTAAGCTACTCAAGAATATAAAGGAGGATAGTAAAAGCTTCTTTAGGTATTTGAAGAGGAAAAAAATAGTTTTGACCAAAGTTGGACCCTTGAAGATGAAAAATGTATTATGGGGAACAAGGAAATGGCAGATGAGTTGAACAGGTACCTTGGATCTGTCTTCACTAAGGAGAACACAAACAATCTTCCTGATGTACTAGTGGCCAGAGGATATGGGGTGACGGAGGAACTGAAGGAAATCCACATTTGGCAGGATAGAATGATGGGACTGAAGACTGATAAATCCCCAGGGCCTGATGGTTTGCATCCCAGCATAGTGGCTCTAGAAATCGTGGACGCATTGGTGATCATTTTCCACTGTCCTATAGATTCAGGATCAGTTCCTGCGGATTGGAGGATAGCTAATGTTATCTCACTTTTTAAGAAAGGCAAGAGAGAGAAAACAGGGAATTATAGACCAGTTAGCCTGACATTGGTGGTAGGGAAGATGCTGGAGTCAATCATAAAATATGAAATATCAGCACATTTGGATAGCAGTATCAGAATCGGTCCGAGTCAGCATGGATTTACAAAGGGGAAATCATGCTTGACTAATTTTCTGCAATTTTTTGAGGATGTAACCAGGAAAATGGACAAGGGAGAGCCAGTGGATGCAGTGTAGCTGGACTTTCAGAAAACATTTGATAAGGTCCCACATTGGTGATTAGTGGGCAAAATTAGGGCACATGGTATGGGGATAGAGTGCTGACATGGATAGAAAATTGGTTGGCAGACAGGAAGCAAAGAATAGGGATTAAATGGTCCCTTTCAGAATGGCAGGCAGTGACTACTGGGGTACCGCAAGGCTTGGGGTTGGGACCACAGCTATTTACAATATACATCATTGATATCGATGAAGTGATTCAAAGTAACATTAGCAAATTTGCAGATGACACAAAGCTGAGTGGCAGTGTGAACTGTGAGGAGGATACTATGAGAATGCAGGGTGACTTGGACAGGTTGGGTGAGTGGGCAGATGCATGGCAGATGCAGTTTAATGTGGATAAATGTGAAGTTATCCAATTAGGTAACAAAAAAAGGAAGTCAGATTATTATCTAAATGGTGTCAAGTTGGGAAAAGGGGAAGTACAACGAGATCTGGGGGTCCTTGTTCATCAGTCAATGAAAGTAAGCATGCAGGTACAGCAGGCAGTGAAGAAGGCGAATCGCATTTTGGCCTTCTTAACAAGAGGAGTTGAGTAGAGGAGCAAAGAGGTCATTCTGCAGTTGTACAGGGCCCTAATGAGACCACACTTGGAGTATTGTGTGCAGTTTTCATCCCCTAATTTGAGGAGGGACATTCTTGCTATTGAGGGAGTGCAGCATAGGTTTACAAGGTTAATTCCCGGTATGGCAGGACTGTCATATGCTGAGAGAATGGAGCGGCTGGGCTTGTATACTCTGGAATTTAGAAGGATGAGAGAGGATCTTCTTGAAACATATAAGATTATTAAGGGTTTGGACACGCTATAGGCAAGAAACATGTTCCCGATGTTGGGTGAGTCCAGAACCAGGGGCCACAGTTTAAGAAGGAGTAAGCCATTTAGAATGGAGATAAGGAAACACTTTTTCAGACAGAGAGTTGTGAATCTGTGGAATTCTCTGCCTCAGAGGGCTGTGGTGGCAGGTTCTCTGGATACTTTCAAGAGAGAACGAGATAGGTCTCTAAAATATAGTGTAGTCAGGGGATATGGGGAGAAGGCAGGAATGTAGTACTGATTGGGGATAATCAGCCATGATCACATTGAATGGCAGTGCTGGCTCGAAGGGCTGAATTGCCTACTCCTGCACTTATTGTCTATTGTCTATTGTCATTGGTTCATAAGTTGATAAGTAATAAGAACAGAATTAGGCCATTCTGCCCATAAGGTCTACTCCACCATTCAATCATGGCTGATCTATCTCTCCCTCTCAATCCGATTATCCTACCTTCTCCACACGATACAAGATACAAGAGATACAAGATACATTTATTTGTCATATGTACCAATTGGTACAGTGAAATGTGTGGTTGCCATTACCCTGGCACCCTTACTAATCAAGAATCTATCTATCCCTGCCTTAAAAAATATCCATTGACCACCTCCACAGCCTTCTGTGGCAATCAGTTAAACAGATTCACCACCCTCTGACTAAAGACATTCTTCCTCATCTCCTTCCTGAATCTATGGAGAAAAAGGACGGGTGATGTTTCAGGTCAGGACCCTTCTTCTCTGGAATTATTTGAAGCATAGCCCCACCAGCCACACTACTATGCTGACCTTATCTTCATCCTCTAAATTTATCCCAAAGAAGCTCCAACTGGACAGAATTTATTGTATTTTCAATTTGACATGATGACCTATATATTTATTGGCCATGTTATTACAGGCTCCACTGGCTCCCTGTCCCCAACACTGATCCCACCTTACACTTCCTCATCTCTGTGTCTCCCTCACCTTTTCCAACTTGACACCATTTAGATAATAATGATTATTTGTCAGAAGATAGGTCTCGACGTGAATCGTCATCCATTCCTTCTCTCCAGAGATCCTGCCTGTCCCACTCAGTTACTCCAGCATTTTGTATCGATCTTGATTCCACGATGTTGTATTCTCATCCTCAAACTGCTCCATGGTCTTTTTTTCCCAGTCTAATGTATTTTACAACTCCTGAATCCAGGCCTTTTCCGATATCAATCACAGTACACAATAGTAGATTTCAATCAAATATGTTTTGTGATTATACCAAGAAGAACCCCTTATATTGGATGAATGAGGTTTCGGAATGTTTTTTAGAATTAAGCTGGGTAAATGCCAAAAGCAGATACTGCCAACCAAAGATAAGGCTTGATACATGCATGCAGGAAATTCTCAACCCTTCATATGGAATACTGAATTCTGTAAACCCTGATAACACTATTTGGGCATCCTAATACACAATACTGTATTGTCAAATGGAAGTGTTTAGTATCAATAACAGGAAGAGGACAGCTCAGAACAAAATGTCAGCCCTGTCTTTATTCAATACACTTCTTTGTTCAATAAAATGACAAAATATCACAGTGGCACTGTTTCCTTTCAGTATTACCTAAATGCAAACATCATTGGGTAGCAACTGCACGGCATGTTCTCTTGACTGTGTATGGCCAGATTAGTTTGTCATGTACGACGTTTCTCAGTGAAACTGTGCCTGAGCATATATTGTGCCTTCCAAGCCTCTTAACTCCTGACGTAACCTTTTGGCAGTGATAGCCACTAATTATTATTGATGTAAATTTAAAATTACCCTCACAGCTATTGTTTATTCATAATTAAAAACCTTTTCACTCACGTTTTCATCTCATCAGGTCATAAGCGATAGGAGTAGAATTAGGCCATTCGGCCCATCAAGTCTACTCCGCCATTCAATCATGGCTGATCAATCTCTCCTTCTTAACCCCATTGTCCTGCCTTCTCCCCATAACCTTTGACACCTGGACTAATCAAGAATCTATCTATCTCTGCCTTAAAAATATCCACTGACTTGGCCTCCACAGCCTACTGTGGTAAAGAATTCCCCACACTCTGACTAAAGAAATTTCTCCTCATCTCCTTCCTAAAAGAACGTCTTTTAATTCTGAGGCTACGACTAGTCCTAGACTCTCCCACTCATGGAAACATCTTGTTCCATCTTTTAGCACTGAAGTCTTACATACTATGTCAGTTCTGCCAGGTGTGTTAGGAGTTATGTGAAAAAGGCAACAAAATAGGGTTAGGAGGGAGAAATGGACCAGCCATTCATAATTGATGGGCCAAATGGACTAATTCTGCTCCTATCACCTATGAGTTATGTAGCTTAATTCAAATCATTTGATGATTCAGATTTTTTCGCAAACAATGAAAGTATTTAGATAGGTTGTGCAATTGTCCAGATAAACGGCAAATGAAATCTAATAGTAGCAACCATGAAAAAAGTACATTTTATGTAAAAAGATGGATGACATAAGCACAGGGAGTGACACTGGTCAGACATCTGAGCAAACATTTTCAGTGCTGAGAAAGTGCAACAAATTGAATCTTGCATGTTATGGGAGAAAGCATTTCATTAAAGCACATTAGAAAATGGAGAGCACATCTTATGGAATATTGTAGGTAGACAAAAAAGCTGGAGAAACTCAGCGGGTGTGGCAGCATCTATGGAGCGAAGGAATAGGCAATATTGTGGTTATTTTATAAGGAAAGGTTGGACTAGGCTTACGTCCACTGGAATTTAGAAGACTGAGAGATGACTTAAATGAAACATATGACGTCTTTTGAGATTTTGACAGGTTGCAAATGTTGAGGATGTTTATACTTGTGGAATAATCTAGAGGTCGTTGTTTGAAATAAAGGATAGCCCATTAAAGATAGGGATGAGACAAATATTTCCTCTTAGAGGGACACGAGTATTTGGAACTCCCTTCCACAAAAAATGTCAGAAACCGAGACTTTGAACATTTTTAAGTTAGTGGAGGATTGGTTCTTGACAGACAAAGGGATGAAAGGGTAGGTGGAACAGCCTTGAGGGTGATCATGTAGAAACAAGGAACTAGTGGGAGAAGGGTTTCGACCCGAAACGGTGCCTATTTCATAGAAACATAGAAAATAGGTGCAGGAGGAGGCCATTCGGCCCTTCGAGCCAGCACCCCATTTCCTTCGCTCCATAGATGCTGCCTTACCCACTGAGTTTCTCCAGCATTTTTGTCTACCTTCAATTTTCCAGCATCTGCAGTTCCTTCTTAAGCAACTAGTGGGAGAGTCTAGGACTAGAGGTCAAAGCTTCCGAATTAAAAAATGCTCTTTTAGGAAGGAGATGCAGCGGAATTTCTTTAGTCAGAGGGTGGTGAATCTGTGAATAACTTCTAGATTAGCTATTCACACCTATTCTCTGGGAAGGAATGATAGAAGAGTGGACGGGCAGGACAAAGCATGGCCGGTTATTGTTGAACCCAGGTAATGTTAATTTTTTTTTGCAGATGGTTGGACAAAGGCCAGAGATGAACACTCAACAAAGTGTGAGACCAAAAGTGGGGAGAGTTGCAACTCATGTAGTTAGAGGGTTGACAAGGTGCAAATTGTTTAGTAATGTGATTAGAGAGGGAGGGGAGGGGCGAGATAGGTGCAAAGTCATCTATGGCTCAGGGGAGGTTTATAGGTTAGGAAGGGGAGGGGGAAGGTGTTTCCTTGAGGTTACCTAAAGTTGGAGAATTCAGTGTAGGAAGGAACTGCAGATGCTGGTTTAAACCTAAACAAAATGCTGGAGTAACTTAGCGGGACAGGCAGCATCTCTGAAGAGAAGGAATGGGTGACATTGCAGGTTGGGTCTGAAAAAGGGTTTCGGCCCGAAACGTTGCCTATTTCCTTCGCTCCATGGATGCTGCCGCACCCGCTGAGTTTCTCCAGCACTTTTGTCTATCGTCATATATCCATGTTCTCCAGGGATGCTGCCTGACATGTTGAGTTACTCCAGCAATTTATGTTTTTCCTTGTGTGTGTTCATCTCTGGCCTTTGTCAATCATCTGTTTATCAAAACCCCCCATTTGCCTGTGTTCACCTATGATCTGCCATGCATTGTCCTGCCCTCTACTCTTCCAGCTTTCTTTCCTCCCACCTCTGCAATCAGCCTGAAGAAGGACCCCGACCCGAAACATCACCTATCCATGTTCTCAGTTCAGTTCTGTTTCTTGTATTGTTAAATGTTGCATGCTAACCCGTCAACAGAAAGACAATACATTATTCCAATTGATTCATTTACAAGGTATAGATACATGATATGGGAATAACGTTTAGTGCAAGATAATGCCAGCAAAGTCTGATCAAGGATACACACATGAATAAATAAACTGATAAAGTGAAAATAAACAGATAATGGGCTATTAATGTTCAGAGTTTTGTCCGAGCCAGGTTTAATAAGCTGTGGGGAAGTAGCTATTCCTGAACCTGGTCGTTGCAGTCTTCAGGCTCCTGTACCTTCTATCTGAAGGTAGCGGGGAGATGGAGATTGGAAATTGGAAATTGGAGAGAGGCTGATGGTAGACAGTCATTTTTGTGATTGAATGCCTGTGACAAGTGGTGTTTCCGCAGGGATCAGTGCTGGGACTGTTGTTGTTTGTAAAATATGTGAATTATATTGATGTGGATGTAGGAGGCATGATCAGTAAGTCCGGAAAATTGCTGGAGTTGTTGATAGTTTGGAAGGTAGTGTTTATTTACAGGATGATAATGTGTTGGTGAAAGGGGCTTAAAAATGGCAAATGGAGTGGAGTTTGATGCAGATAAAGTGGATAAAGTATTATGGGAGCACCAATGAGGCTCCATCATGAATGGTTAGTTCCTAGATAGTATTGAAGATCAGTGGATCCTTGGTATACAATTCCAAGGATTCCTGAAGGTGACGGTATAGGCAGGCAAGTAGGCAGGGCGGCACAGTGGAGTAGTGGCCAACGCCAAGGCTCGGTGGGGGAGGGCCACAGTCTAAGGTCCTTCCGCTGCTGGACATGGGGGGCACAGTATGGTGGAGACGCCCCTCAAAATAAGGGAAGGTATCCCATGCCGGGGGGCCACATGAGTGGCACGGGTGGGGGATCGATTCGCGAAATTTGAAAAAATGTGTTTAAACTGTATGGAACAATTTATATTGCCTCCGAAAATGTCGGATGGATTTTCCGCACGGTTGATGTATTGTATATATTTATTACTTGAATAAAGTCTATTTTAAAATTTAAAAAAAGTAGTGGTAGAGCTAACTGCCTCACATAGCCAGAGTCCCAGGTTCGATCCTGATCCTGGGTGCTGTCTGCATGGAGTTTGTACATTCTCCCCATGACCTGTGTGAGTTTACTCCGAGATCTTCGGTTTCCTCCCACACTCCAAAGGCGTATAGGTTTGTCCATTAATTGGCTTGGTATAAATGGAAAATTGTCCCTTGTGTGTGGGGTAGTGTTAATGTGGATCGCTGGTCAGTGCGGACTCGGTGGGCCAAAGGGCTTGTTTCCACGCTGTATCTTTCAACTAAAAACTAAAAGTTGGCATAAAAAAGCATATGGGATACTAGCTTTCATTTGTTGGCTCATTGAATAAAAGACCGGGGATGTTCTGCATCAACTTTATAAACATAAGAACACAGGAAATAGGAGCAGGAGTAGTCAACAAGTCCTTCAAGCCTGTCTGACCAGTTCATATGATCATAGCTCTGATGGTCACAACTCATCTTCTATACTATTTCTCCATACCCCTCTATTCCTGGATACCAGAGTCCTGGACAGGAAAGCTTTACAGGGAGGTGGCTTGAATGCAGACAAATAGCACTGGCTTGGATAAACACCTTGGCCAGCATGGACAGAGCCTCTCTCTCACCCTTTACTTTCAGTCCTAAAGCAGTCTCAGCCCAAATGGACGACCTCCCCTTTGTCTCCACAGATGTTGTTTGACACAGATGTTCACACCGTCTTAAGAAAGGCCTCGACCCAAAACATCACCCATTCCTTCTATCCAGAGATGCTGCCTGTCCCACTGAGTTACTCCAGCATTTTGCATCTATCCTTGATGTTTGACCACCTGTGTTCTTCCGGCAGTATATTTTCTCCTCCAGATTCCACCATCTGTGGTTTCTTACGTATCTCCTCTACTAAGGGAAATCATTCTTTCTCATTTACTCCCATGTCAAACCCTATAATTTTTATATCTCAATTAAATCGCTCCTCAGGGTTTCCAAAAGTGCACTCCAGCTCATTGTCTGATCTCAAGGGATTCAGAGCAGAATTATTTATATTGTTGTTCTCTTGGGATTGTCTCGCTGTTCACGAGCCCATATGTAGTACTCTTCCTGCAAAGTTTAGTCAACATCAATTATATCTATTGCAAAATCGGTTGTGATTCTACTTTGAACATAAGTGCAGTGAATTCCACAACACTGACAAGAGATTTCAAGCACTTTCTGCCACAAGCTTACAAGTACCACTAAATTATCGGATAGAAAATCATTCTCTCTGCAGCGAACTACCACTCATCGAATCCTCAATTTTACATAGATAAGAAAAATAAAATAAAAACTATAAACTGAAAAGACGAAGTTTCGGGTCAGGATCCTTCTTCTGTCTGAAGAAGGGTTGCGACCTGAAATAATTTTCTCTCCAGATTTGCTGTCTGTCCCGCTGAGTTACTCCAGTATTTTGTGTCCTTCAGATTGATGGATTGGGGGTAAAAAAATGGAAAAAGGTGGGGGGAGGGAGCAAAGCCTGGCAAGTGATAGGCAAGGGTACACAAAATGCTGGAGAAACTCAGCGGGTGCAGTAGCATCTATGGGGCAAGGAGATAGGCAACGTTTTGGGCCGAAACCCTTCTTCAGAAGTGATAGGCAGATACTTGTGAAGGGGAGCAACTGGCAGAATAATGGAGGAAGTGACAAAAGGCTGGAGGTGAAAAGGAGATAAAAGGGTGTCAGATAAGAGAGGGAGTGAAATGTAAAGCCAGAATGGGTGAAAAGGGCAGCAGGGAAGGAAAGGAGGCAGGAGGCTATAAAAAGGAAGTAGGGAACTCGGAAAGGGGAGACGAGTGTACACTGGCATACAATGGAAAGATGCAGAGTGACTGGGTGGTGGGAGATGGTGGGAGAAATGTGAGTTCACCATGGAAGAGGGGAGAATAGGGGAGGTACTAGGCCAGTGTTAATTGAGAAAGTTCAATATTCACGCCAGAGTGATACCCGATTCATATCTGCAAACTGGAAGAACAACCCATCATATTCCCCAAGTGTCCCAACAGTGTGAATATTGAGTGCAGGAAGTAACTGCAGATGCTGGTTTATACCAAAGATAGACACAAAAAGCTGGAGTAACTCAATCAATCAGGCAGCATCTCCTGAGGTGAGTTACTTCAGCCTTTTGTGTCTAATTTCAGTATGAATATTGAATAAAATAAAACACAGAAACATTGATAATAGATGCAGGAGTAGGCCATTCGGCCCTTCAAGACAGCACCGCCATGCAATATGGCTGATCATCCAAAATCAGTACCCCGTTCCTGCTTTTTCCCCACATCCCTTGATTCCATTAGCCCTGAGAGCTATATCTAACTCTCTCTTGAAAACATCCAGTGAATTGGTCTCCACTGCCTTCTGTGGCACGTGTTCTGAATTCTCCAGTTTTAACTAATACTCCCACCCGCACGCTCTCTTCCTCTGCCAATCCGAAACATCCATTCACTCCACAGCTGCTGCTGAACCTGCAGAGTTTTAGGTCGAACAAACAGTGCTGGAGTAACTCAGCATCTCTGGAGAACATGGATAAGTGACATTTTGGATCGGGACCTTTCTTCAGACTCTTTAGTTTTGTTTTCGTTTTAAAAATACAACAAGGAAATAGACCCAATCAGCCAGGTGGGTCCACAATGCCAATCCATCGCCATAACCACCCTCCTTCTCATCCACTGCTGACACACTAGAGGCAATTTACAGAGGAACGCCATGTGGTCAAAGGGAAAACGAGCAGACTCACAGGTTCACAAATTATAGTATAATTCGGCCATTAGGCCCATTGATTCTACTCCGCCATTCAATCATGGCTGATCTCTGCCTCCCATTTTCCTGTCTTCTCCCTAAAACCTTTGACAATCGTCCATATCAAGAATTTGTCTATCTTAGCTTTAAAAATATCCACAGACTTGGCCTCCACAGCCCTCTGTTGGAACCATCCAAACAGCACCCACGCCGGATTTCAGGATCGAACCCGGGTCTCTGGCGACTGGTCTAGCTGCTGTACCAGAGGGCTAGAACGACGAGCGAGAGGGCTGAAGGGCCAGTGGACGGCGGATCTGCGGCGGGGGGGGGAGGGGTGCTCGTGACGTCACAAAGAGAGTTGGGCCACAGCCTCTTGGACCAATCGTGAGTGCGGAGGGAGCTGTCGCCATGGGCGGTGGACCAATGGGAGCCGCGGGCGGGGCCAGTGACGCGCCGCGCGGTATATGAGTGCAGGGAGCGGACGGCAGCGAGTCAGTCAGACCGCGGGGGAGGACGTGTCCGCTTCTAACCCTAATGCACGGTGATGCGCGCCCTGTAAACGTCCCCGCTGCCGTGTGGGGCGGGGAGCCTCGCTGTTTTCTTGGCTAACTTTCAGCGACGGTGAAACAAAGGGCAACATGTCGGCACGCGTGATTTTTATTGGTCGGTGGCGCAGGGAACAGAAAGAAAGTTGAGCCGCGGCCTCCTCCCCCGGCGGTCCAGGGCGCCCTGTTACTGCGCGTCCCGTGGATCCCCGGCCTCCTGCAGCGAGCCCGGCCGCACAGGCCGCGGGCAGCGCCGGCTTCCAGCCCACTGCTGCCGCGAAGAGTTGGTCTCTGTCAGCCTGGCAGGGGGAGCTCCGCAGGGTCGGGGTGCGCAGGGCAGGGAGAGCAAACATGTTGACCAGACGCTTTCCCCAACCCTGCATCTCCCTCAGCTGTGGGACCTGCAAATCTGCGCTGGTCATACATTCATATTCATCCATCCACCCACTGCGGGGGCACGGCTATGTGAGCTGAGATGTGTGCAGGCTCCAACTGCTTCGGTCTTAAATGCGATCCGTGTTTTTTTTTGAGGTAACACTTTTAATGGTGAAGGTATTTGGCATCTGTATTACCACGTGCCCTGAGATACAGTCAAAGGCTAGACGCAAAATGCTGGAGTAACTCAGCAACTCTGGATAGAAGGAATGGGTGACGCTTAGGGTCGAAGTCCTTTCTGAAGAGGAGAAAGGATCTCACCAACGATGCTGTCTGTCCCGCTGAGTTACTCCAGCACTTTGTCCAGCTTCCGTGTGAACCAGCATCTGCAGTTCCTTTACACGTGGTCAAACGCTTGTATTTGTATTCTATCTAATTAAATCAGTTCATACTGTGTATGTCAGTCAAGCTGTACACGTAATTTTAGCTTTATTCTTACTCGGTGGCCTTTCCTTTGCAGTCAGTTTTGGAGCTGGCTTCCGATTTTTCATGAGTGTTGATTTTTTTATTTTTGAAATTACTTCACTTGTAAAATGTTTAAGAAAGAACTGCAAATGCTGTTCTCTCCAGGGTCTTCTCTCCAGAGTCGCTGCGTTGTCTGTCCTGCTGAGCTACTCGAGCTTTTGTCTATCTTCAATTCCAGAGTTAGATAAAGTTTCTCATGGGGGGGCTTCTAGTGTCTACCCCCCTCTCAGCCTCACAGACCTTGGAGTACCCCTAGTTCCTAAAACCCATTTCCATCACTGATTGTAATATATATGTAACACTACATTGCAGGTTCTACAGAGATTTTGATTATATTGAATGGATGTTTCTAGATTAATTTATGGGAATTAAACATTAAATTCCTCCCATCTCGCATTTAAATTCATAACGGTGAGATTTAAAAATCATGTTATATTGTGAATTCTTGTGTGAATGGGATTAGTTTGTTATTTGGATACGTGCTAAAAATTATCCTTTTCTTAAGAAATTGAATCTACAGGACATTCTTAATGGGAAAGCAGTGGGCAGAAAGGCATGCGATTTGAAGAGCGGTCAATTTTGTAATTAGCTGCAATTAGGTAATTAACTAATTATATACTTTAATTTCAGGTCATCCAAGTAAGATGTTTTATATTTGTTTCAGAATGCTTCAATCTACAATAATTGAAAATGTCATTCAGTTCTATTAATTTTTAAGAAGGTTATGGGCTTTTGACGACTCGATCACAGCTTTTGTGTTAAGTCAATGGAAAAGCAATAGGGAACAAGATGCTAATTTCTGAGTATGAAAATGGCCATAACTGTTTTAATACTGAAGATATGAAAGTGAATTGGGTGTCAAATTAGACTTCTATTTATGCTTTATCTGATGGGATAAATTGCACACTTGATTTTTAAAATCTCAAAATTTTGTAACATTGCTAGAAAGTGTACCTGCATCTTGGAGGCCGAAGGTTAGGTTGTTAGCCAAGGAAGATAGACTTTGTTATCCCTCAGTACAGCAACATCAAGAACTATCCCTCATTGCTAGCAGCTGATGGAAAGTGGCTGTCCAGGGTTAAAGTTGCGGGGAAGGGCAGGAGCGTTGAGAAGGAGAGGGGTCGGGGATCATGCCAGCATCCAGCTCAAGAGCGGGTCAGCGGGCGATGGATAACAGGACAGCGGGTGGTGGAGCTTACTCCATATGTCAGTGCGAGTAACCTCAACTGATCCCTTGTTCGCGCTGACACAGGAGTAAGCTCCACTGCCGTTGTGATGTTAGCCATCACCTGCTGACCCACTCTGCTCTATGATCTTTACTCATGAGCTGGTCCCCTCACTGTTCAGACGGGGAGCACTGCCAGAGGTGAGCAGACTGGCAGAAGGCGCTGAGGTGGCAGTCTGTTCTGCTGTCCGGTGATGGCGGCCGCTTGTAGTCACACGAGCTGCTTCCCTCCCCGGCCACAGTGCGGTGGCTCCGTGCCTGGGGCAGTGGTGAGTGAGTGCGTTACTGGCATGAACCCCGACCCCCTCCTTCTCAACGCTACTGCCCTCCCCGCAACTTTACCACTGGCTAGACTCCCCACGCACTGTGAAAGCAACTCTCCCCCAGTTGGTCCCTTGAACTAGTACAGTCATTCAATAAGATGACAACTGATTCATGTTGTCCCGGTGTGCTCCCGTTTTTCCCACCATCTTTCCACCTGCTGTCACTCTCCACCCCCCCCCCCCCCATTCAGTAATTCAGAAAGAAGGATATTTGGATGCCTTGGGCAAATTGAATTGTTACTTTATTTATTTTTATTTTTACGGAGAGAACAATCTGCGCATGGGCCATTTAAGATTTTTTTTAAAGCCGATTGACTCGTATTGCTCACGACACATGACTGAATATGACTCATTTATAATTTTATATTTATATGAACATTGTTCCCAATTGGGCCCACACCACCTAAGTCTGGCCCTGAATTCCAGCATCCAGATCATTAGCATATAATGTTTAAAGTGGCAGACCTCTCTGCAGCTAACTCTTTCAGAACCCTGGGGTGTAGTCCATCTTGTTCAGGTGACTTGTCCACCTTCAGACCTTTAGGCTTCCTAAGCACCTCTGCAGTAATAGTGATAGCACTTCTGTACCCAGACTTTTATTTCTGGCATGTTACCAATGTCTTCCACTCTGAAGACTGATGCAGAAATATATTCAATTCATCTGCTGGTTTTTGTTCCCCGTAACTACTTTTCCAGCATCTCTTTCCCATGGACCAATGCCCACTCTTGTCTCTTACTCTTTATATCTGAAACTTTTAGTTTCTTCCAGTATTATTGCCTAGCAAATCTTCATTTTTCATCTTTTCTCTCCTTATTGTCAATTGTGTTGCCTTCTGGTGATTTTCATATGCTTCCCAATCCTCTAGCTTCCTACCATATTATATGCCTTCTCTTTTCCTTGTGCTGTCTCTGACTTCATCAACCACTATTGCCTCATTCTCCCTTTAGGTTTCTTTAGGATAAAAATATCCTGCATCTTCCATATTATTTCCCCCAAACTCCTGCCATTACTGCTGTCATTCCTGCTAGGGTCCCCTTCCAATCAACTTTAGCCAGCTCCTCCTCATGCCTCAGCAGATACCTTTGCTCACCAGAAACTGATACATTCACAATTTTTGCTTCTCCCCCTCAAACTGCAGGTTGCATTCATTAAGTTATGATCATTGCTATTGCTATCTAGGGGTTCCTCCACAAGCTCTCTATCAAATCTAGTTAATTATACATCACCAAATCCAGAAGGGTCTTGACCTGAAACGTCGCCTTTCTTTTGCTCCATAGATGCCACCTACCAAATCGAGAATAGCATTTTCTCTAATGGCTTGATCAGAAGCTGCTCTAAAAATCCATCGTCGGCATTTCACAAATTCCTTCTCTTGTAATCTGGTACCAATCTGATCTTCCAAGTCTACCTGCATATTGAATTCCCCATGATAACAAACATTGCCTTTCTACCTGTCTTTTCTATCTCCTGATGTAATTTGTACTCCACATCCTGGTCTCTATTCAGAGACTTTTATATAAATTCTGTCAGTTTTTTTTACCCTGCAGTTTCTTAACTCTATCCAGAATGATTCTATATCTTTTCCTGCTAGGATTTGATTTAATTCCTTACCAACAGTCACCGCACCCTTCTGTCCACCTGCTTCTCTTTCTGATAGCATTCATATCTTTGGTTGTTCATCTCCCAGTTTTGATCTCACTTCAGCTACAATTCTGTTCACAACATAATTGAAAACAACTTCACTCATTTTGCCATGATTTTGATGGGTTAGGTCAATGAGAATTGAGAATTCTAAAGTTACAGTTGGTTTAACATATGTATTATTTGAATGTTTTGGTGTTTTTATAAATGCAAGATGGACACTGACATGTTTCAAATAAAATTGATTTATTTTAACGTGTCTTCAATTTCATGAAAATAAGTTTGTTAATGAGGACCGCAGGTATTTATACTAACTTACACCTACACACCTTGAGCAGTCATCAACTTTACCACTGGTACTTGAGCTGCATCAAATGCCGACATCTTTATTTTACCTCCATAAGATGAGCAATTAAACTAACTGCTCAGATTATGGTTTGGTCTTGGGATGAATTAATAAAATTAACATTGAGCATTGTACTGTGGCAGTAAGGAAAAGTAACATTTTAAAGTCATGATCATGCAGCATGGTAAAGGGCTCTTCAGCCCACTGGAGCGAAATGGAACAAAGTATCGGAGATGCTTTGTATTTTTGATACATGGGTTGAGGGAGAATTCAACAAATTTCATTTGTGCATCACTGCTCCCTCCTGTAACCAATTTCTCCAACATTTAGCCAAATCACAACTCCACAGGCAGTGGCTGAAATTAATTTGCTGTATGTAACAAAGTGACCTGACTAGTTGGGAAGTTAATGCTCGATAAAGTAGTAAGAACCGCTAAATTAGAATTAGAGGTGTGATTTTTTTTTTGTAGTGATGGTCACCATTTGGCAATTGGAACCCCTGTAAGGAGCACCACATGTTAGTAAATGTTAATAACCTGGTTCCTGAGCCACTTTTTTTTTGTTCTAATTATTAAGGGATGGTCAAGTATTGGTGCCAAGTTTGTGCAACACTTTATCCTGTACTCCTTTATAGTTGGGATATTTTCCTTCAGGTTTGAACTTAGTCTGTTGCTACTTCAATTTGTTACTTTACAATGTAACATGTAGTTAAGTCCAATTCTGCAAAATGTCAACATTTTTTTTCTGGGGACCTGCACAACGCAGAAGCTACACATTGTGGCTCTGAAGACTGCAGTCTTATGGGCCTGTCCCACTTGGGACATTTTTTTCGGCGACTGCTGGCGACTGTCATGGACGTAGCAGGTCGCCGAAAAAACAGCGACTGGTCGCCCCCTTATGACAACCTACCACCTAGTCGACTTCAAGCTATGGCAAGCTACTGACAGCCACCGATCCATTAGGAAGATCACACCTACGACAAGCTACGACCCTGTTGGCGACAACGGAAAACAACTTAAAGCATTTCAGTCACCAGTTCCTGTCGCCGGTTGATGAAGGTAGTCGCCAATGGAATTCACCGGTCAGCACCTGGTGACAACCTACGTAATCCTGGCGACAACCTATGTCGGCAGAAGACAAGCTACGACCATTGGCGTCAAGCCCGCCATCGCTGATGGTCAGCGAAAAGATTTGAGCATTTCAAAATCCAGCGGTGACCAGAAAAACGCTGCAACTCTTTGGACGACTTGAGCAGACTACTCATGAACATATAGGTGTCACCCCGCGACCATGTGGCGACAGCCTAGTCGCCTACAAAAATTGCCTAAGTGGGACCGGCCCATTAGAACATAGAACAGTAGAGTGCAGGAACAGGCCTTTGCCCCACAATGTTTGTGCCAAACATAATGCCAGTTTAAACTGATCTCATCTGTCTGTATATTCATGTCCCTCTATGCCCTGCATTTCCAATCCTGTCGATAAGCCTCTTAAGCACCACAAGCGTATCTGCCTTCACCAATGTCCGTGGCAATACTGTCTAGGCCCCCACCACTCTATTTATAAATATAAAAATAAAGAAAACTTGCCCCACCCGTGATGCCATAAAGGTATGATTAGAATTTTGAAGGAGCAATAGCAAAACCTGATGTTGTATCTCCTGGCTTGCTCGCTCTTTCAGCTTGCTTTGGCTATTGAGAATGTGAATTGACACTGATGTATTAAATGTTATATCCAACCTGGTAACTAAAGAACACTAACCTCTCTTGAAACTAGCATACTCTGGGGATCTCTGATGTCAAAAATCTTGTAGTTATTTCAAATATTATAAAAATTAAAGAAATAGAAAAGCCAATGATAGATTTATTAAATACATCTTTTATCCTGCTCATTAACAATATTGGGTTGTTGTGAAGTGTTTTACTGTCTTGAAATAGCCTCAATTTGGTAATGTATGACATGCTCCAGCCAGCATGCATGCATGGTAATGCCAAAACCTCATCTATTTTGCTGAAATTGGTTGATGGTCAAGCCAGCAAGGGAAGAAAATGTCCTGCTCTTCAAAGCACTAGGTATGTCCTTTCATCTGAAACCCCTGACGGTTTCCAAAGAAACGTACCTCTGTACTTCTTTCATGTGGCGTGCACAGCCTAAAGTTGTAGGACAACTTGTTCTATTTGACCTTCCGTTTGTGCACGTCGAGTTGATTGCATTAGTCGAAACAAGGCAGACCACATGAAGGTTGCAATCTTCCACCCCTACCTCTGTACTGTACAAGAGAGACTGCCAAAATATCCTGCATTACCTGATGTCAACCTACAATCCTTTGACTAATAGGTAATCATGAACGGAGTTAAACCTTTCCGATCATGGAGGCATTGAACTGCAAAACCTTTAGTTGGTGGTAGACCTTAGCATGCACTTACAACTAGATTGCTGTAGACAAATGCTGAAGAAACTCAGTGCATGAGGCAGCATCACCCGCTGAGTTTCTCCAGCATTTTTGTCTACTTTAAATTTTTCCAGCATCTGCAGTTATGTCTTAAACACTAGATTGCTGTAGTCAGTTACAGCATGTGTACATTACAACAACCAAATTCATTGTCTAAAAAGTAAATTGCATTCTACTTACTCACAGTGAACATGTTCATACGTTATGCCAAACCTTGGCAAAAAACAAATCTATGATAAAATCAGTCACTTGTTCGGTACATATGATGTCTTTTTGACTTTAATTTGTTTGGCACTCTATCGCCGATAAATACACCTCACGATAGAAATAATGAATGCAAGTCTGCAAATTGGTATGGCCCATTTCTTGCAGGAATTTCCAGCGTGGCCAGGAGACAGAATCCCATGTTTAAATGTCATGTAGGTGACTAAAAAGCAGCAAAGTTAGGAACATTGACAAACCGTTAGGCTTATATTTTAATGTAGTTTCATTCGTTAGTCTGCCTAGTTCACAAGATTAAATTATTTTTTTGTTCAGAGTCATTCGGCAACTTTCTTCAAAACGTGTTGCATTTTGTGAGGGATAAATACTTCTGCCAAACTTAGGAAGGATGTTCAAGCAAAGGTGGTTTGGAATTGGGATTTTAGAGAAATTAGGGTAGGCTATAAGGAGAGGTTAGTGTAGGTATGAGGATTATTAATGAGAGAAATGGGTAATAGAGGGGAGGAGGCAGCACATGCATGGAGCTAGCATGCAGTTAATTCAAGTCATTATTTTGAAAGCAATGTGATGTGAGAAAAGAGTATAATGCATAGGTGTTATCATTCATCATACAGATTTAGAATATTGTTGCCCTAAACACGACTCTTTAAAGGTGATTTCTTTAAAACAGCATCTATTATTCTGCATTGAATTTGGTCTGTGCCAATGACAAGTGTAGAGAAAGGGATAAGGGCTTGATAGAGACCAAGAAACAGGACCTCAAAGATACTGTGTATCTTTCGGATTACTATCTGTGATGTGTGGAAATAGGACAGCATGAATGCAAGACTGGAGAGCTGGGGCAGGAATTTTAGATTCCTTCAACTTTGGGTCAGTTCTAAGGAAATGGGACCTGCACAGGTTGGGCAGATTGCACCTCACTGAAGCTGGGTCTGCAGTCCTGTCATGTCCTCCCCCAGAAACATCAGCTCTGCTTCTCTTTCCATGGAAAGTGTCTGACCTACTGCACGAGAAAATTTGATAATTCAATGGGAGGTAATTTAAGGTAATCTGGCAATGGTGAGACGGTACCAGTAATAAGGAGACAGAGGTGCAAAAGTGATTGGGAAGATCAAGAAGCAATTGTGTTTTTAGATGGGATTAAACCACATAGAATTCAAGAAGGTGTACAGTTTAGTGTGTGTCTATAAAAGCATGTATTGTGTGTATAAAATGCATTAATCAAAGATGGGGAGTTACAGGGGTAAATAAATGTACAATTATAGATAACAGGCTAAAACTAGGCCAGGAACGGGTTATTAAACATTTCTGACTATGAGGTATTCAGCAAAGATGATTTTGGGGGGGGGGGGGGGGGGTGAAGATGTTGGAACGAATGACCTGAAATGCTCAAGCGTGTTCCCTGTGTAGAAATGGGAAATAATAAAGTCACATTTATATGCTAGGACTGCCAAATAGTGGGAACAATATTAAGAAGCAAATGTTCAGGATGTTTGCAGAGATGTCCAACTATCATGGACCAGTGATTATAAAAAAAACAAAAAAACGTAATATGAACTGGGTTTGTCATTTTTTT
Organism: Raja brachyura; assembly: GCA_963514005.1. The sequence goes on along the minus strand of OY740794.1, from coordinate 14,459,622 downwards.
GTTCAGGACAAGGTTCTTGATCGGTATGATTCCATCCCTATGAGGAAGATGACATTTTTAGGAAAGGAACAGAGTCACGTATCAATGGGAAAACTGGAAAGATAAGGATATAGACTAGACTAAGTGGGACCCGTTGTGTCCCATGTTCATGGGAGGGCTGTTCCCCCAACACAATATTCCACCTCTCCACCAATTCCAATATTGGTGGCTGGTGGCGAGTGGGAGGAGGTGGGATGGGGGGTGGGCTGGCTTTCTGGAGCTCTAGTATGGGTGTTTGGGCTGATGGAATGGCTTCCAGTGGGCTAGTATGGACATTGTGGGCCAAATGGATTCTTGGGGTGGCAGCTCAGTCACTCAAGCCTGATGTGCTGGCAGCTCACTCACGGCTGGTTGGTTGGCAGTTGACTCATGACTATTCCTTGAAATTCCATTTCAAGCCGGGTGCAAGGCCAACAAATTCAGGTGCAGTTTCAAACCACTTCAAGCTGGGTGCAAAGCCACCAAATTCAAGTGCAGTTTCGTACACTTCAAGCAGGGTGCAAGGCCACCAAATTCAAATGCAGTTTCATACCATTTCAAGCAGGGTGAAACCACCATAACACCACACTCGCATTTCAGTAGACATTCAGTGTGCTCAGTTGATTCACAGCTCAGACAGAGTCGTGACCTGTCCATCCCCCATCTTGCAGAGACTGAGCCACACCCACACTTTCGGGTTTTATAATCGCTCCCACCGGAAGGGGTGTGGCCTTCATCGCGTGATTGACAGGAGTTAGATTCTCAACATTTTTTAAACTAATAACACTTTTATTTTTCATTGATGGGAAGAATCCTCTGCATCTGATGAGCAGAGGGGGACTGAGTAAGATGGCCTAAAATCACAGCCGTAAGTGGTAGCGTTTTATCTAAAATCAATATACAGTGCAAACAGGAAGTTGTCGAGTATAGACTTTTAATCATTTGCCATTTTGAACCAACCACCACCAACAACCACTTGCTGTGCTTTATTTCGAACCAATCACCACCAACAACCGTTTGCTGTGCTTTATTTCAAACCAACCACATTTTCATTTTCAAACCACATTAAGGGTACTCAAGGTTTAGTAGACATGTGTTCAGTGTTATGCACAGCTCAGACTGAGCGACGTGACCCTCTTGCTCCCCCATCTTGCAGTGACTGACTGAGGCACTCAACACTTCTGGGTTTTATAGTCCCTCCGGAAGAGGCGTGGCCTTCAGGAGAGAGTATCTCAACATTTGTTAAACACTAATAATTCTTTTATTTTTCATCGATGGGAAAAACCCTCTTGTCCTGCACAGCGGAGGGAAACTGTGAGTAAGATCAGCCGTAAGAGGCAGCGATTTTTCTAAAATCAATATACAGAACCACAGGAAGTGCTCAAGATCAGACTGTTAGTAATATAGATTGCTCCCTCGACTACAATCAGTCTGAAGAAGGGTCCCGGACCTGGAATGTCACCTGTCCATTACCTTTACAGATGCTGCCTGAGTTCTTCCATCACTTTGTGTTTTGCTGAAGAATATCGCTCACTGTAATATAAAGGTAGTTAGTTGGGGAAGGGCCACTTCAATGAACAGATCTGGCCTGTGTTAACTGGAAGCAATGCTTGGTTGGCGAATGCTTAGCTGAGCAATGTTCGCTCAAGACTCCCTCGCTGAGGACAGACGATGGAGCAGATAGTAAGCCCTGCTCGCAAAATGCGGACTCCAAATTCGGGCACAAGGGGTTGGGCGGTGGTTGAAGAAGGGACCAACAATATTTAGTGGTACTTTAGTAACTTTGTACGTACCTTGTGGTGACTCGTTTGTGTACTGTGTATGCAAAAACAAAGAATTTCACTGCACCTTCATGGAACATGTGACAATAAAGTACCAATCCATTAATCTAACAATGAAATAGATCCTCTAAAGTGAAGATGGAATTCCTTGAATAACCCAAACGAGAGTAAGATAGGACAACCATAAGGCTTTATGACAGATGTCAGATTGTTGGCACAAGTGAGAACTATACAAATTACTGAACATTCGGAGAGAAAAGTGAAAAAGGAAATAAGTAATGCATGAGAAAAGATTAACAGCAAGGATGAAATGAATGCAAAGATATCATGTATGCATGAGAAGGATTGCAATGGGTAAGGGGTGGGGTGGGTGTGCTGCAATCAGCAACCAAAAAGTAAAGTTGCTCATGGAAACAGAGGATGTGGCTCAGTCTAAAGAAGAATCTCGACCCAAAACGTCACCCTTTCCTTCTCTCCAGAGAAGCTGCCTGCCCTGCTGAGTTAATCAAGCATTTTGTGTCCATCTTGGCTGAGGTACTAAATTAGTACATTCCTTCGATCTTCACCAGGGAAGTAGAGCTGCTAGGATCTCTGCAAAGCAGGATGCAATTAAGATTCTAAATGGAATAAAGATTAATAGAGAGACTTTAGAAATGGCTGAATCATGTTAGCAAACATTGTAGATTGCTGGGGAACGTAAGGGAAGAAATTACAACGGGGCAGCCACTCTACCGTTGAGCCCCTATTAAGAGTTTATGCACAGTTTTTATGTAGTATATATTTTATCTTACAAATCAGGTTTATTTTTGAAATAGAATCTTTAGGATAGATTAGAGAAGGTGTCGATTAAATTTACCACACCTAGGATGAGAAGCTTTAGTTATGTAGATTGGTGATGCTGGAATTGTAATAGGGTCGTAGAATCAAACAATAGAAACAGACCATGGTTGCCCATGGTGGCCACATTGGCAATCAAACACTAATTTACCCTATAACTATTTTAATTCTTGCAATATAGATTGGGAGGAGTGTTGACCAGTGAGGGTAATTCTATGGCATATCTAGATAGGGAGAAACTGTTCTCTTCGATTAAGGAGTCAAGAACATAATGGAAAGGTGATTGGCAAAAAAGCCCTAAGCCACATGTGGGATAGAGACTACTGGTGAAGGCAAATTTGGGCGATATTGTAAAGGTAGGTGGATAAATAAATAGAATCTAGAACAGCACAGCACAGGCGCTTTGGCCCACGGTGTCCTTGCTGAACATGAGGCCAAATTGAACTAATCCTTCTTACCAGCTCATAAGCCATAGCCCTCAATTTGCTGCGTATCCATGTGCCTATCTGAAAGCCTCTTAAATTCCACTATTGTATCTCCCCCCACCATTACCCTTGGAGGTGCTTACGAGGCACCCACAACGCACTGTGTAAAAACTTGCTCTGCACACCACCTCTAAACATTCACCCTCTACGCCCTTTAGTATTTGCCATTTCCAGATTGAGAAAAAGATTCCAATCTTCTATCCTATCTATGCCTCTCATAATTGTATGAACTTACATCATGTCTCTCCTCAGCTGCCAGAGGATGCAATCCCAATTTTGTCCATCCTGTCATAGCATATACTCTCTATTCCAGGCTGGCTCTTCATAAAGGATAGACACAAAATGCTGGAGTAACTCAGCGGGTCAGGCAGCATCTTTGGAGAAAATGGATAGGTGACATTTTGAGTCAGGACCTTTCTTCAGACTGATTGTTGGGTAGGGGGAACTGGAAGCTACAAAAAACCAGGACAAAATCAGGGTGGCAACAGATGACCTCAGGCAAGGTGGTTGGTGGATGATCAGCCATGATCACATTGGATGGTGGTGCTGGCTCATAGGGCCGAATGCATATACATCTGCAACTATTGTCTATTGTCTGTTGTTGGCTATAGGGATGATGTGATCCCAAAAGGGACACATGGGTGCAAACTGTGGAACTGCCTAATCAACTTTTACTGGAGGAAGGTGGGAACCAAGGGGGAGAAATAAGGGGAAGGGGGAGCGGAGTGTATGTAGAAGTTAGCTAAAATCAGAGAATTCAACATTAATGCTTTTGGTAAACCTCTTCGTAAACTGCACCCCCTCAGAAGCCACCACAAACTTCCTGTAATGGAGTGACTTGAACTTCAAGCATTACTCCAAATGCAACAACATGACTTCCTGATGCTTCCTCTCAAAGCCCCAACTAATGAAGGCAATCATCTCATTTACCTTTGTCACCACACTATCTACTTTTGTGCCTCCTTACAAGCAACTATGGATTTGGACCTCAAGATTCCTCTGTGCTATTAAGGATCATTCCATTAATTCCATACTTGCCCCTTACATTTGTGTCCCAAAGTACAACAGATTACGCTTGCCCAAATTAAACTCCACTTGCATTTCTCTGCCTATATCTGTAATTGACCTACATCCTGCTATATCATTTGCCAGCCTTCTCCACTGTCTGCAACTCCACCAATTTTTGTGTTGTCAGCAAACTTACAAAGCAAATTATCTACATTTTCATCCAAGTCATTTATATATACAGTATATCACAAACAATAGAGGTGCCAAACCAATTCTGCAGAACTCCACTGGTTACAGACCACTGGCCAGAATGATACACTTCCACCTCTGCCCTCTATATTCTATGCATGAGCCAACCATTGCCACAAGTTTGTTAAGCATGACCTGCTCTGAGTGATTGATTGATTTATGGATGGATGGATACTTTATTATCAGAGTGAAATTCTTTGTTTTACATACCATGACACTAAGTATGCAAAGAGTCGCCATGTATAGGGCAGTGACAAAGTAACAAAGTAGTCCCCAATACTCCCTCTGTTCCCTCGACGACTACCCTCCCCCCACCCCCTTCTTTGTTCACGGCAGCGAGTCTTCGACCAATCCACCCCGTGATCACCGGCCAATAATTTCCTGGATTACCCCTATTTCTTTTCTTAAGCAAAGGGAACAACATTGGCTACTCTCCAGTCTCCTCTGTGGCAAGAGAAAGAAAAGTATTTCAAGGAGTAGTGCAGGGCAATGGAGATAGCTGACATGCCATTACATAGACTGGAGCAGCCGAATGGTGGCCTCCTGTGATTTGGTTGTAAGCGAGTTTGGTATTTCAACTGCGCACGCCCAGGTCATAGGTCACTCGAGATAAACATTCTCGGCAGCTGAGCTGCTGCGTGTGTACAGACCTGCGTTTCATTCCTAGTCAGGATCGAACCCGTGTCTCCCGTGCTGCAAATGCTGTTGAATTGCTACTGGACCGTCCTCGTCCCATCCCGAGTGCCCCATCCCTGTCCGGGGCCGGTCGGAGATGTCCGAGTTGACCCTGGACCCAGAACGGAGAAGAAGCGCAAACTCCAGCTCAACTCTGCTCCAACTCCTGTGGAACCCATTCCCTGATGGGAACATCTCTGGAGAAGTGTCACAACCCGAAACGTCACCTATTCCTTTTCTCCAAAGATGTTGCCTGTCCCGTTGAGTTACTCCAGCATTTTGTGTGTATCCTCGAGTCCTTGCCGGCACCGAGGGGGTTAACCGACAGCCACTGGATAAGGCGAGAGGTGCAGCTGACGGTCCCCGGCCCGTCGGGGAACAGGTTCCTCGGGAGTTGGAGCAGAGTTGAGCTGGAGTTAACGCTTCTTCTCTGTGCTGGCTCTAGGCCTGGGGCCATCACTGCTCCGGGCTGGTGTCCCGTCAGTCCAGGGTCACCCCCAGGCACGTGCCGTGAGTAATTACTCAGGGTAGGCACTCAGTCCGCTTTCATAAAAAAACTAAACCGCGCATGCGCAGATTGGTCTTCCCGTTAAATAAATAAATAAATAAAAACCGTGACATTTCAATTTGCCTAAGGCTTCCTAGTCCTAGACCAATTGGGGGAACAGTTCCTTACACAGCGTGTGTAGAGTCTGTGCCAGGGGTAAAGTTGTGGGGAGGGCACGAGTGTTGAGAAGGAGGGTGTCGGGGATACTGCCAGTAACTCACTCCCTCACCGCTGCCGCAGCTCTCCGGGCGCGAAGCCACACACTGTAGCTGGGGATAGAAGCAGCTCGGGGAGCTACGAGCGGCCACTGGGTCCCGACAGCAGAACTGCCGCGGTAGCGGCTGGTTCCGCTGTCTGGCCCGGCGGCCGTTCAGCCACCCGAGCTACTTCTCTCCCCCTCCCCTCCCTCCCCCCCCCCCCCCCCGGCCTCAATGCAGTGTCATTGCATGCCCCTGTGCAAGGAGCGTTGCAAGTGGCATTATTCCAATCCCCTCATTCATAACATTTGTGCCCTTCCCACAACTTTACCCCGGGCCAGACTCCCCAAACACTGTGAAAGGAGCTCTCCCCCCACCCCCACACCCCGGGAAATACGGTATTAAAAAACATAAACACAAAATGTACTTACCACATTATTGGTACGTGAGCTCCATTCTTCTCTCTTTGTTACCTAACATACATTTAAAATATTGACAAACCATAGATGAAAACCCCGCCAAGAAACTCGCGCTGCGCATGCGCAGTAGACTGATGCACATGCACAGTACAGCAAAGGCAGAATTTCTGCTGCCTTCAGCCCCGCTTGAAACTGACGGCTTCAGGCAGCGCTGACGGCACGTGGGCTGCACAGACCTTCCCGTGTTAAAAGCGCTGCGGATGAAAGGCACGGAGAATTATGCCTACCTAAGAGATCGATCTCTTACATAGGCATAATTCTCCATGCCTTTATTATTTATATTTAGTTATTACTATGTTATAATTTTAGTCAGGGTAGGCAGTGCCTACCTTGCCTACCCTGACGGCACGTGCCTGGTCACCCCGGACATCTCCAGCTTCCCCCCAGACAGGGATGGGACACTCGGAATGGGACGGAGATGATCCAATAGTAATTCAACAGCACTTGCAGTGCCGGAGACCCAGGTTCGATCCTGACTATGGATGAAATACAGGTCTGCACACACGCAGCAGCTCAGCTGCCGAGAATGTCTCTCCAGGGGTCTAGTCTCTTCCTCCGTCACCCACTCGCATCTGCCCCCTCTCTCTGTCGCTGTACACCCCACTCTCCCTGCTACCTGGCACCCCCATTCCTCAGATTAAATATATTTTTATACATAAATTATGAATAAAGATAAGAAAATGTTTCAAACACGTAATATTTTCTTATTCCAATAGCAAACACATTAACGATAAAATGAAAATAATGAATTCTTTAACTTTTTGAATATCTCATAATTGCAGATTAATGAACTGAACTAGAACTGGGACTGTGTAAGTAGTGTGTGAACAGCAGAACAAGAAAGGAAGCTATTGAGTTGACAGAATTCTATAATAATTAATTGGTAGAATAGTTAACAATTTATACACAGTTTATACAGACAGTGCTTAGTTCGCATTTTCTTTATCACAAATGACCTTTGACAAATCCCATGATTCCATGCGTTTTTGCGGAATACCGAACTCGCTTATTGATTGATTCTGGACCATCGACCTCGACCGAACCTTGGAGAAAGCAGTGAATTTTCTACACCATCAGTAGGTGGCGGCAAAGAGCTGCTCTGCGACCTCAGCTTTTCCGAGCCGTCCATTCACCGTGCACAGACTGTGCTAGTTCAGAAACTAGGTTAGTCCTCAAATCAGAAGCAATTATATTTACTGTAGACGGCATTTTGACCTATTGATGGTCTGTTTCCTGCAATTCCTAGAAAACGCAGTCCTCAAACTAGGCGTTCCTTTTCAAACATAATGATACTAAACTAAAACGCCAAAACTAAAACTTCTTCATCAATTGATAGCAGGAGGAAAATAGTTCTCAATTCTTTTCTCACATTAGATTTATTTTTACAATATAATATATTTTCAGCAATGTTGTTGCATTTTCTAGTCAGCGATCTTTTTTTAAAATTAATTGTACTTGAAGGACGTTGTAATTACAGAAACAGCATCGTAAATCCAACGATTTCTGCTTAGCTGGAGCTACAGAGGATAAGAGCTTTAAGTAGGCGATTAGGTCTTTCTTGAGGGTTATTAGGTCATAAAAGTTGAATTCGTTCTTTGTTTAGGAACATTTTGGGATTTTCTCCGATTGGAGACTTGGAAATGCTGTAGGATTTGTGGTTTAACTTTTAAAGAAGTGCAGGTGTTCTAAAACTCTCTCGAACATGGTCTCAGGTTTATTAAAAGCAGCCTATGTTTCTGCTGAAGCCTTTCTTCTGAGGGTACTTTTTGTTAATGAAAACTGTTCTTTAGCTTCCCCCTGTGTGCGTAAATTTCAAAAGCGTTCAGATTCCCGGGGAAATGGAGGCAAAATGCTTATATGCTGCTTTGTCTGCTTCAAGTCAGGCTTCTAGGTGTTGTAAAGCTTAAACCATGATATGAAGGAATCAATTTACCTTAATATATATATGAAAAATATATATTGATTGATTTATTTTTTAATATTTATTTTTTAAATGGAATTTTATTTACTTATTTATTTTTTAAATCGCTCATATAATATCTAAGTTATATCAAATAAAAAGCCTAAATCTCCGACCTGAGGTTTAAGGCACTTTGTTAAACGGATTTGAATTTTGTAACCAGGCGATTTACCAGCGGGAGGCGCTGCAGTCCGCTTTCCGTCCCAATTCATCCTCACTGAGATGTCACACGATTTTGATATCTCCATAAATTGCACACATATATTTTAAAAACGTGTTACTCCCCCCCCCCCCCCCCCCGTTGATCTTCATTAGTTTGAACACAGCCAGTGCACGAATATCAAGAGGGACAATATTATAGACGGGTTTGGGGAGAAACCAGTACCTTCCGTGGGAAGAACACGTTTCAGGTGTTGGGGAAGGCGACATTGGAGAATATCTGAAAATGATTACTCTGGAATATGGCCACGCGATTAAAATGTAAACTTTGGACAGTTTTTGTCCTTGCACTACTGTTTTGTTTAATATACTGATTTATTGTGTTTATTATGATATTTACAGAGTACTATGTTTACATATCTGTAGGAAGGAACTGCAGATGCTGGTTTACATTGAAGATAGACACTTCTTTCGTGTGGCGTGCACAGCCTTAAGTTGTAGGACAACTTGTTCTATATGATCTTCTGTTTGCGCACGTCGAGTTGATTGCATTTTAGTCGAAACAGGGCGGACCAGGGCGTGAAGGTTGCAATCTTCCACCCCAAGATAGACACAAAAAACTGGAGTAACTGAGCGGGACAGGCAGCATCCCCGGGGAGAAGGAATGGGTGACGTTTCGGGTCGAGACCCTACTGTTGTGCTGCTGCAAGTAAGAATTTACCCAGTCGGACCCGCTGAGTTAGTCCAGCATTTTGTGGCTATCGTCAGAGTTTCATTGTTCCGTTTCGGAACATATGATAATAAAACACTCTTGACTTTAGACTCTTTTGACAGTTGGTTGTGCTCCGTCTGTAAAATTCGATGCGGCAAATGGTGTTCCCTGCCCACGGACAGTGGGTGTCTGAGTTTAATATTTGTGGCGTTTACAGGATAGGCGCACGAAATGGGAAATTGTTCCAAACATAACCGCCGAAGTGGCATTACTGATGTAGCTATTTCAGGGAAAACGATATGAGACCATTCGTAGGATTTGCACGAATTCTTCGCTGGAACTTTGGAAAATTAGAAGCGGTGCGTTGATGGTGCAACCGACCGAGGGGTGGATTGCAGTTTGTTACATGTACTTGAGATTTTGGAATTGAATTTCCATTGAATATATCAGGAGTTTGACAGGCAGATCAAAAATCCGGATCTTCAATAGAGGCGGTTCCCGTATCAGTCTAGTCGCCTCACATACACAGCATGGAAACATGCCCTTCGGCCCACCAAGTCCATTCCGACCATCGATTACCCATTCACGTAGGTCCATGTTATCCCACTTTCTCATCCTGCGCATTGGGAGCAAGTTACAGTATTTGACATGTGGGTGGAAACTGGAGGTCCCCGGTTGAAACCGGCGGGGCCACAGGGAGAACGTGCAAACTCCACACACAGAGCACCCGAACTCAGGATCAAACCCGGGTCTCTGGCGCTGCAGCGCGGCAGCTCCACCAGCTACCCCACTGCACCGCTCTATTGTTATACTTAATATTCTACACGTTCTTATAAGTCATCGGTTTAGCCTGCTCCTCTCTCCATAGATGCTGCCTGACACCCCCCGCCCCTGTGACTGTTTTTTATTTTCAGATTCCAATGTCTGCAGTTTTATTTAACGCAGAGAACCTGCCTCTAATTGTTTGAGTCCATCGCGAATTGGTAGCGTGTACTCGTTGGTCAACTGATGTGTTTGTACTTATTATTTTGGGATGTGGGTTTCGCTGCAAAGGCCATTATCTGCGGCCCAGTCCCACTAGTTGTTGAGGAGGTGGCCGTAGCACAGTGTTGATGAGACGAAAACGGGAGTAACTCAGCGGGACAGGCAGCATCTCTGGAGAGAAGGAATGGGTGATGTTTAGGTTCGGGTCGCCCATTCCTTCTGTCCAGAAATGCTGCTTGTCCCGCTGAGTTACTCCAGCTTTTTGTGCCTATCTTTGGTTTAAACTAGCATCTGCAGTTCCTTCCTACATACTGTTGATGATTACAGTTTAGAGCAGTTAGCGATGGTGGCAGAAGGAGACATTTCTAAGTCAGATTGATGATGTTATGTAGTGTTATTTCATAGCTGAGCCATAAATCTATATTTCCACTTATTAAGATTATTTAAATCAGTAAATTACATTAAATGACTTTTAATAAATATTATTGTTAAAAACGGGAAGGGGCTGAGTTCAGATTGTTGGTGTCCCTGCCTCTTGTACAATATCAAGGTCCCAGTCATTGTTTTTTTAAAACTTCTCATTCAAGGTCTTCTTTTGGCTGCTCCATGAAAGCGGGATTCAGTCCATGCAGACTTCCTGCGCCGGACAACTGAATGACCTGCCTCCGACTAACAGGTGGGAAGAAGGATGCACCGTTTAGCTTCCCCACTCACTGCCGCCATCTGGCGACCCCGGAAGGTATGCCCGAGGGCCCGTTACTGCGGAAGGGTCCACAGCCCACAGTGGATGACCACCTGAACAGACCACCGGACCTTGTGGAATCACACCCCCCCAGCAAGTCCAGTGTCTGAAGAGTACAGACGGAGTACAATGACAACTTCAGAAGTTGAAAACAGATTCTCGAAAGTCCTGAAATTTGGTCATGAAACATTTGCTTCTGTCATTTTTAACTGATGAAAACCTTACTAGCTGTGCCCAACCTAAAGGTTGATGAGGGCAAAGCCATAGACGTTGTCTATATGGACTTCAGCCAGGCATTTTGTAACGTTCTGCATGATAGGCTGCTCTGGAAGGTTAGATCCCAAGGGATCCAGGGAGAGCTAGCCATCCGGATAGAGAATTGGCATCAAGGAAGGAAGCAAAGGGTGATGGTGAAAGGTTGTTTTTCGGACTGGAGGTCTAAGACTAGTGATGTACCTCAGAGATTGATGCTGGGCCCATTGCCGTTTCTGGTTTAAATCAACAATTTGGATGAAAATATAGAAAGCAAGATCAGTAAATTTGCAGATACACTACAGTGGGTGGTATTGTATTTAGTGAAGATGGTTGTCAAATATTGCAGCAGGACCTTGGTCGGTTGGGCAAGTGGGCTGAGGAATAATTGATGGAATTTAATACAGAGAAATGTGAGGTGTTGTATTTTGGGCAGGACCTAGACAGTGAATGGCATGCCCCTGGGGAGTGTTGTAGAGCAGAGAGACTTAGGAGTGCAGGTACACGGTTCCTTGAAAATGTTAAGAAGGCTTTTGATGCTTTGGTCGTAATCAGCCAGGGTAATAAGTATAGAAGTTGGGTTGTTATATTACAGTTGTACAAGACATTGGTGAGACCACATTTTGGATATTGTGTTAAGTTGTGGTCACTCTGCTGCCTTCTTTTGTGCCCTTGTGCTGTATAGTGGCTCGCCACTGCTGTACACATCGTTGAGCTATTGGAGTGTTAAGTGCAAGGTCTGCAGTAGTACTCTGCTATAGGAAGGATGTTGTTAAGCTGGAAAGAATGCAGAAACGATTTACAATAATGTTACCAGGATTTGAGGGGCTGAGCTATAGGGAGATGTTGGGCAGTCTAGTCCTTGGGGCGCAGGAGGATGAGGGGTGATCTTATAGATGTGTATAAGATCATGGGAGGAATAGATGGTGTGAATACAAATAGGCTTTTACCAAGAGTAGCAGAATCAAAAACCAGAGGACATAGGTTTACGGTAAGAGGAGGAAAATCTAATAGGAATCTGAGCATTAACTTTGTCACATAGAGAGTGGTGAGTATGTGGAACATGCTGATAGAGGTGGTAGTTGACACAGGTACTATTAATCCATTTAAAATATATTTGGACAGGTACCAGTACATGGATACAGATATAATGTCAGAGGAATATGGTGCAAACACAGGCAAGTGGGACTATCGTAATGAGGCACTTTTCGGCACGGGCACATTATGCCTAAGGGCCTGTTTCTGTGCTGTTTGACACTATGACTTGATGACATGGATCCTTACTGAAGCACTCTTTTGGTACAAGGGCATCACCTCACAAGCCTCACAACCTAGTGCCTTACATCTTGGAACAATTATCACTGATCCTTCATTCTACCAAACTGCATGTGTAAGCTGGTGCAACCCTGGACCAACACAGTGGTAAAGGCAGCATCTGTGGAGGGAATGGATAGTTGATGTTTGGGTCAAGACCCATCTTTATGCTCAAGAATCATGCTCAAGATTCCAAGCATCCCCAGTTCTTTGTGTGTCCTCCCTGATTTCACCCAAAATTGACATCTTCCTCTGTACTTCAGTTCTGGCCTCCCAATCAACTCACCTTTGTTTACTCCATTCTCCATATCATGACCCTACATTTACATTTTCTGTTAATATAACTCTTTTTTTAATGATAAGTCATCAATCCAATTCAAGAGCTATTCTCTCTGTATGTATCTTGCATTTGCTCCAGTGCAAAGGTTTAATTGGGCTTCACAACATTACAACTGTCAAAAGACATCAAACATATTTCATCACCTGTGGAACACTTTGTTTTGCCCTGGGGTTATGAAACGCATTAGCAAATGTAAGGTCTTTCTTTCATTGCAGTATGATATTACTTTCTTCAATCCCCGGACAATGAAAATTGTATTGCCCTCAATTCATCAAAGACAATTTCTTCATGTGTAGCCAAGGAGTCTTATCCTTTAGTTTCACTCTGCTGACAGTCTTGTCTCCAACAGTTTTTAAGTTGTCCTCCCACCCGTCCATTGTGAAAACTTCTTTCATCTTTTGTGCCAGATATCTCTCTTCCCCTTAACAATAAATAATGCGTAGCATCCAGATGTATCCAAATTGCAACTCTGCTCTTCCCACAATTTGCATTCTCCTGGTCGAGATAAAAGCAATTGCAAAATAATCCCTCCACATCCAGCCGACAGTTTAACCATTTCATTTTATTTTTTATTGTTTTACACTATTCTGTGACTCAAACCACAATTATTATTCCTTCCCACCTGTTTCAAAGCTGAACATCATGCTGTCCTTCCTATTATTCAATTTTTTTGTAACTGTTGGGTTTTGGTATGAAGCTCTATGCATCGTCTTTCAGGGGTGTCCAAATGTGTTAAGCGGTAGCAGCCTTAGTTCTTCCTTACTGTCCAGAGTTTTTGCAAACCAAAGTTATAAAGACTCAGTTACCACAGCCTGAGTTACAAAATCAGATCGCCCACAACATGCTGCATTTCTGCATTTTGCACTTTGCCGAACTCTTCATCGTCTGTAAGAGGATTTGTGCAAACAGTGTTCCAGTAAAGTGCACCTAATCCAGAGATCCTCTGCTCCACTTGATGATTTAAACCTCCTGCTTGATAAGGCCAGCTGACATTCCCTCTGTCTTCACATGTAGAAATGTCAACACTGTTGTAGACAGCCGATGATTTCAGTCTTCATTACACACTCCCAGTCTACAAAACGCTTGAAGCCACCTACACAAAACATGAGCCTACAAGGAGAGAAAGTGAGTGGAAACAGGAATTACAATGCCTATATATGTAAACACTGGATTTGTGCCATTTAGCTTTTCCTTACGATGCATCATTTTAGTTACATTTGAGATGATTTTTGAAAAACATCATCTTCAGTTTTTCAGTTGTGACTGCTGCTTTTTGGATAATGTTGTTGCCTTTGATGGTAGTTCAGCAAGAAATGGATAACAGCAATTTTTGCTAATAATATAACCAAATGCAAGGCAAAGTCCAAAACTGAGAATTAAGTTACCGCCTTCTCACATTCAATGACATTACAGAGGCTAAAGTAATCTATAAAATAGGGGGGTACCATTGTCCAGGTATTCAGCTTGTCCATCCATGTAAATAGCTACAAAAACAGACCTGTGACTTGTTTACTTATCTCTTGGCTCCCAAAGGTTTCCCAGCATCTGAACAGAGAGAGATCTATGGACTTGCACTGCAAAATTCCTCCATACATCCTCTTACAGGTCCTGCCATTTACTGCACACTCTCCTCTTCCATTTAATACAACATCTCACCCTTGTCCAGATTAAATTTTACTTGCTATTTCTCTGCCTAACAAGGCATCATAAACAAATGGGCAATTGGGAGCAACATCTCCTGCAAGTTCCCATCATGCTACATAGCCCTCTTAACTTGGAAAAATACTGTCATTATTTTTGTAGTAATGGGTCAAAATCTTGGCGCCCTTTGCCAACAGAACTGAGAAAGTACCTCCAATAAAAGATCTGCTGTGGCATTGGAAAGTAACTTAGTACCGTTTTCACAGGGACAATTGGGACAGTATATTAAATGCTTAGTTTAATTTAGTTTAGTTCATTGTCACATGTAACAAGGTACAATGAAAAGCTTGGCACACAATGTTCATACTGGAATTATAAATGAGACCCTTGAAGGGTCTCGACCCAAAAAGTCACCTATCCATGTTCTCCAGAGACGTTGGACATCCCAGTGGTGCTTATATCTCCTGAGTGAATAAAAAAGTCAAGTTGGGCTCATTCCAGGGTAAAGGTAGATCGATTCAAGGCTCCTGTTGATTTACTCCAATCCATCTCAACAAAACCCGAGGCTCACTCTGCGTTTTGTTTTCCATCCACATTCATTAATCTGTTGATTAATGGTTTTTTTTTTGTGTTTTTAAGTGGTTTTTTTTCCTGAATCTCTATTGCATGCCAATCTAAGTTGTAGATACCTGGCGTTTCATTGGGCCCATCCCTTGTGTGAAATGGCCAGCACTTATCTAAACTATTTGGGTGTATATTTAATTGTGGGTTGGGTTTAAATCCATGTCAAAGTGAAGAAAGGGTTTATCTCATTACACGGAGTAGCAGTTGGGTCCCACCCCCTCCACAATTAACAGCCCCTCTTCCATCCCACCCACGCCCCGTCTCCCATCCGGGCTGCCTATCTCTCACACGCCTGGCTCGTTTTTCTCCCTTCACCCTCCTCTCCCTTTTAATCTCCCCTTCTCCCCCCCCCCCCCCCTTCCCCTCCTCTCTCTCTCTCTCTCTCTCTCTCTCTCTCTCAATCTCTTCCTCCTCTCGCCCAGGCACGTCAGCGTTTGATGCTTGATGTGAATTAGTCAGGTGCAGATCTGGTTGATTCTTGCCGGGTAATCCGTGTGTATGGCGGTTTCGAAGTTGTGCTATTTTAGCGGAGTCGCCTTGCGTGCATTGGTACACTCACCCTACAGAACAATGATAAATATCCCTCTTGATCACTTGATTGATTACCTCTCTCAAAGGTCACACGGGCTTGCAGTAATTTCCTTTCGCCCGAGGCTTCTTTTTCACTTTTACTCCATGTACGACAGCTCGACGTGTTCGAGGCACCCCTTCCCTCTCCCTCCCTCTCTCACTCACTTCCCCTCTTACAATCCAGAAAAGTGCAAATAAATAATGTTTTTTAAAAAAGCACGCCTCCCTCCACACACACATACACACACAGAGGAGAGGTTTAATATGCTCACGGTGCTCCCGCGGTACCCTTCCCCATCCTAGTTCGATCTGGATGTGCAGCTTTTGAAAAGGTACAGCGTGGAACAGCCGGCTGCCTGCCTGCCTGCCTGCAAACTCGGCGTCTCCAGGGTTTCAGGCTGTATGTTCTCCCTTGGACAGGATTTTGGATTTGAACCGCCGGACAAGCTATTAATTTAGCCCGACTACCCAAGGCCCTGAACCCAATTAATTTCTAATGATTACAGCCCAAGGGGCTGAACATATCTCTCTCCTACTTTCTAGTTCTGCCACTTAATGCCACCGAGGTCGGCGTATAATAAGTGTATTTTTTAAAGTGTTATTAAGAACAGTGAGTTATGGCAGTGGAGGGAAAACAGTTTCTATTTAGACTAATTGAGCGCGGGTGGAAGATTCGGCCAATGCGTCCAAATCAGAAGAGTTGGTTAGCCTCTATTCGCTGGCACTGGTCAGACGCTAGTTTAATTTTTAAACAGATCGCTTTAAATCAGGCCCTGAATAAACAGTATATAATTGCATTACAGTGATTAAATTAATCTACTGGTAGTTAAGCGAATCTTGATTTTTCTATTGTGGTCGTTCTGCTGGAATTCAATAGCTTGATGTAAAGTTCAGTGAGCAGGGACAATGGGAGAGAGTGACTATGCATAACTCGTCCAACAAACACGTAATTCTTTGACAATATGTGGAAGCCAAAAAAAAAAAAAAAATCGCGAATGCTGATTTCTTCTATATTTTAACCGTATGACAACTATTTCTGTCGCAGCAGGCGAACCCTTTCCCAGCCGAGATTCTTCTTTTCATTCGGCGCGAGTGGTGTTCACAATTTTTTGGGGGAAACAGGTTACGGAGCGGGGAATATATTCAATATTTGTAGGAATTTCACGCCGGTGGAATTTGCATTGAAGGCAGCAAAGCCGGGTTCAAATGGGGAAGGGGAGGGACGGGGGGGATCCCACAAATAAAATTAAAGGTATGGAAAGGGGGCTAAATTATGTGTCCAAATGTCGGCCTGGTTTATGCGGGGAAATGATAATGGGGAAATGTACATGTGCCAAAAATATATAAAATTACAATAAGAATGAATGACCGCCCGCACGACAATTGTGGTTCGGTGCAACTTGGCGAGGGCATCGTTTATTTCGGAAGGAAGGAGGATATTCTTAGCAAAAATAACAATGAATAATATTATAATTAGCATAGTCTACCAGTGAGCGATTGATCCTCATGCACTGATACCTCTTATTGGTAACCGTTCAGTTTCATAGCACTTATAATTCGATACACAGGGTCATTTATTCTGTTAGACAGTGTTCCTCAAATGTGCTGCTCCCGAGACGGTGCGCCTCATTTAATAGTGTATCAATTTCTGATTTTCAGAATATGTTCACATCAATTTCTTTTTTGTTGCCATTCAAATATACCATATCTTTCTAATGAATTATTTAAAGTGGCTCTTTTCCGAACGACCTCGTTACACGGACTGGGTATGATTTCGTCCTAAATGCCTATTATCGCTGATATCAGTTATAAATTATGTGAAAGATTCGTGGTTGCAACAATCATTTTACGTGCAAAATCCATCCCAATAAACGAAAAACGGCTGGTGATTCGCAGCTGCGATGCTGTGAGTTTAAATTAAACAGGCTCGCTTCCGTGTCTTTTTATTTGGTCGTTTTAAAAAAAAACTGTTGCGAGTGAAATGTGATTGTATTTCTCAGCCTAACCACAAGTACAACAAGAAACTGCATCAGTTGCACAGAACTGACGCGGCAATCTCGAATAGAAGCCAATGGGATGCTGTAACGGTATTTGTAAACTGTGTGGATGAATATAAAAGCATTGAGTTATCTTTCTCCGACAGTTGCTAATTGCGCATTGAATTCTCGATCTCTCTCTGTGTCTCGCCGTCTGCGTGTGTTTGTAGCAGTGGGGGTGATATTTGTGTGCGTGCCCCTGTCTTTGCATGGTATTACAAGGATGGAGAATCTCTGACGAGGGAATTGTTGCTGCCTTAGTGCATTGATTCGGTGATATTCAGAGTCATATCGTTTTCAAGGGAGGCGAGTTCCACAAGAATATCCCCTCTCCGTGTTAGCCGTCAACCTCACACACTGTCACATGGACTGTCCGAAGTAGACAGTCGCACGTTGCAACGGGACCCCTGTGAAAACCAGGCACCAAATACCTGCTAGCTGTTGGCCTGTGATCGCCACCCGCCTCGAGTATTTGTGTGTACGGGGCATTGAAAGAGACGGTAATATCACATTAAACCGTATTAGGCTGACAGCAAACTTTGTTCTCGGTGTAAAATAAACAAACCGAAGATTGATTGAAGCCCTCCACTAACGAAATAGCAGAGATTCCGCATTTCCAGAGCGAGTCGGCGTAAGATTAATGTGCTGGGAACATGAACGTTTCAAGCTAATTGGAAGTTTCGATTTCTTTGTTTCAAAATATTTATCATATTATCAATATTATAAATATCAGCAGTGGTCGCACAGGGGCATAATTCACAGACAGTCACATCCCGGCGAAATCGGATTACCTAATTCACCGGAAGAACAAGAATGGAGGAACTTTAAAAAAAACTTTCACTACAGAGGATGAAGGACGTGTGTTCGCCTTCACCGATGGGGCTGTGTGGCGCGTTGTAATGTACTGCGTGTGTGTATTCAGTTCGGCCACCGGCCGCAGGGCGAAGACCCGTCCGTCCATTTATGGCTACTTATAACAGTTCCAATAAATCAAGGCCACTGAGAGAAATTGATTCCAGGGCCCCACCAGAAATTGAAATGGTCATATTCATTTGAAGTGTATTTTAAAAAAAATCCAAAGATCTTTTTTGTTGTTGGACTAAGCTGTTACCCAGAAGTAAATACAATGTGGGGATGTTGGCTGTTTTTTTTTTACACCGGGTGCGTGTACCCAGAGCACGGGGAAACCCGCTTGGATGCGATGGGTTCAGTTACATGTGATAGCAAACAGCGTTCAAATTCCACAACCCCACCACAGAATCACCACTCGGCTTATTTTTTTTTAAAGTGCATTTCTTTCCACGGTTATGAGGGGGTGGGGTGGGGATTCTTAATTACCAATGATGCGCACAAGTTGTCAGAATTCAACAAGACAATCCAGCGTTAAGGATTCAGCGCAAGCCGGCGACGCTGCGATCTCAGTAGACATAATAGTTACATAACTGCAGCGCGGCTCAATCTCGACAGCCCTGCTACCGGAGCGCGTTTCATTAAGTTGGCCAATATACAGTGCTGGCCGGTGTAACAATTGCATGATTATGAATATCATTGCTGCGGTTTATCGGCGGCATGGTCGCGGTCTGCGAACAGCCCCTGCCACGCTAAAAGTGTCGGCTGCCGGAGGTCGGAATCCACGTTTTTTCCCCCCCTTTTGACACATTCTGACACAATCTCACTTAAACTGATCAATCGCTCCAAACTTTTGGCAACGCGGCAGCGGGGGCAGTGCGCATGTGCGAAGGTGTCTAAACTGACAATGCGGGAGAGATAGCGAGTCCGGATTGAGAAAGGGAAAGAGAGAGTGAGAGAGAGAGTGAAAGACAGAGAGAGAGAGAGAGAGTGTGTGTGTGTGTGTGTGTGAGAGAGAGAGAGAGAGAGAGAGAGGAGGGGGGAGAGAGAGAGAGAAAGACATCTGAGAATCTGAGAATCCCATCATCATCGGAGCCAGCCACCATGAGATCCAAAGGCAGGGCACGCAAACTGGCCACAAGTAGGTGCAACATCCCATTTCTCTGTCACTTTTCCTTCTCTGCCATTTTGTATTACTTTATGTGTCTGGTCGGTGTCGGGGTCCCATCCACAGAGCTGTTTGAACCGGTCGCTCCTTCTCTCTCCGTCCCATCGCTGGTCAGAGACTGTTGAATCTCATCTCGAGTTAGCTAGCGGAATGGGATTGGCAGATCTCTCCCCCTCTCTCCCCCTCTCTCTCCCTCTCTCCCTCTTTGCCCCCCTTTTGGATAGGACGCCAGCATCCGAGGGCTTGCTGGCTTCCTGGCAACCGGCGCTGGCAGGGCGACCGTGTGTGTGGAGGAGGGAAGGGGGTGAACGCCGGTCGGATTCTGTGCGCATCTGAAGTTTGAGCAAAGTTAAAGGCGAGGCACGCAGCGAGCGAGCGAGCGGGCGAGAGAGAGAGAGAGAGAGAGAGAGAGAGAGAGAGGAGATGGGAACTTTGAGAAGCTGAGTTCCTCTTGGTGTTGCAGTGTTGTATTTCTGTAGTTGCAAACAGTGGGCGCTGTTGTCCCTTTGCGAGGACAACTTCCCAAACTTCAGACCGGGTCTGCAGTAGAACTGGGTTTTGTAACGTGAAAAGCAGGTGAATGTGTCAGGTATATCTCCGACTCTCTGCCATCCAGGTAGAGCTGGCGAGCAGAAGTGGACGGCGACAACTTGTAACGAACGCTCCCTCTCCTCCTCTCTCTGATCCTCACGTACTGAAACCGGACCCATGTCCCACAATCGCCTCCCGCCACAAATCCGCCATGATATCGTGCCCTGATCTCTTGCCTTTTTTTTTCCTCTCGCGGTGGTTATTGGCGTTATTGGTTGGTAAAGGTCGAAGGGGCAGCATCAGCAATTCACCCGACCCTTCCATTCGAAATGCCACCGCTTGTTTCAACCCATGCGTTCGCTGAAAGGTGTTTGTGTTTTAAAATTTGCAGGGAGATTTTTTTCTCTCTCCTTAAAATGTTTGTCTCATCAGTAAAACATCGCAATGTTGAGAGAGAAGGGAGCTGGAAACTATTTTGGGGAGGGAAGTGAAAGAGATTTGATTGATTAAGAACTATATATGTGTGTGGGAGACGTTCGCCCATTGCAAATAACATCCAATTCTATAATGGCTTAACCAATAAAACCGTAGTGTGTAATTCCTACTCAGAGAGAGATGTACTGCCTGTACTATCGCTGTCATTATTTGGGGAGATGAGTGGGAGGTCTCTTTTATTTGGTGATGGGTAACGTGAAGTGTGTAAACATAGTGGGATGGTGTTGCAACACTATCACAACCCGTGGAAGCTAGCAGTTCAAATATATATATATATATATATATATATATATATATATATATATATATACTCGATAAAATAAAATTCATCCGAGTGATTGCAAAGTCTAGATTTGGTTTAATTATTACACGAATGAGTAGCTGGCTGACGGCGAAATACAGAAGACCCTATTTTGTTTTCCACCCACTGATCTACTAAAAGGCAACAACCCGACTTCCCAGTAAACTAGTAACTGAAAGCGGCCACGTCAGTGGCTACATTAATAATTTATTACCTCCTGTTATACAGAACTTCGCGCTGCAAGTGATTTAATAATGACTTTTTGTTTGTGATACTTTAAGTACTGTGAAGGAACCGGGCTGTACGCCTTCCTAGTGTTTTTGCTCTCGAGCCGCCAGTTTTCTGGTCCCTCCACGCCCTCCACGCTTCTCACACACAGCTTCTCCCCCTTATCCGTCTATTCAGAAAAGGCCTTTATTCATTTGACTTAATATTATTACTAGCTGCCCGCAGTTATTGATTGTCGCATTTAACGTGCCATTATTTGAGAATTTCACTCTCGTTTTGAAGAAACAACGCGGGCATTAATCCCCTCAACTAACTGAGGCCAGATCATTAAAACATAGAAGTTTGGTCCTACTTTTCTAATGATGATTGCTGAACTCTTAACACATCAAGCAGTGCGCCAGTGTGTTTTGTGTCCCCATTGTGACAGCAGACCTCATATATAAGCATACACATCATCTCACAGACCGTTACTGAAGATCATTTATGACTTATAAATGGATCATGGAGACGGCGGCATTGAGTGATTGTTTAGGGGATTCACATATATAGCATGCAGACATTATTTGTGTCTTTCAATCACTGATGGAGCCAACGATGTATGTGTGTGTGTGTGTCTGCCTTAGTGTGCATGTGTGTGTGTATATGTGTGTGTGTGTGTCTGTGTGTGTGTATATGTGTGTGTATGTATGTGTGTGTGTTTGCTTTTGTGTGTATGTGTGTGTGTATGCGTGTGTGTGTGTGTGTGTGCGTGTTTCTGTGTGTGCCTCTGTATGTGTGTGTGTGTACGCGCGTGTGTGTTTTGCTGTCATCGGAATGGACTATTACCCTGAACGCAAAGCCACCAAGTACAACTCAGACTTTCCAATAGTCCAAGATCAATTTCAAGTATTTAAAACGTTCTCTAATTTGTTTTATTAAGACAGGCTTCAGCAAGGGTCAGCATCCAATTTTTACAAAAATGTTTAATTTGCTTAATCGCAATGGAACATTTATAAAACTTCTCAAATGTATCATGTGTTTTACATCATTGTTTGAACGAGTTTGGGGGCATTCGCCTATGGGGAGCTAACACCGGGGATTAGTCCAGATTGGAACAGGCTCGAATATAGGAAAACAAAATAAAAACAACAGCGGGTTCATGTTAACAAAGAGGCGAGAGAAGACACAGCGTCCGTGGTTTATTAATTCAGATTAAAAAAAAAAAATCTTACTTTGTCTTCACGGTGTTATGTTTTGCAATTCAATTCAGAGTTAGCGGGATGCGAAGCGACACACTTGACGATAATTATTGATGCCGGAGAAAATAGTTTATATGTAAATAAATATACGTTAGCCTTGCTGTCCGCACTATTGTAAGATTACTTTTATTGTGGATAATAGCAATGCGAATGTCAGGTTTACAGATATTAACAGTCGTGCTGTGAACCGTGCCCACACAACCGCCCACACTGCCCGAGTTGGACCTTGTCGGCTTTGAACTCGCCGGACAAGCATCAGTCTGTTACGCGTTTTATTCTTGCGGCATTTAGTTTTACTCTGCTGTCTACGCTTGTTATCAGATGGCCTCTGTTTTTCAGTGTTGATGTTTGATAGCTCATTTGATAGCAGGCCTGAAGTTCAATTGTACATCAGCCTCGACGTGCGTTTCTTTCAGCGAAAGTTTTCTGCTTGCTGCATTGTGATTGTGACCCGGGCACATGCTCATATATATGAGCCATATCTAGCTTGTTCTTAACGCGAAATTCCATTTCGTTTAAAAAGAAAGCATTTTCAAACAGCGCCCCACGTTTATTCAGTACTATTTGTGAGCGCTGTGGCGGATCAGAGCGAGCAAGCAGTGTTATCACGGAGATTCATTGCACAATCTGTAATTTAAAATCTTCGGATTAAATAACATGAAGCGGTTTAAACTTTTTCCCCGCAACAACTGCGAACTTTCATTTGGCTTTACCGAGTTGATGACGACTCCATCTGATGTATCTTTTAATATTTGTGTTAATATTTAATATTTCAGAACACAGCCCCTTGAGTCGCAGTTAGCACAGGACGCTATCGTCTGTCCCTCCTCTGGGTAATTTCAATAATTCCCTCATAACTTCTTAATCGGAGGTTTGTTCGGGTTACACTCTCGGTTTCAACAAGGGGAGATTACAAAGAAACCGCAGAAAGCATCGCTAGATTGACCATGAAGTTAGGGGAATATTGTGGGCCTAAAATGATCTGCCAGTTGTCCGCATGTTCTTTTATCCCAAAGATGAGTTCGGCAAATTATCTTATTTGGGGAATAAATGCACATATTTCTGCGCCTTTTCTCGCTAGTTTTTTCCCCTCTGTCTCCGACCGGTTTGTTATAACTGTTTGCGTGGGTTTGTACCACTAGGTCACTTTCAGTCGCGCTGCTGGAGGCGCTGCGTTGATCCCAAATACAACTTTCCACCTTATTTTCCCACACCTTATTTTCGTCGTTAAGTTGTCACTTCACCTTGCCTTAACATTCTGCACATGGACTTTGGTATTTTTATGCATCAACATCTGCATCAACATCAGCCGAAGGCATGTTGGTGCTTTCCCCAAATCTCATTCAACGCCGTGAAAGATATATTTAATTCGTTTATTCTATATCTCTCTCTATATCACCGTCTATATATATATCATTTCCCTTTCCCCTGATGAAGGTTCTCGGCCGGAACGTCACCTATTCCTTTTCTCCAGCGATGCTGTCTGACCCGCTGAGTTACTCCAGCTTTTCGCGTCTATCTTAAGTTAACCTTGAAAGTCTATATACGATATTATTGATATTATTAGTGTGAATAAGGATCTCGACCCGAAACATCACTCATTCCCTCTCTCTGGAGATGCTGCCTGTCCCGCTGAGTTACTCCAGCATTTTATGTCTATCTACCATATTATTGAAATCCTTCCTCACCTACAATGCTTCCAAAATCTTAAGGACTGGGGTACGGCAGACAGGGGGCAATTGATAGAGAAAACGGGTAATTTTAAAGAGACAGTCAGTCGGTCCCGACCTGAAACGTCGCCTGTCCATTCCCTCCCAGACGCTGCCTGGCCCGCTAAGTTCTTCCAGCACTTTGTGTTTTGCATTGGAAGTAAAAACTGGGTGGACACAGGGACAGCGGACAATAACGTAGAGGCATTTATTCATTCAGTCCAAAGTAAGACCCTGATGTTCCGAAAGCGGGTTGTATGGGTTGTATTGGCAGCTCCCGCAGAGACCCACCGAGACCTGGACCATGTTCTTGGAAAGGGAATGGGAGCCGGCGGACAAGGTCCCCCGTCCCAATAGTCAACTAAGTACCTCGACAGAAAAGAAAACACACATTAAAAAAACAATTTATCCCAAACAAGTTACGCGAGCCTGACTTTAAATAATCGGCCCAGATCCAGTTTACAGTTTAGTGGATTACATCTGTCAGAACTCGACCTAATACTTCTTCCGAGACAGTCCCTCGGGATCGTGGCCGATTTGTTTCCACTCCGGTGAAGCGACTGCGGACCGGTATCACCGCTCGCTTCCACCGGTTTATGGTTTAACGGACAAGTTGGAAGTATTGCGTTTATGCAGAGACCCTGGTGCCGTCAGGGGTTGTTATTGACTTCCAGGCCCCCGCACGGAGAAGGGTCTGAATTCCTTGTCCACTGTCCCCCCCCCCCCCCCCCCCCCACCCCCCCGAGACGTAGCCTGGCGCGAAGCCAGCCCTGTACAATGTCAACACTGAATATCCCAATCCCAGACTACTTTTAACTGCTTTCTAAATAAATAAACTCATTGTGTGTCTGTGTTTAAAATTATTTCACCTTCTTTATAAGCCACAGCATCTCATTATGATGACCTCAAAGGCGGCGACCCTCGCAGCTATACATCACAGCAGCGGGTACATTGTACAGCTGTACACCTTCAGGCAAGGTTGGTAGGGGGTGAGGGGCGCTTCGGAACATGAACACAATATGGACCTTTGTGAACGCAGGCTGGTGATATGATAACCAATCATAATTTGGTAACTCGAAACTAAAACAAGTGAGTTGAGTGTAAAACACGGCGGCGACGTGGGTCCCGGGGAGAGAGGTGCCTCACAGGCCCCCTGTTCTACATTGGCTCCGATAGCGCACCAGACCGGGGCCATCATAAGCCTGACTTTACATCACGAGAATCACCTTCCACCACCAAAGGCAACTCCAGGCGCGCAACTATAACATTAACCATCAAGTCCCCAACAGTCAAAGTTTGCAAAGTTCATCTCATCTCGGTGGGCTTGAAGTGTAATGTGTGAACGATAACATTCGCCTTCTACAGTTCCCACTAACCCTATTCTTATCCGAGGTGAAAATCTCAAACCTAAACCCAGCAATGCAGATATAAGGGACCGGGGATGCTAATTTACAAAAAGAAAAAAGACACAAAGTGCTGGAGTAATTCAAGCGGGCCAGGTAGTATCTCCGGAGAACATGTTCTCCAAAGATAGACACAAAGTGCTGGAGTAACTCAAGCGGGCCAGGCACCATCTCTGGATAAAAGGGACGGGTAACGTTTCGGGTCCAGAGATGCTGCCTGATCTGATGAGTTACTCCAGCGCCGTGTATGGTTTTCTATATACCTCGCTATGTATAGCACTCCAAACATTTTTTATAGCAAACGCGATTTACTCAATGAAAAAAAAAAGCAGTCGCGAAGATGGCGAATATAAATCCTATTAGTAGGCTCCAAACAGACACTAACGGCGTAAAACATAATGGGTCAAGACTGTGATGATGTGTTCATTGCCCAGTGCATTTACTTAAAAAAAATACACCTATCATTATCTTTCTCTATCTTTGACCAAAAAACGACAGATTTACAAAAGGGTGTGGATTGATATTTTATTTTTTTAAACAAAAATATCGGATGAGTGGGAACCCTGAAAATATCGGTTCTTGAAAATCGGACTAAAATGCTGTCTATCGGTGGGTTAATGGTTGCTCGGGGTTAAATGGTTTTCCCCACCCATCCCTCGTTATTTTTCTGCTTTTGTGAAAAAAAACGACTCGGAGCCCAATGACCCACTTCAGTAGAGAGACTCCCATCTCGCTGCACAAGTCTTTAACTTGCTCTAGTGTCTGTGGACGGCCCCAGTGCAGTTTACTCACTGGCGTAATACAGGAAAAGCAACGGGAATGGCTGTCTCTTTTTTTTTTATCAGAGATATTGATTAAGATATGTCTATTGACCAGGACACTAGGACTAACTTCGCTGCTCTCTTTCGAAGTAGTGCCCTGGGAATATTCATGTTCAAGTAAGATAGCTGGCGTTGATTTAACCTCTCATCTGAACACCCACAACACTTTCAGGTTTGTATCCAGTTAAGTATAAGGTGGCTCCTTGTAAATAGCGCGCGCACATTTCTTGTAAAGAAAATGGTTGAAACGTGTTCCATCATAATTTGTAACTATAATCAGAAAGTGAAGTATTTAGTACTTGATCTAAGTTTGTATAAGGTAACCACATGTACAGTAGAGGGTCACGGGCTTAATTAATGCGTTGCCACAGAACTAAATGAAAGTCTGACTTTCTCCTGCGACTGGTTATTACCTGATTAAAACGTTCATTGTTGCAATATGTTCAAGGTCTTCTAGCATAGAATCACTTAACATATACAGCAGAGAAGCAGGCCGTTTGGCCCAACCAATTCTTTGCTGGTGTTTTTACTACATCTGAACTAATGACACAGCACTTAACACTTGAGTAAAATTGTTAAGTCTTTGGAAATGAAGATTCAGCAAAGTTTTACAGAACAGGCTAAGCAATATGGCAAAGCTGGTGTTTTTTTTTCTCTCCCCTGGTTGAAAACCAAGTGGATCAGGAAAACGTGCACTTATTTTCCTGAAGAAGGGAGAAATGAAGATGTCATGTCGAATAATAATGAACCATTAATGAAATAGTGGAATGCACATGTTGAAATGTGGATATCCCAAGGAAGTGGATTTCATTAGCAGTAATGGAAAGATATCAGCCAATGATGATGCACCATAAATAATGAGCCTTTAATGCTTTTTAAAGTTAATGACCCACTTAACGGTTATAAAAGCCAAAGTTCATGCATCCAGATGTGGAGTGTACAGTTGCAGCCAAGAGTGCCCCGAACACCAGCAGAGATAATCTTGATTTACCTGCATGTGTTCAGACTCGGAGTAACAGCCTTTATTTTGGTGCACACATCCCAGTGGATTACCAGACTAACCTAAGCAAGAATTTATCTGAAGAGCTGCGATTTTTTTCCCCTCAGAGCTGGAAATAGACGGGAATTAGAATTTGGTATAAGATGGACAGTATAGTTTGGTGGAGAATAGTTGCAATTAGCTCACAGAGACATCAACAGCAGGAGATGAGAATTTCCTAAGCTGCATACATTGCATTTGAGATAGACACAAAAAAGCTGGAGAAACTCAGCGGGCCAGGCAGCATTTCTGCAGAAAAGGAATAGGTGACGTTTCGCGATGAGATCCCTTTTCAACGTGTGAGTCAGGTGATAGGTAAACGAAAGATATAGAAGGTGTATAGAACAAACAAATGAAAGATATGCAAAAAGCAACGGTGATCAAGGAAAGGTGGAGCCCACAATGGTGCATTGTTGGTTATTGGGCAGGTGATGATGAGTTATGCAGACAGTGAAACTCAACAGGTCGACAGTGAAACTAGTATGACGACAAGGGTGGGGGGGGGGGGGGGACGGAGAGAAAGGGGATGCAAGGGTGACTTGAAGTTAGAGAAATCAATGTTCACACTGCTAGGTTGTAAGCTGCTCAAGCGAAATATGAGGTGCTGTTCATCAAATTTGCTTTTGGTCTCACTCTGACATTGGAGTAGGCCCAGGACCGAAAGGTTGGTATGGGGATGGGAAGGGGCGTTAAAGTGCTTGGCAACTGGGAGATCATGTAGGTCAGTTTTAGGTTTGCCCTGGAGTGTTCCTTGCCTCAAATGTACAGGCCATCTGGGGGCAAAGTTGAGTCGTGCCTTCCCAATCTGTCAGCACAAACTGCATATAATGGAGCCATGCATTGCAACGACATCATCCCATCCCTGAGATAAGAGTATGGCATGCTGGCTACCTGGTAAATGTTGCCATTTCAGGTTTCCTTCATTTACAGAGTCGGGAAGAATCACAACAGGGTACAAATTTGCCAAAGATTCTTTTACATACTACCTTTTCCCTTATTTGGATAGTAAGATCATGGAATGAGGGCATAAATGGAACTTTCCAAACTATCTACTCCCCCCAAACTTGGCTGTTCTTCAGTAATAGGGGTTGCCACATTGAAAGTGCTATTTCATCCTTTGGTTTGAACTACAATATTCATTTTCACATTTAATGTTAATAAAAATAAAAATAGATGTCAAGAAGCCCAAAAGGAAAACACAGCAGATGCTAGTAATTGGAAACTAAAAGACTGCTGACAATACTCAACAGGTCAAGGAGCATTTATGGAAAGAGACAAAAAAAGTTAGCAGGTCGGCTGGTTTTCTTTTCTAATCATTATTTTGCTGAAAGGACATTGGGCTAAAACTTTGTTCATTTCTCCACAGTCCTACTCTGAGTCCGCAGCATTTTCTGATTTTTTTTTGCAATAACAAACATTTTAAGTAAATGTGCATGTTAAGTAATTAGTGATGTAACTTTGAGATACTCAAACGCCACTAGTGATGAAAAAATATACTTTAAAAAGCTCTTAAAGCACTCCTTGAGTTTATTTCCTGCTGTTGATCTTGTCTTGCTTGTAATGAACATCCAGTGACTCATAATTAGGCTTGGCTCAGCTACGAAACAAGTCCCTGGTATCTTCATCATGAGCTGAACAACAATCGTTCAATTGTACAGATGGCGAAGGAGCTGATGAGTTTACGGAAATGTCCAACACCGTGGCTCTGTGAAGAGAAATGATTCTGGAAGAGGAAAGGACTTGCAGTTATGTCACACCTTCCATGACCTCCACACTGAAGCACAGGACTGCTAATTAAGTACTGAGGCAATCAAGAAAAAAAAAAGCAAGCCGTTTTCTACACAACAATGCTCTATGATCAATGCTGGCATGATCAGAAAACAAGGTTGAATATTGATCATGTTTGATGAAGGATAAGTATTATTCAGGACGCTGGTTTTCTTCAAATAACTCAAAGAGTGAACATCAGTGTGCACTTGAATAGTCCCAAAGCAGTGCCTCCCTTAATGCACATTATATACTAAAATATCTAACAAAAGGATTGAATCCTTCAACTTTCTAACTCATAGTACTATATCTCGGCTCTTCAAAGTTTTCCACTTTGATGCCAGTGAGAATTGGAGATATGTGGGCATGCATTTCCATGTAGATAAAACTGGCTTGTTGTCAATGCACATATAGAAACAACTTGAATGCTTAAAGTAACAAGCGAACATTAGATTTTCTTTAATTAACTTTTAATTATGATTATACTATGTTGTGCGTGAGAGTAGTCAGAACAATGTGACACAATTGGGAAATCTCTCTATGGATTCTAAAGTAGTTTATTCATGCCTGTCATAATTTCACTAAACATTTCACTTTCTATTATATCTCCTTGTCAAATGAGATGCAGTTTTGGAGAAAGGAGCAATGATCTATAGTCTCCTGCGGGAATATCATTCAGCCATTTTGTAATGTTGCGAAACAGCCTTTTTGGGCAGACCAGTTTGTTTAAGGGATTACACTTTGTATGTTTATCTGCTGCAGATCATGATTATAGAGTTTTAAAAGGATAATGGATCACCGCAGTTGAAGGGTGGGGAAAGGTACCAGTCGTATAAATAATGTTTGAAAACTGTGTCAATAGAGACATACCTAGACAACCATATCACAGCATGAGGCGGCATTAACAGCCACGTATTTGAGAGATCCAAGTCACTTCAAACGATCCAAGTATTGAAAAGAGTGTGTGTGTATGCCGATAGCTGATGGTGCTAGATGGAAGTCATTTCATGCCTACACACAATGATTCATCAATCATTTTTCCAATGATGTTTTAAAATATTTTAATGGCTTTTCAGAATAAAATGATAGTTGTATTGAACAGGAACATTATGCCCCTGTCCCACTTAGGAAACCTGAACGGAAACCTCTGGAGACTTTGCGCCCCACCCACGGTTTCCATGCGGTTCCCCGAGGTTCCAGGAGGGTTTTTGTCCTCCGGCAACCACCTTCAACTAGCATCGCAACCGGCTTCAACTAAAAAATTACCGATTTTTAAAACGGAAACCACTTTCGACCATTAGGGAGACTGACAAAAACCTCTGGGAACCTCTGGGAACCGCATGGAAACCTTGGGTGGGGCGCAAAGTCTCCAGAGGTTTCCGTTCAGGTTTCCTAAGTGGGACAGGGGCATAAGAATATAAGGGTGGTACAGTGGTACAGCGGTAGATTTTCTGAAACTGGAGGCCCGGGTTTGTTCCTGACCACGGGTGCTGTCCGTGTAGAATTTGGACGTTCTCCCTGTGACCATGTGGGTTATTTACAGGTGCTCCTGTTTCCTCCCACACTCCAAAGACGTACAGGTTTGTAGGTTAATTGGCTTTGGTAAAAATTGTAAATTGTCCTTTGTGTGTAGGATAGAGCTAGTATGTGGGGTGATCACTGGTTGGCACGGACTCTGTGGGCTGAAGGGCCTGTTTCTGAGCTCTCTCTCTAAAGTCTAAAATCTAAATCAAACGGTGACAACTGAAACCATGAATTCCGTTGCATTGTTTCCCTGTCCAAAAACCTTCAGCTTCCTTTTCTCCCTTAGTCTCCATTAATGCTCCATCACCTATATTCAGGCAGCAAGCTAAAGGGCCAATAGTCTCCAGTAATATCACAAAGCTAGTACATTTTTGTGTGCCAAAATAGAGAATCCATTGTCTAGGAAATGGCACGCTGTCCAGGAAAAGAGCTGTGGAACAGTTTAATTCAAGTATGTTTTAAGGTATCCTAATATTTAGTTGCACTACGCTTTGTTGGAAATAAATTCCACATTATATGTTTTGCAGTTCAAACTTTGCAATGCTTTTTAAAAAAAATCACATATTAATATCAGGAGCTGCAATTGCTAATGTGTTGACATTATGATATTGATCTCATCACTGTGTGTACCTTTACATAGAGTGTGGCAAGCATTATGAAATACTAATACTGGCGAATATGCTACTCATGAATTCATCAGCATGGAAAGGGATGCCAAACCACAGTTGCTGTTAAAAATGAACAATTTTACTTTGGGTAGGGAGACTAAGGAATAGCAATAATTTTGTGCAACGGTACAAAATATGCAAACATCAACCATTAAAAAACATACAACTTTTGCTTCCAAATATTAATCGGAGAAGAAGCTTAATGGCTGGCTGTGCACTTTGTATTAACATTCAAAAGTCAAAATTATCCCAATCAGCCATTTGCTGGAAGAAGAAAGGTGATTTACAAAGTGCACAAACAATGAATGGAATTTTTCAGTTGGACCTGGAGACTTTTTTATGGTTATGGTTTAAGAGCTTTGCATGATTTGAGCTGTTTTCAGAAACTATGGTTGGATTTTTAAATATAAAGGCAGGTTTTGATTTTAAAACAAAAAGTTGCTGAGATCACAGGCAAATGAAAAATAATGGCCGGTTGGAAGTTCACATCAGAGGTTCTTGCGCTTGAATGGTCCATCATGAGCCCATTTGACATGTAAGTGAAAGGCAGCAGGCTGGGAGCTTTGAATGGTAGCTAAAAACTGGTCCATTTTGCAGGTGAAACCGAAACAACTGCGAGAGTGGTTGGGAAAGTGCAGACTTACAAAATGAGTTAATGCAGCAGTGGGTGGGCAGCAGGCAAGTGAAATTCAATGAGTAAATGCATTTTAAAGAAAAAAAAGGTGATAAAAATACTTTTATAAATAGTGTTGGAACAGCTTAGGAGGTGGTTCAGAGATGTAGGGGTGTTAATAACATATCCATTTGCTGCCAAACATCAATCAACAAAGCAAACAGAATGTTCGCTTGTATGGAAAGCTCAGTTACCAGTTGGTAGAAGTTGCATGAAAACTGTACAGTGCTTTGTTCAGACTTTTAAGTACTGGAGTCAGTTCAGAGAAGAGCCACACGGGGCTGAACTATAGGGCAGGCAAGGGTGGTTGAAAAACCTGGGAGCTGAAAGTGGCCTGAGTCTTTTTTTCTTGTCCTGAAGTGGCACATGCCCCAACTCAGAAACCAGAGACTGGCCAAATATTGGACCTTGGCACTTATTTCCTTGGCTTTGGTGAGTTGCTGCAGCCCGTTGTTCCCTCCGCAGAGAGCTTGCCCTTTGCAGCCAAATAAACCCATCACTTTGGCCCTACGTCTAGTGCACTGGGTGGGATAAGAGAGGAGGATGGGAGTGGGGCCAATTAATCTTGGCAACAATCCTTGGATATGCTGTGGTGACTGTAGCCATTTGCTGGGCCCCAACGGTGCCTGGTAATTGCAAGTGTGCCAGGCCTGAAATGTACTCACCCAGGGCAGCCCCATTGTTTGGAGAGAACTTAAAAGACAAATTTATATGCAAGGGTGTAAGTGTTGTTTCGATGTGATCCTCAAAGCCTGATGCATTTCTCAGAGTTCATCAGGATGTAAGAAATAGCAAGATATAGTGGAGGGGACTGTTAATCATTGATAGGATAAGCTTTTCCTTAACTAAAAATCTTATGCAATTACTGTGTACTGAAGATGTGGAAGGTTGCATCAAATTTGATACCTGGCGGTTTCCAAATGGTGGCAGTATTTTGTAACAATTTCTCTAATAGAGCGGCATGTGCAAATAAAAGGAACATTTAAAACAAGGGATTCCAAGGATTCACACGCTATTGCGCAGAAGGAACGTACTTTTGCTTTGAGAAAGATTGACATTCAAATTGGTTTTCACCAGTGGTGAGAGCAGGTTGATTAACGAGTTGCTCGGGTCTGTATACACCACTGCAATAGGATGTCAAGCTTGGTTTAGGAGGACTAACTGATTCACTATTAGCTGGTTTTGCATTACAGCCATTGGCCAATTTCACCCCTATTGAATTTTTAATCGTTTGATGAAAAGCTTGTTCAATTAATGCCGCATTCTACATATGTTCAGTGTTTTGCAGGTGCCCCACTGACTGTCTCGTTTACCCAGCATGTGTCCTCCCCAATAAACCATTAAAAATTGATTAAACTGTGCAATGTGGGATGTACTGTGTTGCATGTCTAATATCTAAACTATGCTGCTCAGTGTGTCTCCCCACACCTGTTGTATAATCACACCTAATCTCTGCACTTGCTATTCATTTATACATTGACAGGGGAGAATTTTGTAACTTACGCGTGGAATAAATTTCCCATTGCTAAGTTCCCCCTTGTGGAAATTTGATGCAGTCTGGTGATTCCTCTGAGCCGTGCAAGTCCTTGCAGCTGAAATTAGTGTTCATGTTCTTTCTAAAATGTCGATCGAACAGCTTCTAATTTTATGCTTAAAATCAGACCTTGGAGAGACTGGAACTAGTTTAAAATTGCTTCAATTTTAGTCAGACATTATTTTGACAGCATTTAAACTGGTGGCAAAGACACTTCAAAATGGGCTGTTGAATGAGCTCTGCTGGTGATAAATGTTATAAACCAAGGCAGTAGTTGTACTAAAGAATTTCTAAAAATGTTCAGATCTAAGTTTTTTATTAAAAATGGCAGACCAATGAAACCAGATGGGAAAATGTGGAGTAGCCAAATATTTTTATTGGAACCCACCTGACGACGACAAGTTATACTCTTCAAATCTTTTGATATATTTTTCTAATACCCTGCAGCACCCTGGAGCTTCATGGGTTTGGACAAAATTTCATGTTTTTCCTATTTTAAAAATAGTTTTTTCCAGCTTGACATCTGTAGTCCGTTTCCCCTCCGATCGCAGTAAGCTGCTCCTCCCAACGTATGCTCTTGGACTTTTCTAATGCCACAAAGTCTGCTTAAATGTTTTATCTCCCTCAGACTACCCTCAGATTGTCGAGGCACTTCCAAGATTACTGATGGCAATCCAAAGTCGGCACACATAAAGTGAAGGGACCATCTGAAAGACCAGTTGCATTGCATGTTATGACATTGGCCCTTTTATTTGGAAACCCGTGAAGTGGCAACAAGCTGCCCCAGTGTCATTAAAGCAAAAACTAGTCCAACAATGATGGGCACTCATGGAGTGGCTCGATTAATAGAAACATATAACGGGTTCAGAAGGTTAGTGGTTAGATTAACAGGTTAGTAAAACAGAGACTTGCAGAAATGATCTGGTTATATTAATTTGCCTCTCACTATGGTACCTGAGGAATTTAAAATATGTTAATTAGACAATCCTGGAATGAAGGGTTGGTTTCGGTGATAGTCAGCACAAATCAGTCAGCTTGTTGTTCCGCCCATCGGATTCATTCATGTCCTTTCGGGAAGAAAGTCCAACCGTTCACACCACACCAGGAATTGCAGATGCTGGTTCACAAAAAAAACACAAAGCTCTGGATTGACTCAGTGGATCAGGCAGCATCTCTGGAGAATGGTCCAAAACGTCAAATATCCATATTCTCCAGAGAAGCTGCCTGACCCGCTGAGTTACTCCAGCACTTTGTGTCCTTTTTTTTCTTACTCATTTGGGCCTATTTGTGACTTCAGACCAACAGCAATGTAATTAACTCTAAAATGATTTATCGAGCCATTTGTTTCTGGGAGCTTGCAGTGAAGTCCAATTCAATGAATGGAGAAAAAAAAACTTGAAAAAAAAGCAAAGGAAACTTCATAGATTAGAGAGCATCTTTATATCGCAATACTTTATTGGACTGCACCAGCTCCCATCAACACCAATCATTGACATAGTTCTGCCTGCTTCAATAAGTCATTTCACCATTAGCAGCCTCATATATGAGAAAACCAGCCCTCATCAATCCTAAC
This sequence comes from Raja brachyura, assembly GCA_963514005.1. The sequence continues at coordinate 14,424,491 of OY740794.1, read as the reverse complement.
CTGAAACCACAGCCCTCATGTTTTCTAATCAATGGTCATTTGTGGCTTGGCTAAATTCAGGAGCAATTCTCTGATGTTTTGAAAAGTGCCTAGCCTGATTATATTATAAAATAGTGTCAAGAGACACACCTGGAAATAATAGACAAATAACTTTAATTGCAGGGAAAGTCTTTGACAGATCTGGTGGGCGAGCACTGGAAAACACATTTCAAGTCCATATTTAAATGATTTTCTGGTGTACTTTTGTGGAAGAAATTCCTGACAGGCTGCATGAATGGATAACGAGCTGATACTGCAAACTTGGCATTTTCATAAAACCTTTGAACAAATGTTACAAAGATTGATCGCTGAAGAAGTCCTAAAAATATGAGATAAACATGTGCTGTTCTTTGGATAAATGAGTTAGAAAGAGGAAAGTTGGCAATTAATTGTTTTAAATTGCGCACTTTGCAAATGTACTATCAACACAGACCCATGATAGTGTTGTGATTATTTGATGTTTTTTTCAAATAAAAAGGATGTAATTAGAATGAGGATATTGTAAGCAAACTTTTTTTAGCTGGTAGACAAAACAAAAATAGGCGGAAGAGTATTTCAGGACAATGCGGTGTAATGTGAGGGAAGCTGTTTTTTCGCATCAATTAACATTGAAGGCTTTCAAATGATTCACGAAAAATGTAGGAAAAAAGAATGAGATGTGGGTTAAAAGTAATCATTCTGCAGCAATCAGGGGAAATATATTTTGATTGCATTCAATAATGTCCTAAATTAGGCTTATACTAGTTCTGCATTGTATATCAGTCTGAAGGAGGGTCTCGACCCAAAACGTCACCCATTCCTTGTCTCCAGAGATGCTGCCCATCCTGTTGAGTTACTCCTGCATTTTGTGTCCATCTTCTGTTTAAACCAGCATCTACAGTTCCTTTCTACACATTGTATATATAAAGGTTGGGTACGAAAAAATTACATTATTGCTAAAGAGCCATCAATCTGACTCAGTCTTGTTTTAGTTACCCACTCGGGGGAAAGATATTATTGCCTTATGGAGAGTATAATAAGTTTAGCCTCAAATATGAGTCTTCAATAGTTTTGCTGGTCATTGAATAGAATAGAATAGAATAGAGTACATCAGGTTGTACCTGTGGCCTAATGAAAATATATGCATCCTAGATTGGCTGATATAGACCCTCAATGCAGAATATTGATACGTATTGGTTGCCATTGCTCTTCTGTTTCTTGAAAATGTTTGCAAACAATCAGCAGATCAGGCTGGTTCTGTCAATAACGAGCATTCCAAAGGACTCATCATAGGCTGTGTTTGCTTGGAACCTGCACATGTTGGTGAATGCAAATTTAACTCCTATTGATGGCCTATCAGCTAACACAATAGAAATAAAGCCCTGGATTTCTCATTATTATGGAACTGCTTCAAAGCAATTTCAGAGCTATATTTTTGACTGCAACAAGAGGTCAGTTGGCCGATGTCTGAAGAAGTAGAAAGCTAATGAGGGATTTTTTTTTAGTGGCATGCAGCCTCCTCAGAAACAGAGACCATGCTGGAAAGGTCAATTTTATTTTGAATATTATTCCAGGAGGAGGATATTTGGTGTTATGCCATTTCAAGTAGATAGTAAATGTTCCAATCCCTGTAAATGCAATTACTATGGGTGCTGAGTGGCGTTCTTTTAGAGTGTGTGTTGAATTTATACGTTGGTTTATAACTTAAGTCATAGTCTGATGGAAAGAATGGTCTTCTGTTTTTCCAAGTAGAGAATATTATGTGGTGTCATGTAATATAACCCAGTAATCTATGTGCAGTAACCAGGATTCATTGTTATTTGCCTTGGCACCTTCAATGGAATCTCATAATTTCTCCCTGTTGCAGCCTCACATGTTTGCGAAGAAAATCTTTGAGGTATTAGTGTTATGCCAACTATAAAAGTAGAAATGAGAGTCTTGAATTGACGTGAGCACCTGATGGTTGATCGCATTCTCATTCACATCGTCTTTCTGTGGAGAAGCAAGGAACTAACGAGGGATAAAGGAAGGAAAAACATTGCAAATCCCGATGGTCTTGCTAAGAACATAATGGAGTACAAGGCTCTTTATTTTCGCTGCTTCCACTGAGGGACTCCAGAGATATGTACCGTTCCCCAAAGGAAACCACTTTGAGGCGGAGAAGAAAGTCTTGGAATGACACAAAATCCCTAACCTATCCAACAGAGAAGTGGTCAGCCACTGCTTAGAAACTTCTTCCCTTAACCGCAACAAAACAAATAAAGTCATAAAGGTTCCCTAGCAGTGAGTCACAGAAATAGATGTGCTCCTTTCTAAACCATGTCATGGACATCTGTATTCCAATGGACTGGATCAGCTTGTTTATCTTTAATGCTGCCCTGTTGCCGTGCTGTTTGTGCCTTGATTCTCATGGTATTTCAAGCCCTTTCTCCAAATCCTTAAGGAAATCCATAGCTGGATGAGGAATTCAATTAGAATTAAGTCAACATTGATTCAGTCAGAAATAAATCGAACTTTTTTTTAGTTGGAGACATTCTTGTCATGTGGAATATTGTTAAGATAAGATGAAACTAAGTAGATTATTTTTTAAGTAAAGAATATGCTGATATATCCTGTGGTCAAATTAAATAAACAATATGCGCATTTAATATATTTGGATTGTTTAACCTTGTTCAAGCAAATAAAACAAATTGGATTACCATTAGATACAATTAAACAGTTGCATTACTGTCTATTTTCTAATAATAGTGATGAACTGAACAAACAGGGTTTATAAATGTGTGCTGGTGGGATTTAAGTGGGAAGAAGAAACACCCCTGCAAATTGCCATTTATATAAAAGTACAAAATAGATGAAAAAGAGGCACCAGGGAATAAAAGGGAACCAGTCTAATTTCAGAAAACTCATGTTGTATGTAAGGATTGTAAAGTATATAAAACACCCACTTCCTTGTGGTGTTTCGAGGTATGTCAGATTTATACCTGTGTACCAACCATCCATGATTGGACTGAAGATTCTTAGAATTATGCATCAATCTTCTGGAAACTGCGATATAAATGGAGACAAGTCCCAAGAGCATTTACAAAATATGTGGTAGAAATTTGCTCACTGATCTATGGACTGATCGCACAACATCATCATTTATATACTTTTTGCAATCCGGTTCAATGAAATTCAATAGAACTGAATTTCAGGAGTGGTTTTTAACATCTATACATTATTAAATCTATACATGTGATTAATACATGAGAACTCAAATTTGAATATTTATAAAATTTTCTATGACCTTTTGTATGTTATAAAAATATTGAGGATGGATGGAGGGGCAAGTGTTGTTCAATAGAGGCTATTTGGGAATTTTCAAAGGGAGAGATAACGTCATGAAACCGCCCACACTGTGGCCAACTTGAGTGGTGACCCCGAAGCACAGGAGTGGTCCATAAAATAGCCTTGAGACATACAAAGTCATTTAATCTCAACCTACTATGGTAATCTATTTGGACTGATATTAAGCCATTGATTTCGTGACAGCTTTTGATGATTATATAAGATATACATTGCGGACCATCTTCAAATAAATATGTTCAATTTTCAACATGAATATGTGGTTGTTTGAGTTCCTCAGTGGAAACATTTGTAAAAGCATTTATACAGCACCATTCACAACCGCAGAATATCCCAATGTATGTTGTAGCCAACAACATATGTTTGAAGTGGAACGGAGGAAGTATGGCAGTCAAACGCCCACATTCATGTGATGCTGATTAGCACCTTTTTGTTGGAGTCGACTGAGAGATAAAATCGACTCAGATGTCAGGGAGAACTAACTACCTTCCACTTCTTAGCAAAATTACTTTTCAACCTTGTAGGCATATCCTCACTTGAGCTTGTCACCTGACAGCTGGCTTCTCTGAAAGAGTAGCAGTCCTCTCCCATATTGCCTTGGAGTGCCATGTGGATTTTCCATTCACATCTTTGGGGCATTGGTTGACTTCACAACCATCTGACTCGGAGATAGAACGCTACGCCTGATGATAGCAATATGTTTCTCTGACCAATATTCACTGTTATTTGATGTCAGGAACCATATCTGTAAATACATGCTGAACGTCTCTTTGCATAATTTCATGTGACAGGAGAAGAATTAGGCCATTCGGCCCATCATGTCTCCTTCCCCATTCAATCGCGGCTGCTCTATCTTTCCCTCTCAACCCCATTCTCCTGCCCTCGCCCCTGACACCTGTGTACGTGTTAGTAATATTTCTAAATGACCGAATATTCAACGCGTACATTTGGAAAATCACCTAAAAATTACCTGCAAAAAATTCCTAAAAATGTGAACAAATATTACTAAGGCATTAATATGAATGCAGTGATAACAGATGTAAAATATGAATTGTTGCAATCTACTACTGTACATACAGTAAATTACTAAGTCTCTTGTAGTTGGTGAGAAACATGTTATTTCCTGCAATACGAAAACAGAAAATACTGGTAAAACAGCAGGTCAGGCAGCATATGTGGAAAGAGAAACAGTTAATGTTTCAGATCTGGTGCCCTTGTTCAGAATTGGATTCTAAGCCCTTGATTTCATTCTAAATTCAGGATGTACTGCAATATTAAGCCAAGTAGGATGCTCATATGCCTTTATATATATATATATATATGTGTGTGTGTGCTCATAGATACTTTGGCTTTTATTGCTGGTGCAAATGTTCACAAGCATACAAGTTCACAAGTTATAGGAGAAGAATTAGGCCATTCCGCCATCCAGTCTACTCCGCCATTCAATCATGGCTGATCTCTGCCTCCTAATCCCATTTTCCTGACTTGCCCCAAAACCTTTGACACCCGACCTGCCCTCTGTGGCAATGAGTTCCACAGATTAACTACCCTCTGACCCTCCTCCTCACATCCTTTCTAAAAGAGAGCCCTTTAATTCTAAGGCTATGACCTCTGGTCCTAGACTCTCCCACAAGTGGAGAAATCCTTTCCACATCCACTCTATCTATGTCTTTCATTATTCTGTAAGTTTCAATGAGGTTCCCCCTCAATCTTCTAAACTTCAGCGAGTAGGGCCCAAGTGCCATCAAACGCTCATCATATGCTAACCCGCTCATTCCTGGAATCATTCTTGTAAACCTCCTCTGGACCCTCTCCAGAGCCGGCACACCCTTCTTCAGATATGGGGCCCAAATTTGCTCATGGATACAGATACAGATGCAGATAGATTTTATTTGTCACATGTGCCAATTGGCACAGTGAAATGAAGTCACCGTACAGCCAAAAATAAAGAACACAACACAGAGTAGACAGAAATTCAACACAAAACATCCCCTCACAGCAGGATCAAAACTTCCCACCGTATTCCAAATGCAGCCTGACCAGCACCTTATGGAGCCTCAGCATTACATCTCTGTTTTTGTATTCCAGTCCTCTTGGACATGTCACTTAGGATTAGAGAAACATAGGAAAGTGCTCAACTGGTACCACAGAAATCATGCACTTAATGAATCTGAAGGACATCTCGGATGTACAAATTTATCAGGTTCTACTGTATTCTATTAAATAACAAAGTACCTGACAAGGATGATGCGGATGATAGGTAAAATTCCTGAAGAAAGGTTATAGGTCAAGATTACATAACATTCCTATGAACAACACAAATATTTTGCGCTCTTATTGTGAGTGCACACTATAACCGAACTCTACTGCCTCCCCATGTGGCACAACATAATTGAGTTGGCATCATGCATGGTGTAGCTGAAATAATCCATTCTAAATCTGATGCCATTTATGAAATAGCCCAAGCATTTCATTGCACTCTTACCTTGTACTTGTGCTGGAACACAATAAGCCTGCTGCGTTTCAGATCGTGTATGATATAATTTATACCATTCACCTCAACGTATCAATCAGCCCTGTAACATGAAAACAGCACGTGAAAAGAAAAATCAGGTTTTTGGGTGATTTGCACTTTTTCATGTTGCTATCCAGTGCATGATATCAAACTGGAATTCAGAGTGAAGGGGCAGAGTCCCTCAAAAGGCATCAAGGTGGCAGCTAGTGAGTTTACTCGAGAGTCTAACATTAAGAGCATGGATCCAGTTGAGGTGGAAATTAATGCAAGTGTGCATGGTGCATTAACTATGGTAAATGGAGGGACATGAGGCATAATTGCTGTAGGGCAATGTAAACAGGCCTGGAGTTTGATTGCTTGGAATGATGCTGGCAAATCTGCATTTTCTCTGAGTTTTTTCCTGCTTTCTTCCTTCAACTTCTTTAAAATAAAGCTTACTTTATAAGTAAGTAAGCTCACTTTGTAAAAGCACGGTGTGGGTTTCTCTGATACAGGTTGCCGTGCCTTGATATTCTCTTTTGTTAGCTCAGGAATACAAAAGAATCTTTGGAAAAGTTGAGTTCACATAAAGTGTTAGAAATTAGCATTGTAATGTCAGGACAGGGATTAAACATTCATATAAAGCGTTAGTATTGAAGGGTGTATTAAGAAGCATTTATATTGTAAAAAAGACCACTTGGCCCCTCAGGTCCATGCTATAAACCTCAATGTACCCTTCTTCAGCTAACGTGCAACACAATTTAACTTCTATTGAATGAATTTATTTTTGGAAAACCGAGATACTCTTATTATTGCCTAAAATGTGTCTTAAGGGGAGAATAAAAGAATTTCCAGATTAGTTAGATAGCCCAAACAATTTAAAATTTCCAAAACACCCACTTGATCTACTATCTAATAAAAACAGATAAACATAGTTAATAAAACTCAATGATAGAATAATCTGGCCAGGCCAGCTGCCCACATGGCAGGTCAAGAAAATGCTCCAGTCTAGACATGAAGTCTAGCTATCTTGGGAGTGTCCCTGTGTATGGCATGGGAAAATAGTGTCTTGTTTATCACTAGGGAAATGCTATGTATAAATAACAATGACCAGGGCTAAACATTTTAAAACCTCAACGGTGAGCAGCCAAAGTCTTAGGGGTTCATTCTGCTGCATTGTGTAAATACTCTTGGATGTGTGTCTGCGTATGTTCTTGCACATAAAACTTGTTTCTCAACATGCAGCAGTACTTCTGGCAATCTGACTAATAAAGAATATTGTAATTCTGTATTCAATTGTGACATCTATTTCACCGCTAATAATGTCTCATGCTATCTATTCAACGATGGAAATAATTTAAAACACATATTCACTGCAGAAATGATATTAAGATGTTGAAGGCACCCCCCCTAATGAATGTAGGCAGCTCTATTTCCTTCTGTGTGCTAATTTTCGGGAACTGCAGAAGTTTAGAAATAGTGAAGATAGACACAAAGTGCTGGGATAACTGAGCAGAAAGGTCACCTATCCCTTTTCCTCAGAGATGCTGCCTGACCCGCTGAGTTACTCCAGGAGTTAGTTGGGTTTAAACCAGCACCTGCAGTTCTCCATATCTACATTTTAGAAATGTTGATGACTGTAAGAAATTGTCCACTTCAGATAAATTTAGAGGAAAGAAAAATAGAATTTCCTTCACCTGAAGACCAGTCATGAAAAAGTAACGCAGAACTTAAATGAGGGAAATGACAAGTGCAAACACAGAGTAAGTATTGATCTCATAATTAAAATTGAATGCTGTAAGAACTCAAAGGGTCAAGCGGTATCTGTGGTGGTGAAAGGTGTAAGTTAACGTTTTGGGTATGGACCCTGGATTAGGACTGAGTGGGAAGAAGAAAGATTGTCCTTCCATAGCAGTGAGGCCTTTCCTCAATCAGCTATATATTGACAATCCATCCTCTTCCATGTTAGCCCTGATGTAGGCTCTCAACCACAGACATTGACTTAGAGGTTTTGTTTCCACAGAAGTTACGTAATCTGCTGAGTTCCTGCAGTGTTCTGATTTTCATTCCACATTGCAGAATCTGCTGCCTCTCTTGTTTTCATTGATCTCATATTGTCCGAAGAATACAATTTTGATTTTTAACTCAGCAATAATACAAGTGAATAGCGCAGGGGAGATTTCTGGCTCATATTTTGGGTCAACTATCACTGCTATTAATTCGCAGTTCAAGATAGGCCGAGATACAGGAGAGATATAACTCACAGGATTAACCGCCCTCTGCTACCAAGTGGTGCAGCCGTAGAGTTGCTGCCTTACAGTGCCAGAGACCAGGGTTCGATCCTGACTACAGGTGCTGTCTGTATGAATTTTTTATGTTTTTCCTGTGACCGTGTGGGTTTTCTCCAGGTGCTCTGGTTGCCTCCCACATTCCAAAGTACAGGTTTGTAAATTAATTGGCTTGTGTAAATTGTTTCTAGTGTGTAGGGTAGTGCTAGTGTATGGGGTGATCGTCGGTCGGCGCAGACTCGGTGGGCCGAAGGGCCTGTTTCAATGCTGTATCTCTAAAGTGAAATCTAACAGTTGTTCACAGGCTATCAGTTTTTGAGCATGGCTATCTGGATTTGGCAGGAGTGTGGAATAAAGCTGCAAAACCTAAGAATTATGGGAAAGCTAGACGCAAAACGCTGGAATAACTCAGTGGGTCAGGCAGCATTTCTGGAGAAAATGCCTCTGATGTTTCGGGTCAGGACCCTTCTTGGGATTGGCAGCAGTTTGGCAGCAGACAGATAATTCCATGGCTGCAAATTTGTTTCTGGGGTCTGAGATATCTAAGTATCTGCAAAACATTCTGAGGAATGAGCTTCACCAGATGAAGGTCGCAATCCACAACATTTCCAATAGACAAGAACAAAGTGCTGGAGTAACTTCGCGGGTCTGGCAGCATCTCTGGAGAGATGGGCGACGGTTTGGGTCGAGACCCTTCTGCAGACCTGAAAAACTCACCCATTCCCTCTCTCCAGAGATGCTGCCTGACCCATTGAGTTACTTCAGCATTTTGTGTCTATCTTCGGTGCAAACCAGCATCTGCAGTTCCTTCCTACTCATTTCCAACAGCATGGGTAAGAAAATGGACAAGGTCCTGCATCCAGAATTCAGGGAACCTGAAGAGATTAAAACATTGAACCTCATAGACGGCAATGTCTGGATCAGCTCCAGTGCCACTCGCTGAGTGAGGAGAGTATGGGGCTGATAGGTGATGCAAGAGGGAGGATTGTATCTTCTTGAGGCATTGCAGCAGCTTTGTAGAATGTGAGACTTGTTCAGGCTAAACAAGTTGTACCTTGAAAAACTGGGGCCAGACTCCCTCATGGCCCCAGAGTCCCTCATGGGAGGTGTATAGGATATTTTGTAATGCCACGCAAAGGGTTTAAATTAATTTGGAAAAAATGTTCATCGAGATGAAATAATGTAAAGGAGAAACTGCAGTATGTGCTTAAGGGTTTGGAAGATGCAGAAAGCACTACAGTTCAGCAGTGAAATACAAAATGGTTCCAGATGGCTGTAGACAAGGCAACTAGGATTGGAGACCTGATGAGTTGAGATTAAAATGTCATGGTGATAATAGAGACTTGAAAAAAGAAGATTGGCAAATACATTTACTTGGAAACAAAATAAGAAATGAAGATGTGTCATTGGATAGATTAAAGGACTATTGCAATGCTTTAGAGAAGTCTATCTGGCTTGAGTTAACTAATAATGGAGGTGCCATGTTGCAGCCCAACAACTCATGAGGAATATATAGTGGAGGCAATTTGCAGGGTAGTCACAGAAATGTGTAAGAACTATGGATCAGTGATTTTATGGGACAAGAACCATCCTAATACTGACTAGACTAGTGATAGCCTGAAGGACAAAGAGAGCACTGAATTTCTGAAGTGTGCTCAAGAGACCCTTGTCGACCAGTTCATCACATCGCTTGAGGAACAAGACATTTTGGGATCTAATGCTGGGGAATAAGGTGGGTCAATTGGATCAAATGCCAGTGGGGAGAACGATAATTAATGTATCATGAGGTTTAGATTAGCTATGCACAATGATAATTGAAGAATGGCCAAATTCAGTGGGCTGAGAGAAGATCTGGCCAAGGTAAATTGGAATCAGAAATTGGCAGGCTAAACAATGGACAGTCTTTGAAAAAGAGTTGGTGTGGGTAGTTTGGGTATGTTCCCACCAGGGGGAAAGATAGGGCAACCAAACACAAAGCTCCTTGGATGAAGAAAGATTGTCAGCAAGGTTAAACAGAAAAAGGGAGAGGACAATACAAAGGCAGGTTGATTGTAGGAAGTGGGAAAGTGTTAAATTACATCTTGATTTGGATTTGGTTTTTGTAAAATTTGTAATTGAAAGAAAACATGGAATTGTAGTAAATTATGAAAATGTGAGCGATAGATCTATTTCTATTCATTCAGAGCATGTAGACATTTGTAACTGTTCTGTGTTCATTGGCCATCCCTTATCGTCCTTGAGAGGATCTAAGTGAAGATGTTAATTAAATCAGAGCAACCCATCTGGTGAAGGGGCTCTCACAGTGTAGTTTGAGTAGGGAGTACTGAAAGCCCTGTCCCACGCTACGTGTTCATTCCAAGAGCTCTCCCGAGTTTGCCCTGATTTGAACTCGGAGATTTACGGTAATGGCCGCTCGTCGGTACTCGGGGGTTTCGTGGACATTTTCCATCATGTTGAAAAATCTTCACGAGTCTTCCCGTGCTTATCTGCCATTAGCGAGTCTTCCCGAGTACCTGCCGTTAGCATTACGAGCCGCTAAGAGACGTCCCCGAGCTCCGACATACCCGCTACATTAATTCTCCGTGCTTACCACGAGTTTGATTTTTTTTAAACTCGGGAGAGCTCTTGGAATGATCTCGTACCATGGGACAGGGCTTATACTCTAGATTAAGGCTTGGCTACTTAACAAATAGGGAAACTGTTGATGAAATGTTATGTAATATATTTTGGTAGGAAGAAAGAGGAGGAAAGTTATAAAAAACAGAGAGACCTGGAGGTATATATATGCACAAGCCTTTGGAAGTGATTTAAAAGGCATGTGGGATCCTTGACTTTATAAGTGAAGGTATAATCCATTAAATCAATGGCGTTATTTTGAAACAATACAAAAGATTGGTTCATTTGCAACTGCTGCATTGGGCTCCTAACCGGGAAGGTGTGTGTTGCTATCCTCAGAGCTGAGAAATTTCTTAGATGATTTGATAAGATTGCTCAAAATCATGAAATTAATGAGGAAATGATCTCAATGCTACTGGGTCCAGACCCCGATTTAATGGAATTAGCAAAGGGGCAAACCATTTTCATACAGCAGGCAGCTATGATCTAAAATTCAATACCTGGAAAGGTAGCGGAAGCCATTTCTAATTAAAGTTACAGAAAGGAATCAGAAGTGTTTAAAGGCACTAGACATACGCAATCATCCCACATGAAGAAGAAAAGAAACACTTGAAGAAGAAAAAAAATCACAAGATTTTAGGGATGGAATTGGGTAATGGGATCAAATGGGGCAGCCTTGCAGAAACCCAAGCTGCTCTCAATGGGATGGATCACCTTCTTCTTTATGGGCCTGTCCCACTAAAGTGATTTTTCAGGCGACCGCTGGCGACTATCAAGTCGTGGCAGGTCGCTGAAAAACCGACAACTGGAACGGCGCCCGGAACTGTCAGAGTGGAACACACACATCGCTTTCATCACCAGTCAGTTATGCAGGTGGGGGACAGGGCAAGCGGGGGGAGTGCTGTCTGAGTGACATTCACACGGTGCAAAGCCAATGTGATGCAGACACACACCACGATGAACAGGAAGGTTGGCGCTGTAATTAAAACGGTGAAACACAGTGTACGGGAAGGGGCACATAAGTCCTTTAAAAGAGGGGAAGGAGGGGGGGGAGAGAAGAGGGAGCAGGGGGGTGAAGGAGTGGAGACAACCTTTAAGAAGCCAGATACACGGCTGAGACAACCTTTAAGAAGCCAGATACACGGCTGTGAAGCTCGGTGGACATTAACATTACCGGTCGGTTATCCTTGGTTCTGAAAACTACTGCTTACGTTTTTATTTCCCGATGATCCAATGAAATTCACCAGGCAGCACTGGTGACGACCTACGCGAACCTACGACAACCTACGACTTCCTGGCAACCCACTACCACTGCAACTACGGCATGAGAATTCTCGCTACTCTCCGTGTCATCAAAATTCTGGCCGCCGCTAATTTTTGGGTGACATGTTGAAAAATTAGCGGCGACCGGAATGAAGCCGCGCCTGGTTACGAGAATGTGGGAACTACTCACCACCATGCAGGCGACACCCTGCAACCTCCTGCGAACATGCGGCAACCTACAGTCCCGTAGTCGTCTAAAAAGTCGCGCAAGTGGGACAGGTGTTTCTAAGTGCTTTTATAATTTTGTGGATACATTTCACAAACTGTGGCACTGTCATCAATGTTAGACTTGAAGCAGGTACCAATGGGGTTAATAGTGCCCATCATACAATGCAACTGGGCATAGACCCTGTTTTATAACTAATCACCTATTTGAGTTAAAATACCATTTTAGCTCACATTCACCCCATTTCCCAATGAATATTCCTGGGGACTAAAGATCTGCGCCAGCAGTGAATTTGTAATTGATTACTCTGGCACTGACATGCCACAAAACTGCAAATAGGAACCCAGTGACTGCACCCTGTAGTCTGGTGCAGTCATTATATTTTTCAACACTGAGCACCTCATTTGTATAAGATACCAAATGATACTCAATACTGCAGTTCACAAGAAAACTCCATTATGCTATTCACTCGCAATTAAAGCCAGTATCTTGTGCAGTGCAGGGTGTGATAGCATTGTTGTTAAAAGTGTGTCTATGACCTTGTAACTCACTTCCAACGGCATTGTTTATGAATTATGAAGTGAAGTACAAACATTTAACAATGGCATCACATGCTGGATCCAGCCTTTGGATCCTTTACTCTGGACCAGGTCTGCTAGCAGTAGTTCCAGCAAGGTCAAAAGAACACATTTCATTGCTTTGCATGCTTCATTGAGCCTGCCTCTACACTTGCTTAACAAGCGCACTGACATGGCAGCCAAACCTAAGCGTCTTTTCGACTGTTTTTTCAAAGTTCCTTGACAATACCCAAGAGTTCCAGCTGGTCTCAGTGACAAGAATTGATTGAAAGTGGCACTGGGCTTTGACAGTTCTGTGTGCTGACTAGTGCAATTTTCCAAAATTTGGTACAAATTGTTGCCATCCATTTCTTAATCTCTCACTTTAATGTACTGGATTGCCTGGACGTTTCAAAGCAGCTCACATGGCATGGCTGTGTATTGTAGGAGTAAATAGAATGTCGCTTGTTTTCAGCTGAGTGGAGAGTGTGGGATGATTGTGTATGTCTCGTACCTTTAAACACACACCAGGTTGGCAGATGTGCCTCATTAGAAATTACCTGTCAATATTTATCACTGGTGTTTAAGAGACTAGCCTAAGATTATGGGTTCTTTCTATTCAGGGAACCCGCAGAACCATTTTAAGTTGACGACATGGAAAAAAAACCTATGGATATTTGGAAAATGTTGCGGTGCCTGAGCAGTGCAAATCTTGCCTCCACAGATAGTGGGCTCTTGGTCCCAATGTGTAACTCTTTCAGATATTGGCATTTAAGAGTTTGCATACATTGGAAAGGTAGATGCATTTATGTCCTGGGCTTCAATGGACAAATTTATGAAGGAGTCAACCTCACACACACACACGAGCTTTGACACATTATTCCAGATTCAGGGACAGTTTCTTCCCAGCTGTTATCAGGCAATTGAACCATCCTATCACCAAATAAATAGCGGTCCTGACCTACCATCTAGCTCATTGGAGGACCTTGGACTATCTATAATCTGACTTAACTGGACTTTATCTTGCACTAATCATTATTCCCTTTATACTATATCTGTACACTGTGGACGGTTTAATCTATATACATAAAACTTTCATCATGTCCTCTTCCGGTTTGCATTGTTTTTACATTTGCGTAAAAACGGTACCCGATAGCGCTGCGATTTTTCACCACCTTACTCACCATTCGCATGTGCTGCAAGTGCAACAAGGTTTGTTCCGATTGGTGGAATAGTACAAAAGTTATGAAGGTTTAAAAATCGTTAAAAAAGCCCCTTCCGGCACCCGCTGTCAATCATCGGCGGCGAGGAGAATAAAGCTGAAGGAGTGGAGCGAGCAGAGTGTGTTGAGCGAGAGTGGAATGAGCAGCGTGTGGAGAGAGCAGCACGCAGAGTGAGCAACGTGCGGAGAGAGCGACGTGCAGAGGGAGCAACATGCGGGCTGCTTCTGCGGAAACCAGCATGACGAGCCGGGAGCTGTTGAGTGGAACCGGAAGCCGTTGAGTGAAGCCGGAGCCAGACGTAGAGCCGCTGAGTGAGGCCGAAAACTGAAGGTGCGGGGTGAGCAGAGTGTGGGGTGAGCAGAGTGCGAGATGCGTCTGCACTGTACCTCAGCACATGTGACAATAAACTAAACTACTCTAAACTAAAACTTTTGTTAAAATTGTTCTCCATTTACTTGAGCTAATATCTACAAAACCTCTCTAATATTGAGGAAATTCTGCATTGCCAGAGGAGTTGACTTCCAGTTGACACATTAGATCAATGTCCCATTTGTTTTCTAAATTGGGAGGGAAAGATCTAAATGCTGTATTCAAGGAGCAAGTAAGTCTTCTGGGTACTCTGCAAAGTATGTACGCCATTGAAAAGGAATATCAAATCATTCAAACATTGATTTCTGTGCGATCCTGCTGCTTTTTCTCCATTAAACCATTCCAATGTATGTCATTGGCTGTAAGGTGCCTTGAGGTGTTGAGAAATCTTGGTATTTCCTTCTTGGTGCCAAATTGACACGTTTTTATAAAGGGGAAAGAGGTTAACATTTCCTGCGCTGAGTTTGACAGGATAATGTTCCCCAAGGGAAGCTCCTACATTTGTTGTAATTCTCATTGGTGGAAACTGAAGTACTCCGATTGAAATCTTAACTTTGGTACGTAGGCACTTCTGGCCTTGAACCCAACCTTCCTGGCTGCTACTTCAGGCTGAGTTCAGACATGCAGAACCTTGGCATCAGGCTCAACCCCAAGTATGATTTCCTTCCCAACTTCACTCCATTACCAAGGCGGCTTCCTTTCACTTTGGAAACTGATTCTTTCTCGCTGCTGCCAATTTCCTATTCCACATTTTTAATCTCTCAACCCTGGTCTACTCTGGTACCCTCTCTGCAGCCTTAGCCACAGATTACAACTAATTGAAAACTCTTGCTCCATGTCCTCACAGATATGAAAGCCAGCAAGCACACAATTGTTGTTCTTGCCAAGATTTGATCATTTCCCATGCCACAGTAATTAATTCCAAGATCCTCGCCAATGAACACCTCCAAGGTCATGCCATCCACCTCCGTAATCTCATCCAGCCCTATGTCCCCACGCACACTCTGCATTCCTCCGGCAGTAGTTTAATATTGCACCGTTGGCAGCAACTCTTTAGCCGTCCTTGTTGTGGAGCCAAATGAGAAACCATTTGGCCCATTGCTTCAGTGCTGGTCAAAGAAAGAGCAAGCAGTGTAATCCCATCACCCAGCATTCCTTTCTGTGGCCTTCATTCCTTAAAGGCACATCCAATTACCTCTCACATGTGATGAGGAGTTTTGCCTATTATTCTAGCAGGCAGTCATTTTTGCATCCCTCTATGAACAAAATAAAGTGCTATCCTCTTCTATAGGCACGAGTCTGGTCATGTTTCACTTTAGCTCCAGCCTCCCGGATAGATGTGATCCACCGCAGTTTGCCCACCATCGGAACAGATCCAAGGCCTAAGCCATCTCCCTGACCCCACACTTATCGTTGCAACTGGACAAGGACTGGACAAGCTAGATGCAGGAAAAATGTTCCAAATGTTGGACGAGTCCAGAACCAGGGGCCACAGTCTTAAAGGGGAAGCCATTTAAGACTGAGGTGAGGAAAAAACTTTCTCACCCAAAGATTTGTGAAATTGTGGAATTCCCTGCCACAGAGGGCAGTGGAGGCCAAGTCACTGGATGGATTTAAGAGAGAGTTAGATAGAGCCCTAGGGGCTAGTGGAATCAAGGGATATGGGGAGAAGGCAGGCACGGGTTATTGATTGGGGATGATCAGCCATGATCACAATGAATGGCGGTGCTGGCTCGAAGGGCCGAATGACCTCCTCCTGCACCTATTTTCAATGTTCCTATGTTTCTATGTAATATCTACATTGCAAGGATGTCTACATCAGACTCTTATTTATTCACTATAGTTCCAATTTCAACACCATCATCCCAAACAAAATCATTTACAAACTCCTGGACCTAACGGTTAGTATCCCATCTGCCTCTGAATCCTTGACTTCCTGACCCATGGACTCGATGAGGATAGCTACAAAACATCTTCCACAGTGATTCTCAACACTGTGTCCCACAACAAAGTGTTTTCAACCTCTAACTATATGCCCTATGTACTCATGATAGTGTGGCCGAATTCTGCTCTAACTCCATTTACAAATGTGCTGATGACACCGCGGTAGTGGGTTGAATCTCGAATAATTAATCAGATGAAGTGCGGGCAGGAGATAGAAAACTTAGTAACATCGTGTCAGGATAACTTCACCCCCAATATAAGCAAGATGAAGGAGCTAGTTATTAACTTCAGGAACAGAGATGGTGTGCATGCCCCAATCAGCACCAGTGGTGCCAAAGTGGAGAAGGTCGAGAGCTTCAAGTTCCCTGGTATAAATATCACTAACAATCTGTCTTTGACTAAGCACAGCTGCAGCCAAGAAAGCCCACCAATGCCTCTGTTTCTGCTGGACTAATGAACTTCAGCATGTCTCCAATGACGCTTACCAATTTCTGCAGATGCATCGTAGAAAGCATCCTGTTAGGATGAATCAGTTTGGTTTGGCAACCGCTCTACCCAAGACCGCAAGCAATGCAGAGAGTTGTAGATGTAGCCCAGTCCATCACACAGATCAGCTTCCCCACCATCGACTCCATCTGCATGCAGTCTCAGGAAAGTAGCCAACATAAGCAAAGGATCTTTTTCACCCAGTTCATTCCCCCTTTTTCCCTCTCCTATTGGCCAGAAGGTGCAAAATCTTGAACGCTCCTATCACCAGATTCAGAAAAAGCTTCCCCCACAGTTATCAGACCACTGAATGGTCATCCCATAGGCCAGGGTATAGCTTCCAACCTACCCGATTGTGAACATTGCACTTTTTTTCTGTACTGTAATGGTGTGAATCTATTACACTACATTCTGCATGCTGGCATTTTTCTCTTTGCACCACGTGTTGTATGTTGTAGGTCTTGATTGTACTTACGTTTCGTATGTTTTGACTGAATAGCACACAAACTAAGCTTTTCACTGTATCTCCGTACGCATATTTTAAACAGATTAAAAATAAAATAGGTTTATTGGTGTTTGTATTGGTCTCAACAAGGGTTCTGACCCGAATAGTTGCCTATCCATGCTCTCCAGGGATGATGCCTGATCTGTTGAGTTACTCCAGCAATTTGTGTCAATTATTGGTTTATTATTGCATAATAATGATAATCGCTTATCAATGAACCATGTACTTTATTTTAAATCTATGTTCCTTGGCTTATGACCCACCTATGAAGGAAACTAGGTCCATTTTTGTCTATTCTATCTAGCTCCCTCATGATTTTCAAACACCTCAATTAAGATCTTCCTTAGGTACAAAGAAAGCAACTTTAGCGAAAAATATAAGAAGAACATGCTGTAAGCACTCTGCCTGTCAGACAGCATCTGTGCAAGGAGAAACAGTTAATGAGTCAGATCCCGAGCTTTTCTTTTCAGAGCTGTTTTTATTTCAGATTTGCAGCATCTGCAGATTTTTTGAAATTTTCAATCCTTTGCATTCAATGTTTTCTTGGCAGTCTGCAGTTTTTCAATCCTGTCAACATCCTGGTAGATTCTTTCCTCACTCTTACATGTGAAAAAACATCTGTCCTGTAATATGGTGACTGGACGTCTCTTTACACTAGCTGGATTTTAATTAAAACAGGCAGTCCTGGTACATCCTCCAGAGTCTTATAGTCTGGCACTCTGGCACTCTGACTATAAAGGAAGGGACTCCATGAGTGACACTGTGCAAATAATTTGGAATTCAGTGACCATTTTTGTGGTATGGTCAATTGTATGCTTTTGTAAAGGGGATATATTTAATGATCATTTTGACTTATTTAACCAAATGGTGATCTCTAATGCCCTCATCGTACAATTTAGCTCATCCTCTTCCTTCCTTGAGCGATCTTTCTTTGCAATAGCGTTGCGCAAATTCCTTTTACTCCAACCACTTTGTGGAGAAATGTCAATTGGTCACTGTGTGCTTGTCCTTTATAAGTGATAGATCTTTAAGATCAGAAATCACAGTACTGGTGAAATTACAAACGTAACTGCTTTTTATGGATGCTGGTATTAGTTATGCACATGGTTTGAGTGAGATGATGTATCCAATGCTGATGCATCTTAATCACAAAGTTTTGCCATATTAAAGCAGGGCTTTCTATTTCCATGTTGCAACGAGTGCAGAATTCTGGCATTTTTGCTGTGCACAGATTCATTCTCTTGCCTATTGGGAAATATTTTGTGACTACCCACTTATTTTAAAAAAATAGCTATTTCCACCATGAGAGAGAGAGGAGGTTTTTGATTGAAGTCTGATCCCAGAGGTGAGAGAAAAATCTTCTAAATTATTTGCCACGCAGCCTCCTGCCAGAGAGGCGACTTTCATCCCATTAAACTGGACTTGATTTAAACACAGGTATCAGGGGTGAAAGATCGGTATTTTAAATCAGTGTCTCGTCGGCCCTCCGTGGATCTAGAAGGTGTGAGTCTTAACAAAGAATTCATGGAGCCATGCCGTTTCCAAAGATTGGGATGGTAATTTTTACCTTTGTGACTTTTATCACACTGGTCTGGAAGATGGAGAATAGGCGGCTTGATTTTGTTTGTAGAGCCAGACACTTTCAAGCCCATCGCTCTGATGTCTGTCTGCCTCCACCATCACTCCTTTACAATTTCTTTCACAATCCCGACATTTCGTGCGGTAACCGGTCAATATATTTGGCTAGAATTAATAGTTTTATTTTAATGAAGAAAATTAAATTCACGTGGTGTCTGTATATTAAAAGCTGGAAATGGCTTAGTGCTTTAGGGGTTAAATACATTATAAACCAGCTACGCTATTAAATATTGATAAAGGGAAAATCTGATCTGTCGAGATTTCAAAATAATTCAATAAATACATTTTATTTACTTACCTGCAAGACAGAGCAGGCGCTTTTTACAATAAAAATTTGCCCATAAAATATTTTTAAGTATTGGCAGCTGTGTATGTAGCTTGTTAATAACTATTGAAGCATCTGTTAGGAATAGTTAACTTTTTTTTTTACACATTCTTGTCCAATATGCCTGGAGCAGAATCTACTGATGGTGCAGTCTCTGCAGACTGGGGCAGACACATAAGATGGGGACAGAAAGAGAAAGGGTTAGAGAGAATGGGAGAATGGGAGAATGAGGATGGAGAAATTAGTCATGAGTGAGAGGTCAGGATTAATGAAGACATAAGGGAGATAAAAGGAATCAAGTGTATATTTGTTCAGGAAAGTTTGACGGTTGTTAGGAAAATAGCTAAATCGAGGTAAAATGACTAATATTAGGTAAAATGACTGTGGTTCAAGGTAATTAAAAAAAATCCCGTCCTCATTCTTGCAAATTTTCTATGTTAACCTATTCACATTTTATCAAATCTCTCTCACAGTCCTGGAAGGGTATTTTAAATTTCTCCTCTTCTACTTGCTGCCTGCATCATCTGTATATGGAGGCACATTAGTTAGAGTGGGTACAAAATAAGCAAAAAATCAAAGCACTGACTGTGGGAATTACACCAAAGCAAAAATCCATTAATATTAAAGGAGGTGACTATTCACTCCTACAAATGGACAAATCACTTTGTTGTGTCAGCCTTTCTTGTCCCTAACTGCATTGAGTCATTAATATTTCCACCTTATAAATTGCACAGTGTTATTAAATATCATTCTGCTTGAGTTTTTAGTGCAGCTTTCATGGCAATCGATAAGCGAACCAAAGCAGATATATTTTATTTCTTTAAATAATTTCCCTTGCATTACGTTATTCCTCCTGCTCTTCAGGGCTTCCCACCCATGTCGCGCCTGGCATCATGTACCGAGTGTAAAATTGGTTGAATAATCTTTTCCCACACCTTCATCTACACCTTTTGCCACTGGCTGTTTAAGAGAGGGTGATGTTCCTCTCTTCATGAAACAAAACCGTATTGGCTCCTCTACTCTTTTTTAATGGGGAGTAAGATTGCCTTCCTGGTCTTTCTGGTAATTTTAACCATATTTTGCCTTTCAGATGAATAACTGCCTATGTGCAGACATTTTATGTTCTTGGGCAGACGGGTATACCCTATACCTGTATTAGTTTTTGTTTCCCCACAAGATATTTATTATACTACACTCCAATGATATAAAAGAAACTCTGTCTAATCTGACAGCATGTCAAAGACAGCAGGGCGATTCATACAAGTGTGCTGCCTGACACTGGATTTCTATCTGTTTGCTGTTGCGTTTTGCAACAATTTATTAATGAAAACCAGGTTTCCTCTGCGAGAAAAGGCCCCTGCTTTTTTCTGTGGAAATTATATATTTTACAAAAGCCAGCCAGTTCACAGCGGCACTGGAAAAGGCTTCCAGACAGGCTGCCTAGCCATCGTTCTGGCCATGGAATCATGGTGTGAGATGACGAATTGTGGTAAGGGGCAGATGATGGGTAAAAGGGAGGCAAGAGCCCCTTAGACCCGAGTCCTGGGCACTTTGTTGCAAAACTCAACTAAAACTAAACTAAATTGTTTTTATAATGATTTGTGATTGAACAGTTCAGATGATGTCATTAAATGGTTTATGGACATCAAGCAGAACCCCTGGGATTGCAATAGTACGGTCTTAAACCCAGTAACAGGCATCTGCTGCTCTTTATTACGTATAGTCTGACATTTATTTAAAAAATAAAATTTGTTTTGGTATTTTTATATTGTAATGTGTAGGTGTGTTAACCATGCCAGATGCAATGTAGAGCACACTTGGGTGAAATGCTAATAAAATAAGTGATGTAGGAACTTGAAATATGGTATCATACAGCTGGTATCCATATACTGCTCTTTGTGCATGTGTGTGATACAGTATATAAATGCATGTGCACTCTAAATTATTAAAGTGCAACCTCTTGCATAACATGTTGTGCATTTGTTTTCATTGGGTAGGCCAGCAGTTATTACCCTTCACTGATTGTCCACCTCTTTGAAATGCTGGATCTGGGTCCTTGTGTTGGATTCATATGAATGACCCAGATCATATGAATGACCCAGAGATGTAAGGCGGGAGATGAAAGAGAATGGATGGGTCTGCAGTGTTCAAAGTTGTGGACAACTCAGGTAAAATTGAGAAGGGACGGTACAGTGAGGTTTCGGTTTCGGTTTCTTCAGAGGTTTTAGCCCGAAAATCCACTGTGCACTGGACACGGCAGTAATGGGATTAAAAAAAGTGGATTAATAAGAAACAACCTCAATTATGCAGCGCCTTTTTCATCCCTCGGCCGATTTAGTATTTTGAAGAGCACCCACTCTTGTAATATAGGAAGATGGAAATCAGGTTATACATAGATATGCACTCCAAAGATTTTTACTTAGTATTTGCATTTGAAGAACTACAAAGGATATTTCCTAATATTTAGGATAATTGAGGATATTTAGCTGTGGAGTTGCTGTCTTCTTTATTCAATTTCTGGCATTGGTGACGAGGGCCCTATTTATTGGCTGTCTGTAAATAACCTTGAGAGGTTAATGGTGAGCTACCACCTTGATCCACTGCAGTCCAATGCTCTTCCTCAGCTTCAATTCAGGATTTAGACCCGGTGATGTTGAGGGAACAGCATAATATTTCCACTTAGCTTACCCTGATATTCGGGGAGCAATCTGCTGTGGATGTGATTCCTCGCCATTTGCTGCCATGTCCTTCTTTGAGGTAGAGGTTGTAAGTTTGGGAGGTGCTGTCGGTGAAGTCTAGACGAATAACTGCAATGCACCAAGCTGCACCAACGCTTGAGGGAATTCAAGTCTAGTGTGGTGGACAGGCTGACAGTCTGGTGTGCTGTTTTGCCCCATGTGTGGTGAGCTTTTTGAGTGTTTGTTGGAGTGACATTAATTCAGGTAAGTCATATAAAAAATATTCCCTCGCAGTCCTGGTGGAATGGCATAGTGTTGTGAGGAGGTGGAGCACGCTCCAGGTAGGAGATTTAACTTCTCCTCTGCTCCTGCAGCCACAACATTCATGTAATAAAAAGGAAATGCAGACGCTGGTCTATACCGAAGCTGGACACAAAATGCTGGAGTAACTCAGCGGGCCAGGCAGCATCTCTGGAGAAAATGGAGAGGTGACGTTTCGGGGTAGGGACTCTTCTTCAGACTAATCAGTCTGAAGACTAATCAGACTGAAGAAGGGTCCTGACCCGAAAATTCACCTATCCATTTTCTCCAGAGATGCTGCCTGACCCGCTGAGTTACTCCACCATTTTGAGTCTATCAAAGCATTCATGTGTCTGAATTGGTTCCGATTCTGATCAATGGTGACCACATTGAAGTTTATTGTAGAGGACTTGTCAATGGTAATGCCAATAAATGTATGAAAGGTAGATGTTTAGAGACTCGTCAGAGATGGTGAATGCTTGGATTTGTGCAGAGCAATTATTACTTGTCCCTTATCACAGGTTCACAAGTTATAGGAGTAGAATTAGGCCATTCAGCCCATCAAGTCTACTTTGGTTCTCTGGATACTTTCAAGAGAGAGCTAGATAGGGCTCTTAAAGATAGCAGAGTCAGGGGATATGGGGAGAAGGCAGGAACGGGGTACTGATTGGGAATGATCAGCCATGATCACATTGAATGGCGGTGCTGGTTCGAAGGGCCGAATGGCCTCGTCCTGCACCTATTGTCTATTGTCTATTGTCCACCATTCAATCATGGCTGAATCTGCCTCCTAATCCCATTTCCTACCTCTCCCCATAATCCTTGACACCCGTTCTAATCAAGAACTTGTCCATCTGTCCCTAAACAATATCCACTGACTTGACCTCGACTGCCTTCTGTGGCAATGAGTTTCATAGATTAACTACCCTCTGACTAAAGAAGTTCCTCCTCATCTCTTTTCAAAAAGAGCACCCTTTCATTCTGAGGCAATGAATCTCTGGTCCTAGACTTCCACTGGTGGAAACATCCTTTCCACATCCACTCTATCTCTGCCTTTCATTATTCTGTAAGTTTCAATGAGGTTCCGCCTCAACCTTCGAAACTCCAGCGAGTAGAGGCCCAGTGCTGTCAAACACTCATCAAATGCTAACCCACTCATTCCTGGAATAATTCTTGTAAACCTCCTCTGGACCCTCTCCAGAGCCAGCACATCCTTCCTCAGATATTGGGCCCAAATTTGCTCACAATAATATGACATATGAATGCCAAATGTGGCCTGACCAGCACCTTATGGAGCCTCAGCATTACATTATATCAGGCCTGTATACTGTCCTGACCTTGCTACATGTTGGCTTGGATGGCTTTATATTTTGAGGAGTTGCAAATGGAATTGAAGTTTATGCAATCATCAGAGAGCATCCTTATTGTTGACCCGATGGACAGAAGACCATTAAAAAACTTGAAGACCATTGGATCTAGGACACTTGCAGAATTTGTGCAGCAATTCCTGGAGTTTTGTCCTCCACTTCCGGTTGAATATATCTGCAGTTATTTTTCCCCTTTTATTTGGCATTTATATGTCTGGCTCTGCTATCAATCAGGTTGGGAATATTTATTCAGACCTCTCCATCTTTTAATCATTGGCTTGACCATCGGCATTCATAATTAGATATGAGGTGATCTGTGATCTGATCCATTAGAACGTAGAATATGGAGCAATGCAGCACAGGAGAAGGTGTTTCAGTCCACAATCTCCATGCTGAACATGATACCAAAATAAACTAATCTTCTTTGCCAGTACGCAATCCATGTCCCACCATTCCCTGCATTTTCATTTGCCTATCCGATAGCTTCTTAAATGCCGCTCTCATGTCTACTTCCACCACCATCCGTGGCAGTGTGTTCCAGACACCCATCTGTGCAAAAACCTCCCCGCACATCTCCTTTAAACTTTGCTCCTTTATCCTTAAACTTATGCTCTCTAGTCTTTGACATTTCCACCCTGAGAAAAAGGTTCAGAGTGCCTATCCTATCTATGCTTTGTATACTTTTATATACTTCTATCAAGTCTCCCCTCAGCCCCTGAGGCCACAGAGAAAACAATACCTGTCTGTGCAACATTTTGGCTGTACAATGGCACAGCGGTAGAATTGCTACCTTACGAGGCGAGAGACCTGGGTTCGATCCTGACTATGGGCCCTATCGGTATGGAGTTTATACGTTGTCCATGTTCTCACTGTGACCAGCAGCTCCTGTTTCCTCCCACATTCCAAAGACAAGCAGGTTTGTAGGTTAATTGGCCTCTGTGACCCCCCTATTGTGTAGGACATAGAACTAGTGCATGGATTATTGCTGGTTGGCACAGACCTGTGGCCAGATAACTGTGCCTGATAACGAGTGCCTGATAACCGTGGGGGAAAGCTCTCTAAACCTACACTAAACAAAAATCCTTATAGCTAATACTCCTCAATCCAAGCAGATTCTTAGTAAAAACTCTTCTGCACTCTCTCGAAAGCCTCCACATTAATTGTGGCAATGTTTAGCTTTTTCCGCTGCATGCTGCTTCTGCTGCTGAGCATGCATGTGGACCTATCAGGTGTTGCTGCTGTTTCAGGTCGACACCTCGTTTTATGATATTTCCATTGCTGTGTCTGCACTCATCATTGAAGCAGAGTCGATCCCTGAGGGGTACGTCAGGCCAAGAGGTTATAGACTCCGGGTGGGTACATTTCTGCTGCTGCTGCTGATGGTCAAAACCACCTTAGGGAAACCCTGTGCCTGAAGTAGCAGGACCATTCTCAGTCCTACCAATGGCACAGGGTTCACAACAAACACTGTTAGGTTAATGAAGATGTTCGCTGCGTTTTGACGAAGCACTTGTTAATCACTGAGTTTTGGCTTTTTTCGTGCTTAACAGCTCGTAATGATGGTTTAATTCCACTGAAAAGCAGCTTTAATTATTTAAACATGCTTTTTAATGGGATCTGGGTGAAAAGCCCTGCCCATAGCTCCATGTTAGCACAGTGTTGTACATCTTGAGATTTGTTTTTAATGCGGGTTGGCTGCCAGTTGCATTAACTGTAGTATCTCCTTCACTGATCCGTCACATGTTTATGCTGAAGTCTGTAAAAATAAATCATTTCTATATGTTGTTATTTCATCTGTATTTTTCTTGTTGAAGTTTGCTGCTTAACTTAATGCAATAATCTGTAATGCTGTGTCTGAGCCCGTTCTGAATGCACAGTAGCTGGCAGATTCCAAATCTACCAAATGGACAAGTCAATCATTGGGAAGGGGATGCTGTGCGTTCGATGCTCACATCAGGGTGCATAAATAGCGAGTCTGAATCAGAATTGACCTTTGGTTTGAAGATAGACACAAAATGCTGGAGTGACTCAGCAGGTCAGGCAGCATCTCTGGAAATAAGGAATAGGTGACGCTTTGGGTCAAGACCCTTCTTCAGACCTTTGGTTTCTTGCACAAGTCCATGCAGGAGTATTAGGTGCTGGTTACGCTTTCCCAAACCTTGTCTTCGATTTCTGCTCATGTCCTCCCCTTTCACTAATCCGCCCGGCACGGTGGCGCAGCTGTAGAGTTGCTGCCTTACAACATTTGCAGTGCCGGAGACCCGTGTTTGACCCTGACTACAGCTGATGTCTGCGCGGAGTTTGTACGTTCTCCCCATGTCCGTGTGGGTTTTCTCTGAGATCTTCAGAATTTGTCCCACACTCCAAAGACGGACAGGATTGGAGGTTAATTAGCTTGGTATAAGTGTAAATTGTCTCTAGTGTATGTAGGATAGTGTTAACATGCGGGGATCACTGGTCTAGCCTAAACTAAAAAAATTGGTTCAGTTGAATTGTAGAAGCAACAATCAGCAGGTGAGCATAAGCAGCAGAAAATGCTCTGTATAGATGAGCAAATGACCAAAGATGGACATCTCCTCCCCAGATATCTTACCCTATGGAGGAGACCATTCAACCCACTATCTCCATGGCAAGCTCTTTGAATGATATGCGTCGAACACAAAGTGGTAGAGTAACTCACCTGGTCAGGTAGCATCTCTGGAGGATATCAATAGGTAAAGTTCTGGATCAGAACCCTTCTTTAGACTTCCGGGTCTGAAGAAGGGTCCTGACTCATGACCCAAAGTGTCACCGATTCATGTCCTCCTGACATTTCTTCGCACCCTGAACTCTAAAGAAAGGTTCTGACCGAAAACATTACCTACCGATGTCCTCCAGAGATGCTGCTTGACCCGCTGAGTTCCTCCAGAACTTTTTATTCTAAGCAAGATTCCAGCATCTGCAGTTCCTTGTGTTTGTTCTTTGAACGTGATATCTATTAGTTCCAATGCCAACCTCTCCTGTTCCATCTCAAACATCTATACAATTATTTTTGAAAGTTACCGTCACTTCAGCCCCCTCCAACATTTAAGGCAGCGGATTGAAATGATATTGGATTTCAGGATTGGCCCTAAGCTTACCTTTGGAATTTCAGGTTTTTCCTACTTCAGTTATGGTAATGGCAGTCCGAAAGCTGAATCCAAAAGTGAATTATTAAATTTTTCAACTGGGTCCAACTCTCCAGAGCCAAAAGGAGAAATCTGAGAACCAACTTCCTCCCTCCCTTCTCCTATGCTGGATTCTTCCAGTGGAATGATTTCACAGAAAGCTTCAAGTCATTGTTCTTATTGCATACAAGAATGCGTTACCAGTGTCTGTTCATTTTTCTTCACCAGCGTTCAATGTGCACTTTTTCAGGAGATATCACTGGATAACAAACAGGGCTCTGAATAAAATCTGACTGCTCACCCACAACTCTCTTAGCATATGTGTTCTGAGACCATTTAGAGGACGCCTGGTTATATTAGCAATGAGATCAAGTGACTCAAACGTTGGATGCAACTTGGGACTAGGATGAAGTTCATGATTGAAGCAGGCAGTGAAGAAAGCTAATAGAATGTTGGCCTTCATAGCAAGAGGATTTTAGTATAGGAGTAGAGAGGTTCTTCTGCAGCTGTATAGGGCTCTGGCAAAACCACATCTGGAATTTTGTGTACAGTTTTGGTCTCCGAATTTGGGAAAGGACATCCTTGGGATTGAGGCAATGCAGCGTAGGTTCACAAGATTGATCCCTGGGATGGCGGGACTGTCATATGAGGAAAGATTGAAAAGACTAGGCTTGTATTCACTAGAGTTTAGAAGTATGAGAGGGGATCTTATGGAAACATATAAAATTATAAAATGACTGGGCAAGCTAGATGTAGGAAAATTTTTCCCAATGTTGGGCGAGTCCAGACACAGTCTTAGAATAAAGGGGAAGCCATTTAAGACTGAGGTAAGAAAAAACTTTTTCACCCAGAGAGTGGTGAATTTATGGAATTCCCTACCACAGAGGGCAGTGGAGGCCAAATCACTGGATGCATTTAAGAGAGAGTTAGATAGAGCTCTAGGGGCTGGTGGAATTAAGGGATATGGGGAGAAGGCAGGCACGGGTTATTGATTGGGAATGATCAGCCATGATCACAATGAATGGCGGTGCTGGCTCAAAGGGCCGAATGACCTCCTCCTGCACCAAATTTCTATGTGATGCCACTGGGCTGTCAGGTAGTCTTGGGAGTGATGTATTTCAAGTAGTTCCTTTAGTTTAGTTTAGTTTAGAGATACAGTGCGGAAACAGGCTCCTTGGTCCACCGAGTTGTCACTGACCAGTGATCCCTGCGCACGTTAAATCCTACACATTTAGGACAATTTACAGAAGCCAATCAACCTACAAACTTGCATGTCTTTGGAGTATGGGAGGAAAGCGGAGCATCAGAGAAATCCCATGTGGTCACAGGGAGAACGAGCACACTCCACACAGAGAGCACCCGTAGTCTGGATTGAACCCAGGCCACTTGTGCTGTGAGGCGGCAGCTCAGCCACTGTGCCACCCCTGTTCCTGTGGAAACTCTTTCTTCAGTTAAGACATTCTGCATAGTTCCAGGCCTGGAATGGGACAGTATCACAGCTAGTAGAGCCGCAGCCTCATCGCTCCAGTGATCTAGGTTCAGCCCCAACGTCTGCTGCTGTCTGTGTGGTGCTTGCACATTCTCCTTGTGACCGTGTGTGCTTTCTCCTGGTGCTCCGATTTCCTCCTGCATCCCAGAGATTTGCAGGTTGGTTGGTTAATTGGTTACTTGTTAGTTGCGCCTAAAATAGTGAGCTGTAGATACTGATGAGGGGGAAAGTTGATTAAAAGGTGGTGATTATATATTGATTAGAGCAAATGGGTGCTTGATGCATGGTTGACATGTATTTAGATACAAAATACTGGAGTAACTCAGTGGGACAGACAGCATCTCTGGAGAGAAGGAGTGGGCGACATTTCAGGTCGTGATCCTTCTTTATATTTGGTGAGCCAAGTGGCTTGTTTCCGTTTTGCTTGACTCCATGGTTGCTACTTCCCACAAATGAGACAGGCATAGTATAATAAATATGTGATGGGCATGGAACTAATAAATAATGGCACTTAAAATCCAAAGTTAAACTTGGTAAATTTGAGGAAATAATCTTCCAGCTCTAAGAACCTATGAACATGTGCATATGTATTGTAAACTACTTCCGCTTTGAAAGTCTTTGCGTTTACAGTTGATAATGAGTTTAATACTCTTCCCTTGACAAACTAAAATAATTCAGATTAATGGATGTAAGACTAAGAATCAAAGAACACTTGGTTCTGTAATCTTTAACGCTGCCTTTTCTTGCATAATCTGATGGGCCAAATGGTTTGTAGATGCTGCAACAATCCTTTGATTCTATATCATTGTGCACAGTCCTTACTCTGCTTAAGTCATGAAGGATAAGGAAGCCTGTGAGATTTGACAAAAATCTGAAGATGTGGACTATCCGCACT
This sequence comes from Raja brachyura, assembly GCA_963514005.1. The sequence goes on along the minus strand of OY740794.1, from coordinate 14,395,319 downwards.
GGATTATTAATCAAATTATAATTTTTGAAAATGTGAAGGGAAATATTCCTTTACATCAAAGATATCTCCTCTGAGGCTTATAACCAGAACTACAGTCAAACTAAGTAAATTAATCCTTATCTCCAAACGGACTTTGCTTCTTAAAGGCAGAATTCTGTAAAAGAGAGCAGATTCTTTCGAGACCCAACCATTCAGTGCTTTGAGTCTAACAGAAGTATACACACACAAGCATATAGTCAGTTGACCAAGCAAATGCTTTGAGGGATTCCCTCGATGCTACCTAGCCTTGTGATAAATAAGCTTGAAAGCTGCATAATAATCAACCTAATGTAGTAAAAACAGGATGTTTGGAAAGTTGACTGGATGCTTTGGCAAGAGATTTTTCAGGCCCTGCTTTGTACATACCACTTCAATAAAAGAGGAATCTTGTGAATTTGCTGTGAAGGAACTCAACGGCAGCTAGGGTCTCGCTGTGCCCAGTGATAGCAAACGCTTCTGGAAGCATGTGCCAAGCAGCAGACTGCTGAGTGCAGGATGACTGAGTATTAACATGGAAATAAACCTGTTGGAAGTTAAAAAAATTACCAAGTGATCTTTAAAGAAGGGAGGAAGGAAAAAGTCAATATATTTTGCAGCTTTCTGCTGCCCAGCACAAAATACATCCATTCAGGCTCATTGGTTAGAAATTACATGCAGGAAGTTACACTAACTGCTGGCTTGATTACATGGCAGCAAAATTAAATGATTATTAAAATTATACAATTATTTAAGTGTTCCTAAGTCCACAAATGGGCCTTTCTCAGGATTGAACTCTTTCTGAACTGTAAAAGGACTTGGCATTTTTTTAATGGATTGAAGCATGATCTTGCCAAGGCCCTCCAACTTTACAAAATTAGTCGATCCGAAGCAGCAATTAGGATATTTACTAAAATGCTTTGAACTATTACCGTTGGTGAACTAACCTTTGCAAGGCAAGAATGTGGGAAAATTGTGAAGGTTTTCACGATAGCATTAATGAGATGTAATTACTGCTGGGAGATGAGAGGAGATCTTGGGAATGCATTCGCGCTGGGCTTTAGGTCACTGTTACAAATTATTGTACAAACAACAAAAAATGCAGGCCCACAACTGGAATAATTCACCCTAAAAGAGTTCAATAGTGCTTTGGATTTGAGATGCTAAACTTTCCAGTGCTACTCCATACTTTCACATCAACTTCTCATCTCAAACTGGCCGCTGCATTTTCTTCCCAGTTGTTATCAGGCAATTGAACCATCCTACCAACAACTAGAGAGCAGTCCTGAACTACTATCTACCTTATTGGATGTCCTCAGACAGTTCCCATCAACAGTTGAGTCCTACACGAGACTCCTTTCATCCACAAAATAATTACACAGAGCATAGCAGCGAGCCCTTGTCCCTGTAGGTTCTATTCATCCATGTCCCTTTCTTATATGCTCTAGTCCTGAACAAACAAAATCATTTTTTTATTCCATGAAAATAAAAAAATGCAACTCGGACTATAATTGATCAGACTTTACTGGCTTTAACCCGCACTAAACGTTATTCATGTTATTCCCTTCATCATATACCTGTTCACTGTGGATGGTTCGATTGTAATCATGTATTGTCTTTCCGCTGACCGGTTATCATGCAACAAAAGCATTTCAATGTATACGTTACAATAAACTATTCTAAACGCAAATATTTGGTTAAAGTATCATTAGTGACCACACTTCAAAATGTTACTCATTTACTGTGCAGTATTTTTGAACATCCTAAGGATGTGAAACATGGTATAGGTATGCAAGTGGTTTCACCCTAGCTGTTTACTCTGGTCTGTTGGTACTAGTCTGGAAATGGGTGATCCTGATTGTTCTCAGAAGCTAAACAGGTTTAGGCTTGGTCAGTACCTGGAATGGAGCCTGCATAGGAATGGCAAGTGCAGCTGGCTTTAAGGAAAGGAGAATAATGCCAAAGCTCATGATACCTGAGAATTGTATTTATATGAATTCCTTGTTTCCTTTGCACATTTTTTTTTACTGTCTGATATTTATGGGTAAGTTGTACTTTATAGTTTAGTGTGTTGCCTATGTGCCTTGGATGCTGCTGCAAGCAAGATTTCTCATTGTACCTGTACCTCACTGTCTTTCTGCAGATTGCAATAAGGCTGATTTGACATCAATTATGTTTATATGTTGAAGGTATGTCAACAGCCTTGGGATTGACATTGACTTTACTTGTTTCACTGTTCCTTCAGAGCAGCGGAGAATTAACGCTCAGTAGTCCAGTTAGTTATGCAATCCCAATTTGGTAGAAAATAAATCTTGCAAAACTAAAAAATCCCAATTCAATTTTGGTTTCTTTTTGGAACACTTTTATACCTGCAACCATCATCCCTTCTCAAAAGATTTCTCCTCGTTTTCCTTCTGATTCTTCTGCCAAATATCTTTAATCTATGTTCCCTGGTTACTGATTAAATGATTTCAGTTCTACTTACTTGCTATGATAAAATCACGTTTTATTTTAGATTTTCATTTTATAATTATGTTGGAAGACACACTGGTCGCTTTGCACACATATTGAACCTACAATTAGCCAGCCAGGCAGATAAAGAAATGACTACTCTGTTATTGTTGGTGTTGCTTAAGGATGAGTTTAGTTTGTTTAGATTAGTTTATTGTCACGTGTACTGAGGTACAGTGAAAAGCTTTTGTTGTTTTCTAACCAGCCAACGGAAAGACAAAACATGGTTACAATCGAGCCATCCCAAGTGTACAAATACATGATAAAGTCCAGTAAAGCCCAATTAAAGAAAATCAGAGGGGCTCCATTGAGGTAGATAGTAGTTCAGGACAGTTCTCTAGATGTTGGTGGGATGGCTCATGTTATAGGTAAGTTATCTTGCCATGTCATGGTAAATGTTTTCTACCAAGCACTCTTCCAACCTGTGACTTCAAACGCCTGAATTCACTTGAGGATGAAGAAAAGACTTCAGTTTAATATCACATCTGAAACACAGATCCCAAGCCTGTGCAGCACTTGTTTAGCACTGTCAACCAAACAAACATTCTCGATTAGGACTTGGACCCTTAACTTCCGGACTGGGACGAGGGTACGACTAATGAGTGAGGTGAACAACATGAACACATAAAACAGATGTTACGAAAACGCTGAGGAGTGGACTAGGCTTTAAGAACATTCTACAGGCTACTAAATCTTGTGTATTAGTTACCCAGATCAGCAAACATGTGTTTTTAATCTCCTTATGACATAAGAGTGAAACGGAACATTCTAAATGAATGTGTCCCACGCTAAATTATACATTTATTTTACTGCAGAATAACTGCGACTAAAGAGTGCATCTCTTCTATTTAGCCAAAGCTATGGCAGTTGACACCTATTCCATCAATGTGGTTTCTCCTTGGGACACAATGTGCCACCAACTGGTTTTCAAGGAATGTGGTCTTCAATGCATTCATCAAAGAAACCAAAGGACAGATGACACAAGGAGTTGAATAATGCTCAGTTGGTCCTGTGAGGAGTATGTGGAGTGGAAGCATTCTTTACACTCCTGAGGCACTATACCCAGTTGGAAACGTATTTTTAATTCCAGCGTGTGAGGATTTTCAGGGAAACACATTGTATTCCCTGAATGTCAATCATTTTGAAAATTCCTCTTTGCTCCTATTCTAATCCTTAATTTTTTTCTCTTTTTGCACGAGTAATGAGAAGCTCTGTAAGGTACAGATCATATTTTCTGATCAGCCGATGTCTTTTACTTCTTACGATAGAGTTCACTGAAAAAAGTGACAAATCTCGCCAATAATAGTGCAGTTACGCAAGGACATGCCTCAAGACAGACATCATGGAAACAGACCCTTCGACTCCTGGAGTCCATACCATCCAGTTAACACCCAGTTGCACAAATTTCATTTTATTTTCCCTTAACACTCAACAATGTCCCTGTGGCCATGTAGGTTTCCTCTGGGAGCTCCGGATCCCCCGCCCGCATCCAAACGATGCGCAGTTTTGTAGGTTAATTGGCCTCTATAAATTGCACCTAGTGGATGTGAAAGTGGCATTATATAGAACCAGTGATCAATGGTTGGTGTGAACTCAGTGGGCTGAAGGGCCTGCTTCCTTGTTGTATCTTTCAATCAATCAATCGATAAATAGCAAAAACCGCAATCAAGTAACACCAGCAGTGTAGACCTCCGCTCTGCATTAGATTAACTGAAAACACTCACTGCGTTAGTTCCGTTTGTGCCAGACATGGCATGCCAATGTTGATGCATAGAAATCCGTTCAATGTCACCAAGAAAAATCTCCATTATCATCAATTCCAGCTAACATCAAAACTGGATCAAGCCATCTAAAACATGGCTGCCACACAATCTAGTTGCTAGGCAATTGCATTCTTGGGTCTTGGGGGTGGGTGGGGGGGGGGGGGGGGGGAGTGAAGAAACTGGAATAAAGCAGAGGGCTAGGAGAGTGCTCTGAAAAAACAGAAGACTTAAGACAAATAAAAATGAATGAGAAAGATAAATGTATGCGAAGAAATTAAAATATGCCATTGCTTTCATTTATGGCTGGGAGTCCCTTGAAGCCCTGAGGTAATGACTGTGATGGTGGTGTTGAAAGTTTCCAGAAGGATCTGCAAATTGTAATACACTGTGGAATAGAACATGTATTTCTTCATGCTACACCAGATTGTTATTAACGGTTATGATGCTAATATCAGTAATTGCAGTGAGCAGAGAATGGCTCCCGCTTCTCTGGGTTTATTTACTGCTCTGTGATGAAACCAAAAGCAGGCAAAAGCCACCAGACCCTAATTACCTTGCAAATATGCTCATCAACCTCTTTCAATACCTTGAGAAAGAAGAGGAACTGAATCAGACACCTTCAAGTTCTAACCTTAATTGTGTGCGGGAAGATTCTGTGGTGATAATACTATCACGCCATGTAAAGAAACAAATAAAAGGCGAGCAAAAGAACTTTGTTTTCATGAACTTTTTGCCTTTTTAAAGATTGAGTGCAACATTGACCCTCACTCGATGTACCAATATGGAGGTAAGACCAGAGAACTTGCCCACGTGTAATGTTCTAGAGAATGTTGATCTTTCCACTGCTGCAGGATTCACTAACTTTGTTAGACATATCCCTGATAATAGACATATTATCTTGTCAGCATCCATCAAAGAAATAGACTTTCCCTATTCTCTATTCCGAGCAAACCAGTCGTCAAAGGTGGTCAGAAAGCTTTTTAATTCCCATTCTGAAGACTCTTTATCTGAAGAAGAGCCTCAACCCGAAACGTCACCTGTTCCTTCTCTCCAGAGATGCTGCCTGACCAGCTGAGTTACTCCAGCATTTTGCATCTAGCTTTAATGTAAACCAACATGTAGGTTTCCTCTGGGAGCTTCCTACCCAACTACAAACTTTTAAATTACCTTTCTGATTTTTCTCTTTGGCTTTTGTGACTTTGTCTCAGACATTTGTCTTTCCGCTGACCAGATAGCACGCAACAAAAGCTTTTCACTGTACCTCGGTACACGTGACAATAAACTGAACTGAAGTGAGATTTCTATTCAGTTCTGCAGACTCCGAGGCAATGGCGAATGTCGGTAACACTCTAAGGCCCAGGGTAGCAAGTTGAATGCACAACCAAGAGGGTTAGGTTCCTTTCTTAAGCCATCTTACTACCTATTAATGGTCTAATTGCACCTACAGCAACATGATCTCTTGTCACAACAGCCGTAATGTAACAGGCTGACAACATTACACAGTAACATAATGTTTAGGTAGCATTTCCCACTGCCGCTCTGTGGCTCAATCTGAAAGCATTAGACAGCTGGCTGACAGAATTGGCTGTGCACCTCTTCGTGTTAATTGACAGGAAGATAGCTCCCAAGTACCAAAGCAGCTATATAGAATATGGCCGCTACTGTAACACACAGCTGTGCTGTTGGCCTCTCCAGTTAGGTGGCCCCACTTTTTACCACATGCTAAGTCCTGCTGCCCTTATCCTTTGGGATTCATAATTTGATTTAACAATTCCAATTCGTTGGTCATAACAATTTCAGTTAGAATTAAGGAGCTCAGTAAATGCCAAGTTGTCCGATCAGGCAGAGCAGGTTAAGTTGAAATTATTGGACACCTTTTTAGTGTGCTTGGACCTTAGTGTGTGTACATAAAGTGTACATCGAGCTGCTGGAAGAGGTAGTTGAGGCTGGGAATATCGCAATGTTTAAGAAGCAATGGGACAAGGTACATGGATAGGACAGGTTTAGAGGGATATGGGGCGAATGTAGCCAAGTGGAACTAGAGTAGATGGGACATGTTAGTCGGTGTGGGCAAGTTGGGCCGGAGGGCCTGTTTCCACACTGTATGACAGTATAACTGTATGACTCTATATACCTGTTTATCTATCTGAGCCTTGTGTACATATAAAAATAAAAGCAGTACAAACAGTCACGCCTTTTGACCTTGGTCGGCCATTCAATAAGATCACGCTCAAACCCAAACATCATTAAGTAGAAACAAGGAACTGCAGATGCTGGTTTACACAAAAGGACACAAAGTGCTGGAGTAACTCAGCCGGTCAGGCATCATCTCTGGAGAACACGGATAGGTGACGTTTCAGGGTGGGACCCTTTTTCAGACTGCACATTACATACGGTCTGAAGAAGGGGTCCTGGCCAGAAACTTCACGTATCCATGTTCTCCAGAGATGCTGCCTGACCCGCTGAGTTACTCCAGCACTTTGTGTCCAAATATCATTCGCCTTCTTACATTTCCCTATGTCTCATAATTCACTTGTTGTACAAAAATCTGGGCACATTCATTTGTATTTTGCTGCATGTATGATCTACACACACACATTTATGTTGTTATGCAGTGTGTTGAATTGGCCAAGTCAGCATTGTTAAGTTTAGTTTAGTTTTAGAGATACAGCGCAAAATCAGGCCCACCGAGTCCGCACCGACCAGCGATCCCCGCACATTAACACTACTCCACACACGCACGGGACAATTTTAGATTTATACCAAGCCGATTGACCTACAAACCTGTACATCTTTGGAGTGTGGGAGGAAACCGAAGATCTTGGAGAGAATCCACACAGGTCACGGGGAGAACGTACAAACTCCGTACAGACAAGCACCCGTAGTCAGGATCGAACCAGGGTCTCTGGCGCTGTAATGCAGTAGCTCTTCCCCTACACCACTGTGCCACCCTCAAATAGTTTTTTTATGTAATAGTTATCTAAATAGCCTATTCTTGTGGAAAACAGTCATTATACTGCTGACCTACTGACTGATGGCTAATGCTTTTTCTGCTATTGTTATCAAATATTTTTAAACAGTGATTCTCTTGACCTTAAAATGTTTCCCCTACCACAAAGGGATTTCTTAGAGTGGGAGGAAACCGTTGGCATGTTTAGTGATCTATAATATAGGAAAATCCTAAAACCGGTTGCAATTAATGCTAGTTCTAAAATACAACCTATATTGTGTTCATAGATGAGGCCTGTGACAATTGTAGTTATGTGTTGATACAATGGGAAAACCACCACTCCAGCTCAAATGTTATCATTTGATGAAAAGAGGCAATTATGATTTGGAGATTATTTCCAGAATGAGTGAATATTATTGGTATGTTGTAATGGTTTGCTATGTAGATCACAAAACTTTTAAGAAATATTTCAACTGCTCCAAGGATGGGACAGTTTCAGAGGAATATGGGTCAAATGCAGGCAGGTGGGACTAGTGTAGATGGGGCACGTTGGCCGGTGGAGGCGGGTATCATAATGGCTTTTGAGAGGCTTTTAGATAGGAACGTGGATATGCAGGGAATGGAGGCAATGAAAGTACGAGGAATAGAGGGATATGGATCACGTCCAGGCAGATGAGATCAGTTAGACTTGGCAGCATGTTTTGACACAAACATTGTGGGCCAAAGGGCTGAGCTGTTCTATGTTCTATGTATAACAAATGTATAGAAGCAAGTGGAAGAATGATGGTGTCAGCAGGTCAGATATGTAAGAAAAATATTCTTGTAATGGAGAGGAGAACAGAGCAATGTGCAGGAAAGTGAGTGTTTGTCAGAGATGTGCCTCTGGGTGGATGGAATGGGCAGAACACACTGAGAGTTAGCTTGGGTTTCCACACAGAACTACAACCTGTATGGAAAGGAACTGCAGATTCTGGTTTACGCCAAAGATAGGCACAGAATGCTGGAGTAACTCAGCGGGTCAGGCGGCATCACTAGAGAAAATGAATGGGTGATGGTTCGGGTCGAGACCCTTCTTGCGACTGAGAGCCAGGGGTGCGGGAGACTAGAGCCATGAAAAGGTACAAAGAACAAAAGTGAAAGGTATGAAAAGAACAAATCAAGGCCACCATGGATGATCAAGGAAAGGTGGAGCCCACAATGATCCATTGTTGGCTGTGGAAGGGGTGATAACGAGGGGGTGGGACCAATGAAAGCTGCTGCACTGTGACATAGCATCCTGGACAGCCTAGGAAGTCAGTTAGATTTTTATCTAACCCCTCACTCACTCTATCACCGGCATCATTAATGATTCTAGAAGCAGTAAATACGTTGCTAAGCCGAAGGGTTGGCTGCACTTTATGCCCGGTGGTTTAGCCTCACACCAACATAGCCAACTGACTTGGATGTGCTTGCCAACCTTCAATTACACAGTTGGCATGAGTTACCTATCCATTTATTTTTATTTGTTTTATATTTGTTTCAACTTTCTGCGAGCAGAAGGCCATCAGCTCGGACCATGAGCAGGGCTTTGGTTCCCACAGTCTGTGGCCTACTCACCACTTGCAGCCCACTTTGGCTCACAGGAGGGTTGCCACACCGATGCCAGCAGTGTGTTCGAAGCCACACAGCTGCACAAATGTTGTGTGACCATGGGACCTGCATTGGCAGTGTCCACAAAGGTCGGGCTGGAATCAGCCTGATCGAGCTGACTGTGTAAAAGCAGCAACCAGTTTATGCCGTGTACGCATTTATTAATGAATGAATAAACACATTGTACGAGAGAAAACTATCGGCCAGTCAAGTACAGCATAGGCGGTGAATCCATTAGCACATTATAATGGACTGAATTTCAGAGCTTAGTTTAATTTAGAGACACAGCGCGGAAACAGGCCCCTCGGCCCACTGCATCTGCGCCCACCATGATGCCCGCACACTGACCCTATCCTACGCACACTACGGACAATTTATAATTTTACCAAGCCAATTAGCCTACAAACCTGTACATCTTTGGCGATCAGGAGGGAGCCAGAGCTCCAGGAGAAAACTCACGCAGGTCACAGGGCGAATGTACAAACTCAATACAGACAACATCCATAGTCAGGATTGAGTCTGGGTCTTTGGCGCTGCATGCAGCACCTCTACCACTGCACCACCGTGCAAGAGATAGGATATGATGAGCTCAACTACAGTATGGAGCATTCGGTGGGTTGTGTCTTTGCTTGGTAATGAGTGCTAAAAGAGTGAGTCTAGTTAATTGTAAGCCAACAGTGTCTCTGTGGACTATATTGTCATCTGGCCCAGATTGGGAAATACTTTAGCTGTATTTGTCATATAAGTATAAACATTTGTGATCGCATATTGTAGTTAAATTAGTTGCAATCTAAGGTGATGGCTGTTGAACAAAGATTTCCTCAGTGTTACCTCTATAATTTTGCAATGAGTGAGGCAGAAGCCTTATTTATGTGCAGAACCAGTAGGGGTACTGTTGTCCTGACAATTTGGGTTGGGTGGAATGTGAGTTGTACACCCTATCCAATTTCCTTCTACTTTAACGTTAATGGTGTGTAAAATTGGACAAGGAATCATTCCTGTTCCTTGATGGTTTTGGTAACATTCCCCTTTGATTTCCCTCTCACTTTGGACAAACGGGTTAACGTTTGTCACAGTGGCGCAGCTAATAAAGCTGTTGTCTCACAGCGCCAGAGTCCTGAGTTCGATCCTGACCTTGGGTGCTGTCTGGGTGGAGTTTGCACGTTCTCCCTGTGACCACATGTTGAGTGGATGCAAAAGTGTGTGGCATGGAACTAGTGTGAACGGGTAACCAATGGTTGCCAAAGGGCCTGTTTCCATGCTTTATTTTTCAATCAATCAATCAATCAATGTTGAGGAATTTGTCTGGTTAGAAATTTTTAAATCGAATTTAATATTTCTCATTCATCAAATAAAAAATAGGTTTGAAGAATTGGGTGGCACGGCGGTGGGGTTGCTGCCTTACAGCCCAGGAGATCCATGTTCGCTCCTGACTATGGGTGCTGTCTGTACGGAGTTTGACGTTCTCCCTGTGACTGTGTGCATTTTCTCTGGGTGCTCCTGTTTCCGCCCACACTGCAAAGATGCACAGGTTTGTAGGTTTGTAGGATTTGGTAAAATTGTAAATTGTCCCAGGTGTGTAGGATATTGCCAGCGTACGGGTTGATCGCTGGTTGGCGTGGACTCAGTGGGCTGGTGGACCTCTTTCCTCGCTGTATCTCTAAATCTAAAGTCCACTTGAGTTTAGCTTATTGTCAAGTGTACCGAGGTACAGTGGACAGCTTTTGTAGCGTGCTACCACTGTCATGTGATGCCACTGTCGTAAGATGATTTGGTGAGTGAGATCCAGGCAGTGAACAGAATCCTGGCGCAATACATTAAATTACTATTCTGATCTAGAAAGCTTCCTTTCTTGGAGATCCTAACCTTGTTGTCCACTTGTTTATGCCAATTTGTTCTGCAGCACTTGACTAGAAACGTCAGCCAGTGAAAGCCCAATGCTGCAGTGATGCCCCCCCTGATTAGTAATAATCCTGGCTTGTGTTAACATTATTGGGTTCGAGTATTTTGCTTAACCACAAACAATAAAATTTCGCAGCTGCATGATGTGTGACAAAAAAACATGTACACAGGAAGCCATAGAAAAAAAATTAAAACAAATAACTTCATTTTCAGGAAAGAACAAAAAGGATTTTTTTAATGATATCTTAATATTGATTGGAACTTGGCAGCAGACCAAAAGCCCTACTTAGCTGGGACTGGAACAGGGACAAGGTTAAAGGGGTCTGTAAATGAGAGTATTACCATCGAAGAGCCAAAACCAGTATTTGTGGAAACCCGTGACTTATTCCTCAAACATTTATTCTGATTGCCAGTCTTACCGCATCAAAGTGTCACACAGACAAAACTAAGCTTCATTTTATATTTTAATCAATACAAATCACAACTTACCGAAGTATTTTGATGTAATGAGACAGTGCACAGCCAAGTGTGTGAAACAAGCTTGATTGGCTCCAAGGACGTTGAGCCTGGGTGCGTAACTGGATATATTCATTCACAGATAACACAGGAACAGGAATGGTTGAAAGATAGTTACCTGCGCTGACAGCAAATGCAACAGGCAGGAATGTAAATTTACACCAGGCAGCTGTTTTACTGCTAGATCATATTGTTCAGTATTATGTAATGCAGAGTCAGCCATTCAATATTTAATTTGACTACATATAAAATGACCCTGCAATGGTGCTTGTGTATGGTTATAACTTATTCTACAATTGTGCGAATGTGAGTCTTCTGTCCTAAGCCCTGTCTCCCTATGGCCATAAGCTCTTCCAGGCCTCTACACTTAGATCTCTTCAGTTCTGGCATGTCCTTGGGTATACTCCATTTTAACCATCCCACCAATGTTGGCTGTACCTTTGCCTTAGCCCCTAATGCCTGGAATTCCATTCCTTAATCTCTCTGCCTTTCAACTTCTCCCTTTGCTTTAAAGGCAGTCTGAACACTCATTGACTGCACTTTTTGGCCATCTGTCCTCATATCTGTTTATGCAGCTAGGTGCCAAATTGTGTTTGATAGTGCTCTTGAAAAGGGCCTCTGGGTATTTTACGACATTAAAAGGCATTGTGCAAAAGCAAGGATTTTTGTGACCTTTTGCTCTGCATATGTCTGGCCTCACTGTATTACAGACCCAATGCTGTGAATCTGTCTGACCCCATAGTACTACCGCCCCATTGCCATATGGCAGTTTAATCCATAACAAATAGACTAATTCCTGGATTGCTTGCAGGCCCCAAGATAGTTGCACTGCAAACCACCTGCACTGGGCCCACAATGGTGAACAGCGATATTCTTTAAACACTCAGAAGCAAATGTTTTTACACAAGCAATTATAGGAACAACTCCAGGCAAAATCAGCCATTCTGTTCTATTTTTATCCATGAATTTCGTTCTCCAGCTCCTACGCAACCACACGCTGTAACACTGTGCCAACAAAGGCTGTCTTTTTTGCAGCTGGATACCCTGACCTCTATCTGCTATCATACTCCCGGGGTTGTCGCGTGAAGATTAAAGATGACCGTGCTATGTGTGGCGGTGAATTATGCAGTGTTGCTCTGCGACTTGGCCCTAACAAGCTCGAAGACAAACGGAAGCCTACAACAATGGCAGAGCAGAGATGCATTTCCTCCCGGCTCCGACACCAACCCTCATGTCACGATGAAGGGAGAGACTGACCCAGGAAGCAGCCATGGCCTTTGATGAGCGATCTCCTGCTTCCTGAGATTGTGACCTTTCCCTAAAAAAATACTGATTGGAGCACAATCCAATTATCATCGGTAATACCTTGAGGCAAAAGATCCAAGTATTTTTAGGAGACACCATCCTGAGGATATTATGAGAAATCCTGCCCATTGAGAATGTTAACATCTGAGCTCATCAACATCCTCTGTTGCTAAAACAATATTATTAAAATTCTAAAAGTGCTTAGAAGAATGAATGAAGGGCTGTCCCCCTCACAAGCGTGAATTTAAACCTTCATTGATTGAGCAGTGTAATAAAACAGATTAATTGAAATATTGTGAGACACTTTGCGGATTGCCAAAGACTCTGGTTTATGCTAGGAGAGATCAATAAGTCTCAAATTGAAAAAAAAAGTTTGTTTTTAAGGGAAGAATCATTTTCCACATCTTGGCGCAAGCAATATTAAATTAATAAATGATTCTCTGAATCTCATTCCTTTTCTGTGGGCATAGTGTCATTTGGTGGAGCTAAAACTGATTGAGTCATTCAGCAAATCAAAAGCACTTTAGCCATAAATATTAAAAAGACTTATGATCCACAGAGCAAGTAATGAACAGCATTTCAGTGCTTAACCGAGTGCCAGTGAACTCTCCAATTTGCCCTGTGCACATTTTGAAGGATGGGTTACTCAGAAACCTATTAGGGTTCAACATTTTTCCAAGTTTGGTGATGGTATAAAACAAAGTGTGATTGCAAAGAGAGATGGAGGATGTTTAGGTATATTATTGCCATGGGTATAATGAAAAGCTTTGTTTTGCATGCTGTTCAATGAAATCCGATAATACTGCACATAAATACAACTAAGCTAACCTCACGTAGAATAGGTAGCACAAATGGAAGAGTGCAGAGAATAGTTAGGATATTATTAGACCAACTAGAAATGGTGCCAGATTTACTGGTTTAAAAGTATGGTGGCATTGTGGCGTGGAGGAAGAGCTACTGCCTTACAGCACCAGAGACCGGGGTTCGATCCTGACTACGGGTGCTTGTTGGTACAGAGTTTGTACGTTTCTCACCGTGACCTGCGTGGGTTTTCTCTGAGATCTTCGGGTTCCTCCCACACTCCAAAGACGTACAGGTTTGTAGGTTAAATGGCTTGGTATAAATGTAAATTGTCGCTAGTGCGTGTGGGATAATGTTAGTGTGCGGGGATCGCTGGTCGGTGCAGACTCGGTGGGCCGAAGGGCCTGTTTCTGCTCTGTATCTCTAAACTAAATTCAACTAAAAAGTAGGGCAATTGTATTGAATAATAGTAGATCATCTTTAGGGACCAGCTCCCTTTGAGTCGCCATGCCCTGGTGACATCTTGGGTCTCCAAGATCTAGTACATAAAGAGATTCAAATCAATTTAAAACAAGTTTTAAATGTGTCATTTGCACAAGGACGGCGCTGTACAGTTAGGATGAAAATCTTGCTTGCAGAGGCATCACCACAGGCAACAGGAAATGCTGAATACATTGTACATAAAATATACCTACATTCTATAAGACAGTGAAAAGTTAAGAAAAGACTGCAAAAAACATTAGTGCAAATATACACAATTACAAAACAAATCCATGGTTGTGCAAGAGGTGGCCAGTGGTGTTCTTTGTTAAAATAAGATTGGTTATTAAAGGGGAATGGACAAGATGTGTGAGTGGGAAACATGGCAGATAGAATAACATCTGCAAAAATGTTAAATCATATCCTCGGAACAAGTGTCCGAAAGCCACATACTGCTGAAGCAAGCGATTCAGTTGGCAAAATGTTTGTTGGCCATTTATTAGGAGAGGGATTCAGTACCTGAATAAAAATGTCTCAACTGCAATTATATCATGGTGTGATGTAACTACTCCTGGATAGACTTCCCATAGAGGGAGTGTACCAAAGATTAGGTAGACTGGTCCTACGGATGGTGTATTTACCACAGGAGGAGAGATTGGGTAGAACGAGCCTATGGTGTCTAGAGCTTAGAAGAATGAGATAATTCATTGAAAGAAAACATGGTGGTGAATCTGTGGAGCTCTTTGCCGCATGTGGCTGTGGAGGCCAAGCCAATTGATATTTTTAAGGCAGAGATAGATAGATTCTTAATTAGTACAGGTATCAGGGGTTATGGGGAGAATGCAGGAGAAGGGGTTAGGAGGGAGAGATAGATCAGGCTTTATTGAATGGCGGAGTAGACTTGATGGGCCGAATGTCCTAATTCTGTTCCTGTCACTTATGACCTTATGACCAAAGTTCTCGCAGGCCTCGATGGAAAGGATGCTGGGAGAATGTTTCTCCGAGCAGGGAAGTCTAGAACCAAGGCCACAATCTCAGAATAAGGAAGAGGCTCTTTTGGACTGAGTTGAAGAGAAGTTTCCTTATGAAGAAGATAATTAATCTTTTGATATTTTCTAAATAAGAACGCTGTGATGACTCATTCACTGCTCTTTCATTCTTCATAAATGAATACACAGAGAGAACACACAGATAAATGAATCACAGAGATACACAGAGAATCACAGAGAAATTAAGCTGGGAGATACTACAGGAACTCCAGCAATTCACACTCTTTAGCAAGCAGTGGATCATGTGGGATATATCCAAGTTTGTTAATGATACAAAACAGGATGCCCTCGTGAGTAGAGTCTTCAAGAGGACATGCCTATCACTTATGACCTTATGACCTGATGAAGTGAATGGGTCAAAATGTGTGGTTGACATATAACGTGAAAATATATATTTTCTTAGTATTTTTTATAGATGAGAGATTGGGGTGGCACAAAAGACAATAGACAATAGACAATAGACAATAGGTGCAGGAGTAGGTCATTCGGCCCTTCGAGCCAGCACCGCCATTCAATGTGATCATGGCTGATCATCCCCAATCAGTACCCCGTTCCTGCCTTCTCCCCATATCCCCTGACTCCGCTATCTTTAACAGCCCTATCTAGCTCTCTCTTAAAAGAATCTAGAGAAACGGCCTCCATCGCCCTCTGAGGCAGAGAATTCCACAGTGGCTCAGCAGTAGATTTGCTGCCTTATAGCTCCCCAGACCCAGGTTTGATCCTGACCACGGGTGCTCTCTGCACGGAATTTGTATGTTCTCCCTGTGACTGCGTGGGTTTCCTCCAGGTGCACCGGTTTCCTCCCACACTGCAAAGACGTGCAGGTTTGTAGATTTCTCTAAAGTTAAGTCTAACGTTGAAAGCAGTTGCCATATCCTTGCATACTGATCGATGAAACCTATCAGGCAGGTGCAGCAACCAACTAGGAAGGCAAACAGTATGATGGCCCTTTATTGCAAGACAATATGGCATCTTAATAATAAAATTACATTTGGCCCCGTGGCACCTCGTCTAGAACATTGTGTACAGCTCTGTTCAACCATGAATGCACTTCAAATGGAGAGAGTGCTACAAAGAGCCAGAGTCACAAAGGTATACGGCATAGAAACAGGTCCTTCCACCCATGCCGACCAAGTTGCAACTGGGTTAGTCCCACTAGATTGATTCCTGAGATGATGGTCTTATTATATGAGTATAAATGAAGTGGACTGGCCCTATACTCTCGCTAAAAGAAAGTGAGTTGATCTCACTGAATAGCTACATGGCTTGGCAGGGTAAGCGAAGGGATGATGTTTCCCCCTGGCTTAGGAGTCTGGAACAAGGGTCAAAACCTCAAAATAAGAGGTCGCTCATTTGGAACTGAGAGGATAAGACCCATCTTCAGCTAAATGTTAGAGACTCTTTGGAATTTTCCATCGAAAAGGTCTGTAGCAACTCAGTTGCTAGTATGTTCAAGGTGGAAATCACCAATTGGTTGGATTTTAAAGGAATATAATCAGGAAAGTGGCGCTGAGATAAAAGATCAGTCATTATCTTACTGACCCAATGGTCCCCTGGTTCTTTTGATTGCATTTATAATAAAATATCATACCATATGCACATATTTCTAATTGATTTAAATGGGGCTGCTTTATTTGTATCGATACAAGTTTCAGATTACCCACCCTGAAAACTGAGTCCTATGCGGAAATATGTATATGAGGAAATACTATGAGACAAGTATATGTCTGAAAAAGGGTCTCGACCTGAAACATCACCTATTCCTTCTCTCCAGAGATGCTGCCTGCCATGCGCTGAATTTCTCCAGCATTTTGTTGTCGATCTTCAGTGTAAACCAGCAGTTCCTTCCTCCATATGAAGTAATTTATGCTGTCTCTGAATTATCAGTTTGGTGCTGCACGGCAGCATGAGTCCGAGTTTCTGTAGGTTGACGATATACCCAGTGTTTTCTCCACTTCCATTCTTCCTTCCTCTTCCCCCTGAAGGTTTGAACTCATTGCTGGGATCCAGATCTGTGGATACTTCATGCTTTCTGGTAGTTTATTGACGCAACCATTATTTGACAGCCGAGCCTCACTACTCAGTGTTAATAGGCTATTAATTCAAAAGGACATCACAGCCAAAACTTACCCCGTCATTGTTCAAAAGCCAGCGAAGCACGAGTTGCGAGCGAAGTGGTGGTGTTACTGAATTAACAGCCAGAATTCTGGACACTGATCCAGAGGCATGAGTTGAATGTTAACATGGATGCTGGGGAATTTCAATTCAAGCAATTAAATAAAAATCTGGATTTTTAAAAGAATCCAGTCTCTGTTACAGCAGACATGAAACTACTGGATTGTTGTAAAATCCCATCTGGTTCATGGATGTTCTTCGGGGAAGGAATTTTACCATTCGTCTAGCATTTGTAGCTCTTTACAATTTGCCATTTTAACCAAAAAAGTAGTCTGCACTTAATTCCTGAGCCACCAACGCTGTCGGCTCTGAACCACTATCTAGGGTCATGGCCGTTTATGGATGGACAATAAAGGCAGCAATGCCATTGACATCCTGTGAACAAATATATAACAGAACAAACAATGTAACCTGAGCACTAAAGCCCAAGTTTGGTTCAAACAACAACGCATATTAGAAAAGAAGCAGAAACAAAAGAACTGCAGATGCTGGTTAATACACAAAAGGACACAATGTGCTGGAGTAACTCAGCAGGTCAGGCAGCATCTCTGGAGAATGTGGATAGGCGACGTTTCGGGTCGAGACCCTTCTTCAGTCTGAAGAACAGTCTCGACCCGAAACGTCGGCTATCCATGTTCTCCAGAGACGCTGCCTGGCCTACTGAGATCATTCAATGGTTCAGTGGTTCTTTATTATCACATGTACCAAGGTACGGTGAAATTCTTACTTTGCAAACAGTTCATTAAAATTATTGCCATGCGTAAATCCAATCCCTGATTAAGTACAGGGTGAATAGTAACAGCCCACTGAGTCCATATGTAAGAATCACCAGGTTAGGGCACCATTCTTAAAATCCACACTGGAGCTGGCCATAAAGGCCCGTTGCTGTTATTGCCTCCATTCAGATCCATCCAGCATTTTGTAGCTATGGCACTATGGTCAGTCAAATGTAACCACACCAATTGGTGTATGTGATAATAAATGTCCTTTGTATCCTTTGTATCCTTTGTATCCAGCAGTGTATATTAATTTTGTGCCAATAATATACCAAAGCATCCTGGGGCTATTGATAATATAATTACTTTGAGAGGGAGTTGAGAAAGATGGAAGTAGAATTGTGGAAGGCTGATGAACAGAGTTTAAGGGTGGGAGGTGACAGTAAGGCAAGAGATTGAAACAGGGTCTGGGCAAATATATAGTGCTGGAGGGGGATGAACATTATAGGAATACGAGGAAAAGAACGATAACTTGGAGACTGAAAGAGTTGGCTGGGGATGATCTGGTTGAAAGGTGAATGTTATTTATGCTGGGGAGCATGGGATGCTGGAAATTTGGATACATCCAGAGTGAAACTTAAAGTTTAACCTGATAGAGCAAAATAAAGGAACTGATTATTTTAATTCTACCATTAGTAGTTTGCGCATGTTATACCACGAGAATAACTCGCAGCTCAGCCAGAGTGCTAAAGGAAGAACTATTTTTAAGAACAGCTGCATTTTGCTGAACTACTAAGACACAACATAGAGAACTAGAGGTGTTAATCTGATATCCCATGTCACTCTGTTAAATCAACCTGTTTACTGCTGTGGGTAACATGCAATTTAAACTTAGACTTCAGGTGTTATCAATAAAGGTTGACTTTGCAAAGAAGTTTCATAGGTTTGTCATCGCTGTCCAATTCAATACTTATTTTCATTATTTTGTATTTAATACTCCAGCCAATAGTTTGATGTTAAGTCAGAACAAAGGATTTGTCTTGCACTGTACAGTCAAGTCCAAATAAATGGAAGATCTTTACTTCAGCAAAACATTTCAATTTTAGTCTTAAGTTTTGCACACTTATATACCTTGAAATGCAACCAATTATTGTTCTTTCAATGACTTACTTCCAGGCATACTGTTATTATATCCCACGAGGAATGATATCATCACAAATTATTATTTTCCTCTTTCAATCAATTATTTGACCTCAATGGTGACCCTCGGACTATCTTTGCTTGGACTTTGCTGGCTTTACCTTGCACTAAATGCTATTCCCTTATCATGAAAGACACAAAATACTGGAGTAACTCAGCGGGACAGGCAGCATCTCTGGAGAGAAGGAATGGTTGACGTTTCAGGTCGAGACCCTTCTTTAGGGATTCTCTCCAGAGATGTTGCCTGTCCTGCTGAGTTACTCCAACATTCTGTGTCTATCTTCGGTTTGAACCAGCATCTGCAGTTCCTTCCAACACATTCCCTTGTCATATATCTATAAATGGCTCGAATGTAATCATATTTTGTCTATCTGCTGACTGGTTAGCACGCAACAAAAGCTTTTCACTGTACCATGGAGCACGTGATAGTAAACTAAACCGAGCTGAAACTGAACTTTATTGAAATCCTGGAATCCTTTAGCCGCCCAGTTCCGATGGAAGATCTTTGACCTGAAACGCTAACTCTGTTTCATCTTCCATAGATTCTGCACAGCCTGCTGCGTATTGTATATTTGACTGTGGAGAAGGTGATAATAAGTGAAACTAAGCAGGATGACAGTGAAACTAGTGGCATGACTAGGGTGGGGGTGGGACGGAGAGATAGGGAATGCAATATCTGTTTGTATTGCTATTTTCAGAGAATAATGGACAGGGATCCGAACATCCTTTATATGAAATAACTTTTGGATAACCCCAAGGTAACTATATATATTATTGTGTGTAGACAGAAATGCTGGAGAAACTCAGCAGGTGAGGCGGCATCTATGGAACGAAGGAAATAGGCAACGTTTTGGGCCGAAACACAAAACTATGCCTATTTCCTTCGCTCCATAGATGCTGCCTCACCTGCTGAGTTTCTCCAGCATTTTTGTCTTCCTTCCATTTTCCAGCATCTTAAACATATATATTATTGGGTATGCTGAATTGTTTCCTTCAGAACAAAAGAGATCAAGGGGAGATTTGGTTGGAGAACGTATATTTATGAATGTCCTGGAGAGCAAGAATCCATTTTCCTCAGTAGAAGAGTAAAAAATGTGAGGACATTGATTTGACATAACGGTGGAGGAGAGTTTTGTAGAAATAGAATTCTCTCAGAAAATGTTGAGGCCTGCATTTGGCTGTCTGGAAGAGTGATATGGGTAGATATCCTCATCATATTTAAAAGGTACCTGAATGATTTGATGTGAGGTTAGCTGCAAGGTTGTGGAACAAGAGCTGGCAGCTGGGATTAATCGCAAAATAGTCCAATTAGCCATCTCATGAGCAAAAAGATTTATATGATGCTGTGGTGTAATCGACATCGATTGTTGTCAAATCTCTGTGATGAAATGTATTATCAGTCTAAATTGAGACAGCAGTTACGTTTGTTCTTTCCTGTACTTCCATGAATGAGAGATGGTGTGGAAATCCCACTGAATTAACAGTCTGTGGAGGTGTTGTGCGTTGGGCCAAGCACCGAGTATCAATGTGGCCGCTGAGCTCCCTTTGGGTCGGTACCAAGTTTTTGACTTTGAAGCAGAGTTTTTAACTGAAATCTGGGAAAAAATAGTGGAAGATATTTAATGCATTGAGTTCACATCAACAATAGGTGCCATAAGTCATTTGACAGCACCATAAGACCCAAAAAGTGACTTTGAAAATAGGGTGGAAGAAATGTTGACTGTCACATACATCAGCCATGTGCCACTGAATGACCTGAGCTATGAGTTGTTTTCGGAGTTGCATCTGGCTTCCGCTGTTGACAGATTTTATTCTAAAGTAAAATCAAAGAGGCTGGGTCGAAGCTTTTGTTTTGGCTGTAATCTTTTAATTTAAAGATTAAAGGAACACAGAGAACCTTCTGACCTGTGACTGGTAAAAGAACAAAAAGGGATTTCCAGTGACCAGTCCTTGGTATCAGATGGAATCCCTTTACGCTCCAGTCTCCACTTTATCTTTGCGCATTCAGCTTTGCAAGACGATTTGCTTCTGTGCTTTCAGCCACATATCACGAGCCCATGAATTGCAAGAGAATACCTCAGAGTCAGTAAGTCAAGATGCCTTCTGGGATCCAGGCTATCCAGAGTATCCATCCAACTCACATCCAAACCACACCATTTTGTTTCTCTCACTCAGCTGTAAATCCATGGTGCAAATTGTTTCTGATTTAAACATCATTTGTTACTCACATTCAGGCTTAGTATCCCCCCCCCCCTTCTTAGTTTAGTTTAGTTTAGAGATACAGTATGGAAACAGGCCCTTCGGCCCACCAAGTCCGCGGCAACCAGCGATCCCTGCACACAAACGCTATCCTGCACACTTTAGGTACAATTTACAAGCCAATTAACCTACAAACCCGTGTGGGAGGAAACTGAAGATCTCAGAGAAAACCCACGCAGGTCACGGGGTGAATGTACAAACTCCGTACAGACAATCACCCATAGTCGGGATCGAACCCGGGTCACTGGTGCTGTAAGCGCTGTGAGGCAGCAAATCTACCGCTGCGCCACCGTGCTGGCCTTCTCTCATTCACTTCTTTCAAGATTCAAGAGTCAAGATTCAAGAGAGCTTATTGTCATGTGCCCCAGGTAGGACAATGAAATTCTTGCTTTGATAAAGATGCAGAAGTATTTTATTCATGAAAGGGAGCCAGGTTGCATTTACTCATTGTGTTTTTCAGGGCGATGTACTGCTTTCCCTGAATAGACTGAGTTCTCGCGTTCTGGTGTTATGGTTCTGATAGGTTGGTAGTGCATCTCTTGGTATTTCCATGTCTGCTGCCATCAAAGGTTCCGCCAGAGAGAGAGGTGACCACCAGACAATGCTGATAGATACTACAGGAATACCCTGTTGCTGTTATCCTCTCAAACAAGTATATCATTGTGGATGCAGTTGAGGGTGATGACCTCTCAGGGCCAAATAGTAGCAGGAGTCAGAATGGTGGCACTGTAGCTGACTCTGTTGGGCAGCAGTGCACGGCTAAATTCAGGTAAGCAACAGTGATGGGACACTCCTTCGTCAGGGGTATAGGCAGCCTTTCTTGTGGCCATGAATGAGACTCCAGGATGATGTGTGGTCCCTCTGGTGCCAGGGTCAAGGATGTCTGAGGGCAGGCACGGGGCATTCTGAGATGGGAGAGTGAGCAACCAGAGTTTATGGGCCACATTGTTACCAACAATATTGTTAGGATGGGAGACAAGGTCCTGCAAAGATAAGAGTAGGAAGGAACTGCAGATGCTGGTTTACATTGAAGATAGACACAAAAAGCTGGAGTAACTCAGCGGGACAGGCAGCATCCCTGGATAGAAGGAACGGGTGATGTTTCGGGTCGAGACCCTTCTTCAGACAAACAAGGGTCTCGACCCAAAAATGTTACCCATTCCTTCTATCCAGAGATGCTGCCTGTCTCGGTGAGTTACTCCAGCTTTCTGTGTATATCTCCTGTAAAGAGTATTTAGGGAGTTTGGTGTAAGTTAAAAAACAGGACCTCTATGGTTGCATTCTTAGGGTTACTACCCATACCGCATGCTAGTGCTTGTTTTATCACTTTTCCCCCCCCTCTATTCAAGATAAACGTTTAAAATTGAAATATTGTTGGGCATATCTTTTCTCTTGTTGGTCAGTCATTGGGACAAAGAAGGACTTGCTGCCACTATGCTTTTGTGAAGACTATGAAGAAAATATTGGAAATGCAGATACTTCCACAGGCAAGGCAAGATGTGTCTGAAAGGATGGTGGGTGAATTGTTTGGGATCTACTCCCATCCTTTTGCACCTGCACAGGGTTTACGCGTACTCCCAATGTCCTGAATGCTCCTTCTCCACATTGAAGGTCCATGCACCAAAGAGTCCCTGGTGTCAGTGGAATGTTGCATTTCTTTAAAAGGGCTATGAGCATATTTTTGGATGTTTTGCCTTTGTCCATCTGGTAAGCAATCTGGACATGTGGACAATGTAGCCTCCCTAAAACAGCCATCCGAATGCCTCATCTAGGGCCTCAGTGCTGGGAAATGTTAGCATGGGACAGGACATTATGTGTAGGAAGGAACTGCAGGCACTGAGGATAGGCACAAAATGCTGGAGTAACTCAGCAGGTCAGGCAGCATCTCTGGAGTACAGGAGCAGGTTCTGAAGAAGGGTTCAGGACAGAACCCTTCTTCAGACTCATTTTGTGTCCATCTTCGGACATTCACAAGCATATAGGAGGTCAGGCATCATAATTGCCTGGTGGGCCACAGATTTTGAACCAGGTGTGAGTTCTTGTTCTTCAAAGGGCGGCACGGTGGCGCAGCAGTAGAGTTGCTGCCTTACAGAGCTTGCAGCGCCAGAGACCCGGGTTTGATCCCGACTACGGGTGTTGTCTGTACGGAGTTTGTATGTTCTCCTGTGACTGCGTGGGTTTTCTCCAAGATCTTCAGTTTCCTCCCAAGCCCCAAAGACGAACAGGTTTGTAGGTTAATTGTCTTGGGTTTGTATACTTGATATAAGTATAAGTTGTCCCTAGTGTGTGTAGGATAGTGTTAATGTGTGCGGATCGCTGGTCGGCATGGACTCAGTGGGCCAAAGGGCCTGTTTCCATGCTGTATTTCTAAACTAAACTTAAAAACCTAAGCTAAATACCCTTTTCCTGAAATAGCTAAAGATTGTGTTGTTGCGCTGAAGATAGAGGTGAATTTCATCACTGATGTCTGCCTTTGCCAAGAGGTGACTCCTGAGATATGGGAAATAGACCACCTCAAGCATCTGACTGCAATGCTTTATTTTCAGAAGACAATGTCTTGCAGTTTGGGCAGGCTTGTAGAGGACCCTTGTCATGCAGATGTTGAATGTAAGGTTCATCCTCTCATATGTTTCTGGAGAGAACCACTGGCTAACATTATTAATTGGAGCAGAGCATTCTTGAAATTCATAGCAACACGTTGAAGTACAGTGGACACACTGGAGATGATATGCTGGCAGATTTGGTATCTCACCTTGCAGTTGGTCTCAACACTGTCCAAGGGTGGAGCCCAGTCATATTACGTGTGGAGCCACATACATTTTGTACTTATCTGTTCTGTTTAATGCCAGCCCTAAATGGCTCATGTTAACACTGTCCTATTCATACACATGAGGTTCCTGACCTGCATGGAAAGTGTCAATGAAGTTGAGCACTTTGTTCCCCTGGTCAACAGGGTTGGAGCACACATAATTGAGGGTAATATACTGACGTAGATTGAAAATTGGCTATCAGACAGCAAGTGAAGAGAGGGAACAAACGGACCTTTCTCAGGTCGACAAGCTGTGATTTATGGGATACCACAGGGAGTGGTGCTTGGCCCTGCTCTATATCAATGATTTGACTGAGGGGACAAAATGCAATATTTCCAGATTTGCAGATGAAACAAAAGTTGGACTGCGAGTATGTAGAGAGATTTTGAAGGGGCATCAAGGGGATTTAGGCAAGCTGAATGGATGGGCAAGTATGCAGCTGTTGAAATATAATGTAGAAATATGTGGTTATCCTCTTTGATACCCAAAGCGAGAAACAGATTTTTTCTTAAATTGTGTATAATTGGGTGAAATGGATGTTCAAAGGGATCTCAGTGTTCTTGTCGACTTCACTTAAAGCCAACACATCCCATCTACATCCCAAAATATAATCCATGTAGCAAATAATTAGGTAGGCAAATGGCATGTTAGCATACATCGTGAGAGGTCTTTAATGCAAAGATGTTTTGGTAGAATTTTTTGGAGCCTTAGTGAGACTGCGTCTAAATTATTGTGTATAGTATTGGTTTCCTTATAAAAAAAGGAATAAACAGGTTATATAAAACATGAGAATTCAAGGAGATCTGGAACATGAAACGGATTAAAAATAGCATGCTCTGATCCCTGAATCTGAGCTAAAATTGCAACATTTTGTTTAGATAAATAGAAAAGATATCGTGAAATCCTAACCACATAACTCACCAGCAGGATGCAGGGCAATTCCATTGGCCTTTTTATGGGTTCTGTTTATATCCTACAATTAAAACAAGTAATTATTTGATTGAATGCGTTTAATGATGCAATGTATTTTAGTACCACATGTTTTTGCTGTGGCCAGTATCCCACCGGCTATACGGTGCTGACATGAGGATGGAATTACTTTGAACTGATTCTGCTTGTTCTGCTTCATATATTTATGCAGTAAAATTATGCTTTGATATGTATCAAAATACATATTTTCAATTGAGGTCAAATAGTTCCAAAATAAATTATTGCGCAATTTATAGTTATTTATTATATTTTTGCGTATTAGAGTTTATGGAATTTATCATAACTTCTATATTTCGTATGTAATGTACTGCAGCGTCCATAATGTCCCTTAATGATATTATATACAGTTCCTGGGGAAAATGTACATTTCATGTAATTTATATCCATATTTAATTTCCAGGGTGAGAGTGGAAGTGGGAAGTAAATAAAATAAAGTCTTGCATTTATTGATTTCCTTTAACATTCCTTCTAGTACATCCCAAAATATAATCCATGTTTTAGAGCGTCCTATTTAGTTTAGTTTAAGTTTAGTTAAGAGATCAGCGTGGAAACAAGTCCTTCAGCTCACTGAGTCTGCACCAACCAACGCTCACCCATACACTAGTTCTATCCTACACACTAGGGACAATTTGCAGAAGCCAATCAACCTAAAACCTACACACATTTGGACTGTGGGAGGAAACCAGAGCACCCGGAGAAAACCGACACGGTCACATGGAGAATGTAGAGACTCTGTACAGACGACGCCACCTGTAGTCAGGATTGAACCTGGATCTCTGGTGCTGTAAAACAGCAACTCTACCACTGTGCTACTGTGCCCATCCTTGTGCAAACAAAATTCTCATGAGTAGCTAAAGAACTGTTTTAGCAAAAGATGAGGGTTACACAAAAAACTGGAGAAACTCAGCGGGTGCAGCAGCATCTAGGAGCGAAGGAGATAGGCGACGTTTCGGGTCGAGACCCTTCTTCAGACTTAGTAAAAGATGATGCTGGAGCATGGCGACTCCTTCTGGGCTGGTCCCAGAAGAAGATTTACTTCCATCCAATACAATCACACCACTCTTTTAAATCTCTCTTCCATTTGGAAATCAATGTTTCCCATTGTCCTGAAGTTACATTCTGCACTCTTCTATTTTTCTCTTTGCTCTACCTATTGTACTTATGCATGGATTAATTGCATTCATTTCTAGTATTATCTGATTTAATTGCGTAGCACACAAAAATAAAAGCTTTTCACTCTATCTCAGTACATGTGGCAATAGTTTGAAGGATAAACATTGTCTCCAATGCTGGTCATGAATCCTCGCTTCAGCCTCTGTTCAAAATACTGCATAAATAAGCAGCCTCCAATTTAATGTTTCAGAGGAAGCTCCATCTATACTCCACTGGCCCAGATTTGTGTGCTTAAGACTCTAGTACAGAGTCTAATTCCCCACCACCTTCTGATCCAGCCAGAGAACGCTCCCAATTGAGACATAGCTGAGATTAGCGTAACTGTTATGTGACTGTTGAGCTTCCAACATTTTGTCCTTCATGAATGGGTGAGTGAAAACTTCTGCCAGCTTCATATCCTTATCTCCATAACCCTGTAACAATCCGGATCCATGTCTAAGGCTGCAACTCGACTGAGTGAAAAAACTGCCTTCCCGATGTCTTTGGAGAAAAGGTTCTCTCTCATTGCTGATTCTTCTCATGATCTCAAGGAAGAGATGCGGGGCTCAATCCCAGAATGCGGTTCGCTTCAGGTTTCTTATTTGGCCTTAAAATATTCTCCATTAGTGAGATAAAATTTGAGACTGCCTCCTTTGGCAACTGCTCCTTGCACTAAATATTCAAATGCCCCAACTCTTGCAATCTGGAACAGGGCAAATGTCTTAAATGGAACCTGTTGGAAGCACTATGCTTATTGTGGTTCTAGTACTGAGGTAGGCATGCAGTAACTTAATGCTTAATATATATACAATAATTGGGTAATGTTGAAATTAGACTTCAGAGTTTAAATATAGTTTAACCAATAAACCTAAAAACCATTTAACTGTTTTTTTGAACCTGATTATATTCCATGTCCAAATGTTTAGTATGTTTGCATAAATTTTCTTGTGTAATTTTTGCAACATTACATTTACAAAAATTGACATCTTGGCATATTTCTTTAGTGCATTAAATATTATGGATTATTTTTTTGCAGCAATTGATTGTATAACAGAACATATTTTAATTTAATGTACAATGCTGATGAAAAAACGTATATTTCATCAACATTGTCCATTAAATTAAAATAGGTTCTGTTGTACAATTGGTTGCAGCAATTTATTTCACAGATTGAGGCAGCCTACACTTATAGTCTGTATTATTTTCCTGGTACTTTGTTACTTTATTTTCATTGACTTTAAACCATTGCTTCCTGAAATAACAATTTGTATATCTATTCCTTATTAGATTTGCACTGATGGCAATGAGGGATTTTCTGTTTCTGGAAATCAGAAATAAATACATCACTGTCTCATTACTACACCATTTCTGCCCCCCACTAACTTTATCCCTACTGAACTATTATTTAAGTCAGTGCATGGGACTCAGTCCAAAATAAGACAAGCTACTCATGTAGCAGTTCTTCATTGATTTTCCCTTAATTTGTATCAAGACAAAGCCCATAAAATTATACAAAGCTGGTAATACACAATGCATTGATTTGAAATTTGTATTCTTTGTTATCTAATGGTAAGTGTGATTTGATAGACTTTTGTTTGATTTTTTCAACTGAAGAGTAGAAAAGAATATAAAGGTAGGATGATGAATGGATTTAAAATATTAATCAGCTATAAATTCAATGAATGACAAAATAAGCTAAAGAAACTGAATGGCGGCTTAAATTTACATGTATTTATATTAAACATTACAGTGGTGAAGGAACATATTACGTGGTGCTATGATTTTATGTAGTGATTCTCCTTATTCTTGGTCCTATATGTTTCTAAGATATGAGGTAAAGGGCGGCACAGTGGCACAGCGGTAGAGTTACTGCTTAATAGCATTGAACATGACTATGGGTGCTGTCTGCATGGAGTTTGTACATTCTCCCAGAGTCCGCATGAGTTTTCTCTAGGTACTCCGGTTTGGGGTCCCACACTCCAAAGGCATACAGGTTTGTAGGTGAATTTGCTTTGGTAAAGATTGTAAAATTGTCGCTAGCACGTAGGATGATGTTAGTGCACTGGGATCGCTGGTCGGCACGGACTCGGTCGGTCGAAAGGCTGTATCTCTAAATTAAACTAAATTAAATCCTTGGGACAATTGTTTTAACTTGTCAGCAACAACTCATTGTTAAAAAAAGAAACAAGGCACCGTTCACAGCTGTTTAAGGCCAACATAATACTTTAAAAATACAGCTACCTTTATAATTGAGAGAACAGGTCACAGCCAATTTCAGCACCACAAGCTCTGATAAACCACCAAATGGAAATGATCCACTCAGCACCCTCCATTTGTTGACAAGGGTTGGGCAGTATTCAGGATGTTGGAGGTAATTCCTTTAGTTCTTCTTTAAGGAATTGCCATAGAATATTCCGCTCACATCTGATGGGAGTGAGCGATGTTCCAGATGAATGCTTCATTTGAAAGATGACATCTCTGATAACATAGCACTGGCTTGGTCGGTCACTGCAGTTGCAGTCCAC
Source organism: Raja brachyura (assembly GCA_963514005.1). The sequence goes on along the minus strand of OY740794.1, from coordinate 14,366,571 downwards.
ATTTTTCATTCTTACTTCATGTGAGTGAGACATGAACCCACGCCGTCATCTGAGTCACAGCTAATAATACAGTCTGAAGAAAGGTCTCGACCCGGAACGTCACCCATTCCTTCTCCCCAGAGATGCTGCCTGTCCTGCTGAGTTACTACAGGTTTTTAGGTCTATTGTTGGTTTAAACCAGCACCTGCAGTTCCTTTCTACACAATACAGTCTGCTTATTCTGCTGATGATATCCCTTTGGGGAGGACATACTCCCCATGTTTTTGAGCCCTCTGGCCCAACCTGCCCATGCCAAATGAGCCCTATCTATATTAGTCTCACCAGTCCATGTTTGGCCCTTATTCCTCTAAACCTATCTTATCCATGTACCCATCTAAATGTTTCTTAAATGTTGCAACAGTACTTGCCATAACTACCTCCTCCGGCAGCTCGCTCCATACACCCACCACCCTCTGTGTGAAATAGTTACCCGCTCAAGACCCTGTTGAATCCCCCCCCCCACCCTCTTTAAACCTATGTCCTCAGGTGCTTGATTCCACTTACTCTAGGCATTGACCCGATCTATTCCTCTCATGATTTTGTTCGTGGTCTAGTTACACTGAAAACATTCCTGAACTTTGAATAAAATAAGCAGCAACATTTTTAACCTTTATTTCATTTAACTTGTTTCAAAATCTAGTTTTATGTCACCAATCACTGTTGTTTTTGGAGTATGTTTAAATTTCATGCTTGCCATTGCATCAAAGTGTAATTGAGCAACAGGTTTCATTTTTTCTTTAGCTTCAGTTGTTCTTCATTTGTTTGAATATTTATCTTCTTCCCACTGTGTGCTGAACATATTCATCCAATAATAATTTAACTTCACCCAGCCACAAAAATGCCAAATCTGCTGCTTCCGTCCTGATGGATCAATACAAACTATCAGAGTTTGCCAATGGGTACACAAAACGCTGGAGAAACTCAGCAGGTGCAGCAGCATCTATGGGGCGAAGAAGATGGGCAATGTTTCGGACCGAAACCTTTTTTCAAACTGATGGGGGGTCGGGGGAGGCAGGGGGAAGAAAGGAAAAAGGAGGAGGAGGAGCCCGAGGGCTGAGGGCGAGGTAGGAAGGGGAGGAGACAGCAAGGGTTAACAGAATTGAGAGAATTCGATGTTCATGCCAAGAGGATGCAGACTCCCCAAGCGGAATATGAGGTGCTGTTCCTCCACTCGATTTTCCAGCATCTGCAGTTTGTTCTTTAACACAGAGTTTGCCAATGATTGTACTGTGCTATCAAGCAGGATGGCGGGGCCTAGTGGAGGTTGCTTACAATAGCTGGGGTTGCTGGGTTTACACGTTATTCCATCTCGTCTCTCGGCATACCAACAGCTATGGCCAGCTTATGTTGGAAGCAGGGGAAAGACCAGGAAAAGAAATGAGTCCCTTGCTTCATTGAGCAGAGGCCTGTCACTGCAACAAAATAATAGGCTGTGCACAGAATCCACTGTGTGGAGAACATGCAGGACCTGACCATGAACACCTTTGTGAGTCTTAATTCAAGACCCAGTTTTCCGTGACTTCTCAATTCTTTGGCACATCACGTACACCCAACAACCGGCATTGGCTTATTTGACAGTGAATGATGTCCACTTAGAATATTTATTTGCCTCTTTACAGACATCTCTTTAGTTATATTATTTGGGTTAAATGTTTCCAGCATCTTGTTCCACCTCAGTTGTCACACCCGTTGAAGAAGTATTCTCCATTCAACTGCCAATACAACGCTGCTGTGAGAAGTGAATTGATTCAACGCCACATATTGATTTTGTTTCCTCAATCTATTCCCTTTATTTTCTAAAGCTCACCTATTCGAAGTAAAAGATGGAAAAGGCAATGCCAATGTGTTGAGTGTGTAAGAAGGAACTGCAGATGCTGGTTTAAACCGAAGATAGACACTAAACAGTTCCTTCAGTATTGCTACAATTATAGAGCAATGAGATAGATGAAAGATCAATATCATAAAATGTGCCAAGGACTTAAAGTGGAGGAAGGTCCGCAATGTATTAACTATGAGAAAAAACATGGGGATATCATCAGCAAAATAAGCAGACTGTATTATGTAGGAAGAAACTACCGATGCTGGTTTAAACCAAAGATAGACACAAAAAGCTGGAGTAACTCAGCAGAAAAGGCAGCATCTCTGGAGAAAAGGAATGAGTGACGTTTTAGGTCGAGACCCTTCATCAGACTGAAGAAAGGTTTCGACTCGAAAAGTCACCCATTTCTACTCCCCAGAGATGCTGCCTGTCCCACTGAGTTATTCCAGCATTTTGTGTCTATCTTCTTTTACTCCCTTGGTGATCAAAAATCTATCAGCCTCAGTTTTGAATATACGCAGCTTTGAACAACATAATCCTTTTGGGTAGGGGATTCCAAACATCTGCATCCTTCTTTAGAAAGAAAGTTTTGCCTTAGAAGACTTGCACTCATCCTGAGATTATTCCCTGCCATAGTGGATACTTCAACTGAAGAAGCAGCCCCTCAGCATCAACTCTGTCAATCCCTCACAGAATCTTTTACGCGTTTTTCAAAATTAAATGCATGGAAAAGAGAACACATCCCAGAAATACTTTGAATTGAGGATAATATACCGGCAATAGGAATATGAAAATCCTAATGTCTTATTGCATTTATAGTTACCGGCATGGTTAACTTACAAAAAACAAAGATTTTTAAATGCGTGCACAACTCTCCTTTCTGTTTTTCACTGAGCACAAGCACTCAATAAAATGTCATACGAATAGTTCAATTGATTGTCGGGCAAAAAAAATTGTGGTTAACATCCAAATCAAATTGAATGGATAAAGGTTAACAAAAAGTAGATAACTCTAACTACAAATAAATTCTGGATATTGATTTACAAACATATGGCCAGGATTTATTACAAATCATAGCCTTACACAGACGCACATTGCAAGGCTCTGATGTCTCTTGTCATATACAGAATACACTGAGGGACACTGTGAGGTCAACCTGACTAGTAGGCCTCAGCGATCAAACGTGTCCCACCTGTCTTGGCCACTAGTGCAGGTGTTCTAGGTCAGCTCTCCTTGTGGTTATCAATCGCTGACAGTTGACAGTTTAATTTTACAGCCCAAGCACCTCATTACTTGTGCAGACACTTGGAGAACATGTGGGCACTGGATTGGATCAGCGATCAATGACAAAGGTTGCATAAGGGTACAAGTGGTAGCACTAAAAGTGAAGGTCTCCATGCATGAGATGGCAGTGGTAGAGATACATGACAGGGAAGTTTAGCTGACAAACAGTCTGTCACTGCTGAAGGAATGGAGTTTTACTATAGAGTCTTTGACTATAAATCGGCATCATCTGCTCACAGAAAACTATTTGGTTGTGCTGGTGCACGACAAAAATAAAACTAATAACACTTGGTGGGTGATTTTAAATACTAATAAATATTTATTGATGGAAGATTTTGCAAACGGGTTCATTTGAATTATATAGAGGAATCCGGCAATGATTTTACTTTGGAATTTTAGACTGAAGATGCAGCACAGAAACAGGTTATTTCGCCAACCGACCAGCGATCACCCTGTACACTAACACTATTCTACACACTAGGGACAATTTACAATTTTACCAAAGCCAATTAACCTACAAACCTGGAGTATGGGAGGACAATAGACAATAGACAATAGGTGCAGGAGTAGGCCATTCGGCCCTTCGAGCCAGCACCGCCATTCAATGTGATCATGGCTGATCATCCCCAATCAGGACCCCACCCCATTCCTGCCTTCTCCCCAGGAGACCGGAGCTGCTGGAGAAAACTCACACAGTCACAGGGAGAACGTACAAACTCTGTACAGAGAGTACCCGTAGTTCAGATCAAACCTGGGTGTCTTGATGCTGCAAAGCAGAAACTCTACTGCTGCGCCACTGTGCTTAATCAGAGACTTTGTTCTCAGCAGGTATAGCGTAACGATGACATGATTTTGCCTCAATGTCTCTCGAGCAGAGAACATGCTGGAGATTTTGCTTCTACTCACAATCCCAACCTGCACTTGCTGAAACATAATCACATGTGCTTCAATTGAGAGGAGCAAGAGGCTTGGATAGACAGCCCTCCTGTAGTTGAATAGCCAACTGCTGCTTGTGTGTGTGGGCGGGACTTTTATCCAAGTCCATTCACAACATTGGTACTTGCTTTACAAAGTCGAAAATTGACCTAATATTGCATGACCATTGAATTCCTGCTCAATATCAGCCAGAGACAATGCCTCATCAATTAGCTTTAGACTTTAGACTTCAGAGATAAAGTGCGGAAACAGGCCCTTCGGCCTACTGAGTCCGTGCTGACCCCATACACAAGCACTATCGTACACACTAGTGGCAATTTTTTAACTGAAGACAATTAACCTACAAACCCGCATGTCTTTGGAGTGAGGGAGGAAACCAGGGGCGCCCGGAGAAAACCTACTGGGTTACAGGGAGAACATACAAACTCTGTACAGACAGCATCCTTGGTCAGGATCTACCTCTGCGCTACTCTGCTGCTGCTCACTAATATTCAAGTTAATATTTTCTGGGTCAGTCATCTTAGATCTGATCTCATCACCTGATAGCACATGTGACAATGCAAGGTATTCTTGAATAACTGACACCGGGCTGTCGTTTATCCATGGACGTCAGACAGGGTTTACACAGCAAATTATTAACAAGCAATAAATATAGTCTCAAACTTTCTGATCAGCAGTGAAGCCGCAGACTTTACGTAATACTCAAACATACCTTGCGTAGATGATCCCAATGGGAAGCCCTTTCCCAAAGTCCTCCCACATCATGTCCATGCCCATAATGAGACCCAACCCACCCTCCCAAAAAGCAAATGAAGTGATCCTAGATTCTGACATTCAGAAGTATCAAAAAATATTCGCTAACTTTGAAAAGTGAATGAAATCATTACAAATATTTTTTTTAATCAAAAATTAAAACATTAAAACTTAAACAATTAAAAAACATTTAACTCACCTAATTCAAAAAGTGTAAATTGTTGGTACTCTATTATTGTTTAGTGGCGTGATTAAAGCTGTAATTAAATAGTGATTATTTTTTAAATTACATAATTAATCTCAATTAATTATTTTTAATTGCCCAACAGGCTAAATTTTATGTAATTATGATGACTTATCTCATCAAAAGATCGTGAAACAATTTTAAAACTATGCATAAAAAACACTATTAACTGTTGTTGCTTGCCTTTATCAAACTAGTAGCACCTGTGAACTGTAAGATGTAGACTTATTGCCTCACCATCATTGTATGTCTTCTGCTGAATTGACGAAGGAATAGCACTAATGACACACAAAGATATCGATGTCTTAACTGTCACAAAAGAACGCTTTATTTACCACTCACACCACATGATCAATAAAGTGTGTTTATTGATGTAGAATAGCATGGATTGATTTCCTTCCTGCATGAGCAATTGTGAGATTGTTGCCTGTAATTGTAAAACCACCATGTTAGCAAACACAGACATGATCTGAATGCCACAAGTCTTATCACAGCTTTCTTCATCTCCAGACCAGCTGTTAGGTAGATGGTATATTATATTAATGTTTTTTGTATACTTTCATCGGATGTGGGCATAAGTCTCAAGGCCTGCATTTGCTGTCATTTGGGCTACTTTCTTGAACGCCAGCAGTCAATGTGTGGAGGTACTTCCACAGTGAAGGGAATGCTGGCAAAACCCAGAGGGATGAAGGAACAATAATATTTCTTCCAGGCCGGCATTGGATGTGGCTTGGAGAATAACATGGAAGTAGTCTTCCTTCTCCCTTATCATTCTAGGTGGTAGATGTCACAGGTTGTTGAAAAGCTCTTGATACACACTGAATCTGTAAGCATGTTTGGGTTGGTGGTGGAGGCAGATACGATAGTGACACTTAACAGGCTTTTAGAGATATGCAGTGAATGGAGGTATGTGGATCATGTTCAGGCAGATGAGATTAGTTTATTTATTTATTATTTTTTTATTATCAAAAAAATGAATCAATTATTAAAAATAATATTTACAATACAATTAAAAACAACAGAACGCACCACCATAATACAAGACAAGCAAATATACTAAATAAACTACTATACAACTATGTTACAATCCTTGTCCAGGATGTGTTCAACCCCCGCGGTGCCCAGCAGTTCCGGAAACTTCCCCAGGGTGCCCGTGGACAGAGCCTAGACCCTCTCCAACACCACCTGGGCGCGGACGTAACCCTGGAGATTAGTTTATCTTGGTAGTATGCTCAGACATAGTGGGCATCAGGGGCCTGTTCCTGTGCTGTACTGTTCAATGTTCTATATTGCTGTGAAGGAAGCAAAGGAAGTCAATGTTTAAATGTCCCAATCACACTTACTGCTTTGACTTGCATTTTGTCAAACTTTCTGTGTGTTGGTGGAGTTGCCTCACCTTGACACATGGGGAGTAGTCCACCACACTTCAAGCTTGTGCCTTGTAGACTATAGAATAAGTTGGGGAAATTAGCAGCTAGATACTGTACGTCATTTGTTGCAGAATAATGAAATTTTGACCTGCTGTTACAGCAGTCCGGAGAAATGACTGGTCAAAAAATGTTTACTTCAGATATATGCAAGGTATTACATTTGAACAGTTAAACCAGGCAGGACCTTCATGTGAATTGTACATTTTTATATGTATTTTAATTTTATTTTTAACAGCATGCTGATAATTTACCCCGACAGGGATGGAAGGGTTGGATCTGTGGGTGGCAGGAGGGATGTGTATTGACTGTTCCCTGTTGCTTATAAAATGCACTTGCGTCCCTGGATGCCCATGAATGCTACGGTTGTGTCTGAGATTCAATAATAACTGTGATCATTCAAAAGTAAGTCTGGCAAGTGATTAGTTTATTGGGAACATATTGTTTGAAACTCAAAAAGGTGAACACCATTATGAAAATAATATATAATAAAAAAAGTGATGCAAAAGAAATCATTAGTTTGAGTTTGGCATGAAGGCATTCTGACTCACCAAGGCACATGACTACATAGTGACGTTGCATCAATTTATGCCAATTCTCTGCAAGACCAGTTTCCGATCTCATTCTTTCATATCATCTTGGTATAAAGAGGCTGCCTATTTGTGTCTTTCTTTGTTAACCAGCATTTATGGTTCTTTCTGTCTATGTTATACATTCCAATCTTCCTTCAGTTTAGTTTAGTTTAGTTTAATTTAGAGATTTAAACAGGTTCTTCGGCCTACCAAATCCGTGCCAACCAGCGATCCCCGCACAGTAACACTATCCTACACATAATAGGGACAATTTACAATTGTACCAAAGGCAATTAACCTATAAACACAGATTAATTGTGTTTTGGAGTGTGGGAGGAAACCAGAGGACCCGGAGAAAACCCATGTGGTCACGGGGAGAACGTACAAACTCCACACAGACACCACCTGTGGATCGAACCCGGATCTCTGGCACTGTAATGCAGCAACTGCACCACTGCATCAACTTACATCAATAACCAAACTTCCAGTCACCTGAATCTATCTCTTTTTTTGCCTCCAACTCTTCACATCCACCCCCATCCTCTACTTTCAGTCTGAAGAAAGTACCCGACCCGAAACATCATTCATCTTTTTTTCTCCAGAGATGCTGCCTATCCTGCTGAGTTACTCCAGCACATAGTGTCTATCTATCCTATTATCTCCCTATGTGGGTTGATAATAAATATTGTGTGATAATGCGTTTGTGAAACCATGGTCTTAAAGATATACATAGAACACACTGTACCTATGCCAATGCTTGAGTTTTTTTAGCTTGCTCTGCTTCTCCTTCGTCTTTTTATAATCCTTTCTGAATCTGCACAAGCCAGTTTGACCTTGTACTCTGGCGGATGAACTGACAATGGAGTCTATCACAACTTTGACCCAATTGCTGCCTCCTAGCTGTCTGACAGTAAGGTTTGTCTTTTGCCTTTACCGTGTTTGAGAAAGCAGTGAGGAAAGATGAAATTCAAAATTCCAAACTGCCCATATTATCTGACCGAGAATATTCTGATGAGAAGTCACTAGAGCACAGCACTCTTTCAATTTGAAGAAAAACTCTTCAGAAAAGGTGAAATATAAAATGTGCTAATTTGCAGGTATCATCATAGGGTTTTCCTTTTCCTATATTTAATGATTTCTTGCTTTACCTGTTGCAGGTTTCAAATTTTTTCTGGTTAGCTTCTTGTATTTTATTCCTTAAGCATTTTTCCTCTGTTGAAGCATGGATTTTCACCGAGAGAATTGGCTTGAGGAGTGATGATGAACCTGCAATGTGAAAAATCTTCAGCAGAAACATTTCACCGATTCACTCTGTTTCTCAATTTCCTTCACTGAATCCAACTTAAGTTTAGGGCAGAGATACAGCGCGGAAACAGGCCCTTCTTCCCATCGAGTCCGTGCCGACTAGTGATCCAGAGAACACTATCCTACACTCTAGGGACAATTTACAAATTTTACGAAGCCAATTAATCTACACCAACCCTGATCACCCGGTGGCTCATCACTTCAACTCCCCCTTTCATTTCAAATCCGACCTTTCTGTCCTGGGCCTCCACCATAGCCACAGTGAGGACCATCGTAAATTGGAGGAGCAGCACCTCATATTTCGCTTGGGCAGTTTGCACCCCAGCGGTAGGAACATTGACTCCTCTAATTTCAGGTAGTCCCTACTTTCTCCTCCGCTTCTCAGCTCTCCCTCAGCCCACCGGCTCCACCTCTTCCATTCTTCTTCCCGCTCCCCCCCCCCCCCCCACCCTCACATCAGTCTGAAGAAGGGTTTCGACCCGAAACATTACCCATTTCCTTCGCTCCATAGATGCTGCCTCATCCGCTGAGTTTCTCTACCTTCGATTTTCCAGCATCTGCAGTTCCTTCTTAAACAAATAATCTACACACCTATACATCTTTGGAGTGAGGGAGGAAACTGGAGCAACCGGAGAAAATCCATGTGGTCACGGGAAGAATGTACAACCTCCATACGGACAGCACCTTTAGTCAGGATCCAACCCGGGTCTCTGGCGCTGTGGGGCAGCAACTCTACCGCTGTGCCAACGTGGTGCTCCTATATCTTAACTATATATTCTCTCTGCATGTTATGTTTATGATATAATAAATGTTTAGTTTATGGTGGAGCCGCTCTCTCACAGCGCCAGAGACCCGGGTTTGATCCTGACTACAGGTGCTGTCTGTGTGGATTTTGCACAATCCCCTGGTTTCCTCTGTGTGCTCGGATTTCCTCCCACCTCCAAAAGGGTTTGTAGTTAAGTAGCCTCTGTAAATTGTCTCTACTGTATAGGGAGTGGATAGAAAGTGGGATGTCATAGAACTAGTGGGAACTGGTGATCGATGGCCGGTGTGGACTCGATGTACTGAAGGGTTTATGTTTCTATCAATTGAACCTATCAATTTAATACATTAAATAAATTAATCTGTTTAATTTATTTTGATTCACAATAATATTGAAGTCATAATGGGGAAGACTACAGAATAGACCTTTCACCGCTAGCTGCCCTAAAATAGCCATGGCATCATAACCGCCCTTTTACACATGCCCTGCTGATTATTTCATTTAAGTTCATCAGACCCTTTGTTATTTTTTTAACGAAATGGATGGTCGCATTCCCTGGTTTGCTCCCAAAAATATACTACCTTTAATTTCTCTGTTAAATTTCATCTGCGCACTTCACCTATGCTGTTTTGCTCCTGACATGTTTGTCGCACCTGTCCTTCCCTCTTGCTCATTGACAATCTACTGCTCTTGTGTGCTCAGCAAACCGAAATTGTGATCCCCAATGTAATTCCAAAACATCCTAAATGTGGTTCACCATTGATCCTTGGAGACCAGCATCAGCATTGACTCCTAGGAAGCAGCACCACCATTAACCCCTGGAGACCAGCATATCCATTGAATCATAGGGACAAGAGTCGCCAATGACCACAATAGGCCAGCATCTCCAGCCCTAGGATCGAGCATCTCCATTAACCTGTAGAATCCAACATCTCCATTGACCCCTAGGGACCAGCATCTCCAGCGTCCCCCTAGGGACCAACATCTCTAGGGCCCAAGAGGGCCCAACATCTCTATTGAAGGATCTACTATCAATCGAGAGAGTACAGAAGAGATTTAACATGATGTTGCTGAGAACAGAGGGCTATAGCTATAAGGAGAGATTGGTTAGGCTGAGTTAATTCTCACTAGATAACGTTGAATCCTGAGGAATGACTTTATTAAGGGTTTACAAAATAATGAGAGGAATAGGTGGAATAAATAGTCAGGATATGTTTTAAGGTGAGAGGGTAGAAATGTAAAGGAAATCTGAGAGTTACCTTTTTCACACAGAGGGTGGTGAATATTTGGAATGCGTTGTCAGAGGGGTTAAGGGCCTGTCCTACAAGCATGCAACTCCATGTGATGAGCGCGACCTAACGTGGTCGCTTGAACCGTCCGGCGTCGCGGGGCCGGTCCCACTTCGATCGCCGGAGCCGTGCGGAATTGTGTGGAGTTCGTCCCGACATCGCGCGGGGCTCCGAAAAACTGACTATGTTCAAAAATTCCGCGCGGCAACGGCTTGTCGGCTCGCAGTCGCCTCGACGCATTACACACCGCCTCAACATCGTGCCTCCGTGAACCTATCTGTAGGTGTCTCCGTGACCCTCTATGTGTGTGGCTCCGTGGCCCTCTGTGTGTGTGTGCCTCTGGGCCCCTCTCTGTGTGCCCCTCTCTGTCCTGGTGAACTTACCTTAAGACTTCGCTCCAAGTTCGCCTCACTTTGCGCCGCGTTGCGCCACTCACCCGACCTCCGCGCGGCCCTCGCTGCCGGTTTGGTCGCGCTTGCTGCATGCAGGTGCATGCTGGTGGGAATGGCCCTGTACAGGGGATCACCCGACCTCCGCGCGGCCCCCGCTTCTAGTTTGATCGCGCTCATCGCATGGAGTCGGATGCTGGTAGGACAGGCCCTTTAGGAAGGCAGATACAATTACAATATTTATGGGGCAATCAAAGGAGTAGAGGGATATAGCCTTAACATGGGCAAATGGGATGAGCATGTATGAAGTGGCACAAAAGCCTGCTTCAGTTTGTATCTTTCTATCATTTGATGATTCTTTGAATGACTTTGGTGATGCCTCTTAAATGCTGTTACTATATCTGCTTCCATCATTCTATCTAGCAATGCATTCAAATGCACTCACTTTGGATGAAAAAGGTTCCCTTCTGATTAACTCTTCATCTCCACCCCTTATCCTAAATCTGTGTTCTTTAGTTGTATCCATCTCTGGTAGGGGAAGATAAATCCTGCAGTGAACCCTGTCCATCTTCTGAACCTCAATTACGTCCACTCTTAACTTTCTCTGCTCCAGAGCAAACAGATCTAGCCTCTCCAGTCTCTCCTCATAACTAAAATGCTCCATTGCAGGGACCATCCCTGTGAATCTCCTCTGCACCCTCTACAATGCTAATACCCCAAGTGTGGTGACTAGAACTGCACGCCGTACTCCAGCTGACGTCAGACCAATGTTTTATATAGTTGGAGTATAATCTCCTATTCATACATTCAATGCCCCGACTAGTAAAGAGCAACAACCCACATCCTTTCTTCATCAGCGCTACCAACGTCAAGGATTTTAACACTTCTGCACCAATGTCTCTCTGTTCCTTTATATTCCCTTGGGTCTGAACATTCATGATATATAGAAACAAGGAACTGCAGATGCTGGCTTGCAAAAAAAAAGGACACAAGGTGCTGGAGTAACTGGAGGGCCAGGCAACATCTTTGGGGAAGGGTCCGGACCCAAAACATAACCTATCCATCTTCTCCAGAGATGCTTCCTGACCCGCTGAGTTACTCCAGCACTTTGTGTACGACTCTGGAGAACATGGATAGCGATATTTCGGTTCTGAAGAGGGGTTCTGACACTGAAACGTCACCTATACATGTTCTGCAGAGATGCTGCCTGACCCGCTGAGTTACTCAAGCACTTTGTGTCCAATTCTGATATATATCCTGGCCTCATTAGTACTCCCAAATATATCACTTCACATCTTACCATAAGGTCAATGAGTGTTTATTCCAGTGAACAAGACCGTGCATTTATTTGAATTATGCATCATCCCTTTTGGGACTCCTCAATCGCTACACAATATTGTACAATCTACATTTGGCCTCCATTGCACAGTTCTTAACTTGAACTATTTACACATGTCCTAAATCTCAATCATATTTTATAAACATTGCTCACAAGACTATTATTTGTTTTATTTTGCTTCAGTTAGCTTGATTCCCATTCTATGTCCCATTAAGACACCTCCCTCAGCTGGGAAGGGATAGGGGTCATACCACATACTGACCAACGGGAGCTGTTCCTGAGGTTCAAAATTGGTGCAAAGCTATGATAAGTTGAAAGCCTCATATTTTACAATCATTATTGTATGGGATGGAATGAATTTACATTAATCAGTTAACTTTCACAGAAAATTAATAATATTCCAATTGCACATGTGTTCACACTCACACCAGCATCTCATTTATAATAGCCTTAATATGTTGATTTTATTAAGCTAAAAATGAACCCTTATCTTTACCATTAATATTCTGTTGATAACTGAACACTAAGCAGCCCTCTTTTGCAAATTATGCACGTCTTGCATAATATATATCTACTTTAATATATTACGTGCATTCATAGAACTTAATGTGTGCAATTTGAATTCTTAGTATGAATTTTGTATGTAAGTTATGTATTGTACACAATGGGGCTTAAATTCATTTTAAGCCAATAGAACCAAATTTTGAGAGGAGAATATATTGGCAGCCCACACACAAGTGACTATTTTGTACTAGCAACCAAAGACAGATTTCTAACTGTATGTGCACTTACTTGGGCCATAATTCGTTACAATAGTTTCATTAATATAATCTTGAAATCATGCATTATTTTATTATACCTTTTCAAAATATATATATGATTACAATACTATGCACAGTAGAGTTATGGGCAATAAAGTTCACAGTCATTTGACCGATGATGTCTGTGCTGGCTCTTTGCCAAAGCAATCCAGACTAATCATGATGTCCTGATCTCTCCTCGTAGCCCTGGGTCTTCCTCTGTTTAATATCTGTACTTCATTCTCAGAAGCAGTGCTTTTTTCTCAACCAGCTATGCAATGTGGTTTGGCCCAAGCTTGGCTCTTCCTTGCTTCTGTTCATGGAAGCGGTGAATGCTTCCAGTCTGAAGAAAGGTCTCGACCTGAAACGTCACCCATTCATTCTCTCCAGAGATGCTGCCTGTCCCGCTGAGTTACTCCAGCATTTTGTTAGTATCGATGATTGCTTAATCAGATTCATTTAACTACAGCTCACGGTATGCACTAGCTTGAAAGGTTGAAAGCATGTGTGGTGCATTATCAACGGGGATCCTCTCTTCACCATCTGCTCCTGTTTTCTGGAAAGATGGGCATCTGGGGTGAGAGTCAATGTGTGGTGGAAATATAAATCAGCGGAAGTTGAAGTGGAGTGTTATGTAAACCAGGATGGTCATAATCAGAGTGTCAGAGAATGGCAGCAGGTTGGTCTTCTTCTTGGCCATCAGCTTAGTCATCTTCTTGAGCATTAGTTTCATCTTCTTGGGCATCAAGTTGGTCTTTTTGGGCATCAGGTTGATCGTCGTCCTTGAGCAACCCCTTGGGATCCAGGATGCCTTGGTTCTATTCTCGATTTGTGGGTTCTCAGGTGGCTGATGAGGCCAATGTGGGAACTTCATCATGTCCACAGATGGGGAAGGTGATTCTTGATGGAGAAGCCAATAGAATGTGAAATGATGGACTCCTGCCAATGCTCACATGGGTCTCTTGACACATGGCCACATAGTCCTCAATATTATAGGATTTCCCCAGTATTGGGGAAGTCCAGGACAAGGGGTCACAGCTTAAGGATAAGGGGGAAATCCTTTAAAACCGAGATGAGAAGGACTTTTTTCACACACAGAGTGGTGAGTCTCTGGAACTCTCTGCCACAGAGGGTAGTTGAGGCCAGTTCATTGGCTATATGTAAGAGGGAGATAGATGTGGCCCTTGTGGCTAAGGGGATGAGAGGGTATGGAGAGAAAGCAGGTATGGGATACTGAGTTGGATGATCAGCCATGATCATATTGAATGGCGGTGCAGGCTCGAAGGGCCGAATGGCCTACTCCTGCACCTAATTTCTACGTTTCTATTATCCTGCATGCTCCTGCACCCAGAGCATTGATAATATCAATAGCAGATATTCCCAAGAGCCAGTCAATGGAGGTAAGTTATATTTCTTCAAGCAGGCTTTGAGGAGAACCTTGAGTTATTTTCTCAATAAGAAGAATTATTTCTTAGGTTAATAGTAGCCCTGCATTTGTAAAAACACTATTGGACCATTAAACCATTGAGGTCTTCAGAACAATGCAGTGATGTCAAGTCGTCTCTTTCTACCATGGCTCTACATTTTCCTTGGGCACCCATCATTGGGGAAAGCGATCTGCCACGGATTCGCTGCATGAGCACACCGATTGGAATGAGGTGCCAGGGGAAGTTGTCGAAACGGAAACAATTACGACTTTCAAAAGACATCCGGACAGACAGTATACAATATGTGGATAGGAAGAAGTTGGAGAGGTTTGGGCCAAATGGGCCAAACATGGATAGTTTTGCTTCAGTTAGAGATAGAGCATGGAAACACGCTGACAATCAATCACACATTCACACTCGCTCTATGTTATCACACCTTTGCTTCCATTCCCTACACACTGGGGGCATTTTACAGAAGCCAATTAACCTACAAACTTGCACATCTTTGGGATGTGGGAGGAATCCACAACACCCAGAGGAAACCCATGCAGTCACATGGAGAACATGGAAACCCCTCACAGCTCAGGATCAAACCCGGGTCACTGACACCGGGTCAAATTACAGTCATATTCACCCACCAACATGCAAATTTTGGGTATGTAGGAGAAAACTGGAGCATCCAGAGGAAACCCACCCAGTCACAGTGAGAACATGCAAACTCCACATCTTAAGTCAGGGCTGAACCTGAGTAGCTGGCACTGTGAGGCAGTGGCTCGACTAGCTGTACCAATGCACCGCCTGAGTACTAGAGCTCAAATGCCCACGGGGATTGGTAAGTGGTTAACATGTTGGCAGAAGACATTTGATGAAAGTTCTCAGGATACTGTTAAAGCTGAAGCTCACTACGTGAGTGTAGGTGGAGCAGCCCACCACTGGAGCAGCGTCTGACCACTTAGAGTCATAGAGTCACACAGCACAGAAACATGCCCCTCACCTCAACTTGCCTATGCCGACCAAGATGTCCCATCTATACTGGTCTCACCTGCCTGGGTTTGGCCTATATCTCTCTAAACCATGTACCTATCTGAATATTGTTTAAATGATGTTATAGTACCTGCCTCAACTACCTCCTCTGGCAGCTCGTTCCATATATCCACCACCCTCTGTGTGAAAAAGTTGCCTCTCAGGTTCCTATTAAATCTTTCTCCTCACACGTTAAACCTATGTTCTCTGGTCCTTGATTCCCCTACTCTGGGTAAAAGGTTCTGTTAACTCACGCTACCTATTCCCCTCATGATCTTTTATACTTCTATATGATCATCGCTCTGCCCCCTGCGCTCCATGGGATAAAGGCATAGCCTATCATCCCTCTACCCATAGCTCTGGCCCTCAAGTCCTGGCAACATCTTCGTAAATCTTCTCTGCACTATTTCCAGCTTAATACCGTCCCTCTTTTGCCACGGTAACCAAAACTGAACATAATGCTCACCAACGTCTTGTACAACTGTAACATAACATCCCAACTTCTATACTCAGCCAATACACTGAAAGTCTTCTTGACCACCCTATATGTTTTTAAGTTCATAAGTTCTAGGAGCAGAATTGAGCCATTCAGTCCATCAAGTTTACTCCAGCATTCAATCATGGCTGATCTATCTTTCCCTCTCAACCCTATTCTCATGCCTTATCTCCATAACCTTTGACACCCTTACTAATCAAGAATATATATTTCCACCTAAACAAAACCATCAACTTGGCCTCAACAGCCATCTGGGGCAAATGAATTCCACTGGTTTACCTCTCTCTGACTGAAAAAAATCCTCCTCATCTCCTTTCTAAAGATGTGCCATTTTATTCTGAGGCTATGGCCTCTGGTCCAAGACTCTCCCACCAGTGGAAACATCCTTTCCACATTCACTCTATCCAGGCCTTTAATCAGTAAATCTCATTAAGGTTCCCTGTCATCCTCTAAGCTCCAGTGAGTACAGGCCCAGTGCCTTCAAAAGCTCATCTACCTGTGAAACCACTTTCAAGTTACTATGTATCTGCACTCCTTTAACCCACTGCGCAACAACGCACCCCAGGGCCCTGCCACACACTTCAGATGTTATGCATCTTCCCGCATGCTCCCAGTCTCGAAGAGTGCAATTACCTGGCTTCCAGGGGGTAATGTAACTGCAGTGAGAAGGGGAAGAAGGTAATTTGTACTTTTTTTTAACCAAAATCGAGTAAATATAATTTAATTTCACACACTGTCAGAAGAACAGGGGGAGTGTTTGACAAATCAGCCTCTCCATTTTGAGCAGCTCTTTGCATTTTTGAAGAGAGAATGCTTTCATGCCAAAGAAAGTCATTAAAAAATGGTATGCCTTGAACAGGAAGTTCCTGTCTTGCTCTATGCCATTTGCTGAAACTTCACAGATCAATCACCTTGCAAATGTTGCATGTGATATTTGTAAACTCTGGCTCCACGGTTTAAATGTAGGCAAGGCAAGCCTGTCACACAGTAATGCATTCTGAACTCATTCAAAAGAGATTAGTACAAAATAAGGCAAAGGCAATATTCTGAATGGAAAAACACAAAACAAAAAGTGCTTAAGCCATGTCTGATATTACACATATCTGGTGGTCTTTAATTCAGCAAACTGTTCCCAGTGCCGTCTACAGCCGATGATTCAAACTTCTCCAAAAGGCTGACATACAAGGGTTGGCTTGTTTTCAGTGGGTTTCCTGCACTCTCCCTCATTTTCCCTGGTGTCATTCTGCACAAAGACACTGTTGTCAAGGCATTCTGGAATTGCCCCAAAATCCAAGTATTTTGAGGAAGGGTCTTGGAACAGTATCTTTCCAGTCTGTGCCTTGCACGCTAACATATTGTTTGATAATTGCGTACCTTGTTCTCAGTCTTTCAGTTTGTCAAGTCTTTCCCCCTTTTCCAAGTATCACTCAATATGAAAGACCAAATTAAAATAACTTTGACAGTTGAAAAATATTGCCTAACACCTCTACGAGCACATCTCTTTCATTCTGGCACTTTGCCTCCAAATAAATCTGATCCTTGTGAAGAAATGTCATGAAAATTCCTTTCTGTTTGGCAACATTTTCATTATTTTTAATCTTTGTGCCCCCTTGGCCAGAAACAGCTGTTGTGCAAATTTGTTCAGAGAGAAAATGGATAACTTTAAATTCTGAGCTCCAATGTTTTAAATGTTAACAAGCAGTGATCATTTGAATAGATGCAATCTGCTTAAACACATGTAAGGAGGGCCTTCAAAAGTGTGTAATTCCTTGGGCATATTGAGACACAGAAGGTTTATTTGCAGCACAGTATTGTTTTGATAAGATTTGAACGGTTTCCAACAGAATAAACTGAATGGAATCCCCCGGCAGTATATTCTGGACAGTCCCCTGTTATATAAATTGGATTGAGCTGATAGTGGTATATATGGAATGGAGCCCCCTGTGGTATATACTGGATGGGGTCCCCAGCTCAATACTGCAAAGAGTCCCTAGTGCTTATACACAGGGTGGAGTTCCCAGCAGTAGTCCCCCCCCCCCCCCCCCCCATGATATGTATTTGGTGGTGCAGCGGTAGAGTTGCTGCCTTAAGGGCCTGTCCTACCAGCATGCAACTCTATGCGATTAGCGCGACCTAACGTGGTCGCTTGAGCCGTCCGGCGTCGCGGGGCCGGTCCCACTTCGAGCGCCGGAGCCGTGCGGAATTGTGCGGAGTTCATCCCGATATCACGCGGGGCTCCGAAAAACTGACTATGTTCAAAAATTCCGCGCGGCAACGGCTTGTCGGCTCGCAGTCGCCTCGACGCATTACACACCGTCTCGACATCGTGCTTCCGTGAACCTATCTGTAGGTGCCTCCGTGACCCTGTATGTGTGTGGCTCCGTGGCCCTCTGTGTGTGTGTGCCTCTGTGCCCCTCTCTGTGTGCCCCTCTCTGTCCTGGCGAACTTACCTTAGACTTCGCTCCAAGTTCGCCTCACTTTGCGCCGCGTTGCGCAACTCACCCGACCTCCGCGCGGCCCCTGCTGCCGGTTTGGTCGCGCTTGCCGCATGCAGGCGCATGCTGGTGGGAACGGCCCTGTACAGGGGATCACTCGACCTCCGCACGGCCCCCGCTTCTAGTTTGATCGCGTTCATCGCATAGAGTTGCATGCTTGTAGGACAGGCCCTTACAGCGCCAGAGACCCAGGTTCAATCCTGACTAGGGGTGCTGTCTGTGCAGAGTTTGTATGTTCTCCCCCTGAGTGCATGCGTTGTCTCCGGTGGGTCCGGATTCCTCCCACACTCCAAAGACATGCAGCTTTGTAGGCTAATTGGCTTCGGTAAAAATAGTAAATTGTCCCTACAAGACAGCGCTCACGGTCAGGATCGAACCTGGGTCTCTGGCATCGCAAGGCAGTATTTCTACCTCTGTATGCCACCCCTAAGTAGCGTGTCAGTTAAAGTTACAATTCCATATGTACTACCTACAGAGGGTATTGTCCAGTAATCTCCGTTATAGAGGTGAGAGTCAACAGCTGCAGGCTACGTATTGCAAATTCTCTGCCATCATCTATGGTCCCTGCAACTGACTCCGTTTACCAGCCATTGAATCCAGCAAGCTCTCTGCAACTTGCCTCAGGCAGAACATGACTGTTCCTGGCCCTAATGTGTTGTTCCCTGAGGTATGCTTTTTGATTACATGTCCTTACTCTCATTAAGACACGGCCTCTTTGTATTTGTTCCTTCCACAACTCATCAGCCTCACTCTGTGACCATCTCCATGTTCCCCTGATCAGCCTCCTCACCACCAACCTCCACGAGGTTAAAGGTAGTGATTCCTTTGTTGTAATTTGCATGATGTCCTATTCCACCATCAGTACTGTACTTCCATTGCAATTATAGTTTTAAAACTATAATTGTTTTTCATATCCTACCATTACTTCACTCTTGTCAGTAACTCGGGTCCTTTTTGTTCTTCTTCTACTTGCGTATGGCGTGTACAGCCTAAAGTTGCAGGACAACTTGTTCTATTTGATCTTATTTGATTGTGCACGCCAGGTTGATTGCATTCGTCGAAACAGGGCGTACCACGTGAAGGTTGCAATCTTCCCACCCTAGGGTCCTTTTTGTTAATGCTCCCCCGTTGTCTATGATGCTTTCACCTGCTGCAACCCTGAGCTGTGACATTTATCCTCTAAGCTGTTAGATTTAAGGGTACACAAAATGCTGGAGAAACTCAGCGGGTGCAGCAGCATCTAAGGAGCGAAGGAGATAGGTAATGTTTCGGGCCGAAACCCTTCTTCAGACTGATGGGGGCTGGGGGGAGGCAGGGGGAAGAAAGGAAAAAGGAGGAGGAGGATCCCGAGGGCTGAGGGAGAGGTAGGAAGGTTTAACAGAATTGAGAGAATTCAATGTTCATGCCAAGAGGATGCAGACTCCCCAAGTGGAGCATGAGGTGCTGTTCCTCCAATTTGCGGTGTTGCTCACTCTGGCCGTGGAGGAGGCCCAGGACAGAGAGGTCGGATACGGAATGGGAGGGGGAGTTGAAGTGCTGGGCCACCGGGAGGTCGGGTTGGTTATTGCGGACCGAGGGATTTAAGGGCCTGTCCCACTTTCACAACCTAATTCACGACCTCTGCCGAGTTTGCCCTTGACATCCTCGCAGCATAGTCGTCACAAGGTCATAGGAGGTCGTAGGAGGTCGCAGGTAGGTCATAGCAGGCCGTGATGATAGTTGTAGGAACTCGTGGCATCAAGTAGGTCGGGGCGTTTTTCTAGCATGATGAAAAATGTCCACGAGTGAAAAAGGTCGTGAATTAGGTCGTGAAAGTGGGACAGGCCCTTTACGTTTACGTTTTTGGTTTATTAGTGTCACGTGTGCCGAGGTACACTGAAAGGCTTTGCTTTGCATGCTTAACAAATAAATCAGACAATACTATACCTAAATGCAACTTAATAGCTCATAAGTCAAACTCAAGTACAATAGATAGAGCAAAGGGAAAGATATGGAGCGCAGAATATAGTTCTGAATATTGAAGTGCTCCAATTGCATGTACAAAGTCCAATGTCCACTCAGGGTAGAGGTAAAAGAGACAAAATCCTACCTTATGGAAGGACCGTGCAGAAGCCTTCTTTGCCTTTGTGTCTTTCTTTTTTCTAGCTCTTGTCTTTGAGGCCTACCTTTTTTTATTTGTCAAATGCCCCAATTTCTCTCGTTTGTTGATCAGTGGCAAATTCCCTTTGATAATATTCCTTTGAAGCATCTTTGACTTTGGTAAAGGCACTGAACGAATAGTTCTTGCATTATTGCTGATGTGGAGAAATGGACAAATTAGGATGATGTAACTCAGCTACTCACTTACCTGGTTTCTGCCGTTCTGCCCAAGTTGAGAGAAATGATCGATTTCTAAGCTGGATGGTATTTTCATTAACATTAACAGAACACAGGAACAAGTTATCAGACAATGCACAGAACGTAAAACAGTACAGCACACAAACGGGCCCTTCAGAAAAAGATGTCTGTACTGACCATGATGCCATTTTAAACTAATACCATTTACCTGTAATGGTGACTATCTACCTGCTGTAATGGCCATTTGGCATTCCCCTTAACCATGCTGTCCGTTTAGCGGCTAGAGGGAGTGATCTCTTGAACTATATAAAAATCTGCCGCTACACACCCGCCCCCCTCTCTTTGAAGCTCTGCTCTCGTGTATTTCACAATTCTCTACGCTATCTATGGCTCGCAACATTTTATATATTTCTATCAGGTTACTCCTCCGCTCTAGTGAAAACAATCCAAGTATGTCCAATCTCCCTTTACAGCTAATACTCTTTAATCCAGGTGAATGTCTTTAGCACCCTCTCCAAAGCCTTCCACTCATACCTTCAGAATAACAGTTTCTTAACACTGTGATCTGTGATCTGTTAAATGGTAGGTAGGGTTACACAAAAAGCTGGAGAAACTCAGCGGGTGCAGCAGCATCTAAGGAGCGAAGGAGATAGGCGACGTTTTGGGTCGAGACCCTTCTTCCTAAAAGTCGATGGCAGTACGTTCGGAGGGGGAGAGATTGGAGTGAGACAGGGGAGTGGAGAAGTCGAGGCGGTTGATGTCCCGACGGCAGTTCTGTATAAAGAGTTCTAAAGCTGGAGGGCCACGCGGGGGGGTCCACGAGGAGGGGGTACGTGGGAGACAGGAAAAGGGATCATCAGTGGGGGGCGAGGACTTGTTCCCGTGGAAGAACGCTGTGAGGCGGAGGCGACGGTAGAAGAGCTCCAAGTCGTGGTGGGCGCGGAACTCATTGAGGTGGGGACGGAGGGGGACAAAGGTAAGACCTCTGCTGAGGACCGACCTTTCGGTGTCGGAGAGGGGGAGGTCCGGGGAGATGGTGAACACACGGCAAGGACGGGGGTTGTGGCCGGAGGAAGGCAGGTGAGTGGACTGAGGACGGAGCGTTGTGTGGTGGGGGGGTGGAGGGTGGTCAGGAGGTGGGGGGGTATGGGGGTTGTAGGTAGGGTAGGTAGGTAGTTTGGTTTTGGAAGTGCCCAGACTGGGTAAGGTTTAGTTTAGTTTATTGTCACAAGGAGGTACAGTGAAAAGCTTTGGTTGCCTACTAACCAGTCAGCGGAAAGACAATACATAATTACAATTGAGCCATCACAATGTACAGATACATGATAAAGAGAATAATGTGAATAATGGTTAGTGCAAGATAAAGCCAGTAAAGTCTGATCAAAGATAGTCCGAGTAGTATTTATTTTATTTGCATGGAATTTTAAAGAATATTCTCTAGTTTGTTCAGAACCGGAGAATATAAGAAAGGGAGTTGAATAAATAGAACCTACAAGGGCTCACTGCTATGCTCTGTTTATTTATTTTGTGGATGAAAGGAGTCTAGAATCGGACTCAACTGTTGATGGGAACTGCTCTATCTTGTTCACTAGAGTGGCTGTCAAGTTGTGCCTTCAGAGATAGACCTTTATACAAGCTGATGGTTGAACAAACACTCAGTTGTAAGAACTGTGCTAAATGACACCACACTCCCATCACCTCACATTTCTCCAATCTATCTTGATTGGATTTTAACTTTTTTTTTAAACGGAGAGCTGTGTTAAGTCATAGAATGGAACATTCGACAAAAATCAGTTAAAATGAACACCTAACCATGTCTTCATGTTTGGAATGTGTAGGAACTAGGTTATTTCTCCTTTATAATGACAGTTATTTCTCTCGATTCAGTTATGTAATATTGTGCAGTCGGACACATAACCTGTTTCACACTGATCCAACTTGTAATTATTAAATTTACCCAGTTTGGGCATTCATAGGAATTTGTAATTAAATAACTGTGCACAAACATCTTGAAACGGATCCATCAGATCGAGGTCGAAGAAGTAAACATTTATGACAACTGCTGTAAATGTTTAAACAATTTAGCTTTCATTGGGAGTGTTAAATTTTATTGTATGAAGTAAAACACAACTGCTTTCATTCCACTGGGGCATTCTTCATTCTGGGCAGTAAACATTGTTCCAATAATAAGATTGCAGCCTTGTGATGCTGTAAACAATACTATCGGGAGATGTAAAGAAACCAAAGCTTTATGTAATTATTTGTGTGGGGGGGGGTCATTTAACTTTGAAAGGCCATTTCTCGATGGTGTAATGAAATAACAAACGGCCTTAATTATGATTGATGAAGCATAGACTTAATGCATCATGGTAAATTAACTGCCATTAGCAGCTCCTAGACCTTTCTTGAGTATATAAAATAACATTGGGCATGAACTGAGCCAAGAGAAGCTTGACACTCTTTTTTTCTAAGTTTTCATTCATCGATTAGATGAGAATATCATTCTTGAGTTGAAATATTTTTGTCTCAATCTCAGCATGCATCTTGATGTTATTAAGACCATTGACTACCAGTTGAATTCCAGGGATGCTGGACTAATATTATGTGAGAATGCCGTTAATAATTTATGCAATTTCTTTGAGGATTTTTTTTATTCCGCTTTAGTTTATGCCACATTATTTATTGACAATATCTGGTGTATTATTAATGAAGTTTGACTCTGAATGCAAATGCTTTTCTTGCAACGCAGTGGTTCTATACATGATTTTTGACTCGGGATTTTAGCTCCAAAGTATTCTACATGCACCACCAAGCGCTGGAGCATAGAGAATGGACAGACGTTTCAAAGTGTGGGATAGATCGCCATGTATGAGCTGAATATTTCTGAGTAAATCTGGCATCAAAGATCAAAGCTTATCCACGGTCTAAACTTGAAACTATTCTTCTACTAATTTCATGTAAATGAAGTTCAGATGGTCTCCATGATAACAATCATCTGTAATATCAGTTTTACATCTGAAATGGCACTTAAAAAATCAAATATTCTATAACTAAAAGGTATAGGGTCTGAAGAAGGGTTCCGACCCGAAACGCCACCTATTCGTTTTCTCCAGAGATGCTGCCTGACCAGCTGAGTTTCAACAGCATTTTGTGTCTATCTTTGGCATAAGTCAGCATCTGCAATTCCTTCCTACACATTAAAATATTGACTGTTGCATAAGGAACCTGAGGAATATAATCCAGCTTCTCCAGAAGCCACTGAATTGTAGTGGGATAGAGATCCACAGACGATAATGTCACCTCACCCGAAAGACTGCATTTCAATGCGAACTCAGACAGAATGCATCAACTGCAAATGATGGTAAATGAGAAGCTGCTCCAAGTCTTACACCCTCAAATGGCAACTCCTCTCACAGAATTCACAGGGCGAGTCCCTACACACATGTTGAGGTGAATTGTTGTACCCAGCCAACGGAACATTTAAAAATATTTCACGTGCAACAGCGCACGAACCAAGATTTGGGTTTTCTATATTTATGTGGCAGAGGCTTTCAGATCCGATTTAATAAATTTGCGTTGCCACATCTGATTTTTGGTGTTTTTTTCCTCTGATGGCAGCTTCTGCATGCATGCGCCGAACATCATTGCCACAGTTTCAACCATACACCATATGGTATCAACGTTTATGTCTCCACTAGATAGACTCAAAAAGCTGGAGTAAATCAGCGCGTTTTTTTTTTAAAGAGTTTTCTCCATCATTCTTTATTTGATTCATTTCTGTTCACTTCTCCTGGACTCTCCTCCAGCGAGAAAAAAATATTTTATCAGTTCGTCTGCAAGACAACACTACAGTCTTGAGCACCTGAGACTGAAATTTAACGTTACAACACGGCTGACTAACGTGAAATTAAATAAGATTTAGTATAAGCATCAGGCTGCACACTCATTTGCCATTTATAAACTAAACCAGGTTGGCATTTAGCTTCATCTCCTGGGAGTGTTGTTAACCTGAGGTCTTTTGCCAGCCCTCATCACTCAGACACCCTGTTCCCTTGCACTTGTCTAGTTCAGGCCCATTAGGCCTAACTTGCTAGCCAAGAGCATTCTGCACCCAAAGAGCAAGGCCCTGCATAGCACCAGAATATCACTCCACGTGATACGGACTGATCGGTGAAAAAGTTGCCCACAAAACTGCACGGCAAACCTTTCTTCCAGACCCAGCTTTCGCTGATAAAGGCAGTCAAAGTCATTAAAATTAAATGAAATTGTATCTATTGATTAAAATATTTTTAATAATATAAAAACCTCAAAACATTTTAAAACACTTGAATTAGTTCATACATTGCAGCAATGACAAATAATTTAAAAAATAACTTTATATTTTCTTCTGGCCTCGAAATGGAATGGGGTCACCAATCCCGCCCAAGTCTCGTCTGATGCGTGCTCAGTGAGCAGATTCTTTGGCAAAGAACCTGAGAGCAAGCTTTACTCTCAAGAAACTGGGAGCAAAGTTGGGGCACCACGATGGCACAGCGGTAGAGTTGCTGCCTAAAGCAGCTGTCCCACTTGGGCGACCTAATTGGCGAGTTTAGAAGAGTTGATGATTGTTTGCTGTACCGTCCAATTAGGTCAGCTGATGATGAAGATGCTCTCCAAAAGGATCTCGATACTATGGTTGAGTGGTCAGAACAATGGGGCATGCAGTTCAACCCTTCCAAATGTGAAACCATGCGTGTCACCAGAAAGAGGAATCCAGGCGTCACATCTTACAACATACTTGGTGTCACCCTTGAAGAATCCAAACAAACCAAGTATCTTGGCATCAAATTGCAGAATGATCTACGTTGGAATGGTCAGACTCATCATGTAACAGTGAAAGCAACAGGTGTCCTAAACTTCCTGAGGTGCACCTTCCATCATTGTTCAGCTTCTGTCAAGGAGAAGCTGTATTTCACCCTCGTTAGACCTCATCTGGACTACGCAGTTGCAGCTTGGGACCCATACACAGATAAAAACATTTCATCCATTGAACGTGTCCAAAGACAGGCCGCTCGATTTGTTACTAACACCTACGAGAGAGAAGTGAATGTCACCAAACTTCTGAATTTTCTGGGGTGGAACCCTCTCCAAGACAGACGTGAAGCTCACGGTTTGACCTGTTTTTACAAAATGTTAAATGGTCAGCTAGACATAGATCACAAGACCTACACCAACCCCAAACTAATTAGGAGCAGACGTGGGCATTCGATCCAATTTGTGGTCCCAGCCTCAAAGACAGATGTGTACAGCAATTCGTTCTTTCCACGCACTATTAAAGCATGGAATAATCTCCACCAAGCCACGGTTGCCCAGCCAGATGCAACTAAATTTAAAGTGGCACTTTCTTCCCAATAACCCTCTCTGGCTAAACCCCTCCCTTCACCACCTCCAGTTTAAATTCCAGTTGGAATATTTTGGAGGACCAAGTAACCAAGAACCAAGACCTCCTTCGACTATGCTGAAGACTAGCTACGACTAGCTACGGCTAACTTCGGGAAAATTGGACACCGAATAGTGGAGAGTGAAGAAGACCTCCTTCGATCTTCTTCGACCTCCCTTCGACTATGATGAAGACTATCTACGACTACCTTCAACTACCTTTGACTACCCTCGATTACCTACAACTAACATGCCGGCCTACTACGACCTACTACGACTAAACCTACGAGTAAAAAAAGTATCGATTTTTTCCATGGCCACCTTTTTTTACTCACGGGCATTTTTTAACATATTCAAAAAAACGCTAGCTGAGGCCTCAAGTACGCGGAGACCACTCTCGAGCATGAAGGAGAGTCACGAAGACCTCCTATGACCTCGTGTCGACCATGCTGCGAGTATGAGTCAAGGGCAAACTCGCGGATTAGGTCGTCCAAGTGGGACAGGCCCTTAACAGTGCCAGAGATCCGGGTGCTGTCCGCATGGAGTTTGTATGTCCTCCCTGTGATTGCATGGGTTGTCCCTAGGTGCTCCGATTTCCTCCCACACCAGGTTAATTGGCTTTGGGTAAAGATTATAAATTGTCCCTAGTGCGCACTATAGTGCTAGTGTACGGGAATCGCTGGTCAGTGCGGACTTGGTGGGTCGAAGGGCCTGTTTCTGCGCTGCACCTCCTAAAAAAAATCAGGACTCTCTTTGCATGTGCATGCACTGATAAAGGCAAATGCTGACAGATCGACCCAAACCGTTGCCTTATGGTGTTTGGATGAATGAGACTGGCTTTGAGAAGCCTGCAGATCATTTAGACAGACCTACTTTATATATATCAACCTGTAGATCATCAAGGTATATGTCAGTCGACCCATTTCCTATAGCAAGAACTGTTCAAGGTCACAATCTTACTGTGATGTTTCCATGAAGAGCAGACCAGAAATGGCACTAAATCCACTGACAGGAGCGTTGAGTCTAAAGAGAATACGTACGATGTATTTCTGAGAAAAAAGTGCTGATTAGAATTTTTACCCTCTTGTATAATTTAACAAAAACAAAATTAGATTTTCCAACTGATTGTCACTGAATCTGTATAATGCCAGGTTCCATGAGAGAACAATGGGTTTAATTATGAATTCACTTTGAGCTGGGCACAAAATGCTAGAGTTACTCACCGGGACAGGTAGCATTTCTGGAGAGAAGGAATGGGTGACATTTCGGGTCTGAAGAAACCTCTCGACCCGAAAAGTCACCCATTCCTCTCCAGAGACATTGCCTGTCCTGCTGAATTACTCCAGCATTTTGTGTCTATCTTTGATTTAAACCAGCATCTGCAGTTCCTTCCTACACATTCCCTTTAAGATAATGTGCGCATTTATCATTTCATATTGGGTAAAGTAGCAATATATTATAAAATATATATATTTGGGAGGCATAAGGGATAACACGTTAGCATTAAAATACTTTTTTTAATTAAGCGGCGCCTTTGGAAAAAGCAATTGAACTGATGGTGTGTCAAACATTAACCTGGCACTATAGATGCTCATGGGCTTTATGTGAATTTTCAGCATGTTATGTGTTTATTTGGGGTTGCTAGTGTTTGCAGTGAGCTTTAATTCTTACCATTAGAAGCAGATGATTTAATTTTTGCATTCAGGAGGTTCAGGAGGTGAAGTTACATTAAAAAAACACCTTTTTGTCACGGGGCACAGAATTACATAGATTCAGTAAAACCAGTTGCAAAACATTAACAACATCTATTTTTCTTTTCAAGTTACCTAATTTGTGTTGCTCATACTCTGCCCATCAAGTGAGAGAATACAAATCTATTAAGAAGTTTAAATTCTTGCCAGTAACTAATTGCAAGTCATTACTATATTCTGTGAATTCATTAGTCACATCCATGTCAGACAGAGAACTGGTGTCAGATGTTTTTTGGAAGAAAGCACACCAGGACAGGTATGGAACTCATCAGTCTGGGTCACAGTTCAGCCTCATTAAAGAGCTGAAATGAAAACCCGGAGTGTCTATGGTAGAGCTCACGGGCTAATCTGCAAACTGACCCCAGCCCCCTCGCCTCATCCTTCATACTTGAACAGTCAAATAACCAGGCCTCCTCCCAGACATGCAAACAAGAGCGAGAGGAGAAGATACCGACTGGCAAATCAGCCCTGGACTCAGCATAGTTACCAAACAAAATTAAAAAATGGTCCTCAGTGTGATACAGCGGAGGTGAATAGGTGTTGTCAGCCAAAGGAAGGTCTTCGTCAACACAGCTCCATTTTTATTATGTTTCCTCGCGCTCTAGTCCAGGAGGAGTTAAATGTAGCGTCTTGGCTCGGGCAGTCACATCCTGACCACCTGGGAGGTCAGTGTTCGCAGAATAGAGGAGTAGAGAAAAGTTACCACACAGCAGCACTTGTCTGGGAATCACTCGTAAGCTGTGCTGTGACAGCGTGTTTGTGGGAATCTGAAACGTGCGGAGATAAGAGCTGGAGAGCAGCCATTGAAGTGCAGGATGAATGCAGGACAAGCCCGGCATAGGTGAATTAAGCTGGGCTGTGAATCAACTGCACTTATGTTTCCTTTCCCTCTTTCTCTCTCGCTCTCTCTCACTCTCTCTCTCTCTCTGTCTCCCTCTCTCTCTCTCTCCCCCTCACTCT
Organism: Raja brachyura; assembly: GCA_963514005.1. The sequence goes on along the minus strand of OY740794.1, from coordinate 14,337,705 downwards.
CTTTCTCACACTCTCTCTCTTTCTCCCTCACTCTCTCTGTCTCCCTCTCTCTCTCATTCCCCTCTCTCTCTCTCTCTCTCTCTCTCTCTCTCTCAATCTCTCTCCCCTTCTCTCTCCCTCCCCTCTCTCTCACTCTCTCTCCCTCTCTCCCCCCTCTCTCCCCCCTCTCTCCCCTCCTCTCTCTCCCCTCCTCTCTCTCCCCTCCTCTCTCTCCCCTCCTCTCTCTCCCCTCCTCTCTCTCCCGCTCTCTCCCCCCCCTCCCTCCCCGCTCTCTCCCCCCCCCTCTCTCTCCCCCTCCTTTATCTCTCTCCCTCTCTCTCATTGTTGTCTGCAATGGCTGAACACGTTATGACTTTAGTTCAAGAGCTTCTACTGTTCCACCTTTTGAGAGCCTCAAGTGCTTGTCCCTCATCCAGGCCACATTGAATATCATGATTAGCTGTCTCCATCCATTGTTGTGGTCCTTTGACCAGATGCTTTAATAGGAACATTGGTCTCTGTCAATTAACATCTCCATCTGATGCCCCATTCCAACTTCCGGCCATGTCGAGAGCATCATGAATTGAGATTCCCTACCTGACCTCCAAGCACATTATAGTGAGAGTGCTCACTGAAAGACCTGCAGATTATTGCCTTAGCTGCAGCGTTATTCTTTCTCAGGAAAGAAAAAAACATTTTAAAACTACCCGAAACTTTGAGGAATGGAATATTGGCATTTTAAGAAATTGTTATTTTGAGGGACAGGCAGTAAGCCACACTCAGTACTTGACTGGTTCCTGGTGAGTCTGTAATTAGAATTTAAAAGGGTCCCACCATCTCACAGCCCCACCTCTCCAGTGAAGTATGATCAGCACTATAGAACATACCCATAATGTGTTTCTCATTCCCAATGACAGATCACTAGTCAAAACTGATGATATGCATTGTGGCGCAGCGGTAGAGGTGCTGACCCGGGTTCGATCCTGTCTACGGGTACTCTGTACTGAGTTTGTTCGATCACCTCTGTGGGTTTTCTCCGGGTGCTCTGGTTTCCTCCCACACTCCAAAGTTTGTAGGTTAGTCGGCTTCGATAAAAATTGCAAATTGTCCTCTTTGGGACATAAACCAGGTTATGCAATGTATATGAAGAGAAAAAAAAAGCTTAATATTTCAGCTCATCACCCCAAAGGGAAATAATTTTATTTATCAGAAATTTATCAGAAAATATCGGAAATATTCGGAATATTAGGCAGCGTCTGTGGAGAGGGGAAATAATTTTATTTTCCTCTCCACAGACGGTGCCTGATCTTCTGAATATTTCCGATATTTTCTGATTAATTTGATTTCTGGCGAGTCTTCTGACAGCGACTTGTATGTATATGTTCTTGCACATTGCAACACAGATAAAGGCCATTGAATCTTTGCATCCATGCTGGCTTCAAGCTGAGCATTCCCATCAGTCCAGTTCCCCAATCCAATTCACCCTGTGCCCACATGTCTATCAACTTCCCTTTAATTATGTTTCCATTCACATACATACATACATACATACATACATACATACATACATTGAAGGAATCATTTGTAGCAGCCAATGGACCTACAAGTACATTTTTAGGACATGGGAGGAAACCAGGACACCTTGAACAAAGCCACTTGGCAAACACCATATAAGCAGTACCTAAAATCAGAATCAAACCCAGGATCGAGGAGCATTGAAGCAATAAAACTATCTGCTTCCTTTAACACAGCAAATCATCCCAATATGATTTACAACAGATGCACAATTTCATTCAGAGCAATCTAGGAAGTGAGGGATAAAAAATGTTTTAAGGAGTCTGATGAAGGAGTGGAACAATAAAGAGATTTGTGAAGTGCAATTCTTGAACTTGGCCTCTCAGACGTTAGAGCCATACTCTAAGGGAACAGGCCCTTCGGCCCATCAAGGCCACCCTGATCATTAAACGCCCAGATATGCCAATGCTATTTCCTTTGCTCCGCAAAAACATCAACTCTTTCACCAGCAGATAGGCACAGAATGCTGGAGTAACTCAGCGGGACAGGCGGCATCTCTGGAGAGAAGGCATCGGTGACGCTTCGGGTTGTTCCCTCTTTCAGAACTTTCTCTGTCACCAGATTCCACCACTCAACTACACATTCGAGGCAATTTGCAGATGCCAAATAACCTATCAATTCACTTCATCTTTGGGATGTGTGAGGAAACCGGAGCACCCAGTGGAAGCCGCTATTGTCACACAGAGAAAGAGCAAACTCAGCATAGACAGCACCAGAGGTCAGGATTGAATCTGGGCATCTGGTGTAATGAGGCAGCAGGGCCATCAGCTGCACCACTACTCTGCCCCATGTTGAGATGGTAAATGCTGAGTGAAGATCAGTGACCTAATCGATGAACAGGGTTCAGTGTATGCTATTGGTTTTGCTATTGCTATTGGTTTTGGTATTGGTTTATCATTCTCATTTACTTAGATACAGTGAGAAGCTTTATTTGCATTCTATCCCAGTCAAATCATACTGTACGTGAATATAATCAAGTCATACACATGTGCAACAGGTGGTGTAAAGAGAAACATACCAGTCTGCAGAGTATAGCATTGTGGCATTGTAGCATTACAGTTACAGAGAAAATCTCCAAATCCCCAATGAGGTAGGTGGGAAGATCAGGACTATGCCCTCGCTTATTGGACGACTTCAGTATGAGTAGTCTGATAACAGTGGGGAAGAAGCTGTTCATGAATCTGGTGGCACATTCTTTAAGCTTTTGTACGTCTGCATGATGGGATACAGGAGAAGAGGAAATTACAGGGATGCACAAGGTCCTTGATTACATTGGCTGATTATCGAGGCAGCATGAATTTTTTAGATCAGGCAGTAAATTTTGGATGAGCTTATGCTTATCCTTATGCTTGCAATCCGACCACCATCAATTTTTCAATTTTTGACCTCCAAGAAGGATTTCTTTTGAGAATATTCCATTGTTACTGCGATGTCTGACTTTGGTCATTTAGTTTAGTTTAGCGATACAGCGCGGAAACAGGCCCTTCAGCCCACCGAGTCCGCACCGACCAGAGATCCGAGCACATTAACACAGGCCCACACACACTAGGGACAATTTACACTCACACAAAGTATACAAACCCCCAGCCAATTAACCTACAAACTTGTTTAATTTTGATGCTGCAAATTAATGAATTGTCCCAAAATACAAATTAAACCTGTTACCACTGATGTTAAGAAAGTTTTAGACTTTCGACTTTAAAGATACAGCTTGGAAACAGGCGTTTGGCCCGCCTGGTCTGCGCCGACCAGCGATCACCCCGTACACTAGCACTATTCTACATACCAGGGACAATTTACAATTTTACCGAAGCCAATTAACCTACAAACCTGTGCGTCTTTGGTTTGTGGGAGGAAACTGGAGCACCCGGAGGAAGCCCACACAGTCACAGGGAGAACGTAAAACTTCGTACAGAGAGCACCGTTGTCAGGATCAAACCCAGCTCTCTCAAGCTGTAAGGCAGAAATTCTACCGCTGCACTGCCCTGCTGCTCCGCTGAAGACAATTACTTGTTAAACACCAGCAAAAGTCTGATATTGTTGCTTACAATAATAATTTCACAAGACTTTGGAGCTATTTGTAAATGCTATGCTTCAGGACAGGAAAATACCTCCATTGTATGCATAATTACATATATCTTATACTGGGTACAAAGCCTTTTGGGTGAGATCTCTTTTTTGGCATTGCCCACTGTGAGTCAGAGCTGATTCATGGAACGCTGGTGCACTTCTTCGAAGGGAAGATATTGTATGACCCAGGAAAACTGTAAATCTCTTACATTGCCACAAGAAAATCAGCAGATGGTCGTGCATTTTCATTATAATCTTAAATTTGGTTGACTTTCACTCAAAATTCCTACACACATTTAATTTAAGTGATCTAATGTTGTGGCTCCTTCACAATTTAATCCATATTATTAAGGCAACAATAGTAATGGAAGCAATATATTTAATAATGGCATCTGAACGTACTTGAATTGACGGAATGCAGATATTTCCTCAATAGGATGTTGTGCGGTGGGAGGAGAATTGCTTGGATAATTGTCCTTCATCTAATCATTTAACTTGTATCATTTGATTCTGTCTTTTTTTTAATGTACATGTTAATAACCATAAAACCTTCAATTTGCTTCCTGCTGTTTAAACATTTCCAAGTAACTACAGATCAGTCTATGATTGTTATTTTTCTGGACAAACAATGATTCGGCAAAAACCTTTGTCACGTAATTCCTTCACTCCGCTCACCTGCCAGGCTGTCACTCACTAACTGTTGAACCAGCACATCCTGAATGTGCATCTGTGATTGATGTATTTGGCCTAGAACTTCCTTAATATACATGGAGGAAGCAGGAGGACTGAGGAGATAGTGCTGTGCTTTCTTTCTCAGTCTCCGTTTCTCAACTCTAATCACCTTCTGCTGTGGGAAAGAGATGCGATGCGGCCTAGAAACAGATCATTGTCCGCCTCCTAGATTAATGTAGAGAATGCAGTATTGTGCACTCAATGGATAAACCTTCCTGCTGTCAGTCACAACCTAAACTGAACGCTACTTCATTTCTAAGAGGCTTATCTTCCCTGAATGGGCTCTTGCAGCTCAAGTAAGAGGCGATGTAATGAAGCGTGTTTTCTAAAGTGAGAGACCTGCTGAAAAGAAGTTTGATGGGGGGGGGGGGGGAGGGGGTTGGAGGGAGGGGGGGCAAAGACCTGTGCAGCTGTTGTTACAGGGAATCTTTGCCGACTCTTGAAAGAACGATCTATCTGGAAAAATAGAGAAACAAAATCAACAAAAAGAGATCTAGTGACAAAAGTTCATATCAGCCATTCTGCACCAGTTTGTACATAAGTTTGGAATCGCACTTGTATATTAATAGCGAGGGAAGGGTTGAATGTGCAAGGGAGCACGAGTGCTTATGTGCTCACACGGAGGACTATGTGCATGTGTGGATAAGTCCGTGTGCTTGTGCGAATGTGGCTGGGAAAAGGAGTCACGTTTTCCTTTGGGTATTTTCACATGCATGTGCAGGGGAAGGGGTCAATATGTGTCTTTCAGTTCTTGTGCCCCTGGGCATGTTGGTGTTGTAAGCAGGGGCACGATAAGATGACACCTACTTTGCAGACTCCATGTTTTAGTCCAAGCCTCTGATTCTGCCTGTAGAAATCCTGTGCAAGGAGCCTCTGCCAGTTACAAGGCATTGTGCATCTTCACACAGCAATGTAGAAATGCAACGACCCATTTTTCATGTCATTTAAAATGCCAACTACCAAATTTTAACATGCTCTGCATTTGCACTTTTCCTTTTGACGTGTGGCACTGAAACTGCCATTAGTCACTCAATGCTTTTTGTTATGGCTTAGGGGAAGCTGATATTTGTGACTCAAAACCTTCAGAGAAAGAAACTTGTCTGCGATTCCACATTAACGCTGTCTAATCATAAGAGGAGGTTACTGTTTCAGGGGATGCTGCTAATGAAAGCAAAACTACACCAAGAGGCACACTCACCATTGCTATTCCATTTGTTGTGAAGAATATCCCTGGCATGACAGGTTAATTGTTAATTAGTTGGGTACCATTTCATCATTCCTGACAAAAATGTAACCAATGATGTTTTGGCAGCTCAAGTCTTTTCTTCAGTGTGGAAAACAAATGCCAGAAGTAAAATTGGTCTTGACGAGGCATTATTTCACATCCCACATGAATTTACCCTCCACATTAAATGGATAACAATCAGACAAGATGTAAAAGAGGATGGAAATCCGTTATCTATTTTACACAATTACTCAGAAAAGAATTCATCCTCTTAATCCCATAGAGATAATGTGACAGCAGCCCACCTCTGAAATATATCATTAAAAAATATATATCTATTTGTGATAAATGTCAACATTTAGAGGCTAACCTAATGCACTCATTCGTAAGTTGTATAAAAATTAATAATTTTTGGAAGGAAATTTTTAAGATAATCTCAGAAGTCGTCAATACCAAACTGGCTCCTGACTCAAAATTAATAATATTAGGAATAACGGAACCACGCCAATTCATTACTTCGAATCAAATAATTTTTATTGGTTATAGTTTAATAATTGGGAAAAAATTAATATCAACATTTTGGAAAGGCTCTATAACCCCCACAATTAAAATGTGGACCACAGAAATGTCGGAGACCCTATATTTGGAAAGAATAAGATTTGTCTTAATGGACAAACAAGAACTATTTAAAAAAATATGGTCCCCATTTATTGAATATTTGAAGGGGCAAACTGGTTCGGCACGAGAACCCGACTGAAACCAGAATCAAAGAATGGATGAAGTAGTACATTCCATAAAACGCGGATATATCTCCAACGATGTAAAATCTGTAGAATATTCCATTCTTTCCCAATTTTTAAAAAATATATATATTTTTTTTTTGTTTAATCTTTTTCTACTATTTTCTACCTTTATAAACGATGGAAAAAAAAATATAGAAGCACAATTATTAAGCAAAGATTAACATAAATAATACTGATTATGTATAGCTACAAAGAACAAAATAATTTTTATTATGTCACCAATGAACACGTATCTTTTTTTAAAAATTATGTAATTGTTTCTAACTAATAAAAAAACTTAACAAAAAAAAAAAATTTACCATCCTCGCTTATAGATAAATAATTTTGAGGAAATCTGGAAATTTGAGATCCATATATATATATATAAATTATTATTTTATTTTTAATTAATCCATCCGCTGTTACATTCAGAGAAGAATTAATCTCCAAAATGTCCTTTAGCTTGTCTTCTCTAGCTGTGTTTTTTTCTAGCACACTGATAAGTTTCTGCATGATGGGGCTAGTTCTTCAAACCTCTCCTTGTCCTTCCCTCCAAAAGAAGGATTTCACTCTTCCAACCACTTAAAATATGAGATGGGTACGGTACCGGATGAGTAACCAAGTCTTTCAAATGGATATTTAGAGTCTGGTTATAACATAATGCATGTCCATCAGTTTACTGCCTGGGCTGCCAAACAATTCATTATGGGTTCCATACTCTCAATTACTGCTGCCATCATCAAAATGAAAACCAAAAATACTGGAAATACTAAACAGGTGAGGCAGTGTCAGTGGAGAGAGCAAGACCTGTTAACTTTCTTCCCCAATGTTAATTCTGTTTCTCTCTCCACGGATGTCACCCGACCTGTTGTGCATTTCCAGCTATTGTATTTTCTGCTTTTGTTTTAGGTTTCCTGCACCTGGAATATTTTGCTCTTGTGTTGTTTGACATCCCTAACTGTGACGCTGGTGCTGATTCCCCCCCACTTAAAGGATCTGTTAGGTCAAGTGAAGGTTTTTTAGGAGAGATTAGTCATGTCACACTAATGCATTGTGTTCCTCTCGCCTAATGCTGGAGCAATCCATGCACATGCACAGACGTCATCCATTCTGCAAACCACTCTTTTGGCATCTCCTGACTTGAGTTCAATTACATCATTTGAGTTGCACTCTGGAGATCCTCCTTCAATATGACTGGAATTAGTATCTAATGCAGTGGGAGCTCCTATATGCCCATCTCTCTCATCTGGTGGTGATGTTATTTATCTCTCAGTTTACCAACGTCCTCATACCTCTGCACATTAGTTCATAAGTTAAAGGAACAGAATTAGGCCATTTGGCCCATCAAGTCTACTCCGGCATTCTAACATGGCTGATATATCTTTCCCTATCAACCCCATTCTCCTGCCTTCTCCCCAGCCCCGACACTTTTACTCAATCAAGAATCTATCAATCTGCGTCTTAAATATACCCAAAGGCCTGGTCTCTGCAGCCGTCTGTGGCAATGAATTCCACAGATTCACTGACCTCTTGCTAAATCAATTCCTCCTCATCACCTTTCTAAAGGCTCACAGCTTCATTCCTCTAAACCTCTGAATTTCCTGGAATTTTTCCTTCACAAAGCAAGTATTTTTTTCCCATTTATAACACTCTACCATCAATGGCCCAATAAGCCCAACAGGATGGGAGAGACCTACCTTGATGTTTCTCGCCTGAGAGTAATAATTTGCTCTAAAATATTCCCATAGCAGCACTGTTTAAGAATGAACTGCAGATGCTGGAAAAATCGAAGGTAGACAAAAATGCTGGAGAAACTCAGCCGTGAGGCAGCATCTATGGAGCGAAGGAATAAACATGGCCTATTCCTTTGCTCCATAGCTGCTGCATCACCCGCTGAGTTTCTCCAGCATTTTTGTCTACCCAGAGCAGCACTGTTGAGTTTGTGAATGCAGATTAGGACCAGAAGGAATTTTGGCACACTTCCTGAAGGTATTCTTGACCCTATCCAAAATCTAAGGGTCAATTTCTGAGGAGATTCTAGGAAATGGAATGGAAGTATCTGAAGGAAGCGCTTGCAATGAAGTACTAGTCCCCTGAATATTTTTGTTCTGAATTTCCTCCAAACATCTTCAAGATCTATCTCATTAATGGAACCAGTTGCTCATTGCCCATAACCTTATTCTTCAGTCGGACATTTGACAGAGATGCACTATTGAGCTTTCTAAATTGGAAGGCAATGTCTGTTGCATTGGGAAGATTCATCTGAACCAATAAATTATTTTTTAATCCATTAGCACAGCTAGACAGTGCAGCTGTGACAGCTATTGAGGAAACTGTACACAATGGAGAAATCTCCCAATCTACTGTTGTAACGGGGAAGAAAGAAGATCTAGAACTATTAATGTATCATTATACCACGAGTCAGATGCAGTAACAGCCACCTCCTCAGTACCTTTAGTTTAGTTTAGGGATACATCGTGGAAACAGGCCCTTCAGCCCACCGAGTCCACACCAGCCAGTGAACCCCATACACTAACGCTATCCTACACACTAGGGACAATTTACAATTTTTACCAAAGCCAATTAACCTACAAGCCTATATGTCTTTGGAGTGTGTTAGGAAACTGGAGAACCTGGGGAAAACTCATGTGATCTTGAGGAGAACATACAAACTCCGCACGGACAGAACCCGTGGTCATGATCAAACCCGGGTGTCTGACACTATAAGGCAGCAACTCTACCACTGTGCCACCTCCGGAAATATTGCCACAGCTCCTGTGCCATCACTTTTGCCCTCCTGCACCTCACCACAATCCAAACCCCTCCTGACTGTCCTTTTAGATGAAACCAGATTGTTTGCAGCTTCAGCATCATATTTAGCTTGGTCTTCAGCATCTAATCCCATATCCTATCTATTCTAAAGCTTCCAAATTCCATCTCGACAACCAAGCACAGGATACGCATTCTGATTCACTCATTAATGCTTGTCTGGGTAAACCACATATTCTCCACCTTCTGTAAACTTTAAGCTGTTCTATAACAAACACGATTTGCCTGTCATGTAAACATTTGCTCTGAGTGCTCTATACATGGAATAGTAGTTTACATCTTCCAGTCTAAATCAACCACAACGTTACCCTTCTCTATACATGTAACCACAGCAGCAATCCCCACTTGAATTATATTTTCCTCTGAACCTGGCTTCCTGTCTCACACTTCCCCTGGTCTTTCCCTGGCACATCATGGAGTTTTGCCTTGGGTCGCTAACATTACATTATCTGTATCCTTGAGATTTCTGATGTGATGAACCACATTTCCAGGGAGTCATCAACATCTCCCAACTCTTCAGCGCTCTTCTGGGACAAATGATTACCATCAGTGGAGGTTTCTCCCAACCTCCTTGAGCATTGTGACACCGGTGGACAACTCTGAGCGGTTATACTGAAACTAAAGCGTATTTGGAACATGAGTTGGCATAACCCAGTACAACCTCAAGTAATACTAGAGAAGCACATTCTCAGGTAGGGGACACACTGTAGTTTAGTTTAGTTTAGAGATAGAGCATGGAACCAGGCCCTTCGGCCCACTGAGTCCATGCTGTCCAGCAATCCCAGCGTACACCAGCACTATCCGACAATTTACAATTTTTACTGAAGCCAATTTACCTACAAACCTATATGTTGTTGGTACTCCAAGTTTGATCCTGATCAGATCAAACTTCAAGCAACCATTCTAAGTGGAATATTCAGAGGTCATCTTTGTCAAAACATGAGGGGAAATAGAAAGGTTTTCTTGAGTACAACTGTGCTCTAATTTGAACTAGCTGTTCAAGATTAATAATGATAAATATTGTCTTATAGTTATGACATGACGTGAATATTCAGCATTCTCACCCTCAGCTCTCTCTTTCACCATCGGGTAATTGACAAAATTATGAGACATGTTTTGTATAGTGTAGATAATTTTAACTGATACTAATGGTTAAAGCCATTGATTTGAACACTACCCAAATGATAGGGTCAGGCTGGCTGAACAATTAATTCCCTGCAATTGGATTAATTGTGTTGGTTTTACCCCCTTCTTGGTGCCTGCAAACATAACCTACAGGAAGCTGCTGTTCCCACCCAGAACAGGGAAGGACATCTTAGATAGACACAAAATCTATCAGCAGGCAGTGAAGAAAGCTAATGGCATGTTGGCCTTCATAACAAGAGGAGTATAGGAGCAAAGAGGTCCTTCTGCAGTTGTACAGGGCCCTGGTGAGACCACACCTGGAGTATTATGTGCAATTTTGTCTCCAAATTTGAGGAAGGACATTCTTGCTATTGAGGGAGTGCAGCGTAGGTTCACGAGGTTAACTCCCGGGATGGAGGGGCTGTCATATGTTGATAGAATGGAACGGCTGGGCTTGTACACTCTGGAATTTTAAAGGATGAGAGGGGATCATTGAAACATATAAGATTATCAAGGGATTGGACACGCAGGAAACATGTTCCCGATGTTGGGGGAGTCCACAACAAGGAGCCACAGTTTAAGAATAAGGGGTTGGCCATTTAGTAGGGAGATGAGAAAAAACATTTTCACCCAAAGAGTTGTGAATCTGTGGAATTCTCTATCTCAGAAGACAATGGAAGCCAATTCTCTGGATGCTTTCAAGATAGTGTTAGATACTCTTAAAGATAGCGGAGTCAAGGGATAGGGAGAGAAGGTAGGAACAGGGTATTGATTGTGGATGATCCGCCATTATCACAGTGAATGGTGGTGCTGGCTTGAAGGGCTGAATGGCCTACTCCTGCACCTATTGTCTATTGTCTATAAATGTTGTAGTAACTCAGCAGGAAAGGCAGCATCTTTGGAGAGAAGGAATGGGTCATGTTTCAGGTCGAGACCCTTCTTCAGACTGAGAGTCAGGGGAGATGGACACATAGAGATTTGGAAGGGCAAGGTGTGAAAACAACAGATCAACAAGGGGACGATGATCAAGGAAAATGTAGAAAGGTTCATTGTCAGCTGAGGGGGAGGTGAGCATGAGGCTTAAAATCAATAAAATGTAATGTTTAAAGGGAAGGATCCAAGCATTAAAATGAAACTAGTCGGGGAACTAGGATGGGGGAGAGATGGAGGGAGAGGGAAAGCAAGGGTTAACTGAAGTTAGAGAAATCAACAGTCATACCGCTGGGCTGTAAACTACCGAAGCAAAATATAAGGTACCGTTCCTTCATTTTGCGTTGGGCATCACTGACAGTGGAGGAGGCCAGGACATCTTAATTGAATCACGTTAACCCTAACATGTCACAAGTACTAAAGTTCGACAGGGAAAATGCAGGTTTGCCAGGTGAATGGAGTTCAAGCTGCTGGAGAAACATTCATTGTGGTGCCAAATGAAACAGGAGTGACTAAGGGCCAGAGGAATGATGTTTCGGAGTAATAGTCAGCTATGTTAAGTTTAGGCCAGTCATTGCATTGTCATCCTTGTCACCTAAAGGGCCTGTCCCACTTGGGCCGTCATTTACGGGACAGGCCGGTAGTGACTGACGCGCGACGGTCGCACGAGTCATCATGCGCCCGCACAGCCGTCGGGAGCGCGTGACGTCATTTGAAGGTAGACACAAAATGCAGGAGTAACTCAGCGGGACCGGCAGCATCTCTGGAGAGAAGGAATGGATGATGTTTTGGGTCGACACTCTTCTTCAGTCTGAAGAAGGGTCTCGTCCCGAAATGTCACTCATTGCTTCTCTCCAGAGATGCTGCTGGTCCCGCTGAGTTACTCCTGCATTTTGTGTCCATCTCCAATCGTCTTGGCCCCGCTCTGGGAGTATGAATGGGGGCTGATCCTGATCCGCAACGGCCGTGAGTCCCAGTCCGAGCTCGGCGATCGTTTTCCAGCTTCTGCTGCTGTTGGAGGTGACATGTTGCACTGCGCCAGGGTGTCCCGCTTGGCCGTCATTTACGCGACAGGCCGGTGGCGAGCGAAGATTTCGTCCAGAACGAAATCCTGGAGCGCTGCGCGATACCGCACGCAACTCCACACTCCTCCACGCCACTCCATGCGCCTGTCCCGCGCTACCCACACGCTACCCACACGCTACCCACACGCTACCAGGTTGTGTAAGTGAAGCCTGAATAACAGCCAAGTGGGACAGGCCCTTTAGTCTTCAGTATTCAGCGTTACAGAGCTTTCCAGTGGCTCATTACTTCTACACGATACTTCTACGGAACCTACTGATGGGAAGTTAGCATTTAACAGCATTGTCAATCCCTCTTAGGAGGCATCTTAAAGCCATGGTTAGAGAGGGTCTGGAAGCCTGATAATCTTCCACCAGGGTGACTATGAGCTCTCAATGGGTGCCTAGAGCATGGTTAGTGGAATTATTGGTCTGCTGATGAATAATTATCACACCCACACAACTGTTCTTTGCCAATAAGAGCCCAGAACTTGCCTGGTAAAGAGATTGTGATTTTGTTTTAAAATTTCATCATGGTTGTTCCTAACTATACATTTGGACCAACTAAATCAAAAGCTGTCGATGTCTCCATGTTGGGGGGAAAAAATTGTACGTATAAAAAGTCCAGAAACAAATTTCAATGCTGCTACCAGTTAGCGCAAGGTTTAGTTGCACCAAAGTATGAGGCCTTTTCTAGCTGATGATAAAATAATATGATTTCTGGGAGTGTTACCAAGAGCAGTGATCAGCTTAGGATATGAAATACCGAGGCACAATTTCCAAGGCAATTCTATTTAGAGGGTGAGAACTCCAAAGGCGTACAGGGTTTTAGGTTATTGACCTGATATAAATGAAAAATTGTCGCTAGTGTGCGTAGGATAAAGTTAATGTGCGAGGATCGCTGGTCGGTGCGGACTCGGTGGGCCAAAGGGCCTGTTTCCGCGCTGTATCTTTAAACTAAATTAAACTAAACTTATCCTTGGTAGAATGCTAAAATCAAATGAACTGCACTTATGGAGGCATAGATAGCGTAGACAGTCAGAATCTTTTTTCCCAGAGTGGGAATGTCAAAGATTTGAGGGTATAGCCTGAGGGTAAGAAGGCCAAAGGCACTGTTTCTATACTGTACTGCTCCATGTGTTATGTTTTATGTAACACACCAATTTGGAAGCACTGGAATCTGCATACTGACATGTGTCTGGTGTGGTAAAGTCAGTTCTACACTAAACCAAGCTGAATCGTGATACTGGTGTCCGAAACGTGTACATACACATGGTGAGAGTCATTCTACCTTATGAAAGGTGATAGAGCATTGCCTTGAACAACACCTCTGGGCAAGGGTTGCTGCATTCCATAAAACTGTGGTGAGACACTGGTGCAGTGGTAGAGGTGATGCCTTACAGCGTCAGAGAGCCAGGTTTGATCCTGACCATGGTTTCTGTCTGTGTGGAGTTTGTACGTTCTCCCTGTGAACGCGTGGGCTTTCTTCGGGTACACCGCTTTCCTCCCACACGACAAAAACGTACAGATTTGTAGGTTAACTGGCTTCGGTAAAATTGGAAATTGTCCCGAGTGTGCGTAGGATAGTGTTAATTTGTGGGGATCACTGATGGGCCAAATGGCCTGTTTCTTCGCTGTATCTCAAAACTAAACTGGTGAGATTGGTGGTGGGGTGCTCCATATCATTGCCATCTCAAGACCGTAGCCCACCTTCAGCTGAAGAGAGGAATGATACAATATACAATATACAATATTTATTCATTGTCATTTGAACCGAAATGAGGCTCAAACGAAACTCCGTCTCCACAGCCATACAAACAAAACAATTCCTACACGACACACTATCAATTCAATTTACACAAACATCCATCTCAGTGAATCTCCTCCTCACTGTGATGGAAGGCAAAGTCTTTTCTCTCCCCTGTGCACCATTTTTCTCCCGATGTTGAAGCCCCAGGCAGGCGATGGTAAGTCCCACGGCCGTTAAGGCCGCGCCGGACGATCTACGGCCCCACTCCAGGTCTTAATCTCAAATTCGGGCGTTGGAATGTCCGGCGGCCGTTAAAGCCGCGCCGGGCGATGTATGGCCCCACTCCGGGTTGTTCCAACCCCGCGAGACGGGTGGGAGAAGTTGCGTTGCAGAGTTCCGAAAAGCAGTCACCCACCAGGACCCGCGAGCTCCCGATGTCACCGTCCCCAGGGCCTGTGGCTGGTGCCTCCGGGCTCCGGAGTCGGGCCGCAGCATCGAGCCACCACCGCTCCCCACGCTCCAAAGCCGGCCAGCCCCACGATGGTAAGTCCGCAGCTCCGCAGGCTCCGTGACTGGAGCCCCCAGGTCGTTCCGGTAGGAGGCCGCTCCACGGTGCTAGGCCCCAACGACAACGGAGACCCAACAGAAAAAAAGTTGGGTCTCCCGTGCAGGGAGGAGATTTTAAAAGTGTCCCCCCCCCCACATATACACAGTTAAAAACAGTATAAAAAAACACAACAACTACAATTAACTAGACAAAAAAATTAAAAAAGACAGACAGGCTGTGGGGGCCGCTGCGAATGAGCAGACAGGTCGAATGGTGGAAGAGAAAGGAAAGAGGCAGACTGAACACCTGTTTACTGTGCAGAATGTCCTACTCAGAATAATATACAGCCCAGGTCATTTCATTTTCTCTTCCTTTGATGTGTTCAGATTTTATCTTTCCTCTGTCACTCATCGTACAGTTAACATAGATGTAAATGTAAAAGCCACCACAAAATAAATATTATAAACCACATTTAAGATGCTACATTGCACATGTAAACAAATAATTCCTCCTTGCGCTTCTTCTTTTGGTTTGGTGCCCAGTCTCTGACGCCAGTGTTGGCCCTGGAGGTGTTACCCGCAGTTAGCAACCTGGCTGGTGGAAGCTGTTGACTCTCAGTGGAGGAGATGAGGGGGGGCCTCAGAGAAACTTATCGAACACTGAAAGGCCTGGATAGAGTGGATGTGGAGAGGATGCTTCCGCTAGTGGGAAAGTCTAGGACGAGAGGTCATAGCTTCAGAGTAAAAGGAAGTTTCTTTAGGAAGGAAACAAGGAGGAATTTCTTTGGTCAGAAGGTAGTGAATCTGTGGAATTCATTGCCACAGATGGCTGTGGTGGCCAAGTCAATGGACATTTTTGAGGCAGAGATTTATAGTTTATTGATGAGGACAGGTGTCAGGGGTTTGGGGGAATAGGCTGGGTTGAGAGGGAAAGTTGGACCAGCCACCATTAAATGGCGGTAGACTTGATGGGCCGAATGACCTAATTCTGCTCCTAACACTTATGAACTAATGAGTATGGATGTTGTTATGGAGTTACCTTGAGCTGCTTGAGCACTACAATGTGCAGTGATGATTTAGTATGACCGGCTGACCAACGCCATCGAGGGCACTGGTGGCAGAATATGAATGCTATAAGCATTCCAGATAAGAGAGCAGACGAGCCACTGATGGTCCATGGAGCAGTACCATTCTCTTTGTCTTGATTAGTATGGGTGTCAGAGGTTCTAGTGAGAAGGCAGGAGAATGGAGTTAGGAGGGATTGATAGATCAGTCATGATTGACCGGCGGAGTAGTTTTGAAGGGCTGAATGGCCTAATTCTACTCCTATCACTTATGATTTGATGGTCTTTCAACATTCCCTGTAATCTGTCGGAGAGCAGTTTCCTAGACTCTAAATTCCATGTGAATGCTGAATCCTACAGTCAAGGTGGCAGCACTCTGAGCTTGGACAGAAGTTAATATTTCTTAACGACACCAGTCAGCTTCCACCAGTGCCAGGCTGATGCTGAGTCACAGTTATGTCCCCAAGTGCGTAGAGATGGTATCACTTCTGCGCCAAAATAGCTGGTGTCCAGACTACACGTGATAAGACATTGGCCATAAGTTGCTGCTGAATCCACCACGTACTGTGACATTGAACGCAGGTGGACTCTCAGACCTCCCAAAGCTCCAAGCATTGTATTCTGAGCGCCAATCCAGGGTTTTTATCAGTAGTTCCGCCAAAGTCTGCTTTAAAGCTCTCTGCTGTGGTACTTGTGTGTTCTGGCCATTTAACAAGTTAGGGATGAAACATTCCTGCACTATGATCTGTCCATGGGCAATGTCCCCAGTCTTGGAAAATAAAACAATTGGCTGAGTTTGAACTGTTTGTCTCTCGTTGAAATGATGCATGCTGTCAGTAACTGAGCTGGTAATGGCGGAGCCTTGGCATGAGTTTGCCTTCACTCTATTCTTCCTCTTCCATCATTGCCTGGCCAGATAGCAAGATCCAAGGAATCTAAAGGGAGAGGCACGTCCAATGGTCCAATGATGCTTTTATTGTCACATGTGCAAACCCACAGTGAAATTATTTTCTTACATACAGTTCAGTGCAGTATTCCCATATGTAAACACATCCTTGTTTAGCGAGTGTACAGAAATAGTCTACTGAGCCCACATGCAAGAGGCACCATGTTTTGGTGTAATTTTCAATGCCCAGTCTGCAGTCCCTTTGACACAATGTCACTCCCCTCGCCCATCCACCTTTGTGCCCTGGGTTACCTCCAGCAGCCGATCTTGAGGGCTCGGTAGGCCAGATCCTGGCCTCCTTCCCTACCGGCCTTGCTCCACGCCCGTCGCGTACATCGTAGGTAGGGTTCTAGATAACAAAGTGGGAAATGCAAACTATCTACCGTAACACTATTTGCATTTGTAAATCAGAACTGACCATTGCATGCGGTTACGGTGAGATGAGAGGAGGACTTGGAAAGAAGGATATCATCACTACTGATTATTTCAGCCCAGAAACTGGCCACATCTGCAGCATTGGCTTCATTGTCCCTGTAGTGGTCAACCTCAGGGTTTGATTTTGTGGCCATTTAGAGTTATCCTGTATCTGGACATCCAGGGCCCCTCCAGATACAGGACGCCTCCCCTAAACCGCACTTCCTCCGCTGTGGTTGCCAACATAATGTGCAAAATCCTTAAAGCCTTTGCTCTTCCATGTTGTCTCCCAGATCGGGCTCACTTTATGTGACCAATGTACCTTTTGTTTACATAATACAGGCTATTGTTCACTATTAGTCCAGTATAGTTTATTGTCATGTCTACTGAGGTACAGTGAAAAACTTTTGTGGTGTGCTCACCAGCCAGAGGAAAGACTATACATGATTACAATTGAGCCGTCCACAGTGAACAGATACATGTTAAATGGAATAACGCCTAGTGCAAGATCATGTCCAGTAAAGTCCGATTAAAGATAGTCTGAGGGTCTCCAGTGAGCTAGGGAGGACTGCCTCAGGACTGCTCTCTAGTTGTTGACAGGATGGTTCAGTAGCCTGATAATAGTTCTAGCAAAGTACAATATTAGGTGCTTGTGCTCCTACCGTATGGTGCCAATAAACAGGATGGTCAGTGCAGGCTACATTCTTATAATGAGCTTGTGCATGAATGAGAGTGAATGTAGCAGGGTTGCCTACAGTTTATCAATGAGTGTGCAGTAACATACACCTTATTATCACGCACACTTATGATCCAATTTGGTCACAAGGGAGTCAAAACCAAGCACTTCATCCTTTATCCTATATGATGCTGCATCCAAACTATAAGAGATTGCACATATTATGTCACAAAGAAATAAGATGTACATTCCAAACGGTTTTCATGTGTTGTAACCGTTACATGTGATACTTAAGAAATAATTGCCTGGGACAGAATAGGGGTGGCACAGTAGGATCGGTGGTAGAACTGTTGTCTCACAGTATTAGAGACCAGGGTTTAATCCCGACCTCACAAAAATCTATATGGAATTTGCACATTCTCCCAGTGACAGTTTTGGTTTCCTCCCGGCACTCCGATTTTCTTCTACATCCCAAAAACATGTTGGTTTGTAGGTTGATTAGGCTCGTAAATTGCCCTATAGTGTCTTGGGGTAGATGTGAAAGTGGGTTAATAACATAGAAGTAGCATGAATGGGTGATCAGCATGGACTCGGTGGGCCGAAGGGGCTTTTTACATGTCGTCTTTCGATCAATCACTCGATACGTTCCGGTCAATATTTCAAGACATCAATATTTCAACATTATATCAATGGGCTGTTCTTTGCCCCTGAAGTATTTTCCTTGAGTGTCCTGGATTTCAGTGTTGATGAATGAATGCTAGTATACAACAGGTCTACCACTGAGAGCTGTCAAATTTGGGCCCACGGTTGGGAAATGCTTATTTTAAAGGGAAAAATAAAGTCAAATGCATTTGTTCTAAACATAAGAATCTCAGTTTATTTCAGGCCCTTTCTTTAAAGGTATCTTCTTTGGCTTTCACGTCGCATTTTTGTCTTTGAGTTCAAAGGTTAAGTGCTCAGGCCCTTCTTTAGAAACTTGAGCTAACACTCCAAGTGCAGAACCGAAAGAATGGTGCACTATTAAATATGTTGCGTTTTGCACTGGATATTAAATCCGAGGCTTTGTCAGCCATCTGTTGGGTATGTGCCTTGAACTAAAGTATGGAAATAAAAATACTGGTTTGCAAGGGCAATATTTATCCCCCAAACCAATGTATCTAAAAGTATAATGTATCCTCTTTTACATCATATAAAAGCATAATTCTGAAATAATACTTCCGTCAAGTTGAATTATTAGAAGCAGAGTTTGCTATGCAATCCCCCAAGTTGCATGTTTAACTCATACAATGAAGGTATACTTTCCAATACAGATCCATCTTCTTGTTTGTGGACATTCCTTGCGTTGCTACAATCACCACTCTCCAAACAGAACTTGATTAGCTGTAAAACCCTTCAGAACATCCTAAAAAGCATTGTGGACGATGCTGTAGAAATGCAAATTCATTCTCTTTTCTTACTTAATGACAACCCTATAGCCTTAAGGGGATATTGATCCATCCTTACAAGGGGATAATACCTTGTTATAACACTCCAGTTCATATCCGTCGCTTTACCGTGACTAATACCATGCTGGCCAATGCTTTATTAGGTTTCTTGGTATGTCATTCAATCTACTCAATATAATTTATGCTGCTTTCAATTTCCAGAGTCTGGTTTTGGTCAAGCAGGTAAAGGAAAGATCTTTTTTCAGAGGTATTTTGGCTTTTGGCTCTTAGAGAATAATAGATGCAAAGTCCGTTCAAGACTATATATTCCATTGTTACGCAAAGTCTAATTGTAATCCACCCTTTGACACATATAATTTCTAATTCAGTCTTTACGAAACAATATCTTTCACACTAAATGTAATTTTTGCAACAATGTGTTGAATTCTCAGATAGTTAAGAAATGTATTTCACATTGTGTACTGCTGTCTTGGTGTCAATGATGTTAAGGTCTAATGCTGAAGGCATTCAGTGGCTTGAAAGGCTGGAACACACAGAGTAAAAGTCAGGAGAATGTAAGGAGTATTTTCTGCTGAAGCCAAGGCTTCACCTCTCCAGCTGGATAAGTATCTAGTTACCGCCATTTATTCTACCAGTTTGCCGTTGACAGTCCTGCTGAAGTTGGCAGTGAACAGGTAATGTAATGCCTCTGGTGTACTGGAAAGCGGAGGCAGTCAGCACCACCAAAGTTGATGGGTTCCACTCGCGCGTTTAACAACTGGGCTAGTTCAACCTTGAAAAAGGCCCTTTAACATTACAGGATGATACCAAAGTGTATGAACTTAAATGTGGCCATCAAAGATTCCTCTGTCTGCCATTTTAGAAAAGACAAATTGACTTGGCAACATAAATTGATTAAAACCACAGCTAAAATTTGGAGAGGAAGGAGTCTCAAATAAACACATTAGCTGTCTGTACCGTCAGGGGCAAAACTTTATTTTAATGTTTGGTGCCGAAACGCAATCTGCAAAACAGCTTTTTTCCCCCCTTCACTGTTACATTTTTGTCAAAAAATGGAGATGGGGCAGAGCTGGACAAAGGTGACATAACTTAACTTGCCTTGGAAAGGAAGCTGCAGCACTTCAGCAAAGTTCCTTGGTAGCAGCCATTCTTGCTAATGTAGGTCGGACTAGTGAAGGTTGTGGGGGTTAAAACACAGCAACTGGTGGTGGAATCAGTCCTTGATACAGGATACAAAAGAGCTGAGAATACAGTTCATATTCTGTCTTTTCAACACAAGATGAAATCCTTGCTCTCGGAAGAACATGTAAACAAACTCTTGTGCAATTCACGCTAGTGGAAGTATAAAGGGGAGTTGTGCCGTTTTCCAACCCAGCAATCAAGGCTTGCCGAAAACACAATATTCTCATCGATTCCTTAATCTGATCTACAGGGTGTCATTATCTATTCCTGAAATGCTTGGTGCTAACGTTACCCCAACCTCACCCCCTCCACAGCTACTCCCACAGACACAGTCATAGATTATGCTTTCTTCCACCTCTTTTTTTTAATACATTTTCCTTTGGCTGTCTTCTCAGCAGATTCACTTGATGAATGTGACATGTTTTGTGTTTAGCCCTCCCTCATTGAATTTGAAAGTTTGGCAAATGCAAAATAAGGAGGGACTTAAGACAGTATTTCAATAGATGTTAAATCTTTCAAGGTTAGGTCTTAACCTCCGTTCCTCTTAATTCATCACCAAAACCTTAGTGCAAAGCCAATCAAGAATATCAGATGATAGTTAACAATGAAGGATTTCTGATATTCAGGTGCAGCTTTATTTCAATGGGATTGCAAATGCTTTGTGCGGTGAGAGTCGGTTTTACTCTAAAGTACTGTCACAAAAAAGTGAAATTACCATTTGCTTCGAATGATGCCATTCATCATTGTCAGAATACTAAGCATTGTAAGTAGCTAGGGCCTCTCCAAATTAATGCCTTGTTTTGCATCAGCTAAATTTCCCAAATCCAGGCGGATGGGTGATACGATAGCACATCTCACTTGTCCTATTTCTCAATAGAATGTGAAATACACAGGGAAGATTTGGAGCCGAAGAAGCTTCACTTGAGCCCGGCATTTTCTTTTATTCTGATTTATTTTGAAAATAAGATAAATCTTTTACTGAAACAATTGAATGTATTTGTGCCTACAATAGATTTTCGACTTTATTATGTGTTGGCTGGGGGAATTAGGTCAATGGAAATTGTAAATTTAATACAGAAGTTGCTCAGCTGCAGAAAAAAAGTAACTGATACTGAATGAGACTGGCAACACGATGACATTTTGTTCAACTTATGCTGGTTTCTGTTTTCATTATCAGATTTGTGAAAAAAATGTATTTTATTATTATTTGTCGCGCATCGAAATGCAGCTCAGTTTAAGGCGAACTCCTCTCGGCTGAGCTCCAGTGAACTGATTGTACCCAGCAGACCAAACACAATTTAACCATCTCCTTGGCAAATCTGCAATAATAAAGTCACAAAGGTTGCAACATGGAGCTACGCTGATGTCATTTGGCACCTCACAATAACTCCCAATAGTGAGAGGAGCCCCTAAAACAGTAACAACGTCAGAAATAATGTTTCTGGTGCATAATATGTTCTAGATAAATAGATAATTAATTTCATCATTAATGCTAATGGATATTGTGTTGGGATTTGAAATAAGTTACCAGTAGCCTTTTATACATTTCGAGCTTTGCAGAAGTTACATCTTGGAAAATTACATTGAATAATGGTTCCCTTTATCACAACTGATTTATATAAAAGATGCAGAAGCTGTGTCTGTCTGGGTATTCTCTTCCTCAGGCATTTCGAAGATGACCTTTCATGCTGCAGTTGGACAGTCAGATTTTTAAACCACCCTCACCACCAAGCAACCCACATGTTCCCACCTTTTTCATCGCCATTACGATGACTAGTGGAAGACAATAATCGGGCTGCAGTAATGATTGCAGACATGGATTGTCTGTTTCAGTCGTGGAAACATATGTTGAAATATTTTCGGTGTAGGACGTTGCTTGAACCAATTAACTGATTTTAAATAAGTGCGGAGTTATTTTTAAAGGAGGCAGTGGAATTTAATTTTATTTGGTGTAATGAGGTAGCACACACATTTTACCGGAGTAGGCTTCTAATGTCAGCCAAGGTGACTGATTGTTGCAATGGGGAGCCGAGGGAAGGTGTGCATTGAACGTAAGTACAGGTTGGTTTACACCACCTTACCATTTCCTAATCAGCTCTCTGTAAAAAGGTATTGTAACACACTGGCAAGGGAGAAGATTCAGAGTCCACACAGCAATAACAATATCAACAATGTATTTATTTAACCCTGACAGTCAGGCATATTGTGTATGGAGAAGGAATAAAATCTTTTTTTGAGCCGTTAATAAAAGCCATTAGTGGAGAAAGGGAGTGAAGAATGTCCTAAACCTTAAACACAAAATTAAATTATTTCGAAGTAAAATCGAGTTAAAAGAAATTGGAGAATTTCCCAAACTGCAAGCAAATTTGGTCTCAAAACCTTATGATCCAAAATGTGTAATCCTCAACGTTCACAAAGAAGCATTTCATCCTGAAAGACCTTTTTCATGGAGGCTTTTCTCTTTTGCCTGAAGTGCTAAAGGACTTAAACTCTGCCAGCTGTTTGACCAAGAAATCTGGGATATCATCTCTTTGAGGTTGATAGATATTTAAGGGACTAACTGTAGTAATGTTTTAATGTTACTAGTGTGGTCTGATTTACATTTAGTTACTGGCAACGTTTTTTTTAAAAATGTAGATGTTCTCCAAAAATAACAAGAACTGGAGTTAGAAGTGAGCCCATTCCTCCCTATCTCCATTGATCTATCACTTATTGTGCATTATGTGGAAAGTCTGGAATGAAGCACTTTTCTCAGCTTGTATCGCGTAGAAAGACTTGGATGTCATTTTGTCTTAATGAGGTGGGTGTATTTTGCAACATTGCCTGTAAGACGTGAGCTGAAGCCCCCACTTCTTCCTTCCCGAGCCCAGTTCTTGAATCGTCTATTATTTCTTCTGAGGTGACCATTATTCAAGAGCACTATTCCCAGTAACAAGGCACAATGTGCTGAGGGGAGCCAATAATCCTGCAGCGATGCTGAAATAGCCCTAATGTCCCCCTCCCTCTCCCTGGCAGGTTATGTACATGGAAAGAATAGCTGCCTCTATGTGAATGGCTGCTGGATGACATGAAATCTCTCCAACATCACTCTCCTTTCATTTCCCTCTCTGTCTGCAATACTTGGGCTCCAGATGAAGATAAAGATTTATTTCAGTGTTAACCTCATACACCAGATATGAAGATAAGGTGAATTCTATGTGAGTTGCCTCGAAGCACTTCTTTAAAAACTTTGAGATGTGGAGGTACTGAGCCACATACTGTTGTTATTGGAAGTTTGGAGATCTCGTTCATGAACGGCAACTTCAAATGAACGTATTTACCTCATAATCGTTCCTCAGTGAGTGTCCTACCCGTATGATGTTAGTGCAGAGAGACATGGAATGGGGCCTTTCCATTATATGCACAGAACATTGTGGACAAAAGGACCTACAAATGCTGAAATATTGCATAGAACACAAGTAAGTTAGCGCATCAAGCAGCATCTCTGGAAGACATAGTCAAGTGACATTTTCAGTTGGGACCCTTCTTCAGAACAAGGAGACTTATGAAATGGCCCGACCCAAGAGGTTCCCTGCCCGGGTCCTTCAGTGATGCTGCCTGGCCCACTGAGTTACTCTAGCACTTTGTGTTCATACTGAGAAAATTGATGGATTATTAAAAGAGAAAAGATAATGCAAAACAAGATGGTCGATTGATTGTAGGGCTTCCCTTTATATTTCAGATGACCTATGCAACCAAGTATAGAATAGCTTAACCCACTGTGGAAGAGATTAGTAGATGGATGGATAAATTAGTTCAATTTCTAATAATTACTTTTTGGATTATTTCTCTCACATAGACAATAGACAGTAGACAATAGGTGCAGGAGTAGGCCATTCGGCCCATCGAGCCAGCACCACCATTCAATGTGATCATGGCTGATCATCCCCAATCAGTACACCACTCATGCCTTCTCCCCACATCCCCTGACTCTGCTATCTTTAAGACCCCTATCTAGCTCTCTCTTGAAAGTATCCAGAGAACCGGCCTCCACCGCCCTCTGAGGCAGAGAATTCCACAGACTCACAGCTCTCTGTAAGAAAATGTGTTTCCTCGTCTCCGTTCTAAATGGCTTACCCCTTATTCTTAAACTGGTTCTGGACTCCCCCAACATCGGGAACATGTTTCCTGCCTCTGGCGTGTTCAAACACTTGACAATCTTATATGTTTCAATAAGAATCCTTCTCATCCTTCCAGCCGCTCCATTCTCTCAGCATATGACTGTTCTGCCATCCCGGGAATTAACCCTGTATACCTACGCTGCACTCCCTCAACAGCAAGAATGTCCTTCCTCAAATTAGGGGACCAAAACTGCACACAATACTCCAGGTGTGGTCTCACCGTGGCTCTGTACAACTGCAGAAGGACCTCTCTGCTCCTATACTCGACTCCTCTTGTTATAAAGGCTAACATGTCATTCGCTTTCTTCACTGCCTGCTGTACATGCATGCTCATTTTCATAGACTGATGAACAAGGATCCCCCCTGATCCCGTTGTACTTCCCCTTTTCCCAACTTGATGCCATTTAGGTAGTAATCTGCCTTCCTGATTTTGATACCAAAGTGGATAACATCACATTTATCCACATTAAACTTAATATGCCATGCATCTGCCCACTCCCCCAACCTGTCCAAGTCACCCTGCATTCTCATAGCATCCTCCTCACAGTTCACACTGCTTTGTGTCATCTGCAAATTTGCTAATGTTACTTTGAATCCCTTCATCCAAATCATTGATGTATATTGTAAATAGCTGCGTTCCCAGCACCGAGCCTTGCGGTACCCCACTAGTCACTGCCTGCCATTCTGGAAGGGACCCGTTAATCCCAACTCTTTGTTTCCTGTCTGCCAACCAATTTCCTATCCATGTCAGCACTAGACCCACAATACCGTGTGCCCTAATTTTGCCCACTTTTCTCCTATGTGGGACCTTATCAAATGCTTTCTGAAAGTCCAGGTACACTACATCCACTGGCTCTCCCTCGTCCATTATCCTAGTTACATCTTCAAAAAATTCCAGAAGATTAGTCAAGCATGATTTCCCCTTCGTAAATCTATGCTGACTCGGACCGATCTTGCTTCTGCTATCCAAATGTGCGGCTATTTCATCTTTTATAATTGACTCCGGCATCTTCCCCACCACTGATGTCAGGCTAACTGGTCTATAATTCCCTGTTTTCACTCTCCCACCTTTCTTAAAAAGTGGGCTAACATTAGCTACCCTCCAATCCACAGAAACTGATCCTGATTCTATAGAACATTGGAAAATTATCACCAATGCATCCACGATTTCTAGAGCCACTTCCTTAAGTACCCTGGGATGCAGACCATGAGGCCCTGGGGATTTATCAGCCTTCAGTCCCATCAGTCTACCCAACACCATTTCCTGCCTAACGTGGATTTTGTTCAGTTCCTCCGTCACCCCAGATCCTCTGGCCACTACAATATCAAGAAGATTGTTTGAGTCCTCCTTAGTGAAGATGGATCCGAAGTACCTGTTCAACTCATCTGCCATTTCCTTGTTCCCCATAGTAAATTCACCTTTTTCGGTCTAGCCATAAAAGACATCATATTACCAAGGGATAGGTGGAACGTTTTTAAACATGAACTCCTTCATTAAATGGAAAACATAATAAAAAGTTTGCAAATGATTACAGAGGAAGTAGAATACATTTGTATTCAAATATCTCAACATAAAAAGAAGAGGGAAGCAAGGAACTGCAGGTGCTGGAATCTTGAGTAGACATGAATTGCTGGAGTAACTCGGCAGATCAGGCAGCACCATTGAAGGGATGAATAGGGATCCTGAAGAAGGGTTGCGACCCAAAATATTGCTTGTCCATTTGCTGTAGCGATGCTGCCTGATCCGCTGAGTTACTCCAGCACTCTGTATTTTACTCAATATAAAGACTTGGTGAGAACGGAGAAATCGTCAAAGCACAGAGTTGCCACAAGAAGTAGATCACCCAAGGAACTGCAGATGTTGATTGACCAAGTGGAGACACGAAATGCTGGAGTTACTTAATGAGTCAGGCAGCAGCCCAGGAGGACATGGGTAGGGGACGTTTCGGGTCAGGACCCTCCTTCCGATTGATTGCAGGGACGGGGGCAAGATAAGCTAGAAGAGTGTGGAGGCGGGACATTGCATGGAAGGTCACTGGGGAACACAGATGAAGGGGGTTGAGAAGATGCAGGGATGTGCACACACGAGGTGTGAGATAAAGGGTGAGAGAGTTGGCAATTGTGATGCTAAAGCATTGACAAGGTATAAATTGCATGGGTGGAAGAGGAGGGGAGTGGAGAGATGGGTGCAAGGATAGCCAGGACTAAGTGGAGGGGAGGGGGGAGTGGAGAAAAGGAAGGGGATCATTTATAGGGGTGTAAGGGGAGGGGGTGTTTTGTAGGGGTTACCTAAAGTTAGAGAATTCAATGTTCATATAATTTGGTTGCAAGCTACCTAAGCAGAATATGAGGTGCTGTTCCTCCAGTTTGCCTGCGGCCTCCCTCTGGAAATGGTGGAGGCCCAGGACAGAAAGGTCAGTGTGGGAATGGGAAAGGGAGATCACTCCACCATAGTCAGAACTGTTAGCATGTTTGAGTGCAGCACTCTCCTCTCTTCTCCTTATCAGGTGCATAAATCAGAAAGAAAATTCCATGGAGGAAATGTACATGCAGGAGAAAATTGCACTCAGTGTTTGGGGAAAAATTCAATTAAATGTTTTGATAAGATGGAGGGAGAGAAACTATTTCCTCTCGTGGTGCCAGTCCAGAACAAAGGAATAAAGTCATAATGTAAAGGCTAAGGTATTCAAATATCATTTTCTCACTCAATAGGAAGTGGAAATTTGGCATTCTCACCACAAAAATAAAGAGGCACAAGGCTAGGGAAATTGTGAACTTAAAAATTTAGGTGAATAGATTTTTTGTTGTGAGATAGGGAATGAGGTTGGTTCTAATTTGTTAAGATGTAGATCAGACACGATCTAATTGAATGTTGAAAATAGCTGAAGGGATTGAATGTCCTCTTTCTCTTCATATGCAATCTCTCCAGTGTTAAGTATGGTCAAAGTTCACAGTCTTTACAGTTACAGTCTACTCAAGTTCTTACCTTGAAGTGATGAATTCTTGAAGAAGAAAACTTCTGTCTGAATGCTCTGTGAAATATCTAAACAGCAATGAATCAAGATGATTTATAGTGGGGTGGGGTTCATTCAAATGTTTATTTTTGAAAAGCATGTGGTTATGCAATATATAACTCTTACCCTGTTGAATAAACTGCACTCAATATATTTACACAGTTGAACTTTAGTCCAAGTCTTAATTTTTCCTGACACAGAATTTTACTTTAGCCTCAACAAGTTCAAAAAAATAAATTAGACCATCTCAAAATGTTGGCTTATTTCAAAGCAAGCCTTTGCCCACATGAACTTACTGACCTTTATGGGAAACCTGGAGAATAACACACAAATATGTATATACTTGATTTCTCTCTGGCAGTCATCTGAGAGCTACTGTCAACTGGTTGGCCCTGGTTTGTAATTGATGGCTGCGTGAGGCTTGATCTATTCCAAATGAGTGGAGACGAGTGTACAATAAACAATGGATTGCGTGCACTGTCCCAGAGCTTAGAACAGAGCAATTTGTTCGGGAACATAATTAAAAATAGTTTGTGTTTGCTATACCTGTAAATAACAGCATAGCAACGATAAGGACCACTGATGGTAATCATGGGCAAAACTGCAAACCTGATTGGAAGGAGTAGCACATGCAGTCAGCAGAAGAGAAAGATAAGATGCCTTCGGAGCTTTTCTATAAGATCATGGTATAGATTGAGAGAAAAGTCGTTCATTTAAAAACTGCAGTGGTAAATCGGTTTGGTAAAGTTCCATTATTTGCAGAGAACAAAGTCAATTCTGACACGATCTTCAATGCCCTCAAGACAACCTCATTTCAATCTTTGTTAAAGAAGGAACTGCAGATGCTGGAGAATCGAGGGTTACACAAAAAGCTGGAGAAACTCAGCGGGTGCAGCAGCATCTAAGGAGCAAAGGAGATAGGCGACGTTTCAGGTCGAGACCCTTCTTGTCTGAAGAAGGGTCTCGACCCGAAACGTCGCCTATCTCCTTCACTCCTTAGATGCTGCTGCACCCGCTGAGTTTCTCCAGCTTTTTGTGTAACCCTCATTTTAATCTTCACAGTTTTTTGAACTGTTGTCACGGACATACAGGCAATTAGTAAATTAATGCATAAATTCGATTGATTTCAGGTAAAATGTCATTTTTACTGTTTGCATTTTTAAAAACATCGCCCGAGGATTTCTTACGATAAACCTAAGAGTTAAAAATCTGAATTGAAAGCTAACACGTTTAATAATGCTACAACTCCTCAGTATTTCATTGAAATTTCAGCCTCAAATACCGGTTGAGTTCAAACCTACAACTTCTTGACTCGAGTGAAGGAATATTACACACTGATGCGGTTTCCTTACTTTGAGCAATGGCAGCAAGCAGATAAATAACGAGTTGAGCTTCAAAATTTTGAAATTAGGAAAATAGTGCCAGCTATGTTAGGAAGTAAATTTTTAAATAAAAACAAGAAAGCGCTAATATAAATGAGACACCTTACTTCCCTGAAGGAAGCGTGACATAGAATCATAGAGTCAAAGTCATAATGTGGAAACAGGCCCAACTTGCCCACTCCGGCCAACATGTCCCATCTACACTAGTCCCACCTCCCCGTGTTTGGCCCATATCCCTCTAAACCTGTCCTATCCATGTAGCTGTCTAAATGTTTCTTAAACTTTGCGATAGTACCTACTTCAATGACCTCCTCCATCCGACAGCTCATTCCATACACCCACCACCTTCAGTGTGATAAAGATACACCTCAGGTTCACATGAAATCTTTCCACCTCATCCTCCTGCCCGCCAAGCAATAGAGTCCTGGCCTGCTCATCCTCTCCCTATAGCTCAGGCTCTCGAGTCTTGGCAACATCCTGGTAAATCTTCTCTGCACCCTTTCCAGCTTGTGCTATATATGAAAGATACAACCCAGGAGTTTCTGAAACATGACCTGTCTATTGCACTTCAGGATACTTTGAAACTTGGCTAATCCATTGCAACAGGTAACTGCACAAGTAACATGAGGAGATTCATCACTTCCTTCCACAACTTACATCCTATCCCCTTTCCATATTGGTTAATCAGTTGTCTATGCTTTTGGACCTTGGAGGCGTTATATGCCTGTTGATTGATTGATTCATCATCGATGAAAACATTAGCGACACAGTGGTGCCGGTTTCCAACGGGAACGGTGACGGACGCACCACACATCTCTGTCCTCCAGTTCCTGCGGACTTCCGCCGCTGGAAGTATAGGATTTTGGTGTGTGTGTGCTATATCATCATTCTTTACAATGCTATGTACGACAGCGATCGCAACATCTACTGACGTGTGGATGGCCGTTGGCTCGCTAGATGCTCATCCGCCCTTTGACAGGTCTTGTTTTTGGTCCTGCTGGGGGTCCACAGCCCCCTCCTCACCTGGCAAACCAGGTGGGGGAGACGGTTTAGTCACCAACTATCCAACCATGGAGCAGGTAGCACAGGATTACATGGTACCCGGGCGGCGGATGTGCATTCTTTTATAGTCTCCAGTATGGAAGACCACTAGAGGAAGAACAGAAAAGAATAGAACTAAATAAAACCACACAAAATAATGTTTTATCTGCTTCATGTACTTGTGGCCTTCAATCATCTCCTTCCCTTTATGCCTTGAATGCTAATTTGAACATTGGTTCCATTCGGACTGCTCTCAGTAATGAGATCCTGCACCTTTAGGGGGATCAGGTTTCTGAACCCCTCCTTCATACCATTCACACATGTTGTTCATATTTGCATGAATTGATGATGAACTCGTTCGCCAGATTAAATTGAGTCTATTATTTGAGTATGTTAATATTTTAGTCCAGTCACATTGACCTGCTTTCCTTCTGAAAAGCTTCACAACGGTAACAAATTCATAACCATTTATAATTCCAACAGATATATTTGCACAGAAGATAGACGCAAAATGTTGGAGTAACTCAGCAGGTCAGGCAGCATCTCTGGAGAAAAGGAATAGGTGACCTTTCGAGTTGAAACCCTTCATCAGAATGATGAGGGGTCTCGAACCAAAACAGCGCCTATTCCATTTCTCCGGAGATGTCGCCTGCCCTGCTGAGTTACTCCAGCATAACGTCGGTATAAACCAGTGTCTGCAGTTCCTTCCTGCACGATATATTTGCATAATTCTCTAATTAGAATTTGAACTGATTTCGGTCTGTATAAATTCTCCAGAATATGCTTCAGATGATGTTGTTTTTATACCTTACCCTCAGTGACTTTAAGCTGCTACTGCAGATACACATCATAACATGGTAGTGCCATTATGATTACATGAATTATGTAACTGTCTTCGCCAAAGTTATATAAAAGAGCTGGTGTTCAAAAATCTGGCTCTCAAACAGTACTTACCTTGTCCAACTCCATAACCTCAGAATTGTGCTTATGGTAACATGGTTTCTGCACTTTAGGAACATCTGCGGCAGCTTGCTCTGTCTTTGTGTTAAGGCAAGCTAATTTATCCATATTAATTGCTGCAATTGAAGAAATGATTTTTACTTTCTTATAGAATTAAAGAATGAGATATACTAGCTAGTCTCTTGCCTTCCAATGCCCAAACTCAAGTAAATTTGGAAGATTGAATGAAAAAATATTCTTAGAAAATACTTCCAAGAATATTGTTAGAAAATATTTTTTAAAACCACCAGATCTTTGGGTAAACCATAAGACTAAACTTGTTGCTGAGTTTTGATAATTTTCCAATGTGAAATAAGCTGTTACTTCAGTTACTGGACTGAAATGTGTCAATTTACATTCTGTTTTTCACAGTCACTTGTCGGTCTCAAAGCAATGTTCACGCAGTAGGCTTGTTCGCTGAATTAGATTTTAAATAAACAATTTTGTCACTGCTTACAAGCACCTTTTTTAAAAAGAGAACACTGGTCAGAAAAGCAGTGGAGAACACAAGTAAGCACCCAGGATTAACAGGAGCAGAGCCTCGCTGGAACGGTTTGGCTTGATCTTTAAAACTTTTATATCTATGTGGGGAAAAACGGCTGTGTGGCACTTTTACTGGTAAGTATGTGCAAACAATCCATATTTACCAAACCATAACGAGTAATATTGCCTGGATTCCTGGATGATAAATGCAGCACCAAGGCAACTTAAAGCATCAAATGAGACGTTCAATTATGTTATGTTAATTTGCTACTTTAACCACCATTAAAGTACAACTTGATCTTACTTAATGACTGCGGCTCATAACTAACAGGTGGTGAAGTGTGGAAAGTAAAACAAAAGTTACAGGAGTGAAGGACCACATTTTACAAGGAAAACAAAAGTATGTAAATGACTTACAATTTACAAAAGGAGTGATGGGAAGTTTAATGGAAATATTTACAGCTCCTCTCTTTGAGTTCCGAATGAATTTAAAATGCCGAGATAGCGAGCAATGACAAAAGGGGATTAAACCTTTTTAAAATGACCATACAATCAAAGTGGGGTTGTCTATATACAGGGAAGAATGACTGTTGGGAAGTGAAAAATGGCGTTGCATTTTTATTAACTTTGTGAAGTAGGTGACATTGTAGTTGACCAAGGATCACTAACATTTAGTCTGTGGTGTATGCTTTTATTTTGTTCTTGTTATACAGATGTAATGTAATTTAACCATTTGTGGATATTGCCCAATATAATAACCCTGTGTTGATATTTAGTGAACAACCTGCATATACACTCAGTTTCACTCTCTGCACATGCTGCCCTTATTTCCTGTATCTATATCTGATTTACAAAACCCGCAGTATTTTACTTTGCCTTAACAATTTAATTGTTCTCTGCCTTATACTGTATGTATACCCTTGGTTTGGTCTGAAAATTTGCAAGAATGGATATCATTCAACAAGACATTAATTATTCCTTCAACATCTTTTGAAAACGAAAAGAAATTGCCTTTGTGCAGCTCCTAATCAAGTTTGAAGGATTAGGATTGCCATGTTTGTGTTGACCCTGTATTGAGTATGTGTTTAAGGGAGAGAAACAAAGAGTTTAAGGAGAGAATTTCATGCTTTGCGTCTTGGGTCAGGGTGGCATGGTGGTGTTGCATTAGCGTTGCTGCCTTACAGCGCCAGAGACCCGGGTTCAATCCTGACTATGGGTGCTGGCTATGGAGTTTGTACGTTCTCCCTGTGACCTGCGTGGGTTTTCTCCGGGAGCTCCAGTTTCCTCCCACACTCCAAAGATGTGCAGGTTTGCAGGTTAATTGGCTTCGGTAAAATAGTAAATTGCCCCTTGTGTGTGTGTGTGTGTAAGATTGTGTTAGCGTGTGGGAATCGCTGGTCGGCATGGGCTCGGTGGGCCGAATGGCCTGTTTCCGTGTTGTATCACCAAACAAAACTAAACTGAACTAAACAAAACTGAAAGCATAGCTGAGAGTGGTGAAATGATTTAAACCACTTCCAATTAGGTCATATGTGTATATTGTACAACGTGCTTGTATTAGTTTGTATACAACACAATTGGGC
Source organism: Raja brachyura (assembly GCA_963514005.1). The sequence goes on along the minus strand of OY740794.1, from coordinate 14,304,712 downwards.
AAATCTGAATTGAAATCAAAACAACTTGACCCAGGATCTGAAACAAACAATTTTCGAGTGGTTCTAGACTGAGTCAAACAGGAATGATGTAATACTCTCTTCTATGGTGCGTTTATACAATTCTCAGTAAACCCTGTGGATCCAACTGGCTCAGAATATTTAACAATTATCACTGTCTTCTAACTTAATAAAATAGCGAAAATGAGCTCACATTCTACCTTTGTCAGCCAAAAGTTCCAGCTGAAACATTTTAGCTGCAGTGCAAGAGATCATCTTGTTTTCACTTGGTAGCCAAGTTTAGCCTCGGTGCGAAAAGGGACACAAAGTGCTGGAGTAACGCAACGGGTCAGAAAAGCATCTCTGGAGAATGCAGACAAGTGATGTTTTGAGTTGGGACCCTTCCCGAAACATTGCCTGTCCATATTCTCCAGAGATGCTGCCTGACCCGCTAGGTTATGTGTCTTCTTTTATAAACCAGCATCTGCAGTTCCTTGTGTCTACACTGAACCCCAAAGCACATCACTGTCATACAGTCATTATGATCATGAAATCGTACAGCATGCAAACAGGCCATTCAGCGTAACTAATTCAAGTCGGCAGTCTTCATCTAAATCCCATCACCCTAGATAATTTAAGGGCTCATCTAGCCACTACTTCAGTTTAGTTTAGTTCAGTTTAGTTTAGCCACTTCTTAAATGCTGTCAGCATCCCAGCTACAAATACTCTCTCGGGCAGTGCTTATTAGGCACTTACCACTCTCTGGGTGACGAAGAACTGCTTCAAATCACTTCTAAATCTCTTCCCTCTTATCCTATGCCTACGTCCACTTGTTTTATGTACCTCTGAAATGAGGAAAAGTATTCTGCAGTCTATCCTTTCTGTATCCCTCATCATTTTATATTCCTCAATCATGGTTCTCAGCCTTGATCCTTGAGAGTCACAAGGATCCAATTGCAAAGATATCCAACTGTGGAGTTAATCTTCCAATTTTAGCATGAAGAAATGCCAACTTTTTGAGGAGATGTCTGAAAAACAGATTTTGTATTCCTGTGAAGGTTATAATTAGATGCCAGTCCTGTTGTTATTTTGAAAGATAGTTGGGAGTTCTCCGGATTACCAGAGATGCCTCTTTCTCAGCAACCCTGCCAGTAACAGACTTAATATGCATTCATTCTACCCGATGGGTCTTACCATACCTAAAATGTCTTCAGTGCTTTCACATGTTGCAGTTTTAGCTACATGGCATACTAACATTTTACTGACACAGGGAGATAGGATATTATTAAAGCATGTCATAGTCATACTGCATGGAAACAGGCTCTTCGGCCCAACACATCCATGTTGACCATGGTACCCCATCTAAGCTTGTCCCATTTGCCCAAATTTGATCCATATCCCTCTCCACCTTTCCTATTTGTGTACCTGTCCAAATGCCTATTAAATGTCATTATTGCTCCTGCCTCAACTTCCTCCTATGGTAGATCATTCCATCAACCCACCCACCACTCTCTGTGAAAAAGTGTAAAACAATGAATACTATAATTGTTGAACAATACTCAGTTTGCCAAATAGGAAGACAGTAAAAATTGTGAAAACTCTTGGTCCACAGCTTACGAGGATGTAAAAACCAACAATTTCATGGAAGTTGATGTAACGCCTTGATTATTTAACTGCTCATAAAGCAGCTTTAAAATATTTCCCCGTTCCACTGGCTGAATAATTCCACTTTTCATGAGGTGGCAGAAAGGTTGATACATGTTTTTTAAATTACTGGTGAGGAAATCACCATTGTGGCTTTCATAGCCGTAAGTGGAAGAAGTTCTGGAGAAAAAAAGCCTAACCCTATTATGAGCCATCATGAATTTTGCCAGTGCAAATCTTCCTTATTATATTTGAAGATCTAAAATAATGACAGCTGTCTCATAGCCTTTGTTTGAGTTTAAGTTCGAGTTTAGTTTATTGTCATGTGTACCAAGGTACAGTGAAAAGCTTTTGCTGTGTGCTAATCAGTCATCGGAAAGACTATACATGATTACAATCAAGCCATCTACAGTGCACAGAGACATGATAAAGGGAATAACTCGAGTAGTGTTTAGAGCAAGATAAAGTCCAGAAAGCCTGTTCAAAGATAGTCCGAGGGTCTTCAATGTAGATTATAGCTCAAGACTGCTCTCTAGTTGTTGGTAGAATGGTTGGTAGGTTGCTAGGCTTGTTATTGTACAGGTATGAATAACATAGGAAAATGTGGCTGCACACTGAAATGAAATGGAGTAAACAGTTGTGATGATGGGTGCTAGAGAATTAAAAAGTTAACGGGTATCACTGATCTGCCCATGGATTATTCACTGCAATTTAGAGGTGCCACTGGTGCTTTATAACTTGTGTTTCAACTCACAGTTAAGCAGCTCATGCACCTTTTAAGGTTGTACTCTACCAGGGGGCTACAGAGCTTTCCAAAGGTGAGACAATCTCATGTAAATCTGTTGTACAAACTGCATTTATCAAGTCTGAGCTGTTTCTTCCCAATATCCAACTCTCTAGGTACCTTGTAAACCAAAGGACAGGAAAATATATCCTCTCACAACGAAGGGCAGCTTAATGAATACAATTTGCTAATCAGGGATTGTGCTTATGGCAATACTTTACTGAACTATATTTCCAAAAAATAATTTCGCTGTCCGTTTGCACAAGTGACAATAAAGCCCCATTGACCAGTAATATTCAGAGTATTAAGTGTGTGGTTAGAGTTGGCTGCTTAACCATAAGCAGAATTAGGGATGAAGTACTTCAACTTGCAAGTCACAAATCCTAATCAGAAGTGCAAAGCATTCAAGTCTTTTCACTCTAATTCTCAATAAGATTTCTCCCTCTGAAGATTGGAAGGGAACCTCTGGCTGAGGAATTGTTCATTCTGCTCCATTCACACAGGCTAATTTCTGTTAGCAAACCTTGTACTGGAATAGGTGGCTCAAAGACACGCACATCTGGATATCCACCTTTCATTCGTGTGATACTGGTGCACTGCTAGTCATCCCCAAAAGCCATGCTTGTTGTTGGTTTCAGGCCACTGCGCACTGACTGCAGCCGACAGGTATGTTCTGCTAAATATGATGGCTTGCTTAGTAGTGTAGCAACTGGGGGAGTGTTTGTCAGGAGAAAAGGAATGATCAGAAGGCTGGGGAAGATCTAAGACAGAAATGAGGAGATACGAGTGGAAAGGCATCATGTAGTATTGCAGCACCACTGTAGAATGAAAGTAGGCCATTTGGACTATCAAATCCACCCTGGATATCTGCAAGAGCATTGAACCAGTCCCATTTCACAGTCCTCATACCCAGGTATGGTTTTCTTCTTCAAGCACCTTTCAATTCTCTATGAAATTGTTCTGAACGGTCCTTCCATAAGCTAGGGTATTGTCCGATTCACCTCTACTCCAATAAGGACATTGAACGTTGTCTCTGGAACTGATGCACGACAATGCTCTACATTGCTGAGACATACATGGTGTGCTCTGTATCTTTCCCTTTGCTCTATCTATTGTAATTGAGTTTGACTTGATTGTATTTATGTATGGTATAGCATGCAAAACAAAGCTTTTCACCATACCACAGTACATGTGACAATAATAAACCTGAATCTAAGTGACATTTGGATTTCCATCAAGCTCCCTCCCTGTCAGCAGATTTCTGATAATGACTGCACATTGCATGAAATAGGGGCTTCCTCATATCACCTCTGGTAAATTCCCCAATGCCTTTAATTATTTTTGGATAATTTCTCTAGATTCAATTTGTTCAGAACCTCAATGATTTTGAACTATTCATTTTAAAATCTATTTGGTGGAAGCGCCTGACAGACCCTTTACAGATTATTAATCAGATTGCACGTAAGCCATGTATGCCTAACATAGCCTAACAATGTTCAGAAGAAAACTGGTTGTGATGCTATTCTGATATAACACACAGCAGTGCAAAGCCCCCTCACATCCGTAGCTCTGAATGAATGAAACACCATCCCCAAAGACAGCAGGTGAATGAGCAGTGACACTTTACTGATGCCCAAGAGCAGTCACAAAGTTATGACAGCAAAATAGTAATAATATTTGAAAAAAAATCGTCTGCGCGTCAATACTCCAGTGAGTCACAAAGAGAAAACTGAGCCTGAGATTGGAATTTGAGAACTAGGAATATAAGATAGAGGTGGGGCGTTAATATCAAACTAGTTTCCACTGGAAAGTCCATAACCGAACCGTAACAAACTACCAACATAAGTCACCTTTGTCATCAGCTATGAATTATCCAGGTTCATACAGATTCCACTATTATATTTGGCTCATATCACTGATTAAATGGGTACTTTACCTGTTGTAATTGGGAACACCTTGTATCATTAAAAACAGGTGGCTTTAGTTTGGGAGAAGTCCACTTTCTAACCTACTTTATCTGTTTAACTCATGCACCATTACTGAAGTTCAGAAAAAGAACATTGATCGAATATACCAGCAGTCCTTTAAAATGGTCCAATACAAAATACCCTTTGCATCAGCGTGGTTATGCCACTATTTTGCAATGCAAAGACAAATGGTGTGAGCAGATTGGTCATCCGGTTCTTTCTGTGGTACTAACTTGGTAATAAGAGCCAGCTGTTTGACTTCTAATCGTGATTTGGATTTTAAGTCATTTCACTGCCGCTTACCTCACTCCTGTAGATTCAGCTGACCTTTGCACTCTGCTTCTCCATTTCCTGCCCCATTACTCACTATTAATGAGCAGCAGTCGCTCGTCCACAGCCTCTGAATGTTGTAACAACCTGTTATTAAAAGGTGGGAAGTGGAATGAGCTGTCACATCCTTTTACTCTGGTCAAAGAACGGCAGCATTTAGCATTAGAAGAATAAAAATGCATTCCTAGCCAACAAACGCCTGAGAAACAGGGTTACCAGTGGTTAAGGAGAAAATGAGCACCATTATGCGGGAAATCTTGTTATCCTACTGGTGAAATGTTTATTGAGGAAATCTTTAATGAATTTTCAGTACTTGTAATGATTTTAAGCTGTTTCGTAGATTCTAGTGTCCACTTTCCAAGAATGGCTCAGCTAAAGCTTTGGAGGTTTTGTTACATTAATGCGACAATGTACAAGAGTTGATTAGCGCATCGTGGCACATCTGGTCGAGTTGCTGTCAACTAGTGGCTGTCAACTAGTTGACGTTGCGCCTTCTAACTAATCCGTGAAATAATTCAAGATATTATTGAGAGATAGAATAAGGTTCTATATAAATATATTTTTCATCGTCAATTCTACAGGATACAAATTATTTTTCATTCCTTTAGTTAACCACAAATGGGAATGGGCCAACTAACAAATGATAAAGGAGTTAAATATTTGAGAATGGATGGCACTGCAAACATTGAAGACTAGATTCGCTAGTGAAGACTTAATGTTTGCAGATTAGTTTCATTGGTTCCGCTTTCTTCATTGCATTGATCTAAGTGTTGGCTTTGTGCATGGATGCAGACTAGACACCTGTAGAAAGTGTCTTCAGCCTGCATTATTGCCACATAGTGTTAAATTATTGATGTTATGGAGAGAGAGGTCTGAGCAGAAATGACTCTGATGTGATTGCACCATTTATCACATCGTCCCATCTCCGCTGCTTTTTGCTTTCTGCCGAGGCATCTCTCTCTTTGATTCCTTGGTCGTTCCTCCCTCCTTACGCACTCCTCCCTCTCCCCATCGCAAGACCAAGCGTAGACTAGGTGATCGTTTTTGCGCTCTGCCCGCCACGGCCTGCTGGAGCTGATGATTACAAACCATCTTAACTCCCCTTCCCATTCTCATATGAACCTTTCTGCCCTTGGCCTCCTCCGCTGCCAGAGTGAAGCCACACTCTGTTCTGGGAGAACACCACCCCATATTGCACATGGGTAGCCTACTGCTTAATGATATGCACATTTAATTCTCTAATTTCAGGAAACCCTCTCCACCTTCTCATCTAAATGGTTCTCTCTTCTCCCCTGCACACACTTTTCTTTCCATTCTCGCAGTTCCCGTCACCCAGTTTCTTTCTCCTCCTCCATCTGCTTATTCTTCACACCTTCCATTCCCTAGGCCACCCATTTTCCTTCCTCTCCACTGCCTTACCTCATTTCCTTCCACCCACTATCTCCCCCTCTGGTTTTCCATTTCACTCCCCATCTTTCTTCCTTAATGGATTCCTCGCCTCACCCTTTTGTCTTCTTCACCACCTCCAGCCTTGGTTTCCATCCCCACTCATTTCTCTCCTACCTGACTCATCAACCAGTCACCTCCCACCCCTGCCCCCCCCCCCCGCCCCCCCCCACCCCCACCTGAACCATCTATTTCTTGCCAGATTTGGACTCACCCCTCCGCCTTCCCTCTCTACCAACTTTCTTTCTTCTGCACAATCAGGCTGAAGAAGGGTCCTGATCCAAAGCATCATCAGTCCTTTTCCCTCCATTGATGCCGGCTGACCCCACAGAGTTCCACAAGCAGTTTATTTTTTTTAAACAAACATTCCACCATTTGAAGTCTCTTGCGGCTCCATTTGACTAAGTTAGCAGCACAATAAGGAGACTGATATCTGATGAGTTCTTCTGTAAAATATGAATGGGTCAGGCCGCATCTCTGGAAGACATGGATAGGTGATGTTTCGAGTCAGAACCCTTCAGTATGAAGAATAATCCCAACCAGAAACATTGCTTATCTATGCCCTTCAGAGATGCTGCCTGACCCATTCAGTTTTTCCAGCACTTTATGTTCTATGCAAGATTCCAGCTCCCTGTTACTCCTGCGAGTTCTTGCCTGGTTGTTTCTCAATGATGCAGAAATATTGATTATTCATCAATAAAACAGGCAGTGAATCCAGTTAATAACACCCTTTATATGCAGGAGAACCATGGAAATAGTTATGTATCTGAATATTTTCCCATCTAATTTTGGGGCTGGAGTCACTAATATTTGAAATGGGATCTGCTGCTAGTCAAAGCGAACCTCCTTAAAAGGGAATAATGTTCTTTCTTACCCTTCGGAACATAGTCTTGGTAAGGTATGATGTTTCTCCTCGGTGCTTGTGGTTAACTCGAGCGCTTATGATTCATGTTCTGGACTTATTTCAACTCTACAGTGTTTTCAAAATAAAATTATCCAGTTGGCAATACATGGAGATATTAGGTGAACAAAAATAATATTTAGAGTACCATTGGGTTTCTGTTTAAAAAGCCTAAGTGTCTTCATGATAAGAATTAAATTGTGTCCAGCCTTCTGTCCCTTGAAGATTCAGATACATTGACTTATGTAACTTGGAGAACATTATTCATTATTGTGTCACCTTCTATAACTATTATAAACTGTATACTTAAAGCTGAATGTAATCAAAGCTGAGTGCACAATCTCCCTTACTTGACAGACAGCTCAAAAGATGAAAGCAAAAGGCTATAGAATCATAGTCAGAATCATACAGCCAAGAAATAGGCCCTTCCGCCCAACTAGTCTGTGCTGCCCAAGATGCCCCATTTACGCTATGCCCATCTACCTGCGTTTGCCCATTTTCCTCGCAATCTTTCCTATCCATGTAGCTGTCCAAATGTCTTTTAAATGTTGTGTTGGAACCTGCCTCAAATATTCCTCTGGCAGCTCGTTCCATAGACGCACCACCCTCTGAGTGAAAGTGTTGCCCCTCAGGTTCCCATGAACTTTTCCCCCTCCTAACTTAAGCCTATGTCCTCTGGTTCTTGATTCCTCTACTGTGGATAAAAGACTCTGTGGATTCACCCAATCTATTCTGGCCATGATTTTATACACCTCAAAAAGATCACCCCTCAGCCTGCTGTGCTCCAAGGAGTAATGTCCTACACTGTCCAACCTCTCCCTATATTGCAGGACCTCGAGGCCTGGCAACATCCTCGTAAATCTTTTCTACACTCATTCCAGCTTAATAACATCCTTCCTGTAGCAGGGTGACCAAAACTGAACACATTACTCCAAATGAGGCCTCGCTAATGTGTTGTATAAGTGCAATGTAAAATCTCAACTGCTACACTCAATACCCTGACTGATGAAGGCCAATGTATCGAAGGTCTTCTTGACCACCGTATGACGTCACTTCCAGTGAGCTATGTAGCTGCGCTCCTATATCCCTCTGCTCCCCAACATTCCCCAGGGTCCTGCCATTCAATATGAAGGTCTTGCCCTGGTTTGACTGCCTAAAGTGCAACTTATCTTCATTAAACTCCATTAACCATTCCTTAGTCAACTTGTTCAGCCGATCAAGATCCTGCTGTAAATTTTGATAACCGTCTTCATTATCTACGATACCACATAATTTAATATCATCTGCACACTTACTAATCATGCTTTGTACATTCCCACTGGGCCAGGTACCATTCCCAGAGTCACACCACTAGTCACAGGCCTTCAGTGTGAAAAATAACCTCCCACCATCACCCTCTACCTCCTTCCATTAAAATGATTCTCTATCCTATTGGCTAGCTCTCCCTGGACCAAATATGATCCAGAGCAGCCTACCATGACGAACCTTGTCAAATGTCTTGCCTCACTGAGGTCAATGACGTCCCACAATGGTGAGGCCCATAAAGTCTCTAGCCTTGCCCTTATCAGCCTTTTTGGTTGCTTCTTCTCAAAAAAAACTGAATCAAATTCCTTTTTTTGTATGTTCCTCAATTGCCGAAACTCCTCCAAGGATACATTGATCCCTGCTGCTCACCCTGTCTTTATCCATAAGTATTTTAACACTAATAGAACTGTGGTAGCCGGTGCAGAAAAGCCTGCTCACTGACAATTCAGTCACTTGCCCTTCCCAATTTCTTAAGAGTAGATCAAGCTTCGCCCTCTCCTCTATAGGGCCGTCTATATATTGCCTGAAGAAACTTTCCTGGACACATTGGACAAATTTGACCCCGTTTGGACCTTTGGCACAATGACAGCTCCAGTATATATTGGGAAAGTTAAAATCCCCCCCCCCCCTATTAGTCTTTAGATGCCTGAAATCTCCCGGCACGTAGAAAATTTCACTCTGCCTAGTCACATTTGACAATGAAGTATTTCATTCCATTCCATTCTTCTAATTCCCGTTGACTCTGTGGAGGTCTATAGTATACTCCCAACAAGGTGATCATCCCCTTTTTATTTCCCAGCTCCACCCATATAGCCTCACCAGATGTACCATCAGTAGTAATATCAAGGCTATGACTCTATACCAAACGCAGACAGGTGACACTAGTGTAGCTGGGTCATGTTGGCCGATGTGGGCAAGTTGGGCCGAAGGGCCTGTTTCCACACTGTATCACTCTATGACTCCAAGTCAGACTACTGCTGTGACGTTCTCCTTCATCAATAAAACTTAGGATAGTGAGAGTGTGCCCACAGCTTGGATGATAGTAGTCTAAGAAGAGTCTTGTCCCAAAACGACACCTATTCCTTTTCTCCAGAGAAGCTGCCTGACCCGCTGGGTTGCTCCGGATTTTTGTGTCTATGTTCTAGTAGTGGCCAAAGATTACATCGATGAACTCCAGTTTATTTGTTGCAAAGCGGCAGGCCGGATAACTAATGCAATACTCCAGTGTCAATACACCAAGCAAATCTTTCTACTAACAGAGATAACTGATTCTGCTGAGCATCCATCCTTTCTTGATACCATAACCAGACTGATTATGTGCTAGAGGGTGTGTTGTTGAGGAGCTGATTCTTTCTGTCCAGGAGCTGATTCTTTCTGTCCACAGCTCCGTTTGGCTTGATACAAACAGAGTAAGTGAATGGCACGCTCTTGAATTGCCACCCAATCATTCCATGCTGTGGCACAGCTGCCCTCTCATTGTTGTTGCTCTTTCTTTTGATTTGAACTACAATCAGGTAGAAGAGCAATAACTTAAACCAAACTTTAAACACTTAATGACTTTTGCAGAAGATTTAGGGGGAAAATTGTCAAACTGTATGAAATGTAGTGCAGCAAGCCTAATTTATGCCTTGGGTGTGGAGGCTGTTTGCACTGCCCAGACATGTGATAACTCACTGAAAAAAGGAACATGGTAAACAACCTCATTGAATTATCCCTCAACGGTCATCGGTGCGCAGTGTTCCAGAACTAATTCAAACACTACCCCAAAGGCTCAAGATCTGTGCATTGTTGAGAGTTTCCAGCTACTGATCCCAAGAAAGATCACTCATCGCTTATTCCACTCAAGATATCCTGATCAATAACTTCTGATGCCATCTAGCTTCGAGCTGCATTTTGTCAAAGTCCAGGGATTTTAAGCATCACTGACTCTCCTTTCCATCTCCCCTATAACCCCCCCCCCCCCCCCCCCCCGCACAATACAAACCCCCACCCCCACCCCCGGTCATGTTATTTGAACCTTTCAGTGTCTCGGTCACGAGGCCATTTTATTGGCTTTACATAGCGCCCAAATACAATTACCATATTGTTAACCCACCATAATTTCTTAAAAAAATTCTAAAACAAACAGATTGAAGTGTTTTATATTTATATACGTAATGCTTGAATGCCGGTGTATAAATATTCTGTGAATTGGCCATTCATTTAGTCATCCTACATGTAACCTGAACCTTATCCCTCACGTTTAGAGAATAAAAGCTCAATTCATGTCCTTTCGTCTTGAAAGAGTTGATCTTCTTGACGGAGTATCACAGTATTAAACAAAATCAAGAGTGTTAAAAAGGGAGCAGTTAGATAACCCTACAGGTTGCATCTTGTCTGGGAACTCTGAGAGTCTGGGGTATAGTCACTGTGGCAGACATTTCTCGTGACAGACATTAACGGAAAGAATCATAATTCAACAGTTAAAATATCAATGTAATTCTGTCTTTCTTAGGATGGAGGGTTAAGACTCCCCATGAAGCTGATGCCTGCTTTTCCTGTCACTTAATTGCTTGATTTCCTCCATGCTGAGAAATATACTGCAGTTCAGTACTCCTGTGATATCTAGGGGCAGTAGAGAACCATGTTCCGTATTGACACTGTGTGCGGTTCTCTTTCAACATATTTCCGCACAGCTTTAATACCAGGTTACTTCAGTGAGAAATGAACCCACCATGGCTCAGTATTTTAACTTTAATGAGTGTTTTGGATTCTTCGCATTACCTGGAGTCTCAGCCTTATTTTCCCAAGGGAGTTTGAGCACATTCCCGCTGCAGGAGATGTAACACCTGTCCCTATACCTCCTCCCTCACATCCATCCAAGGGCCCCAGCAGTCCTTTCAGGTGACACAGAGGTTCACATGGACTTTACTACAAGCAGCTGCATTTGGCGCTGTGAAAGTGGCCTCCTTTCCATCAGCGAGAACAAACATAGATTAAGCAACCATTTCGCCAAACGCGCTCAGTCCATCAAGACCAGCCGGATTTCTCTGTTACTAACCATTTTAATTCCCTTTCCTTTCCCATACTGACATTTCTGTCCCAGGCCTCCTCTATTGTCGGAGTAAGGTCACATGAAAAATGAGGAACAGCACCTCATATTCTGCTTTGGTAACTTGCAACCCAATGGTATGAATATTGAATTTGACAACTTTATGTAAACAAACCCTCTTCCCTTTTCTTCCACCCCCACTTTTCCCCCAATCTCCTTTCCCCCCCACTTAGATACACACCCACATCTCCCTTTGCCCTGTCCTCTGTCCCCTCCCACCTACGATCCTTTCTCTTGCTTCACATTTAACACGTCTTCTATCCTTATCTCATACTTTGTGTATGTTCATGTCTGGTCTTTGTCCAACCATCTGCCCATCAGACCCCCTCTCCCCCTCACCTGTATCAACCTATCACTTGCTGGTCTTTATCCCACCCCAACCTCTCTTCCGACTCACCACCCCATTACAACCAGTCTGAAGAAGGGTCCCAATCCAAAACATGGCCTATCCATGTTCTCCAGAGATGTTGCCTGACCCATTGAGATCCTCCAGTACTTTTTGGGTCTGTGTCATTTTGTTCTAAATATCAGAGCATTGAATCAGTTTTATCTCAACTACCATCACATTTTACACAAGCACTTCCATCTCTGTGTGATTTCTAATGTGTGAGAAGAAAATTGGGGAATAATATATTCAGGAAATCTTGCTGCAATTAATTAGAGCAAGATCACACCAAGAAGACGCCATAAGGTTTAATTCTCCTTATTTGAGAAATGATATAACCTTTTCGAGTTTGACCCAAAACGTCACCTATTCCTTTTCTCCCGCTGTCCAGCTGAGTTACTCCAGCTTTTTGTGTCTATCTTCAGTTTAAACTGGCATCTGCAGTTCCTTCCTACTGTTTATATCAAAGATCCTATAGCAAGCAAGATAGATCACTCGACGAAAAAGACGTAGTACGGTCATGGGCAGATTCATGGGTTATTTTTGGCTCCATTTCCGTAACCGGTTTCCGTCTCCGCACCAAAGATCCCATAGCGGAGCTAGTGCGGAGACGGAAGCCGGTTACGGAAACACCCTCGTAAAAATAAATGTTATTTGGTAAAACTATTCTCCTCATTTTCAGAATTATAATTTATTAACACAAACTGTCCCCCGCAACGTTGATTACACTGCGAGTCGGGTCGGGTCGGGTTACTGAAATGGATGAAAAAAAGGCCCACGTTCTGTTCCGTTCCATTGCGAACTACACGTCAGCCCATTGCATTTAGAAGGAGTGGTCTATCTTGCTCCGCCATAGGATCTTTGGTTTATATGTTCAGCAACACATTTTCTCCGGGAAGTAGGATAGTGCATGAGGAGAGGCTGAATAGATTAAGCCTGTGGCATTCGACTCTCCCCCTTGGTGAAATGCGAGAAATCTTAAGAAGTTATTTAGAAGATAATTAAGGGATTTATCCTTGGTATTCAAGTTAATAGATATCCCTCAATTAACACCATTAGAATTGATTAATCACCATTGTATTTGTTTGTGGGTGCCTGCTGGGTGCAAATTGCCAGCATTTTTTCCTACATTATAATCGTGACAAGTTTTCAACAATTACCTAATTGAAAAGTAAAATATTGATGCAGAAATCTGGGAAATAAGCATTCTCTATGCTGGAAATATTAAACGATCCAAACAGCATGTGTGCAGGGAGAAACAGAGATACCATTTACGATAGATGACTCAAAATGCTGAAAAGTTATCAACAAACTATTAACTTTAAGAAAGCATTGCAGATGCTGGAAAAATCGAAGGTGGACAAAAATGCTGGAGAAAGTCAGCGGGTGAGGCAGCATCTATGGAGAGAATGAATAGGCGATGTTTCGGGTCGAGACCCTTCTTCAGACTGATGTCGGGGGGGGGCGGGAAAAAGAAAGGAACAGGCAGAGACAGTAGGCTGTGGGAGAGCTGGGAAGGGGGGAGAAAGCAAGGACTATCTGAAATTGGAGAAGTCAATGTTCGTTTGTACCGCTGGGGTGTAAACTACCCAAGCGAAATATGAGGTGCGGTTCCTCCAATTTGTGCTGGGCCTCACTCTGGCTATGGAGGAGGCCCAGGACAGAAAGGTCGGATTTGGAATGGGAGGGGGAGTTGAAGTACTGAGGCACCGGGAGATCAGGTTGGTTAGTGCAAACTGAGCGGAGATGTTGGGCGAAGCGATCGGCAAGTCTGGCCTCGCCAATGTAGACAAGTTGACCCCTGGAGCGGCAGATGCAGTAGATGAGGTTGGAGGATGTGCAGGTGAACCTTTGCCTCACCTGGAAAGACTGGTTAGGTCCTTGGATGGAGTCGAGGGGGGAGGTAAAGTGAAAGTGTTGCATTTCCTGTGGTTGCAAGGGAAAGTACCAGGGAGGGGGTGGTTTGGGTGGGAGGGGATGAATTGACCAAGGAATTATTGAGGGAACAGTCTCTGAGGAAAGCAGAAAGGGGAGGAGATTCGAAGATGTGGCCAGTGGTGGGATCCCATTGGAGGTGGCGAAAATGTCGGAGGATTATATATTGTATGCAACTGCTGATAGGGTGGAAGATGAGGACAAGGGGGACTCTGTCCTTGTTACGAGTAGACGGATGGGGAGTGAGAGCCAAGCTGTGGGATATAGAGGAGACCCTGGTGAGCGCCTTATCTATAATAGAAGATAGGAAGCAGGGTGGGAAGAAGTGGTGAATTCGGATGGAAATTAGTGGTGAATTTCCAATTTCCATTTGGCACTCAAATTCACTGGAACCATTTCCGACATCTCCCTACCATTTCTAGACCTTACCATCTCCATCGCAGGTAACAGACTACTGACCGACATCTACTACAAACCCGCTGACTCCTATTGCTGTCTGGACTACACTTCTTCCTACCCTGCTTCCTGTAAGGACTCTATCCCCTACTCCCAATTCCACCGTCTATGCTACATCTGCACTTAGGATGAAGTGTTCAAGACCAGGGCATCCGAATTGACCTCATTTTTTAGGGAATGGGGGTTCCCCTCTTCTATTATAGATGAAGCTCTCACCAGGGTCTCCTGTATATCCCACAGCTCCGCTGTCACTCCCCATCCCCCTACTTGCAACAAGGACAGAGTCCCTCTTGCCCTCATCTCCCACCCTATCAGCCGCCACAGGACCCAAGCAGTCTTTCCAAGCGTTAAAGAAGGAACTGCAGATGCTGGAGAATCGAGGGTACACAAAAGGCTGGAGAAACTCAGCGGGTGCAGCAGCATCTAAGGAGCGAAGGAGTTAAGCGACGTTTCGTGTCGAGACCCTTCTTCAGACTTTCCAAGTGATATGTGGGTTATGAGGTATCAGCTGCATTTCATCATAAGAAGCAATGGTTAAGGAGTTAGGCAGAAGCAGCAAGTGTTGGGAAGCTTAAGATAAGATTTGAGGGGTTGTCCCACTTGGGCGACCTAATCCGCGAGTTTAGAAGAGTGTCTTCGACCTTCAAGCTCAAGGGCACTCGCCTGGACCTCGAGGTGGATCGACCGTCCGTGTTGAAATTGCGAGCTGGATCGACCGACCGTACACACACAAACACACACAAACATATCGCAAAGGCGGGGGCCATGGAAAGCGGGGGAGCGCTGTCTGAAATTCACACCCGCGATGAAGAGGAAGGTAAAACGGCTGCACAGTAATGGTAAGTCCTTTAGAGAGCACGGAGGAGGGGTAGAGGGGGAGAGAGGGGGAGAGAAGCGGAGAAAAGGGGAGAGAAGGGGGAGAGAAGGGGGAGAGAAGAGGAGGGGAGAAGGAGTGGAGACATTTTAAAGAATTATAATAAAGTTTAGTGGGCATTTTACCTACCGGTAGGTTTTCCTTGGTCCAAAAAACTCCAATGAGCCAATCAAAATGCCCGGTCAGTGAAGGAGATCGCCTACGGCTGCCCTCGACTGCCTGTAACTAAATAGCGCCCCCACTCCACTGCACTACGAGTTCAAAAGAACCATGCCGACCAAATTTTACTTGCGGAAATTTTCTCAACATGCTGAAACATTTTCTGCGACCTAGCTGAGGCCACGAGTATTCGGGAACTGCCCTTGAGCATGAAGGAGAGTTCCAGCGACCTCATAGAACCACGTGTCGACCATGCTGCGAGTTTGAAGGTCAAAGACACTCTTCTAAAAGTGCAAATTAGGGCACCCCCTTTACTGTCAGATTTTTGATGGAGGATGCATTTCACCTAGTGTGTTTAATAACGTGTCCATTTAAAAAAAAAGTTGATGGCATCCAGCGTGTGTGGGGCGGGGGGTTGGGGGGAGGGGGGGGGCATTGAGAGAACAATGCCACAATGAGCAAAGAAGGAACAGAGGGGGACAGTTGGGGACTAAATGGAATACTTGTAACTTTGGCAACACCCTAGATGTGGCAACTCTTTGCATACTCGTATGGGTGAAACATATGTGATAATAAAGTATTATTCATTGGACCATCTCCAATTGCTCTCGATATGGTTGTGGTGTGAATTTGCTAACTAATAAGTGAAGAGTTTCAAGAGTTTCATTCACCTGCAAGAAAAGAACGTCAATATATAACCAAGTAAGGATGGCACGTGAATAGTTGTTGTGAATTTTCCTGAATTTTATACTGTGATGTGGGCCACCAACTTAAGTGAATATATATTTTTTTAATCAGCATTATTTTCATTCCAATGAAGAGCATAACAATGAAAAACTAATTGGGATGACCCCATAAACCTACTGTGTCTACTCTTGAGTTAATCCAGCCTACTCTGCCATATGGAACATTTTCATTGCAACGAAGGCATCCATTACATCAATAGCAGCTTGTTGATTTAACAATGAGAATCCAGATATGTCACCGACTGTGATTTGGTATTTTCATTGATACAGGTTGTTACTTTGATATTAGAAATCAAAACCAGTCAGCATGAAGTGAGTAATCCATCAACTATGGTCTGACCAACCATTGCAAAAATTTGCATTGCCCTTCTTTTGATGTTCTTTGTTAACCCAGTCTTGTATCAAAGTTCTTCACTGAAGAACAAATTCAATAGTTTTGTTCAGTTTAGTTTGGAGATACAGAGAGGAAACAGGCCCTTCGGCCCACCAGGTCTACCCCAACCGGTGATCCCTGTGCATTAACACTATTCTACACACACTAGGGATAATGTTTACATTTACCTAGCCAATTAACCTACAAACCTGTACGTCTTTGGAGTGTGGGAGGAAACCAAGCATCCCTGAGTAAACCCACACAAAGTCACAATGAACGTACAAACGCCGTTCAGACAAGCACCTGTAGTCGGGATGGAACCATGGTCTCTGACCCTGCAAGCGCTGTAAGGCAGCAACTCTGCCACTGTGCCACTATGACGCCCTTCAGCCCTTCTCTTCAGTAACTTGATATTGTCAGTCAGATAACTGCAAAGACTTTCTTTTCAAAAAAGTCAAACATTTAAAAATAAATTTGTTCTCACTATATTGTTGATATTGAGGTACGTTCTACCCAACTCCTACCTCAGCCACAGAAAAAAAACGAACCACCTCTTGCACTACCATGGACTTGTGTTGTAATTGTGCATTTGTGGTTGATCAATGTGATCAGCTATGATCACATTGAATGGTGGTGCTGGCTTGAAGGGCCAAATGGCCTACTCCTGCACCTATTGTCTATTATTGTCTATTTGCACTAATGTCTTGTTTTTTGATTAGTCTTTTTCTTGTAGTTTAATTTAGTTTACAGATGCAGCGCAGAAACAGGCCCTTCGGCCCACCGGGTCTGCACCGACCAGCGATCCCCGCACACTAGCACTATACTGCACTAGGGACAATTACCAAAGCTAATTAACCTATGAACCTGTACGCCTCTAGAGTGTGGGAGGAAACCGGAGCACCCGGGGAAAAATCACATGGTCACGGGGAGAATGTACAAACACCATAAACATAGAAACATAGAAACATAGAAATTAGGTGCAGGAGTAGGCCATTCGGCCCTTCGAGCCTGCACCGCCATTCAATATGATCATGGCTGAAGACAGTGCCTGTGGTCAGGATCAAACCCGGGTGTCTGGTGCTGCAAGGCAGCAACTCTACCGCTGTCACATACTGCCTTATGATTTTCTTAGTCTTGGATAATTGATGTATATTTTATATTTTTGGCACATTGAGGCACAAATTCTGCCCGTCCCCATCTGCCTTGAGATTGTGTTGGCAAACCATCTTGAAACTTTAGCAGTCATTTTAAAACTGAAAATCTTCTTTGATACCTGAAAGAGAATTACAAGTGAACAACATGAGGTTTAGTGGAAGTTTATGTGGCTCAAACTTAGTAGGGATGGCATATTTATTCTCGCACCAGCTGACGTTTACATCAGTCTGACATTTTCCATGGTCCTAAATTACCTGATTAATTTAATTCACTTTCATTATGAGTCATTCAGGCATTTCATTTCCAGCAGAAACACAAGTGATCATTGTAAAATAAAAGTTCCATGGAATTTGCAACAATTGACTGGAAAATCCACAAGGAAATTCCTGGTGGTAACCTTTTAATTCCTGTTCCAGCAATATTATAATAAGGTGGTCACAGGATAGCAGGTTGTCATCAATTTCCCAACGTTTAACATCATGCATGTTCCTCCCTTTTTACCTTCTCAGAGCTGCAATATCCTTCTTGCAATTATCTGATCCAAACTACCCACAAACACACCAATTATAGAATGTAGCAACTGCCTCATTGAGCAATAACACGATATTTGTTGCTTGGTTTGTCTCCTTACTCACTTTGCAACATTCAATTTGTTCTTCCATTTTCCTACAGATAAATATTTTCCCAATGATCCCATAAATGTTATCACTCAAGATTGATTCCGACTTTCCATCATGTCTTTGGTGCTCCATCTACTTCTCCGCTTTGAACTTATCAGCCCCCTGTTGGCTCAGCTACCCAAAAAGATCCATATCTTTGTGAATTCCATGCAGTGTTGTTCATTATTTGGCTACTCTGCACCTTTGGAAACGATGCGTTAGCTTTATTGTCATTGTTACCAGATGACCGTTCAGAGTGTCGGTGTTACATACTTTTGGCAGTTTAAAATGGAAATTATTCTACTCATTTTAAGTAGGACAATGGCTCTGCTAAAGTAGCAATGATTTGGATTAATCAAACAATAATATCAGCTGGATATTAATCTAGTCGGAAAGAAAATTAAATAATGTATCTGGAAACATAAAAGGTTATTACTTCATCATCAATCATGGTGGAAAGCATTTAGAGGCGACGCAATAGATTCTAATTGTGCACACATTGCATTGGCTGAGAAGAAAATGAGTATCCAAAAATAGTCTAACATCATTTTGGAAGTGGCAATGCTCATTCTTTGACAATCCTTCAGACCAGCTGCACCCCATGAGAGCACGGTAACACTCCATAAACTATCTGGAGAAATGCAATGTTCCTCCAATTTGTAGGGGCCTCCTCTCCCATATGAAAAGACAGCATAACGATTGCAAGCAATTCATCTTTATCAAAATTTAATTGAATAAGCGCCTCAGAAGGGATTGCAAATTAGCAGCGCACTGTGCAGTGAGGCATAATGTCCTGAAATTAAAGAAACTGGGGAGCAAGCTCTTTTGGAGCTTTCGAGTTACAAATGATTGTTTGCACGCATTGAGAAGAAGCCACGAGAATGAGTATGTTTGAGTTCTGCTTAGTCAACCTTAAGATAAACAAAAAGCTGCCAAGCCTGGTAGGGCAGCGCAGGCTAAGGTTGAAGTTGCATTTTACTCTAGTGGATTTGATACTAACAACTTGATCAACACATATGTTTAAAAATGACAGCCATGACGGTGAAGCTTTCTCGTTCTGTGCCCAGGTGCCGACTGCCGTTTCCCTCAGTGTATAGACCTCAATTGTGCCAGATCAGAAGCCCATTGAATAGGTTTTTAAGTGTTTCTGTAATATTAATAGTACCACTAAATGAATGTGAAATGGCTGCTGTTTCGTGAGAATGTGAAGATTTATTTCCGGTATCACTTTTTTAGGAGTAACACTAAAGAATATCTGCTGCAATTTTCATTGGGAATTACTAGCTGTGTAACAAAGACAAGTTTGTTCCCTGGTGAAAAGTTGCAAATGGATTTGCTTGGTAAATTAAGGAAAAAACCCATAAATTGAAATTCAATTTTATTCTTATCGTTTGGGACAAATTTAAGCTTTAGTGTGCCGAGCATTTAAAACTTAATTCACTGGAAGTCTAATGATGGGTTCCGATCCCAAACATTAACCATCCATGTTCTCCTGAGATGCCGAGTTACTCCAGCATCTCATTTGGGACATTTTTTGTAAACCAGCAACTGCTGCTCCACTTGCCACTTCTTCCGTTCATTTAGATCTCAACAAGGCGAGGGATGTTAGAGCTGGGGAATGAATGCTTGCAAGCTTGGCGATATTTGGTCAGTAATGGAGAATTTGCTGACAAACTGGACTGTAAGCTGGTCATAGCAAGGGTGATCCATTGTTGGCTGTGGGGTAGGTGAATCATTGTTGCTTTTTGCATATCTTTTTGCATATCATTTGTTCTATGCACCTTCTATATCTCTACTGTCCCTTTCCCCCAACTCATAATCTGAAGAAGGGCCTCGACCCGAATCAGCATCCAGTGATGCTGCCTGACCTGCTGAGGTATTCCAGCTTTTTGAGTCTATTTTCAGTGTAAACCAGCATCTGCAGTTCCTTCCAGCACATTTCATAAACTGGTCCATCGGGTTTGCCCTGCCTAAAATGGAAAATAAATCAACATCATCGAGACCTGACTTTTTGTTAACATTATGTAGCAATCTAAAGTTTTAATGTCAAAAATTTAATGGGTGTCCTAAATAACAATGAATGATAAGAAATACATACTCATTCATATTTTTTTGCCTCAATAATTTTTTCTGTGAATAAATCAGATCAGTTTGAAAGGTTTGATTGCTACTTATTGCACAAAACAACCTCATAAATTCAACCCATTATGATTTTCATGCAAATAATACAAAATGAGAATATTACGATTTATTATTGCGTCAGATTTTCTTGACTTAACACAGAGCAAAAGTATTAGTTAACAGATCCATTTTAAATGGATATGAGAGATGGAGAGTTGGGGGGGGCAGGTTACACTGATATTCTGGAACATGTTTGCATCAGGAAGGAAGAAGTATTAAAGATATGAATGTGATAAATCCCCAGGCCATGGTGGGATCTATTGCAGGATGGTATGGGAAGCGAAGGAGGCGAGTACTAGACATTGTGGTATCTTTGTTAGTCACAACTATGACCCAAAAGACTGAAGATTGGCAAATGTTGTTGCCTTATTATGGGCAGTAGGGATACGGTAGGAAACTAATGGCTGGTGAGTCTTTCATCAGTAATTGAGAAATTAAGGGACGGAATTTATGTTCATTTTAAAAGGCAGGGACTGATTAGAAGAAAAGAGCATGGTTTTGCACAAGGTAAAACCTCTCACAAACATGAAGGAGTTTTCTGAGGGGGTAACGTACTAAATTGATGAAGGCAGGTTGGTAGACATGGCAGTTAAGTAGCAAGCATTCATTCATTTTTATTATTTTATTCTGTTCGAAATAAAGAGTTAAATAAAAAATAAAAAATAAAATAAATTTCTTGTCATGTGCACAAGTGCAATGTGCTACAACTACAATGAAAATCTTGCTTGCAGCAGCATTGCTGGCATATAGAATTAAACAACATGCAAAACCATTCATTGTCCAGGACGGTAAAAGGAAAAGAGACTGAGCAAAAAGCAAGACATCAGTGTAAATGTACAATTACAGAACATGTTCATGGTAGTGTAAGATGTGGTTTGAAACAACGATTCACCTCCCCCACAGCCAACAATGGACCGATGTGGGCTCCACATTTCCTTGATCATCGTCGCTGTGATGAGCATACAATCCAGTTTGTCAGCAAATTCTCCATTACTGACTAAATCTGCCCCACAGCCAACAATTGGACAATCTTCTTCACGATTTACAATTCCATCAATTCACATTTTGTCATCAATCAGGCTACCTCCATTCTTGGAATAACACGTACAGTTTTGGTCATCTCATTGTAGGAAGGATGGAGGAATATTAGATAGGGTGCAGGTGAGATTCACCAGAATGTTGTCATGAATGGGAGGCTGTAGTAATAAAGAGAGATTTGATAGTTTAGAGATATAACACAGAAACAGGCCGTTCGGCCCACCGAGTCCACGATGACCAGTGATCCCCACACACTAACACTACCCTTCATACACTAGGGACAATTTACAATTTTGCCAAGGAAATTAGCCTACAAACGTGCATGTCTTTGGTGTGTGGGAGGAATCCAGAGCTCCGGGAGAAAACCCAGGCAGGCCATGGGGGGAACGTACAAACTCTGTGCAGACAGCACCTGTAGTCTGGATCGAACCCGGGTCTCCGCCAGTGTAAGACAACAACTCCACTGCTGGGCCACTGTGCCACCAATAGGCTATGTTTATTGTCACTGGAACACAGGAGGCTGACAAGTAACCTTATCAAGGTTTATAAGATCTCGAGGGGCATAGATATGATAGATAGGGGCAAGGGAGTTTACAACTATAGTTCACAGATTTACTGGAAAAGGAGGGATATTGAAAGGATTGAGATTTTCATACAGATGGGGTTGGCACATGTATTAAGCTGCTGGAGGTGATGGAAGTAGATATGATGACAATATTTAAAAGGCATTTTGACGGTTACTCGAATAGGAAAAGAGTTGGAGGATACAGACCTAATGCAGGTAAATGGGATTAGTATCGAGGGACATCTAGATCAGCATGGAACAGTTGGGCTGAGAGGTGCACTGCTGTTCTGTATCACTATATGACTAAATTTGAAGTCTTACTCCTCTCTCTATTTGTCCCTGTTGACAACAAGTTGTTATTTGCTATCACAATGTGAATAATAGCAATGACAGGCAGTGAGTTTGCCACTATTATCATGTTTCACATCCAATATCTATTTGCTTGGCCCTGACTGAGAACAAAACCACAGGTTAAAATGGCAATAAGGAATAAGCACAATTTACCACCGAGATGCACAGTGATCAATCACAAGGTTCAAAATAGTCCATTTGGTGGTGGAATTATTTCCACAGATTTGGAGCAAGCGGTATACCTTAGATTGTGATTTGGAATATGTTCGAGGTTTAAGGTTCAAGATATTATATTGTTACATGTACCAATTAAGGTACAGTGATATCTGATTTATCATATGTCTTTAGTTATTAAAAATAGTTGAAGGGTTCAGATGGAATTTGTCTGTGCACGGAAACAGACCTTTCGGTCCACTGAGTCCTCACAGACAGCCAACCATTTACGCCGTTCCATTAATCGTACCTTTTTCATTCACTCCACATTCTCATCGATTCCCATATATACTTCCTACACTCTAGGTAGAATAGTGTGATTCAATTACACACCAATAGAAGTGTGTTATTCTTCTACACGCCTGCACACTAGGAGTAATTTTCCAGTGGGCAATTAATCTATTGACCAGCACATCTTTGGGCTGTGACAGGAATCCGGAGAGCCTGGAAGAAACAAAGAATGTACAAACAGCACTCAGGCAGCACCTGAAGTTAGGATTGTTTTAGTATTTGGTTGTAGTGGGCCCTCCAGTTCACCAAATTCATGCCGACCAGCGATCTCCTGTACACTAGTTCTATCCTACACACTAGGGACAATTTACAGATGATAATTAACCTAGATATCCTACACTCTTTGAAATGTGGGAGGAAACTGGAGCAACTGGAGAAAACCAGGGAGAATGTGCAACTCCAAACAGACAGCACCCGAGGCCAGGATTGAACCGGGGTCTCTGGCGCTGTGAGGCAGCGCTCCACCAGCTGTGCCACAATGTCACCCAAAACATCAGACCAAAAGTGAACTTGTATCTGAATGTTTAAAAAGATTCTTATCATTTTCACCTGTGCTGAGGCAGTTAAATAACGTTTGCACATCTTTAAAAGAGCTGGTCGGGAAAAGGGAGTAGTTATCATACACATATCTAATCTGATTATATTCGACCATTGCCAAAGCTAAAATGTTGATAAATCATTAACAATCATAGGGAAGATGAAAGTGGATTGGAGGGAAAGATTTATTTAAAGAAAAGCAAGAGAAAGGAATTGTGAGGAGTTATATTGTGCTGAAATAAAATGACCATTTTGAACCTCATGACTGATCACTAAGGTGAACTTGACCCTATTGTTTCGCACTGAAGAGGAAAGGGTTTTCTGCACTGATAATTATGCAGTTAGGCACACTGCGAATGAGGTGCAGCAGTCAGCACAGAATGAAAAGACATGAAACAGTGAGTGTAGCCCATCCCCAGCCCACACTCAGCCTCTCTCTGTGTGAATTAATAAATCAGAGTGGCAAAAATGCACCTGGATCTTTGAGCAAAATGCAGACAAATCAAATAATTTGACTGGCATGGAATTTCCTTTTTGTTTCTTTGAACCCCATTTGCAGGTAACTTAATGAAATGATTTTTAAAACGAAACTGCAAGAAAATGTTCATTAAAAAATAATAAAACATGCAATAAATGAAATATGGCTTTTTTTCCCACACAATCTCTCATGGTTATACGTGTGGTCTTATTTAAGGGTAAACATCCAAAGCAGTTTCAGTAGTGAGAATTCTTCCTGTAATTATCATGTCTTAGATTAGTTTAGTTTAGTTTAGTTTGGAGATACAGCATGGAAACTGGCCCTTCGGCCAACCGAGTCTGCGCCAACCAGCGATACCCGCACATTAACACTTCCCCAAACATTCTAGGGACAATTTTAGATTGACACCAAGCCAATTAGTCTACAAATCTGTACATGTTTGGAGTGTGGGAGGAAACCGAAGATCTCGGAGAAACCCCACGCAGGTTATGGGGAGAACGTATAAACACCGTACAGAGAGCACTTGTAATTAGGATCAAACCCGGGTCTCCGGTGTTGTAAGGCAGTAACTCTACCGCTGCGCCACCATGCCGCCATCGTGTCCTCCTACATTAAGTGGCAAATTCAGGTAAAACTGTCAGGCAAATACACTAATTTCAAATATTTTCTTAAGGAGATATTTAAAACTTAGAGTTGGGGCAAATAATGTCCATTGGTACGAATTAATACAGACGAGAACTGTAATGAGGAAATGCTGCAGAAACTCTGCACCTTTGGACTTTAACATACGTTTATTAAGCTTATATTTGAGATATATTTGACAGATGGAGACTATTTTGGGATGAAGGTAAATTTAGAACCCTTCTTCATTCTGTAGACAAAGTGATTGAAAATTACCGTCAACCTATTTAAATATAAATTTAAGACTGATGTCAGTAAGCTTTCATCACACAACAAGAGATTGACCAAAGTTGCCGAATAAACTAGTGAACGCAAAATAAATCATTAAGGATTTACAACATGGCTTTAGGACAGTATAGCATGTCTTCTTCCTAACACTCCATGCCTGTCTTCCGCCAGTTCAGTGGAAAGCTCTCAACCCAAAATATTGATGATCCATTTCTCTCCACAGATGCTGCCTGACCTGCTGAGTTTACTTTAGACTTTCGCGATACAGCATGGAAACAGGCCCTTCGGTCCACCCAGCGACCACCTCATATGCTAGCACTATGCTACACACTAGAATTTACTGTTTTACTGAAGCGTATTAACCGAGGCGTCCCACCCTTTCGGTTAGTTGGCGTTTCGGCTTTGTTTCCGTCGGTTATCTGCCTTCCACTCCTTTGCTTCAGCTTCTCGTCCTTTGATGCCTCGTCCGCACCTGCATGCACCCATCACCCTTATGTTAATATTGTCTATCTCCTTAAGTAATCTGTGAGCTTCTACGGTCATCTCCACTCTCCCTATTTGTTTCGTATCATGTGCAAAATCACACCTGGTTATTCCCCCTTCTCCCATCAGGCAGAAGATGCAAAAGCACCACCAGATTCAAGATCAGTTACTGTCCCAATCTTAACAGAGCCATGAATGGACCTAACTCCCGATCTACCTTGTTGAAGACAATGCATTTTATTTTATCTGCACGTTCTCTGCAGTTGTAACACTATATTCTCATATCTGTTTCCTTTCTCTTTTTGCGCTCCCTGTTGGACTCGTGCATGGTTTGATTGTAATCATATATGAATAATTTATCTGGATATCATGCAAAACAAAGCTTTTCACGGTATCTCGGTTCATGACATAATAATAAACTAATACCAATGCCATTTAGTAATGAGTTTCTGAAGTCAGGATATAGATGTAACCTTACACCCAGGGTGTTTTTAATAAACAAGTCTCGATGCAGCTGTTCTGTCCTTCCCCACTTAAACATATAAGCTCAAACATTGTTTTCTAATAATTCATCTAGCTTCTTATCTATTCCTGATAGTCATACATCATTGCCTTAAAATGATAGACTTCCATGTGGAATTTCCTTTGTAAATAGAGAAACATCATATTGTTTCCTCACTTCACGTCACTTGTAAAGCAACCAGGAGCATGCTATTTTAAACGTATGCTTGACTTTGTTTTGATCAGGTCATTGTCGTCCAGATCACCATTTGTCTTAAGGCTGTGTTTCATTTATTTTGATGCATCGGTGCTGATTTGTGGTGCGATGTAACTGATGGGCGAGGGGGACTCGAGTTGCATTAAGGACTATTTATTCTGCAGGCTCCTTCAGAAACGGGTTTCTCAATCAAAATACCAGACAGCTGAGTGGCATAGCAGCCTCACTGCTCCAGTGACCCGGCCTCAGTGCTAACGTCTGCTGCTTGTTGTGCGGCGACCTAACCTGTGACCATGTGCATTTCCTATGGGTGCTCCAGGTTTTTCTCCCACTTCCTAGAGAGTTGGCGGCTGGTCGATTCATCAGCCGCTGCCAATTGCCCTGCGGTTTAGACGAGTGATGATATTTAGGGTGCCTCCATGGGGAATGCGAAGAGAATAAAATGGGATTAGATTAGTTTAGTTTAGTTTAGTTTATTGTTACGTGTGCTGAGAGTCAGTGAAAAGCTTTTTAGTTGCGTGCTATCCAGTCAGCGGAAAGACTACACGATTACAATCAATGTGTTAAAGAAGGAACTGCAGATGCCGGAGAATCGAGGGTTACACAAAAAGCTGGAGAAACTCAGCGGGTGCAGCAGCATCTAAGGAGCGAAGGAGATAGGCGACGTTTCGGGTTGAGATCAAGCAGTCCACAGTGTACAGATACAGGACAGGCAGTATCTCTGGATAGAAGGAATGGGTGACGTTTCGGACCCCTCTTCAGTCTCCAATGTGGTAGATGGTAGCTCATGACAATCTACCACCTTTGGTACCATGGACTAATGGTTCTATGCAAGCATGATTCTATGATTTCAGACTCTGGTATCCTGTATAACCCATGCCTGACCCCTCCGGTCTGCTGGGAGATGAGGCTGTAGATGTTATGCTGGGACATGTCATTGTGTCCATCGTCAACCTCCTGCTCCTCTTCCTCCGGCATCTCTCCAAGCTCAGCTTCATGGCTCCGGGTCTCCGTCCTGCTATCCCTCCAGCACTGGCTGCCGCCTCTGTCCTCAAGATAGTGTGGTCTCAGCATCTGCTCGCACTGATGCAGATAACAGAATGTTATCTTCGGGAGAGCTCTGGCATTTTTCATTATATCCTTGCAGTTCAGAGGCTCTAGCTGCGCTCAGCTGATATGGTTAGATAATTCATTGAAAAGAGGAAGCAGAGATATAGCAGATGGCATTGTCCCCTCAGGATTTATTCCTCGGGCAGCAGTGGCCACTGAAAATATTTGGCAGTGCAGACTCACCCATGATTAACAAGCAGTGCCTGCTCCCTAGAAACAATGCCATTAGCCTTCAGGAATTATTTCTGGTGAGCCCCCATGATCTGAATATTGAGGGATTGGAATCCTTTGCTGTCCATATCAAGATACATCAAGTTCAAGTTCAAATTACATTTATTATCACATGCACCAATTGGAACAGTGAGATTTGAGTTACCATACAGCCATACGAATAAAAAGAACACAACACACGATAGAGTTTAACATGAACATCCCCACACAGCGGAAAACAGCAATTCCCACTGTGAGGGAAGGCGATAAAGTTCAGCCATCTTCCTCTTGTTCACCCGTGGCCGTGGCCTTTGAGCCCTCCGCAGTTGCCGCTATGGGCGGCCCGATGTTTCAGGCCCTCTCGCCGGGATGATCGGAGATCCGGCGTCGGAACGGAGAACGCTCTCTGCGGAGTGGAGTTTCCGAATCATCCAATTCCTACCAGAGGCCGCGGCTCCCGAAGTCCACAGGCTGGGCTGGGCGGAGATTCAATGCTGGCGGCCCTCGGGCAAAAGATCCCAGGACTCTCGCGATGTTAAAGTCAAGCGCCGCCCGCGGCTAGAGGCTCCACAAACCAGAGCACACGGTGTTAAACGGCAGTCCGGAGCTCCGGCAATCCCACGATGGAATACAGTGCTGTGCCGGCTGCTGAAGCTCTGGCCGGTCTCCGGCAGGAAAGGCCACGCCAATCCAGATGGTAGGCCACGATGGGGGGGGGCGTAGATGCGACTCGGAGAAAAGATGCATCCTCGACCAGGAAGTGACTGAGAAAACGGTTTACAGCTCCCCCCCACCCCCCCCACAAAAAAAAAAAGACTAAGCAACCTCCAAAACTATACTTTTGACACAACTAAAAATAACAAACAAGGGTGAAATGACAGACAAACTGCTGGCAAGGCCGCCATCACGATAGACGTACTTGAATATTTAGTCTTCTTTAGAGAATACAAGATGGAAACGGGCCCTTAGACACACTGAGTCCGTGTTGACAAGTGACACTCGATACACTAGTTCTATCTGACACACTAAGAACAATTGACAGAAGCCCATTAACCTACAGATGTGCACGTTTCTAGGATATGGGAGGAAGCCCACATGGTCACAGGGAGGAACGTGCAAACTCCATACAGACAGCACCCATAGTCAGGATGAAAGGCTGGTCTCTGGTGTTGTAAGGCAGCAACTCTACCACTGCGCCACTGTGCTGCCCTAAGTTATGAAGAGGAAACTGAGTTACAGTGTCTATGAGCTCTTTTATCTTGCTATTTATGAAAGACAATAACAGAGTGAAAAGTATCGTCGGGACATCTTTTATCAAGCGGTAACTTAAATAATTGCAGGCTAATTAATTATTCAGTGTCAACATGACACTGGGCCTTCAGGTGAGAAAATAAGAAATTGCATCTCCCCTTAGGGTGGCACGGTGCGCAGAAGTTGAGTTTGCAGCCACACAGTGCTAACAGCACCAGAGTCCCGGGTTCAGTCCCGACTACGGATGCTGTTCTGTGTGGAGTTTGTACATTGTCCTCGTGACCATGTGGGTTTTCTACCGCGATCTTCGGTTTCCTCCCACAATCCAAAGACGTACAAGTTTGTAAGATGAATGGCTTGGTATAAATGTAAATTGTTCCTAGGTGTGCAGGGTAGTGTTGAATGTGCGGGGATCGCTGGTCAGTGCGGACTTGGAGCTGAAGGGCCTGTTTCCGAACTGTATCTCTGAACTAAAAGAGGTTTGAGACTTGTTAGTTGCAAGATA
The DNA here is from genome assembly GCA_963514005.1 of Raja brachyura. Next base: position 14,275,665 of record OY740794.1, on the reverse strand, counting down.
GCACCGGGGACATGGCAACTCCATGTCTCCAGTCCCAGAAACGGATCTACTTACAGTCATTTCACTCTTTTACTTGTATATGAATGCACTCATGTATAATACGATTTGACCAGATTGCAAGCCGAACACGCAGTTCACTGTATCTTGGTGCACGTGACAATAATAAACTAACCTAAAACACTTGGAA